>JAWNMF010000133.1:15133333-16337500 GCA_035044305.1 Drosophila nigritarsus
CAAAAGGGGCGACTGACCATAAATCGGATAAGCTGTACGAAACGAGTTTTCTAATTGTGAAATAATCGCTGTTGAAGAATTTCCAGAATGTTTAACTAATTGCCATACAATCCAGGGCTGCAAAAATGAATGAAAGGAACAGGAGCAATTGCTATGGCAACCGTGGCCTGTTGTGGTCAGCGGCTAAAGAAAAAATAGCAACTTTTGCGCCGCATTGAATTGCACGAATCGCAAAGATGACTCTGTATTTTGATACAAAAATCGAGTTCCTGGACTCGGATGCGGTGAGCACCATTAGCAGCTGGCATCCAAATGAACCCCTCTTTGCCGTGGCCTCCTACAGTCAGGAACGTGGCGGAAGTGTCACCATATTCGCGGATACGGTAAGCTAAAAAGCATTCAATTAAATGAAACATAAGTTTATTATCTATATTTGACGGCAGGGTGAACCGCAACGGGATGTCACATATCCAGTTCATGCCACGTCACAGGCAACTGCTCTGTGTTGGCATCCGGAGAAGGCGCTCCTGGCCACAGGGTGGGAGCATGGCGACATACATGTGTGGTTTGCCGGACATCGTGAGTTCGCCACCGTTAGTGGTCCCCACAAGGCGCCCATTGTGCTCCTGGAGTTCAGCGAACAAGGCGGCCGCATGGTCACAGCGGATGCAATGGGATTGGTAACCGGTTGGCGCTGTGATGGCCAATACCAGTTTCTTACCATGTTCTCGCATGATCTGCGCGAGGCTCTGCTGCTGATCTGCTTTCGCCGTACCGTCGAGAGCGAGGTGCGCGAGGAAATGGCCAGTCTGGCCAAGGCAGCGGTAGCTGGGGATGAGAATGCACTGGACACGCTCACAAACTGGCGGCCGCGCACTGCGGCACGTGGTCATGCGGGCGTGCGAGACAATCACTGCTTCTATGCGTGCACTCAGGGCGGTGTCGCATACTACATAAACCAGGGCGGCACCTGTACCGAGGTGATGAAGAGCGGCCCCCATCAGCCATCCATTCTGCAGATGCTGTGGCATCCGAAAAAGTAAGTGTAAGGAAGTGTAGGATGTAAGCATTGAGAGCATATGGATTTGGAAATTATCTAGCCATGATGAAAAGAGTATTCGTAACATAGATGAAAATACATTTTACATCTGCTTCTTTCCCACAATTTTATTTACTCCACAATATTTTTTTGTAGAGATGCAGTTATCTGTCTGATGGATGATTTGACCATCACGCTGTACCTTGTGGAATCCACGGGCATTCTGACAGAGTTGGATCGCGTCAAGCTGAGTGGCCGTGGCACTAACAAAAGCGGTGCCATCGCCTGGGCAGGCAACAGTTTGGCCATCATCACTGGCGATCTGTCGGTGCGGATTTGGGACATAGAACGCAGTGATAATTATCTGCTGAAGATGAATCTACCCAGCCACAGCCTTGCAGGCATGAACTCATTGATGTCATCTAGTCAGAGTAATCTAGTAATGACAGCCACCTCTTCGTCCAACAATAATGCATTTTTTAGCCAGGAGAGCAGTAGCGAGAGCAACATTAATAATTTTCCCAGAAAGATATCCAAATATTCGAAGCTCTCCACCGGCGAATCCTTCACCTGCCTCGCCTACAGCACCAGCAATCAAACGCTGTGCGCTGCAACGAATCTGGGCAATTTATATACATGGAAGCGTTCGGTGAGCTGCTTTGTCAGCGCTCCCGAGGATGCATGGCAGTTGGGTAATATATCAACGCTGTCGCGACAAGGCGCAGTGAAGAGCTGCACCTGGGGCTACAATGAGCTGACGAAGCCCTGCATTCTCGTCAACTGTTTGTCGAGTGTTTTTATGCTCAAGGAGCAGCCGCTTCTGGCGAGTCACACGCGCACCTTATGGGCACTGCAGTGCTCCGCCAAGAGTGTCCAACTGACACACTGCAGCGGACGACATTGCACGGTTCAAGCGGATTTTGCAGTGACGGCCTTGGCTCTCAACGAACTCAGCTTGGTTGTGAGCAATGGTCGCTCCATTTCCTCATACAGCCTGCAGAAGATCGAAAAGAGTTTGGATGAATTTGATGAAATACTGGAGGCATCAGGCGCTGGTTCCACTGCCTCCGTGAAGAGCTCCCCAGCGCTGAATGTGAAGCTCATGCAAACATTTCAAGCCGAGTGTTTGACTCTCTGCCTGCACAATCAGAACATCTTCTGTTTGACCAGTAGCGATATTGTTATCTATTCCATTGGAGGCGTCGTCCTGCACCGCATTCTCGGCAATGATATCGACGGCAAGATCATTGGAATGGATTTGACAGCCTGCTATTTGACCGTATTTACCATGAATGGTTATGTAAAAGCCTATGATGTGACCCGACATGATCCCAAGCTATTATTTCCCAGCAAATCGGGTCATGAAATATTCGATGACTTTGGCGAATTCATTCTGGCCAAGTGTAATAGTCTGGGCAGTCATCTGGCATTGGTTATTGCCAATAGCAGCTTTACGCCCTCCGCTACCGTCTACTGCTGGGATTTTGAGCGTAACAATCTCTTCGAGCATCAACTGGGCAAGGAAGAACAGGAAACGGATAAAGATGCAGGCGCCAAGTCAAGTTTGCCTGTACGCATAATCTGGGACACGGAGGAGCCACGTCTGCTGGCCGTCGAGATCAAATCGATGATTATGTTGACACAAAAACCGTCTCGCCAGCAGCCCACTCACTATGTGGAATCCCAGGTGCTCGTTATGTTCTATTCGGAGAAGAGCGAAGGCAAACTAAATGTGCTGGAAACTCAGGATCTCTCTTCCGGCTCGCAGCTGTTGAATCTCTGTGTGCCCAGCGTTGTCTGTCTGCAGGTGAATACTGTGAAGGAGCAGCCGCTGAAGGATTTTGCAGATCTGCAGCAATGTGATGCCAACACGAGGAGACAGGTGCTCAATTTCAGTCTGCATGTCGCTGAGGGTCAAATGGATTTGGCTTTTCGCTGCGTACGCTCGATCCAGTCGAAAGTGATTTGGACGAATCTGGCCAAGATGTGCGTGCACACGAGTCGTCTGGATGTGGCCAAGGTGTGCATGGGTCACTTGGAGCAGGCACGTTCGGTGCGTGCCCTGCGGCAGGCAATGGAAGATGATGATCTCGAACCGGAGGCCAAGGTTGCGGTACTCGCCATCGAGCTGGGCATGATCGAGGAGGCCAAACAGCTATATAAACGCTGCAAGCGTTACGATCTCCTCAATAAGCTGCTCCAAGCCACCGGGAAGCTGGATGAGGCAATCCAAGTAGCGGAATCTGAGGATCGAATACATCTGAAGCACACTTATTACCAGAAGGCGCAGACATTGCGCGATCGTGGTGACATCCAGGGTGCTCTGGAGTTCTACGAGAAGACCCAAAATCCGGTGCAGAATATCACACAACTATTGTTGGAGAACCCCATGGCCATGAAACGTTATATACAGACGACCAGCGATCCGAAGCTGCTCAAGTGGTGGGGTCAGTATGTGGAGAGCTCTGGGGATATGGATGCGGCTCTGGCAGTCTACAACAAAGCCGAGGATTGGTTCTCGCAGGTAAATCTAAAGTTGTGAAAGTGTAGAGACGCCTCCAACCCCATAAAGTATATTCACAATCGTATGGCAAGTAGAGATGGATTAAATGGATTATTTATTTTTATAAACTTCTCACAGGTTAAGATACTCTGTTATCTGGGCAAAATATCGAAAGCGGATGCAATAGCTCGGCAGTCTGGAGATCGCGCAGCCTGCTATCATCTCGGTAGACACTACGAGAATGTGGGCAAGTTCCAGGAGGCGATAATGTTCTATACGCGCGCACAGACATTCAGCAATGCGATACGCATCTGCAAGGAGAATGACTTTCAGGAGGAGCTCTGGACGGTAGCCAGTTCCTCTCGAAGCAGGGACAAAGCGATTGCGGCTGCTTATTTTGAGGAGTGCGGTAACTTTAAGTATGCCGTGGAATTATATCATCGGGCGGGCATGTTGCACAAGGCATTGGAAATGGCATTTGAGTCGCAGCAGCCGGAAATACTCGAGATTATAGCCAGCGAACTGAATGCAGAGTCGGATGCGGAGCTAATTAATCGCTGTGCTGATTTCTTCGCCAGCATTGAGCAATATCAAAAGGCTGTCCAGCTGCTGGCCAAGACCAAGCATCTGGAGCGTGCACTGGGTATTTGTCTGGAGAAGGGTGTACCTGTCACCGAGGAACTAGCTGATATGCTGACGCCCAGCAAGGAAGACTTTGAGGAGCTCACACGCACTGGTATTCTCATCCAGCTGGGTGAGCTGCTGCAGCAGCAGGGTGACTATCACAGCGCCACCAAAAAGTTCACCCAGGCGGGCGATAAAGTGAGAGCTATGAAGTCGCTGCTAAAGTCGGGCAACACCGACAAGATCATCTTCTTTGCCTCGATGTCGCGACAGCGTGAGATCTACATAATGGCAGCCAACTATCTGCAAGCTCTCGACTGGCAGAGTGATCCGGGCATTCTCAAGCACATCGTCAGCTTCTATAGCAAGGGTCAGGCTAATGATTCTTTGGCCAATTTTTATGCCATTTGCGCTCAAATCGAGATTGAGGAGTATCAGGACTATGAGAAGGCTCTGACGGCCATGCAGGAGGCAGCCAAGTGTTTGGAGAAGCTAAGCCACGCCCAGCACGCCTACAACAACCTGCAGCGTACAGTTGCAGACGTTAGGAGCATCCTGGAGATACAGCAGGCGCTGCGTGCCGGCGATAATCAGGCCGTTATTGGTTCCTGTCGCAGCATGCTGAGTAAGTTGCTCCGAATTAATGTCGACAATTTTTCGAAATCAAAGAAACTCACTCCATAGTTAGTCGTTGATCTGATACCTGCATTTTACTTGATTTGTCACAGCTCATATTATTAATATGTTGGAATCTCCATTTTACTTTTTTACTTGCTTACCTATTCTAGATTTCAAGAACTAAACATTGTTTACATTTTAAATATCTCAACAGTTAAACCCGAGCAGCCGCCCATTCGTCACTCTCACATCCTGGCCATGCTCGTGCGTGCTCTTGTCTACGCCAAGCAGTTTCCAGAGGCCGGACGTGCCCTCAAGGAACTGGCGGTTAAGGACAATTCGTGGAGTGCCTCCGGTTTAGTGGATAAAGCGCTGGTTCAGCGTGTTGCCAAGGAATGCGATTTGGACTTTGATTTAATCTGGAACTCAGGACGTCAAGTAACCGCTTCTACTACGGCAACGGCAGCTACAACTATAACGATGACAACAACTACAACGGCGACCAGCGATGACGAAGCAGATGACGAGGAAATCAGAGAGGAACTTCATTGAACTGACGCTAATCATTGGTCTCACGCTCAGCAATTACTATGAGTAACGAGAGGAAGCTGTTTTAATCTGTAGACCTAGTCAACCTATATTCAACACTTATTATGATTTACTCATTTTGTCCCTTTCGATCTGGATTTGCTTCAATTCGGAACACCTAGTGAAAGTGATGAGGAATAAAATGTTTTTTAGTATGAATTGAACCTAGTTTTCAATTAGTGTGTTCTATACTCGTGCTGCTAACTAGTCGAAAGATAAATAACGCTAAAGCGTTTTTGGATGGAAGTATGCTTACACAAAAACTCAAAATTTTGGCCGACGGCTATTTATGGACTAACTGTTGCTCAAAGAAACTTAAGTACTAAGTTTAGGCAAACATGCCTATCTCAACTTGTCGTTCCATTCAATAATACTCTACACATTTAATGTCTCAATCAGTGTGATATGCGATAAATTTCAGAAAACCCACAAGTATAGGTATAAGTACTATGACGACAATTATCAATAGTCAAGTTATGAATGAGCAATCCGGAATTTTGTTAGATCACATAGAGCTTTTACCAACACACACAATACGATTGCACACACAAACACACACATACAAAAACACAGCGAGAGTATGAATGAATTTTACGTATGGCTCGTAAAAGCTCGCGACCACACAACACAACAGGTCATCAGATATATCAAATCTTATCTCCCTCGCAGAAAACCAAAATAAATACAATACTTATCTGCAGCGCCAACGCTGAGAGAAACGTGAAGGGCGGGCGGGCAACCGGGGCAGTCGAAAGGTATGAATCACTTGCACTTAATGCGGCCTCAACTATGAAATCACAATTGTTTCTCGGAAGCGCAAGCTGAATTCGAATAATTTCAATAGAGCAATCGTCTATTTGTTGCGCCTGCTCAAATACTACAAATATACGAAATAGTAATTGAGCACTCAGCGAAAAAGTTGTCTACTCACAATGAATAATATTTGATCTATTGCCAATTTGAGAACTTTAACTCTTCATTTAAACAATACAGTTTTATATGAAGATAATATTTAGATGTATTCTAGACCTTAAAGAACCAAATGCGAATCAGAGAAATCAGAAAAATATTACATTATTAAAATCACAGATTTTAACAAAATTCAGGGGAAACTCTATTTTTTCAGAGTGTAGAGAACTTTGCGAATGCTTCGGATTTTGGACGCGTAATGCGCGATTCCCATGAATGGGCGAAGAGCAGCAGCAGCCGCCAAATCAAAAAACAAAAACAAGCGACGCGTCGTGTCGCGTTGATCTGTTATTGTCTTCGGGCAGGCGACCAATAAAGTAATGCCCAAAAATGAGCCGCAGACTTGTCGCCAGAGAGAGCGACAGAGGGAGACAGAGAAACCGAGCGAAATAGAAACAGAGATCGTGTCGAAGACTCATTCCTCATTTCTAGGAATGATGACGGGGCCGAACGAGCGAGAGAGCGACCAAATATATGAATGAATGAACTTATTCAGCAGCCAGCCGAACGACCTTAGCCCCCGTTCCGCGCACACCATTACCCATTACCCATGTTGTTGACTGCACTGCATGTCGTCCACTGAAAAAAATACAGATGCAGTCAAATTAATGTGGGTGTTGAAAATTACACAAAAATAGCTTAATATAATTTAAAAAATTAAGAGTTTTTCTATTTTGTACAACAGAAATAGATGTAAATTTCATAAAAATATTATTATAATGAATGCCTTGAAATTTAAAAACTATGAGCTGTGCCAAACAATTGTAGTAAAATAGTTTAGTACTATCTATCAATGACAATTTGAGCTTTGCGTGGCAATCCTTAACCTTTTCGCAGCATGTGTTTGATGTTTGTTAATATGGGTAATTTGAAAATATAACGATCTAGCAACATTTTTAAGAAAAGTTTTAAATATAATTTAATTTTGAATAATTTTCAGAGAAATCGCAATGTGTTAAAATAGAATTTTTGTACACTTTGATCCGGGCGGACAATCTACTGGAATTACCCATAAAATAATATTATATAGTTTTATAAAATAAATCATCTTATAAAAAAAATTTGTTTACCCAGAACTGTCCCGATTTACTGGAGTGTGCAATGCCCTTATTTACTTGACTGTAAAAAAAAACCTGTGTGCCTGGGGAACTCCATGACACGTTTTGTTTGCGTACTTCGTCCGCTTGGTGGGTGACTCACCAGCCGAGCCGGTCAAAGTCGTTTGTTTACTACGTCATGCTTGCTTAACGAATGTAAGAGAGTCGGTGCCGCATGCACATAGACGCAAGCTTTTTGCGATCGCATATAAAGTTTCGCAAGCAAAAACCGGTTGCGCTGATTGCTGATGAGGCCGGCAATTATCGGCGAGAGAGAGCAAGAGGTTTGAGATTGCCGCCGCCGTTGCTGTTGTTGTGAGCGAAAGCTTTGACGCAGTGACTTCGTCATGAGTTTATCGTCGTTCATATTTGCTGATCATTAACTGGTCACAAGCGAACCTGTGCGGATGGCTTTGCTCAGGCAGCGATTAACGATCGCGAATCGTATTAGACAGCCAATAACCGTTATTAAGTTCTCGCACATTTCCATCGCGTTTTGAGAATTTTCCACAGAGCTTTCCGCTGTGACAACTACATATTTAAATACAACTAAATTGCAAAATTCATAAACACCGATCTATAAAGCGTGCGTGCATTCCAAAATTTTGTGATTCACCCGACGATTTTTAAAATCCTAAACGGACCTGAGTGTGTCCAGAATCGTCATTCTTTTTTAAATCGACTATTAAATATGCATAATAAAGTTTCCAAGACACCGGACGTTAAATTGTGCCTTTACAAAAAACTTGTGTGAATCACCACACGATTTAAATAAATCCTAAGTCCGTCAATAAAGTGTTTTCCCTGCATTCAAATATTAACAATGACAATGACGAGGAAAAGTGCCAACTGAAGCTTATAGTGTTTGTTTTAGTGCATGTGCCACAAGTGTTAGTTCCACATGGCCATTCTGTGCAACCGCAACCAAAGTCAAATACAAAACCAAATCCTGTGCGTTGCAAGGTCAAACCAGGTGCTGAGCTTTAATGCCATGCACCAAGATGCACCGGATGCACTGGATGCACCGGAGGAGAAAAAGGAGAAACGTTCACGACGTCGTCGTCGGAGACGCTGCAGTACCACATCCTCTGACTCTGATTCCACAAGCTCCGATTCTGAATCATCCCAAAGTAGCAGCAGTAGCAGCAGCAACAGCAGCCACAGTAGTGGAAGCAGAAACAAGAGCTCATTGGTGCCAGTGTCGGTACCGCCGGTTACATCCACTCCCACCTCCCCGCCAACACCGATACCCACACATGACTCCGATGAGGAGAACAGTGCGGAGACGCCTGTGGTGCCCGTGGATCCACATGCCTGGAGCGCAGATGACATTGCCAACTGGGTGAAATGGCTGACACGCAAACTGAAGATCGATCCAGAGCCGGATATGACACGCTTTCCCAAGGATGGCAAAGAGCTATGCGAACTGAGTCGCTCGGATTTCTGGGTCTGTGCTGGGTCGCGACGTGGTGGGATTCTACTTGCCAAGCATTTCGCATTTACTCTATACCGTGCCACAGGACGCGAGACGAGTCCCATGCTCAATGAGAACGAGCCAAGTGAGTAAAGATTTCATTTTTATCTATGCCCACATAAATCTGATGTGTCCAGATTGGTGCTGCTTGTAAATTGGCTGCACGTCGTATTCCCAGCGGCACGTTTAGAGCCAGGACACAGGTCGAGGTGCGAGTCCTTCCTTTGTGGTCAAGCATCTATTGAATCCTTTCGCAACAGCATTCGATTCAACTTAATGGCAACTGATTAAGATGTTGAGGTGCTGATAGAAACGTTAGTTATGTCCTGCATTGATTGTTTTTCACACCCCTCAACCTCAACACACACACACACATTCACACACGCCCTCCTTAAGAAATGCCCTGCCATTGATAAGGGCATGAAATTAATGCGAATGGGGAAGGGGTATCGGCATGTGGTTGGCTGCTGTGTAGAGATGGACGCGTAATGCCATTTTCAAACTCGACACGAACACGATCCTTTAATTGCAAGCACGCACACTCAAAAATGTTAAGTCAGACTTTATGCTATAAATAATAAAAACTTAAGTAATTTGTTTATTTATATATTTGTGACATAACATTGTTGAACATTACCGTTCGTAACAAATAATAATAATCATATATAGTTGTTGAATTTCCTTGATCACATTGTAATTATTATTAATTTTTAAATAACGAAGTCTACCGCGTTCTACAATTCGCTATCTTGCTCGCCTTTCAGCTATAATCTATATGCTATTGCTTTATATTACTTACGGTGGGTCAAAGCTTATTCGGATCAGTGTCAAAGAAAAAATGTAATTGCCTGCCATAAGCTAACCATTCATTATTTTTCAAAAATTCCAAAGACCGATGGTAGGTATATATATTAACCACCAAAATTAATATATGACCCCAATACACTGGGGTTTCCCCACCTGCTAGGTAGGATTATGTAAAAAAGTGGCCTATTTTTAGGGACACTGATCCGAATAAGCTTTGACCCACTGCATATTTATAACAAGCAACTTATCTTTTTTATTTTGCTTAGTAATCTTGTGCGGTGTTCGCGTAGTATCAAACCGGAAGTAAAAGGGGAATTTTAGTATGGGGCTCTTAAAATAGATTTAAATGCTTTGTCATTGCTTTAATTATCTCTTCTTAGAAAACACCTTTTTTGTCTAGGGTTAGCCAATCGCCAAGAGTGCTGCAAGTTCGTGTCACGAAACCAAACACGACACACGCCCATCTCTAAAGTGCTTAAAGACTACTCTTTCTTAGTCACTTTCTCCCACTAATCAGCTGCCTTTTAATTATAGATAAGTACTTGCTGCTATATAAATATGTGCTATATTTATACTTATAGCTGTCAACGCGTGGCATTCTTAACTAAGCGACTGGCTTACAAACTTTCCACTCATAAACGTAAATCGGTTGGAAAATGCTTTCGCGAAACGCCCCGCAAAGTATGCAACACTTTTTGTTGGCTGCCAAAACAGTTATTAAGTGAGGGTGGGTGTGTTAGGGATGTGTGTGGGAAGCGAGGGGGAGTGGTGTTTACTTTTCGAGTGATGAACTTAATAATAAACGATGTAAATATGATAATTTCTCACAGGATGTGGCATCTAATAATAAAATCAAAATAATCCCAAGTCAGAAAAGTCACAGCCTCAAAGCCAGAGCCCAGAGGCAAAAGTCGCCAGCCTGGGAGTCCTGGAGTCACAGTGACAACAGCGCTGCGGGTGGTCATCTTGGAGTTGGGTGCGGGTTGCCAGGGGAGGCGTGGTAGCTAGGGGCTGCCACAGGAAAATATTCAATTCGTCGCATCCTTCCTGCGATTTGGCGCTCTCGGCTGGCGTATGTTAAAGAGCAACTGTGTCTGCCAATTTAATTGATTTGTTTTTTATGCCAAAGAGGATTACATGTTGTTCTGGCGCAGCTTACAGCGTGAAATTTCTGTGGCCCAACCCACAAAGCACCAGGCCTCGCCCCCTCTGCCAGAGGGTTGAGTGGCTGCACGTGTCCTTTTGTGAATCTCTGACTTTGCGACTTTTATTTTTGGGACCGAAGCAGAAGCTACGGCAGCATTTACCACCAGCTGCGCAGGTGAGCTGCTTCTCGGATTCGCTCGTGTAATGATAGCAATCGTAGTATATATGTTTGTATATATATAGCTGATGATGCGTTGCAGTGTTTGGTTTTAGTTGTCACACGGAGTTAGCTCGAATCGGTTCACATTTACGCTAGTACCTCCAACAGCATATAGTTAAATATAAAACTGTTTTTTCACCGTTTCGATTTTGTTGTTAAACAAATCACTAAAGACAATGTAACGGGAAAAACATAAAGGTTCCGTGAAAAAATCACAATGTAATATTACAAGCTACGTTCTTACATAAAGAATATTGTTAAAATACTCTACATATTTTAAGACAAGTGAGAGAAATAATTCAGAAATTTTGCGCATATACTTTTATCATATACAAAACAAAAGACACGGGCTCTTCCGTGGAAAGTTAAAAGATAAATAAATACTACCTATATCCGTGAAAAAAACAAAAAACAAACAAATAACTTACTCAGAACCATTAACAAAACAATAAAATGCAGACAAGGGCAATTCCGCAGAAAGAAACATATGGAAAAAATTAAGCTATTAACAAAATCGACGACTCACAATAAAGTGATTTAAGGTTCAAGCAAAACCACGAAATTTTACACATAAGCGTTTTTCATTTACAAAAATTAAAGAAAATTTCGTGCATACATAAAAACAAAGATATTCCAACAGACGCCTGTTCGGAGAATATGTCCTTATAAAGTTATTCTAGTGCATCCAAACTTTCAAAATGAGCGTCAGCGTTGATGTGGGCGTCATGTGGCGTCTCTCGGAGGACTTTAACCGGCGCTTCGGTTTGCGCATGCAGCCAGCGCCGACGGCAACACATCATCCGCACTCGCATCCGCATCATCATACGGCCGTACATCATTATCATCATCAGCACCCCCATCTCAATGGACATGCTGCCGGCACGCACAGCTCCATGATCTTCAATGGTACATATATGTAAAAGATTTGGCAACCATCTCTTTCAATTGGTATTTCCGGAACGTAATATAAGCTGACGCCGAAGTGGCGTAAGAATAGAAATAAAATAATCTCTCGCTAATTGAAACTTTTATAAAACCGAATTGTGCAGAGTTCATTTATTTTTTAGCTCTCATCAATCAAATTGTGCTGTGATTGAACCCATTTTCTTCAACTCTCCTCCCCCAGTTGATTAATATTTTCTTTTAATTTAATTTTATCATTAATTTTCTATTTTTGTGTATCAAAAGATGACTTGCAAATATTTCGAATATTTCGCGATATTGAGTCACATCCGGAAGCGTTTAATTTATGGATCGTCTACTGTACATAAATTCAATGGAAGTAGACGAAGCCAATTCCTAAATCAAGCGATCTTCTCGCTCTCTTCTCGTGAGAGATACACATATCATTGGGCGCTGCTTGACCATGAGTCACCTTGGGTTAGGCTGCTTTCGTGACTGCAGCCGACAACATTTTACGCAGGGGGGATTTTTTCGACCTTGTGTAGCCTTGAAGCCAGCTATAGATCCGATCTAGGCAGCACATGTCTTATGGAGGGAATAACCCAAAACCAGGTCTGAGAAACTTTTGCCATAGGTTTCTCGTCTCGTTGCTAGCTGAAGGAATTATGTGCGCTTGTGGTTGATTTTCTGTTGGACTGCGGCGGCTTATGTGTTTTCATTTCGCTTGCATGCCACGTCGGGAAGATGTCCTCTTCCCCATCCCACTACCTCCTCTCTATCGTCGTCGCAGCCATTGACCAGAAAATCTCATTTAATGCATAAGCTCTTTTTGTGCGCGGCTCTCTCTCGCTATATCTCTCTCTCTCTCTCTCAGTCTCTCAGTGTGTGTATCTGTTGCTTTATTTTTCTGTTTTTGTCTTACTTTTTAGATCCATATCAGCTGCTGAATGCTGCTTCGCACCGATTGGTCGCCCAGGGCTCGGGCGGCCAGATACAGCTGTGGCAATTTCTGTTGGAGCTGCTCGCTGATTCGTCGAACGCAAGCTCAATCACCTGGGAGGGCCAATCGGGCGAGTTCCGGCTCGTCGAACCGGACGAGGTGGCCAAACGTTGGGGCGAGCGCAAGGCAAAGCCAAACATGAACTACGACAAGCTGAGCAGAGCTCTGCGGTGAGTAGCATTTCACGCATTTCATGCATTTCAATTGCCACAAACTGGTTGCCGACGCAACACAGCTACAACTATTAACTCTTCACAACATTCAACGCCAATTCCTGCATAGTGACTCATTCGAAACTAGTTAGAGATTTGCAGAAGGTGTTGTGAATTTTGTGTTAAAATGTGTGTGGCATTTGAAGGAGACACTGGTTGTTATAAACTTACAACCTGTCTGCCTCGGCATAAGTGAATTAAGATCTTTTTTTTTATCAATATGACAAAAAATAGTTTTAGCACTTTTTCTTTTTTAAGATATCGTAATCAAACTCAAAAATTCGAGGACTTAATATGTATAAATTCTAGCTGAAATGAAAAATCTAAACGAAATCGGACAATTATATGCAGCAAAAAGCTTTCTTAGAATCAATTCACTTTTTTGTTTTTTAAATCGTAATTAAACTCACTGAAAAATAGCTTTAATCCTTGACTATCCTAACTATTTCTTCACCACAATCGAAATTCATTTTATTTTATTCTTACAGCTACTACTACGACAAGAATATCATGACGAAGGTGCAGGGCAAGCGCTATGCCTACAAGTTTGACTTTCATGGGTTGATGGCCGCTTGCCAGGCACAGGCGCAGGGCTGTGATCCAACCAGCAGCATGATTAGTTCCTACAAGCATCATCATCATGGCGCCGCTGGCGGTGGTCCACATGTGATGCAACCGCAGCATCTGCAGCATCATTTGGGACATCATTCGCATCCTCATGTGCATCCACATCCGCATCATACGCACTCCCAGCTGCTGCATCCACACGCCGCAGCGGAACTAACATCGCCGACTTCGACCTGTTCCAGCCTGGAATATCCCTCACCCTCGACGGCATCTTCGCTGCCCTCGCCGGTGCCGTCGGTGTTTGCGGGGCCAGGTCCTTATGCAGGAGTAGTCGCCACATCCGCCGGCGTCAGTCAGTCATCGGAGCAAGCACCCAGGACATCCATAGCCTCAACTACGACCTATGAGCAGCGCACCCCGCCCAGCAATGCATTTAATTGAAATGACAACCCCAATTTGTTTGGGGTTGCTGTATAGTGCGGTCATCAAGGGGGTGTAATGGGTATGGGGGTTACAGGACTTGCGCAAGGACCACCCGCTGCGCCGAAGGCAACGCTTCCTGTCTCCATCTCGTTCTAGCAGCCATCCGGGTGTTTGCGCTGGACTTAACTGTAAAAAGGTCATTTCGCTTAATTCTAACTTCATTTGGGTTAATTGAGTAATTTTTCCGTATGTGATAAATATGGAGCAATGCAGCGAGGAGCATCGCAAGAAGCAATACAAGTGAAGGGACTTAATTTCCCTGGCTAATTTGTTACATCGTCTGTAATCTGTCGCTTTTAAGCCAACCTTTTACTTTTAGTGCATATGTCTATGCAAATAGAGCTCTTCCAGTAGTTTCAGCATCAGTTTTATGCGGCAAGCTTAATTTACTTAATTGGTATGTTGTTTTGTCTTGTGAGAAGATTAATCACAGCTGGCTACATTACAAAAATGAAAACTTAAGCGCCTCTCAAATCAAACATGTGATTACATCCGTAAAATTCGAATTCCTGGAAATCCCCTATTCGTAACTATATAATTAATAGGATTTTTTGACAATGTTATATGCCAAAAGTACGGTTCAGGACAATTCTAAGCTCCAATCTCCCAGCGACTTGCCAAATCTGCTGCACGAGACAGCTGCTAAAACTATTGAAGACACTCAATAATATTTATATAATTCTAAGTCCACATTGAATATTGTCATAAAAAAGCGCACACACACATACATAGAAAATACAATAGAAATACAAGTTATCTATAAAGTACACACAAGTAGTATTACAGCCCGAACAAATGGATGAGCAATTGAGATATATACATATATATATATGTAATCCTAGATGGCATAGACAGTGGACAGCACTATGAAGACCAGGCTGAAGGTAATGAAACAAATGCGATCGACGGCGGTGGCCAGCAACATCCAATCGAACTGCAGAGCACGTGCCGAGGGCTCTTCACTTGGATTGATGTCCAGCGGATTGATCAATTCATCTGGATTATCATACAGTTGGTCGTCCAGCTCCTTGACAATGCCATTGCCCTGCCTTGACTGCGACTCTGCCGCGCTGGTGAAGTGCGAGAGGAGCAGCCAGGTGCCCAGCTTGCCGTGCAACAATCGCTTCAAACAGACCGGTAAGCGACGCTTGTGCTGAGCCGTAGCCAGATAGAGTACCACCACTTCAATAATGGTGGATATGCTCAGGATTAGGAGGCTGGAGCTATAGAAAATCACTGTGGAGCAGAAATAGTGGAAGTAAATACACTGTACCCAGTTCTGAATTGCTGTAACAAACATTTCGTTATATTCACACTCTAAAATATTTCTTTTTAAAAACCTTTTATAATTACTTTCCGATAGCTTTAGAATCTTTATTTAAATATAAGCATTTACCAAATATATTTTTGGCTCAGAGCGTAAGGTAAGCATTCAAATATCAATCATTCCAAATATCAATTCCAAATTTCAAAACAAAAAATAGATTTTTGTTTTCGATTCAAGAGGGGAGCTTGAGAAGTTGTTAAAGAATTTTAATACATTTAATTGGTCCTGTTTAACAAAATGAATACGAAATTAAATTTTTCTAGCTCATCTTCGAGATCTACTCAAAAAAAAAATCTATAAATTAATTTTGATCTGCGTTTGATAAATAAATTTAAGATCTTTCGCTCTTAACGATCTCTATCCTGATATTTTATGGACATATATGTCTTCTTCTACGTCTTACTATTACTCTCAAATTGTAATGGCTAGAGGGTATAAATAATATATACAAACTTACCCACAAGTGGCGTATTCCCTGCCAGCACCGGTAGCAGTTGGGCAAAGTACATAAGGAAGGCGGCAATCAATAGGATGAGTATGCCATTGAGTAGTAACTTCTCGCCCATCTGCGGAGGCAGCCAAAAAGTGGACAGTGCCAGGATCACAATGCAAGAGGCGGGTGTGTAGATGACCGCAGTGTACATCGAGGAGCGTCGCTCAGCCTTAAACGTAAACTCCACATAATTGTAATGATCCTGACGCACAAACTGCGTCTGTCCGCTGACAATCTCCCACTCGGTGGATTGGACCATCTCGTCATAATCAAGCGCCGGCCTGCGCTTATCGTATGCCGCCTCAATATTGTTCTGGGACCAGGTGCCAATTTTCAGCTTACACGTCTGCACATCATAAGGCCAGTTGAGCATGTTGAGATTACAGTAGGCGGTGTAAACAGCTGGAGGTACCCACAGGAGTCTGCCATCATGGGAGAGTATCACTTGAGTGTCGGCCAGATAATTGTTGTCATCGGCGGCAGCATTAAAGAGTGTTATGTCTGGCTTCCACAGTTTGTGCGCAGGCACATGCACCTTTGTAATGTTGTCGTAGTCACGTGGATTCCACGAACGAAGCTCATCCACCCAGCGCTGCCATTGGAACAGGCATTGTTAAATCAACCGAGTAAACATATTTATTTTTATCTGTTATATACAAGCTTGCAGAGGGGTATTTTAATTTTGAAAGAAAGGAAGCGAAAGATATCTGCAAGGGTATATAGTCTTCGGCAAGCCGAAGTAAAATGTTTCCCTACGTAATCTTTACTTACGGCGCTCAGCCAGCAATGCAGCGTGATCTTGCCGTTCAGCTCATCGATATCTAAATAGTTCACCGAGAGACCGAGATTTATGTTCGTTGGCTTGCCCTGCACAGTGGGCTGGGCGTTCGAGTCGTAGTTCATGAAAAGATTCAAGTTAAGCCGATCTAGTGTGCTGACATTGGCCACCTTCGGATCATTTCCATCTGTATCGTCCGACTTAGCTAATCAAATATATAAATTATCATAATAATATTAATAAAGAATAATTGTTTTTGATAATAGATAGATATATGTTTATATATGCATTCATATTTATATGAAAGCACTTACAAGTGGCGCTTGGCACGGAAATGAGTTGCAGTAGCACGCCCACCAGCAAGAACGGCACCCCACGACCGGAAATCAATGCTTTTATCGCGTACGACATTCTTGATTCTCAAGTTCACAGTGGAATATATTTAGTGGGTTTTTCGAAAACATATAAAAATACAGTTATTCTAATTTAATGTGCGCCCATCGAAATCTGAATGTTGACTGAGCATCGACTGCGGCTCGAGAGCCACAAAAGGGGTTTCGCACATGGCTGCAGGCTGTGATAATGAAAGCGACAGTTGTGTGGCGAGCGAGTGTATAAAAGATAAGGTTTGAAGAGTACGTACAGTGGATGACGCAGACACCCACACAAACAATGGTAACAAAAAATTGAAATTCATTTGTAAAAAATTCAAATTCAGTTGAGGATGTTTGAAGCTAACGGATTATCATCCTCTTAACAGTGAGAGGAGGTGGTTAGCAGTGCCAATATGAGCTTAGCAGTAATGTTATTCAAATCAAAAAAAAAAATTAGCAATAACTCTTTTACACATTTTAAATTAATTATTATTTATAAAAGACAAAAACTTCACTTAAATATAATGTAATTTTGGAAATTCTAGTCTGTATTTAAGCTGAAAATGGATGGGAATACCTTATCAATAACAGTGCACATCGATAAATTAGTAGGTTATCGACCATCCCTAGCGTTGACGTGTGCGTCGGTTTGCTGCTGTTGTTGTTGTGTGGCTGCGTGTCAAAAAAAGTTGTTACGCTCGCCAGACGATTTTCAGACATCGTCAACGGCAACTAAACATTAAATCTTGCACGTAAAGTAAGAGTTAATTAATAATCAACAATCAAAATGGCCGAGGAAGTCATTGGCAGTGTAAAGGAAGTGATTAAGGGCATATTCGAGAACGTAACCGGGAGCCCAAAAAATGAGTCGAATCCCAGCGAAAAGAAACCATCGACGCCAGAAGGCATTGCGGTGGCGTACGGCAGCCTCGTCATCATGGCCATGTTGCCCATCATATTCGGCTCCATACGTTCCGTTAAGCTGCACAAAATCAAAAAGGTAGGTGGTCGCCCTATCTGCCCATTGTTTTTCGCTCTATTTGCTTTCACTTAAAAACAACATATGTTTATATATATTAATATAAATATAAATATATATTTAAATATATATATAAATACATATACAAATACTCATTTCACAGTCGACTGGCGAGAGGGCCGATACAATGTCCAAAAAGGATGCCATGTATTTCCCGCTGATTGCGTCCGCAGCGCTGTTTGGCCTGTACATGTTCTTCAAGGTCTTCCAGAAGGTGCACATCAACTTGTTGCTCACGGGTTATTTCTTTGTGCTCGGCGTAATTGCACTCGCCCATTTACTGAGTCCCGTAATTAACTCGTTGATGCCGGCAGCTGTGCCAAAAGTAGCATTCCACATACACTTCACCAAAGGTGAGGGTAAACACAAGGAGGACATCATCAACTATAAGTTCTCCACGCACGACATTGTCTGTCTGATCATCTCGTCGGCAATTGGAGTGTGGTATCTGCTGCAGAAGCATTGGATTGCCAACAATATGTTTGGATTGGCTTTTGCTATCAATGGCGTGGAGATGCTGCACTTGAACAACTTTGTTACGGGCGTGATTCTGCTGAGTGGCCTGTTCTTCTATGATATCTTCTGGGTGTTTGGCACAAATGTTATGGTCACGGTGGCCAGGAGCTTTGAGGCGCCCATCAAACTAGTCTTTCCCCAGGACATTCTCGACAATGGCCTGAATGCTTCCAATTTTGCGATGTTGGGCTTGGGCGACATCGTTATTCCAGGCATCTTTATTGCCCTTCTGCTGCGCTTCGACGATAGCAAAAAGAAGAAGAATCGCATCTATTTCTATTCCACACTGGTTGCCTATTTTCTGGGTCTGCTCGCGACGATCTTTGTGATGCACGTCTTCAAGCATGCGCAACCGGCGTTGCTTTATCTTGTGCCCGCCTGCATGGCCACGCCACTCCTGGTAGCTCTAATCCGTGGCGAGCTAAAAGTGCTCTTTGCGTGAGTCCCATTTTTCCAAATAATCTCATTCCCTTCATTAAGTTGAATATGTTTTTCCCACAGCTATGAAGATCATCCCGAGGATAAGCCTGAGAAGAAGGAGAAAAAGGAGAAGGACGAGAGCAGTAACAGCAGTAGCAGCAAGAAAAAGGATTCGAAAAAGGCCAAGTAATTCATGATATAGATTACATATGTAGGCCATAGTTTCCCGAGCAAACCCCCCTGCGTACATGTCTTCAATTATTGGCTAGTAACAAGTTTTTGTAGTATTTTTTGTTTTTATTTTATTTCGCATTTTTCGCTTCATTATGCTTCCTGCAACACAAATCTATAAAAGACGATTTTGACTATTATGATATGTTAGGAATAAGTTCCTTAACCGGGGTACATCTAAGCCACTACTGATTTCGTTTAGAAAATTAATTATTTAATTATACAAAACAGAAAATGAACATCTTTTTTACCTAATATCAAATTAACTATAACAAACTTACATACAAATTAAGAACAAAAAAAACAATAAATTGAATTATTCCAAGAGTTTGTGAGAAAAACAAAATAGAGAATCGATTACTATTCTCGAATATGTTACTTTGTTGGTTGCCATTTGGGTAGTTATGTGAATTCTAATCAACATATTTCCTGAAAATATTTGGGAAATTAAACTTGAAAAGAAAACGAAACGAAAGTTTGCACAAATATTTGAGGGCCACTGTTGGCTGTTTAAATTGGTATTTTACGGCATTTTTTCACTTTATTAGCTTGGTTGCATTGCTGCTGAAAATACATCGCTTGGACTTATCGATATCGTCTGTCATCGCTAATACAAGCTGAAGCCGTCAAATTGCGCTAATTTTGCGCATAAAAATTTCAAGTTCAGTAGAAAAACCATTCAATTGCGAATCAATTAAAGCGTCTAAGGCAGCACGCAACATACACAGGTATTTATTCGTAATTGAGATGCATGCGCTTGCGGTACTTTGGTGTTAGTGGCTGACAACATTTTTCACAAACACAGCAGACGCAGCAGCAGAAGCAGCGTGTACAGCGTAGGTAGAAGCAGAGACAGAAAGGAGACACCGCAATAGATTTCGATTTCACAAAAGCGAGAAACTAGAAGAGAATCGGTAAGAACGCAGCGCGCAAAAGAAAACAACTGTTGGAAAACACAACATGTCCGGCATTGCTATAACACGTTTGGGTGAGGAGCGCAAGGCCTGGCGTAAGGATCATCCATTTGGCTTCGTTGCTCGACCGGCCAAAAATCCCGATGGCACATTGAATTTGATGATCTGGGAATGCGCGATTCCCGGCAAGAAGACTACACCCTGGGAGGGTGGCCTGTACAAGCTGCGTATGATCTTCAAGGATGATTATCCAACGTCGCCGCCCAAATGCAAATTTGAACCGCCGCTATTCCATCCGAATGTGTATCCATCGGGCACTGTTTGCCTATCGCTGCTCGACGAGGAGAAGGACTGGCGTCCAGCCATCACAATCAAACAGATTCTGCTGGGCATTCAGGATCTGCTCAATGAGCCGAATATCAAGGATCCCGCTCAAGCCGAGGCCTACACCATTTATTGTCAGAATCGCTTGGAGTACGAGAAGCGCGTCCGAGCCCAAGCTCGCGCCATGGCAGCCACCGAATAAGAGAACTAAGAAACTAGCAAGCAACAAATTTACCCTTACTCTCCGTTAAAGCACATTAAGCAGCCACATAATAAACAATACTGGGAGTACCGGGAGTAGCAGAGAAGAAGTGATCATCCACACACAAAACAAAACAAACTTTTAGGAGCGAGAAGCGTTTTCGAGAATGCTTTGTCTTAATTATGAATATATTAATAATTCATAGGTTGATGTCAATGTAAAACGATAAATACTAACATTTCTGGTTACACCAATTTATAAATTATATACATAAACATACATATAAATTACAATACAATTACAATTAAATCACGTAGATTTTCTTACTTTTGTTTTCAATTATAAGTATCAATAAATATATAAATGTGGTAAATGTAATAACATTGAAACGGTTTCAAAAGCAATATCGCTGTGCTGACGTCATATTTCTGCTAACGTGGAAGAACAAGATTACTTCTATGGTAACCCCTAAAAGTATGGAGCAAAAATGTTGCTGACAAAGGTCGGTCAAAACTAGACGAAATCAAAAAATCATTAATAACTGTCATTTACAGGACGATTTCAATGTCCTTTCGCCAGATGATAACTATCGTCTGTGACTACTATACTAGCATGCGGCAGGATGAGCTTTAGCTAATGGCCAAAGAGCATCAACATAGTCCTTCCAGTGGCCGAGATACAGCAAATTTGCAATTTTGCAAAAATGGAACATTTGTTGGGGAAATTCTGCAAAACTTTGAATGCCAATCGATAGTTACGTGTGTCCTTTCAAAATTGAAACGATATACCGGAGTTATATTAGAAAAGCCATGTTACATAATAAGGAGTTATGTTATATAATAAGATCTAACTCACTCGATCCTGGTCAGATTTGGTGGACTTGGTGGACTGGATTTCAAGGACTCGAGTGTCATCTAATGATCAACAACTATAATGTCCTCCACAACTAGTAATAAAACGCATATTCCCTTTAATTTTGAATAAATTAATTAGTTTTATTGTCGCACACTCTTAATAAATACATATAGATAAATATGTATTCGTATATAGCATATACATATATATATTTAAATTACACAGTTTTATTTGTTATATCCTTGTACGCTTAGACGCGTTACAAGCCATAATTACAGTAATAATAATTATTATTCGCATTTTCGAATCTATTAGGATTATTTACCGTTTACATAAAACGTCGGTAAGTTTCATAGTTGGTAGTTGGTAGAGATACTATATCTAGATATTGAAAACTTGTAGTTTCTTGCACTCAATTGTAGTTTCTCTTCTAAGTGGTAAGCTTTGGCATGCATTATATGTCATGATTTCTACAGTACACACATACTATATGTATTTAGATATATATATCTAGGTATGTTATGTATTTATGTATCTATATATCTAGACTGCCCTCAAAAACAGGAGCTAACTATTAATGTCCTGGCGCGTGGCGTGTTGTGGCTTGGAAGTGGGGCTGTTATTGTGGTTGTTGTTAATTTTGTTGGAGATTCTCCGGGAATACTTTCGATACTGTATCGGTGGCTGTGGTGGGTTTTTAGAAGCACTTGTAGTACCATTCCAGCTGCTTGCGTTGCACCTCCCACATCAGCTGGCTCTCTCAAATGGCCGCCTCCTGCAGATTCTCCTTGTTCTTCTGGAGCAACAGCAGCTCGCTGGGCGACTGCAGCGGCATTGAGACGCCACCGCCCACCGTGGGACTGGGGCTATCATTTGCCTCGGGTCGGAGTGGTTTGCTCTTGCAGTAGAATTGCTTGTGCGCCAGAAATGTCTTTACATAGTTGAAGGATATGTCGCAGGTGGAGCAGTATTTTTTCAATGCCTCGGCTGCGCTCGGCCCAAGCGGGGAGTTGGCCATCGGCGGGGGTAGAGACGGTACTGATACATCTACACCAAGTTCCATTGGCTCTGCTTTAATGTGGGTAAGTGGTGTGCCAATGGGTGAATTGTTGTTCTCATGCACCAGACTCAATGTGGCCACCGGTGCCTCCAATGCCTCCGTTTTAATGTGGAAGCTGGCAGGTAACCAAACAATCGATTTAAGATCTGTATTCAAGTGATAGTTTTTAGTTGGTTCTTACCTGGGCATAGATGCTGCCTCCCGTTCCCCATTAACCAGCGATATTTCGGGTAGGGCATGAGGATTGGCTTCGTGTTCGCGCGACTCGGGTGAAATGGAGGGCGAACTAATGGCCACATGCGGATGCAGTAATTTCATGTGACGCAGCTGAGAAGTGAGATTAGTTAGAGATTGGCCAGAATTAGTTTGCCTTAGGTAATCAAGTAAAACTCACCACATTGCCCTTATAGGATGAGGCATAATTGCAATGATCGCAATTGAAGAGCTGTGCCGGATGCTGTTCCAGTTGCTCTTGAGCTGCTGCTGCTGCCGCCGCCGCCGCTGCCACAGCGGGCAGATCTAGATTCAAGGATTGAGTTGGAGCAGCAACTGTTGCTGCCACTGCTGCAGCATCTTCCTCAAAGATGCATGTCATGTAGTGCTCCTCATTCACATCGCTGGTCTTCTTATCGAAATGGGTGCGAATGTGGGTGCGCATCCCGCGGAGAGTGTTCCCTTTATACTGGCAAATGGAGCAGCGAAAAGCCTTCACCGTTCCATGCATCTCCATGTGCTTGCGGGCGAGGGCAGCAGTGGGACTAATTACTCCACAAACGGGACACTTATTGACACTATTCGACGTGGCAGAGGTGGAGCAGGGAGCAGGCAGTTGTGGAGTTGCCGGTGGTGGAGGTGGTGGACAATTCTGTCCGTGCTCATGATGAGTCTTGCATTTCGAGCACTTCTCCTTGGGATGGGCGAGTGGCAGTTGTGGTGCTGGTGCTGCCTCAGCTGGCGTGGCAGCAGCCGCAGCGCCGCCTTTCAGACAGTAGTAATTCTGATGCGCACGCAAATTATCCAGCGAGGTGTACTTAATGCCGCAGGCGGCGCATATTAGTTGCTGATAGGCAACGGGAGTGGTTTCTGCAGAGGAGGCGCCAGCATTACCGCCAACTGACGATAGTCCACTGGGGGGCGTTACAGCGCTCTTGGAGGCATCTCCATCCAGGCCCGTCTCCTGGTTTCGTGCCGAGCAATAATGTTGCTTGTGCGCCAAATAATTCTCATATTTGCAGAATACAATATTGCAGTCCTTACACTTAGAGACGCCCTGCTTCACATAGATCTGCGGTGCATTCTGTGCAGAGGATGGTGCAGTAGCACCACTGCTGGTTGCTGCACTACCTCCTGGAAATCCTAGTTTGGCCAGCTCCGCCGAGCCACTGCCTGCTACAGCAGCCGCTGCTGCCGCGGCTAGTTTGAGGGCCAGCTCTGGATTCGTTTTGGCCAGCAGCGATTCGGAGAGATTAAAGTCGGAGGGCAGCATGGAGCGCAACGGCGGCAAATTATCCAGTAGATGATGGGCTGGCGGTGACATCGACGAAGCGCTCCCAGCTCCCGAGCTGCGTGGACTTAAAGCACGTCGCTTTGGTGAGGGGCTCATCGAGGGGCTGCTGGGTAGCGAGGGAGCGCAAACAATTTGCTCGGGTGTAACGCTGCCGCCACTGATGCTCTCCAAGTGAGCATCCTTGCCTGCTGCATCTTCGGCATCCAGCAGCGCAGCGGCAGAGCGCGCGAGACGCTGGCGCTGCAATAGCGCAGAGATTGGCGAGCGCCTCAGCGATAAATCCAGGGGTGTCGTCTCACTGCAAGTACGTTAAAACGGGCATATTTCATTTAAAGAGCGGGACGATTATTATATTGTCTATATTTTAACTTGGAAGTTGCAATTGTTCTTATATTTTCCTGTTCTTTTGCTGCATTTGATTTCATTCCCCTTTGTCTTACCGTATGCCGCTTATTTCCTTGCGCTTGGGTTCTGGTGGACTTTTCTTGGGTTCCGTTTCCAGGTTGCTTGAAATGTTCACAGGGGTTGGACGATCTGGCTCTAAAGCGGGAATCGGTATCTGATTGCTGCTAGGCATAGGCGTAGGCGTGGCACTGCCCCCTAACGTATTTATGTTTAGAGCTGTGGCTAGAGGCTTCAGAGCGCCATTGTCGAGCGTGAAGCATGTGGACTCCGGATTCACAATGCCCGACGTAGAGGTGGTGCTGAAGGGAAGCGAGAAATGCATTGCAAGTGAATATAAAGTACAAATAAGTAGATTACAGCATATATAAACTAAAAATATATATTGCTGTTGTCATTCTCAATCAATTAAATACGAAACACACATTTTATTCTGATTTCGAAATTTATTTATTTTGTTCGCCAAAAGTGGAAATAATCGACTTTAACGGCGAAATTTGAATTTATCGTAAGAGTGTCAAATCTTGAGCAATAGAAGGATTGGGCTATACTCACAGTGGTCCCGGTATCAAGCTGGCTGCACGTATTAGCGAGCAGGGCACTATGATAATTGGATTGGTGGGCAGCGCTAGGAAGGGTTGCGGTGGTGCCACCTGCAGCGAGGCAGCAGCAGCCGCGGCGGCGGCAGCAGCAACCATTGCTGGCGTTGGCGTCTTGTTGCGCGTCTGTGGACTGTGCTTGCCGGCAGCAACAGCAGCAACTGATATAGCTCCACCTCCACCACCAGCTCCAGCTCCACCAACTCCACTTCCAGTGATGCCACCCGCCTCCGGCTTGGGCGTCAGTTGTCCGTCGCTGCGACGGGAGCTGCAGTAGTGCTGCTTGTGGGCCCGGTAGGTCTTGATGTTGTTGAAGCGAATATCACAGTCGCTGCAGTAGCGATCGATTTGCTACGGGGTGAGATCAAAATGTAATTAGTTTGTGATTTTATTGGGGAGTGCAGGTTGCTTGTCGGGCTGCCGCAGTCGCTGTATTGCGTCAACCAACTCACTTGACTAGAGCTCTCCTCGAGCTGCGCACCAGCAGCAGCAGCAGCTGCCGCGGCGGCGGCAGCAGCCGCGGCAACAACACCATTTGCTGTCAAGCTGGAGAGGTTGTTTAGGCTGGGTGCCGCTGGGGATGTTTGATGCATGCGCATGTGTCGATTGAGGGAGACCTTTTTGTCGGCACTGTAGGAGCACTGCGTGCACGCATACTGTTTGCCAATGCGAGACACCTTGTTGGGTGGCTCGGAGCCGGTAGCACTTGAGCCGCTGGAGCTGCTGTTGGCATTGGAGGTGCCACCGCTGTTGGATGTCACCTTATCACCGGCAGCGTTTGTCTCCTCCTCAGCATCCTTGTTGCGATGGGAGCAGTAGTAGGCCTGATGCGCCTCCAGCGTTGAGGGTGAACTGAAAGCGATGCTGCAGGGCAGGCACATAAATCGCGCCGGTTTCAGCAGCGGTTCCACATCCGGCTGCAGGCTCGGCTGCTGCTCCGGCTTGGGCGGTGGACCCAGCAGTCGTGTGTCGTGCAGATTGAGCTCCTTGGCATCGGGCTTCAATGCCGGATCGGAGGCAAGCAACGCATTGAGTCGCAGCTTGGGCAGCACAATTGGCGGCGGTGTGGGCGTACGCGGTGGTGGACTGGGCGTGACCGGAACTGAGGGCGGCGTATCAGCTCGCTCCAGCTTGGGCACCAGTTCGGGCGATGGGCTACGCGGCGGCGTTGTCATTGTCGGGTTATCCTCCAACTTCTGTTCGCTGGAATCCTGGGCTGCCGCTTGTGCCTCCTCCAGCTCCTGTTCCATGTCAGTCTCGACGGGTTGCAGGGAGGAGTTGTTCGACTGTTGCTCTAACTGCTCGTCTTCGGCCTGATCCTCGAGCTGTTGCTGTTGTTGTTGGTGCTGCTGGTGTTGCTGTTGCTTCTCCTCGCTCAGCTCGTGTGCGGCCAATTCTTTGGAATCTGCAAATAGCATACATAAATGTTGTTTATTGCAAGGACTACAACTTTATTATTTTATATTAAATACGTAAATAATATGATAATAATAATACTTAAAATGTTATCCGAACTATATCTTGGACAACATTAGTTTACTACAAAAATGTTAATTACTTAAATATATGATTTTTAGGGATTTTCGAATATTTGGCATTTCTTAAAAACCGCTTTATATATTTTTGTACATATGATTCTGTGATTTTACCTACAATGTTTAAGTTTCAATGAAGATGTATAAATGTGGAACACATCAAAAAAGTTTAAAACAAGTCTCAGCTGCAAATAGCTGTCATGCTTTTTGCTTGCTTAGCATTTCTATATTTTCTGACCAACTGATATGAATAATTTCTTGAAATATATCTGATGATAATTAATAAAACAATGCCATCAAAGTGTTTGCCTAGATTATATTAATTATAGCAAATTATATATGTCGGTCCCAGTTAAATTCGTTGTATGTGTCAAATGTGGTCTGGAGAGGTTAGCAATTACTATCGAACAAATTGTCAGCGGTGCGAGTCAAGCGACAGGCAGCTGTGAAAACAATGAGACGTTGTCCAAGTCCAACTCCAACTTAAACTCCACAGTTGAAAACGAGCAAAAGGCTCCCATATCGAGGTTGTTGGCCAGTCGAAGAGTCAAACAGTCGACCATTTGGCTGTTTGGCCCGTTTGTGCTGTTTGGTTATCCCGCGAACGCATCTCGACGCTGGCATGGAATACGTGGAAAAGCCGGCGAAGTTGGAAAAGCTCATGGTGGTCAGAAAGAGCAGTTAGCAGTTGGAGCATTCGAGCATTCGAGCATTGGATTGCTTTTTGCATTCGGCTTGATGATTAGAGCGGGGCCAGAACGCTGACATCTGATTTGTTTTTGGGCAACAAAATATTATAACGACCAGCGATGCGGCGGATAAGACGATGCACAGTGGAGAGGCATACACACAGAACATGGCTGCGATAGATATGAAGGCGCCGATAAGCTCAAAGAGTTTCTGCTTCTTCTGCTTCGTCTTCTTCTCGTGCGGGCCGCCAATGCGCGTTGACCTGTCAATTGTTGGCTATTGAAATGTCAGCATAAGTTGTTGCAGCAGCCCGCCTGCAACTGTAATTTGTTGTTGCTGCTGCGTTTGCAAGTTCGTCGCCTGAGTCTTTTGATTGCTTTGGGTCGCACTGACGCGCTAACCGCGCCCACTTCTCCCCCATTGCCAGTTGCCCTAATTGCAGTGTCGATTTTCACGAATTCACACACATAATACTACAGGGGGAAAAAAAAACAATGCTGCACGTGAACAATCGACAGCATCTCTGTGCGAGTAGTGCTCCTCCAAGGCTCTTTTGGGCTGCTGCTGATGCTGCTGCTGATGCTGATGCTTGGTGCATTCCAGCGCATTCTGCTTATTTGTAAGATATTTATTGCCATCGATTGGTGGCGCGATAAGCAGCACACGTAAAGTGTTTGCCCCGGCGCAGACAAAACACGCCAGCAACAACAACAGTAACGGCAACAGCAACAACAGCAGCAGCAGCAACTATAGCTTCAGCTTCTCCCAGTTTGGTGATATTCGGCGGGGTAGAAAGCGGATACACTCACGCAAAACAATCGATCATATTGTACTCAAATCAAGTACAAACTTTATACAATTCTGAGCAATCTCGAATATTCGAGACCAGATAATGAAAATGATTTTTCAAGAAAGGCTTTTATAAATCCAAACATAATTTGTCATAAGTTAAGTACTATTGCTCTAATTTTAAAACAGTTGCGTTCTCGAACTGTAATATTTAATTTGAATTACAATATTTAGTTATTAGTAGGCTCTCCTGATCTTGAGATAAAATTTGATCACTTCGAATCAAGAATTTAACTTAAGAGTTAAGTTAAGAGAGGAGTTATTATAATAATATAAGTATTTATATTTATTTTTGACCGAGTCTTTTTTTAAGTGTAGTTTAAAGTTTTGGCTAACAATGGTACAGCTGCAGTTGCTGCCGGCAGCGACAGATGCTGCTGCTGCTGTGGTTGCTGAGGATTAGCTCTCTGCTCTGCGTCATTTTATTGTTGCTGCTTGCCGCATCGTTTGTTTAGCCATTTCGTAACGCCGCACACACCTTGGCTACACACACACACACACACACACACGTACAACAACTACACACACAACACACCAACACACAACGCCAACAATTGTTTATCAATTTGTTAAATCAGCTGAGCCGCTGTTGCCGTTCGCCGTCGCAGCTTTTGCGATCGATCGTTGCCGATAACGCGACACACACACAGTTAGCGAGGAGTTGAGGGTCACGGAGGGGGGAGTGAGCGGGACTAGCGGGGGCTTTTGCTGCACTTTATCAACCGGCAGATTATTGTGGCTGGTTTCTCACTTGGGCAACATTGTTGTTGGTGCTGCCGCTGCTGCTGTTGCTGCTGCTGGTGGGCGTTTTATGCAGCCATAAACAATCGAGCAATTTGGTGGTGCCCCAAACCAGGGCCACAATGAGCAGATTAAGGGGTGGCGGTTAACGGAGGCAAGGGCAAGGCGACCCTTTGTTCATTTGTCGCTGGACCCTCAACTGAGGCTGGACCGCCGACGCGGCTAATCGTTGGCAAAGCCGAAGGTCAGTTAACCCAAAAAAAAAAACAAGTAATACTCTAGCTATTGAGCATAAGCGACTACGTGATACACTGGCAGAGAATCCTTAGTTATGCAATTAGTCTGTCTTGATAGTATTTATATTTGACATGCTGCGGTCGGCAAATTAGGTATTAATTTAAATTGATAAATTTATTGTTTTAAACAGTTTACATAGATTTTATTACAATTGTAATTTAATTGCAATACATTAATTTGATTATGCAAAGTAAGTACACACCTTTTTCTCCTTGGAAACAGAGTATAGTATAAGAAAAACCGAAGAAGTAGAATCGAAGCTCATTTTTGGGCTCAATTCAGAATCTTGATCGGAGCCAGGTATTCAGCGCGCCTAGACAGGTCAGGCGACGCCGGTTGGTCTGGTCTGGTCTGGTCGAAACAAAACGAGCCCGAGTCCGGAGTCGGTTGCAAGGGGCGTATGCGTATTTTAGTGGGAGGAGGGTCGTGTTAAGAACCGCTCGCTTTGCATGCTTCCACAGTTGCAGGGGTGCAAGTTGCAAGTGGCAGCAAATTTAAGTAACTTATAATTAAACAAATTTCCCAGCGGCTGGCTGCACAACCAAACAAATTGAAAAACGTGAGTCCGCACAATCGGGCTAAAAAAGAGTTGGCCAACAACAGCAGAGCATAGAATTGTCTGCTGCAAGCAGCAGTCTGAGCAGGCTGCTGATAACGAAAATCTTCATTTTCGCGCGAAAATGTTGCCACCTTGTGGCAATCAACGCCATCAGCAGCCAGTGGGGACTCCACACCACACCACACCACTCTCCACTTGTACTCGAATCGACTCCGACTCCAACTCCAACTCCGTCTCTTCACTTATCAATTGTTATTAATCAACAACAAAGGCAGCAAAACAAATGCAGAGAGCGGTAAATTCAGCAATTCGCCAAATCGCGTAAAAAGAAAATAAAATCACGTTGCGAGCCAACATTTCATTTCACACTTTGAATGCAAGTTCAATTTTGAATACCCTGTAGCTTTGGCAACTGCATGAGAAAGTGTATCTTAAAGTTGATAACATAAGTTAACCTTCAAAAAACTTCTTCAGCTCTAATTTTACAAATTAGGAGTTCGTTAGAGCACGAAGTTTGTTAATTGCTTAAGCACAGAAGGTTTTTCCGAAAATATTCAATGCAAAAAATATTCATCCTTTTGTGCACAGGGTATCCTATAGTCGCTGAACCTTTTGTTACTTATATTTTTGGCTGCAACTTTATGTGCATCTTGAGCGTTAACCCGTGCAAATAATCAACATTCTCATATCTTGGGGGGCTCTCGCAGCTATTCGTGATTTACTCGCAGTTTGAGTTGCGCTTATTTTGTTTTTGTTTTATTTTTGTATTTTTTTTCAGCACCTCCTTAACACTATGGGAAACGGCGTGCCAGCGAAATTCTTTGATCATTGAGGATAAGCAATTTAAAGTTTCTCAGTTTTTCTGTTCGCCTTATACTCCTTGAGCAATTTGTTAAAATAACTTTGATTATAATTCAATATAGGTATGTAAGAGCAAAGAGGATCATTGAAAAATATTTATGAATTATAGCTGAAGTGTCCAAATGTTGTAAGTGCATATTTTTTGGTATCCTGGCAACTATCAAAAGACATTCATCATTGGAGTAAAATTGTATAAAGGCCATCTCAAGGTAAATTACTCAAATTATCTCTATGATCTCAGCTGGCTTACAGCTAACAAGTTTGTTGCATATTAAATTTTAGAAAATGTATTAGAGTGGAAAAGCTAAGTTGTAAGTTAATAATCGTAAGAGCTAAAGAGTGAGTGAGCAGTGTGTGCTCAACATGAATAAGTTAGTCTAAGAAGTCTGCTTGCTCCTTCTAAGATCGAGTCGAGAGTCGAGCATTCTTACAAATATGCTCCTTATTCTAGCCTTGAACTTGTATACAAGAATCATACAAAGCTCGTCTGACTCCGAGTTGAACTTAAACTACGATACAGATTCCGACGTCGTCTTTAAAGAGTTCCGAGTCTGCGACTAATTTAGTGCACATAGCTCGACTCGTAGATGTCACAGTCGACTGGGCATATGTACATGCATATACGAAGGAAGTATCGATGAATACAACTACTACTACTACTACTACTGCTCGTAAGGGGGTAGCCATGTGTACTCTATCTGCCATCTGTAGAAGCTACACAAAAAAACACACACGGGACTGGTAGGACTGCGGCCAATTCCTCGAAATCAAGCAAGTCTCAAACTCTTTTTGATGTCTTAATTAAAAAACGTGCAAATGATGCGGACTAAGGCGGGTGTAAAGGGGGGAGCGGGGCGGGCGACTGAAACAGTTTGTCTGGGATGCTGTGCACAGAGTTCAACGTTGAGCAATTGATGCAACTGTTGAGATGTGTTGCTGTTGTTGCTGCAGCTGTTGTTACTGTTGTTGTTGTTGCCACTGCAGCACGGCATGCTGATAAGGCAGCTGGGGCAAGGGTAATGCAGAGGCAGAGGGGGGATGAAGTAGGGTTTTGGTTAAGAAATTGTCGCAGTACTTGAAAATTTCGTGTGAGCACGCTCAGCGTCGATTGTTGCTGTTGCTTGATCGCTTGATCAGCAGCAGCACCAGCAACAGTTGTCGTCGGTTAGTAGCACACTAACACACACACACATACTCCCATTCGGTTGATCAATTGCGATCTGCAGTTTCAGCTGCTGTTGCTCCCACAATCTCGTGTGTTGTTGTTGTTGTTGTTGCTGCTGCTGCTGCTGCTGTTTCCGTGCCTGTTGCAACTGTTGCACAAATTTAAATTGACCCAAGTGCAAGTTTGAATGTTGCTAATCTATAATCGCTACAGTCAGCCAACCAGCTAGCCAGCTAGCGAGTGCTCTTGCTGCATGTTGCTGTTGTCGACAGCAGCAACATGTTGCTGGCAGTCTCATAATTTGCGTTTATTAAACACGGCTTTCATTTGCATAAACGTCCGCTCTTGTTGATGATTAATATCGCAGTGCAATGTCGCTGAGTGGATCACAACAGTAGCAATAGCAGCAGCAACAACAACAACAATTGCAGCACGGCAGCAACATTTGCAATTGCTGTAAACAAATCACGCTTCTGGCAGATCAATCAATTACATTTCAGCGACTCCAAAGCAACTGACAATTGCTGACAATTCAATTGTGTGTACTTTTCCCTGCACAACCCCTCTGACAACACCCCCTCCTCATAGACACGACAGCAACAACGTAAATGAAGACGACGGCAACATGGAACAGAAAATAAACGGAATTTCTCTCGTTTACCCAGTTGCCCTCGTTTACTGTTATACAAAATTCGTGAGGGCGGCGACACGCCCCCACACACAGCGACCGCCCAGCTAGATTCAAGGGCGGGTGGCGAAGGGACGGGGGGAGGGGTGCTAGCAGTAGTTGCAACTGCGAAATCGTGTCTCGCATTGTGTTAACTTCATTGCTTTGGCAATTTTGATGACTTTGATGAGTTTATCAACAAAAGCAGCCACGACAAAAAGGGAGAGTCGAAACAAGGGGCGGGAAAGGGGGAAGGGTGTCCAGTTATGTCGCTTCGGCATCTTTTTAGCAGTAAATTAAAGAGGCGCGAACATTGCTGCGAGCTGTGTGAAGAACGCGCACTGAAATTGCAAAAAGACAGAGGACAACAAGGTAAAACTTTGCTGTGGGAAGTAAACGACTGCGGAATTCTCTGTGCCGAGTGCAAAATAGCGTGAAAAAGCGTGATTGATGCAGTTAGAGACTATTTTTATAATACCATTTTTTGAAGAAGGTAACCATTGCAAAGTGTCATTGAAACTGGTAGCTGCAGATTTGAAACTGTGGAAAATACACTGGATATTTCATATGAGATATATCTGGCACAAAAATTTATGTTTTGTCTTTTTGCTTAACTCTGTATTTATTTAAAGTTTTAAGACTTTAGTGCATTCAACCAATATACTCATTTTCAGTTCGCGATTAGAGTATCAAAAATCGGACCGCACACACCGAGAATGAGAAAGAGAGCAAGGTGGTGGCAGCGGCATAAAAAAGGAAGCAAGGAAACAGGCGTCGTCTCTTCCAAGTTGCTAACAAGATGCGCGCAAGCAACGACAACAGCAGCACCGGCAACAACAACAACAGCAGCGGCAACAAGAGCAACAAGCAGTTAACAAGAGTACAAAGTAAAATGCCGACACGCAGTAACGGCAGCAATCCAAGAGCCAACAGCCAACAGCCAAGAGCCAAGTCCAGAGTCTCCCAGCTACCAATTCCAGTTGGCAGCATAATGCTTAAAAAATAAAAGGAAGGAAAAACGGGCCACGCAACTCTGCGCTCGAGTGACTAACAAAGCGGCGCAGCAGACACATCATTACCTACCAATTAGGACCCCAAAAGCATGCGTGTGTGTGTCTGTGTGTGTGTGAACCATGGCCGGATTGAGGCGCTGAGCTGCTCTTTTGGTGGCACAATAAACGTTTACAACGCGCAACAGCCACAACAACAACAACAGCAACAACAGCAACAAGCAGAATGACTGACAAGGCAGCCAAGCAGCGAAATAAGCCATAATGCAGAAAAGGTCTGAAGCAAGAACAAGAGGCAAAAGCGGCCGACAAGAGGAGGCTTGTACATTTTGTCTGTTTAGCCTACCTGGTGGCAGATTTTTTTCTCTTTTTTTTTTTGCAGCAGATGATGAAGTGTAAAGTGCTCACTAACAGCTTGTAATGAGTTCAAAGTGTTGTCTTTAATGCCAAGTTTAACGTTGACAAGAGAAACACAAAAACAAGGAGGAGAAGTGGGAAACAGAAAGAGAAAGGCGCCTTCTTCTGACGCATAAAGCGTCATATGATAAACTGGTCGACAAAATTGCAGTTTATGGCTAAATAAAAGAGGTACAAACGTGAATGCACGAATAAAGTGCAACACTGGTCGAATTGTGGACGGCACTCAAATCTTATGCTTCATAGAAATGATATTAAATATCTTAAAGATTTATAATTTATAGTTAATAATGTTAAGTAGTGTTGTAAGACTACGAAAAAACAAAGTAAATCAGCTACAAGTCCGTAGTTTTCATCATTTAGTTTTTGAACTGTTAGAACTTTACACTGTTAAATTTTCAAAGCTTAGAAGGCTATGCGCTGCGAATTAGAGCCCTACATATCATTCAGCTGAAAGCTGAAAAAACAGCTAAGCAAATCAGCTTATATATATACATAAATCATCAACATATACAGATATAATATTATTTGCTCGCTGTATGAAAAGCTGCTTAAGCAAGAAAAGCTTTTTTTCACCATCACTTTTTAAATAAAATATTTCTGGCGCTGCTTTGACCAATAATTTTTCTGCAATCTCATCTGGCATTAATCAACACTCAATCTCACATTTACTCACACACACACACACACACATACTACTTCTCCATTTGTTTCAACAATTCAGCTCAATCAGCAAAAACCGTTTCGAATTCAATTTCAAATAATTTCTGTTTGCCCCACCTCAGCTTTGGTGATTGTTTGCGCATTGTGTTGTAATCAGCCAACAGAAACAACAACAACAACAACAACTATCAACTACTTGTGGCAACAAGAAATATCAACATCAACAATTTCAATAAATATTAAATAGCAAAAAATGCCATTTGGACGAGGGTCATTTAATCCACTGCAAACAGAAATGAGTGGCAATAAGTCTGAAAGGAAGCGGAGGGGAAAAGGGAAACTGGTTGCCACATTTCCGACTCTTAACTAGCTAATTGACAGCCATTTAAATATTTATACATGTATACTCAAAATGTCACTGATTTCTGCCCACATTTATTCCCCATTTAAGGTTTGGGGATGAGGCATGCCAAAAAATGATGAAACCTCATTCTACACATATAATGCTACTCATATCACATAAAAAAATTACAACATAAATCACACACACACGCACCCAAACTCACGCACACACATTTATGAGTTACACACTCACACGCGTACAAATTTCGGGCTGCTGTATTAAAAATAATATCGTCGTCTGGTCGACAAAGATAAGAAAATTTATCCAAAGGATTGCGTGGTGTTATGGCCACCACTGAGCCAAGTCACTCACGACGCCAGACAGTTTGGGCAGCCGCCCACCCTCCAACATATCCGACACAAATCCCATACCACCACCCTCATCTCAACCACCCCGTCAACGCTGAACTCGGAGAAATTATTGAAGAACTTCTCAAAATGTGGCCAAGGATGAACGACTTGCACCCACAACTGGATTCTTGTCTTAGAGCCGTTTTTTCTGATCTTAAAATAAAAAACTATATTAGTCGAAAGTTAAGCGAGAACGTTTTACACTTTAAATATAATAATGCTAATAGCGAAAAACGAAAGATGGTATCCTAATTCTTGAATTTACTTAAATTAAGTTTTTCTCCGAGTGTACACTCTGTCCGCGCAACCGCAAGGACAAGGCTAAGGCAGGCAACTCACCCCCAAAACAGAAGCACACACAAACACATATATATATATATATAGAGAGAGAGATTTTATGACCAGTTGAAGTCGAACCCATCATCATCATTATTCTCATGCTCAAGCTCATCATCGGCCAAGACAGGAGCAGCCGGCCAGGAGCAGCAGCAGCAGCAGCGGCGTCAGGACTTAGGCCGCTGGCTGTCTGCCTCTACGCCTCGACTGCTCCGTGATCTGTGGCCTGTGATAAGGTGCTTCTTTTTTTTTTTGTTTGTTGGTAAACCGAGCGAATAAATTCCATAAATGCTCGCGCGCCAGTAAAAAGGATTACGAGGCCAAGTGGCTCTTTTCATGTGTGCGTTTGTGTGTGTCAATATTTGGCCACATGTGCGGCAGCGTTGTGTAATTTATTGTTAAAATGTAAAGTAAAGTTTATGTGCCACCCTCGCAAAGAAAATGGGATCCACCTAAAAAATAACGTAAAAGAAAGTGCAGATAAAATAAGTACGTGCAACCAGCTGAGCCTTCGGTACCGATATACATTTAATACCCTCATTAAATTGCAGCTAAATCAGTTAAATAAACTATACTATAAGCTGATCTTAAGCAAAAACGAGGTCAAATTAAATGTTTTTGCATTGCTTGCTTTAAAAATTAAATTAAATAATGCAAACGATAGTTTCTCAATATTCTTTCGATATGGTGATCCAATCTTAAAAAATGTTGACCAACAAAAAATGTTGAAAATATATTTAAAGTTATTTTTGATTATAGATATTTATATTTATAAGAAACACATAAATATCTTTTCCAGTGCGTTGCATATGAGGTGTCAAAGTTGAAATGCCGATTGCAAGGGTAAAACTATGTTTGCAGCGATAACAAGCAACACACACACACACACACACACCCAAACACAACAGCACCCAAAAGCTATGCACTTAATCATAAATACAAAATATGAGCTGGCGCCAGCGTTCAATTCAAGCGAAAGTTGTCGTTCCGTTCAGTTCAGTTCCCAATGCGGTCACAGTGCGTATGCGTAATGTGAGGAGGAATGTTGTTGCTGGTGTGGTTGCTGCTATTGCTGCTATTGTTGTTGTTGTTGTTGTTGTTGTTACTGTTGGAGACGATGGACGTTGCTGATAAGCTGGGCGCGTAATGGATTTTTGTTTTGTGGCCTCACTGTTGCTCGATTGTTGTTGTTTGGTTTTACATTTTTTGTTTGTGCAGCGGCTGCTGATTGTTGTTGTTGTTTCTGTTCTCTATTTTGTAGCCCGCAGCAAAACCTGCAAATGCGTCCCGCATGCCAAACTTTGCTGCTGCTGCTCCTGCTGGTGCCTTTAACTTGAAAGCGATAGTCAAACGGCAACAACAAAAAAATGAAAAAGACACAAAAAAAAAGACCAAAACAAAAACTCGGCCGTCAAATGATTAATTACATGCCGAAAAGCTATCTAACAATTTGACTCGCTGTCTGTGTGTATTTTGGATTGTCATTAAGCCGAACAGCAAAAAGAAGACAACAACGCAACAACAACGAATAATAAAAAATTATGCCTCAGATAAAATGCCATTAGAGAGTGGCGCTCCAATGTGCAAAATGTGTGCACAAAATGAGGGCGGGGATGTGTTTGTGAGTGGGGTGGGGCAGGCAGGCAGCTCACTTAGCGCCATTAGAAGACAGGCAGCAGCAGCCAAAGCGCAACCGACCAAAAATCCCACCAACAACACGAGCAGCGAGCGTACTGCAAGTATGCAATTCTGCCAGATAAGCTGAAACATTCATGAATTTTACAGATAAAAACCACACACAAACACACACACACACACACACATACGCACACAGCACCAAAGAGTTAGCGAGAGTGAATAAGATACATAGTTTGTGGATGCACTTACAGTACATTGCACAGCAGCAGCAGCAACAGCAGCAACAACAATTGAAGAGCACCAAAAGTGAGCAGCATCATCAAGAACAACACCACCAACAACAAACAGTGCAAGGTAACTCCCCAGATGGGACAGCAGCAAAACCTCCAAGGAACATATATGAAAACTTTAGGTGAACTCGACTTGCAGATGCTCTATGAAACTAGTTCTTATTATCGATTCTCTTGTCAAAACATATACTTTGATTCTCTAATTATCATGTAATGCCTCTTGATAAATTGACAACTAATATGTGTGTTCTAAACTCTTGATCACTTTTTAGATACTTAGGGGTACTACTATCAATAGACTACTTTTCAACGTTGCAGTTCTATTCTATATACCTGTCCAAGGTATCTTAAATTACTTCTTTGTTTGAAACTGAAATTGTGTTCTTGAAGTAATTTGTGGGTTTTATAATTTACAGAATGATTTGATATGATTCTGCGAAACAAAACTACATCTCTCATAAGTTTTTATAATTCTAAAAAATTGGAATTGGCTTTATTAGTTAAGTTGCAAAATCATATTGAATTCGAAAAAGCTAACGAGCAACCGCTTTAGTCAGGTTTCCCTCTCAGGTGTCTTTACAGGTTAGAACTCAGGCGCACACACAAAAGGCAAAATCAGTTATCTGGGGTGACCACTAGGCAAAGTGAGGGGTAAGAGAGGAACAACGGGCAGAGCGGGTGAGTGAGATAAAGAGGGAGTGAGAGAGAGAGAGCATGCGACGAGGCTGAAAGGAATGTGACTCTGTGCTTTGCCACACTTTTTTGTTAGCAATGGTTGTTGTTTCTGCTGTTGTTGCTGGTTGGGTTTGCTGCGTTGCTATGGAGTGTCAACAGCTAGATAAAGATTAGCGCAGACAAACGCCCACTTTTGGCGAGCTGTTACGCCCACTGGGCCACACGCTCATACTCTGTCTCCCTGTGTGTGGCTGTGTGTGCTTTGTAGCTGCTGCAAATCTTTCACTGACACAGCACAAAAAGACCAAGTGGGGAGCTGGGCGGTAATACGAATGCCTGCCGGCTGAAGGGGATTATTAATGATGAATGCTTGAGATGGCAGCGAAATGGCGTGGAATGTGGAGCAGAGCTGCTGCTGCTGCTAAACTCCTACTCTACACTACCCTATTACACCCCACCCCCACATCTACCTCTACCAAGCAAAAGGTCGCAGGTTGACCAGGCAGAAACTGAAGCCACAACCACAACGTCATCATTTACAAACAACAACATCATAACCATCCTCATCAGTTTGCACATTCAATGCGCTCGAAGATTAGTTGAGGGTAAGGGTTGAGGTTAGTATTCATAGGGTGCTGTTTATGGGTGTCTGATGATTATGAAGTGATATGAAACTGATGCCAATGATGATGCCAGTTAAGTCAAAACACGCACAAACTTGACAGCACCAACCTCAGAGGGAGGTTGACTGGTTGCTTTTGGTTATTCCATCATTTCCGCTACTGTCGCAAGAATGAAAAAAAAAAGGAAGGAAGAAAAGGGGTTGTCAACGCTGGCCAGTCGAAAGGGTTCGCACTTAGTTGAGGTATCAAAAACGCAACCGCACTCAGTCGCCGTCGCAGCTTAAATGGGTAGATGATGGCTCTTGGGTTTGGTCGACCAATCATCGCTTTTGGCCGTGCAGCATTGCTGATAACCAAAATGCCAAACCAAAAAAAAAGGAGTAGCAAAAATTGGTATTAAATTAGGAGGATGGCTGGCGCTGACACTGGATATGAGAGCAGATTAAATTTTTATTGGCAAAATATCAGCTGCCTTGCAGACGACCATTTCGAGTGTGGCTTGACACCACCCAACCACACAGATACACACACACCCACACACATACTTACACTGACACATACAAAGGCACACACACAATGTGCAGCATACATCAAGCAATTTATGTTTGGCATTAACGGGTTTGTGTCTGCCTCTGGGAAATTCGCTTCTGCCTGCAAACTGATAACAGTTTGGCCACTCGACAGTGGCAGGGGAAATAGGATGCGGTGGCATGGCTTGTGAACACTGCCAACGGTAGATTCAAGACCTCTCACTCACCTCTGCTGTCGACGGTCATCTCTTCTGTGGTATCGGAACAATCACCTGCAATGAAAGGATGAACAGATGATATGAGAAGAGTAAGTGAGATGACAGTTATATTACACAATCATGATAAATATTTCAATATATATTTCTTTAAAATTTTAAAATAAAAATGACAAGCAAACCCATAAAAGGGAATTTATTTTTTATGATATCAATATATATATATATATTTAATAATAGTGAAACTATTTTATGTTGAGTTAGAAAATATATTTTTTATATACTTAAAAGAAGCACTGAGAATGAAACCAATATTTACTATTTAGCTAGTGCATTTCTTGAAAACTATTAATGGAATTTCATAACAAATACAAAAATACTGTGATTCAAGATATATGTCTTATGAATTTAACTGATAGTTGCTAAATTATATAAACAATTGTATTGCTCTTCACATATGAGACACTTATCAAGTATATCTTGTAAATATTCTAAATTAAATGTTGCAATCTCTATCTTAATATTGTTTTATGAAAAATAATTGTCGCTCAAGCTACAACTTTGTGCAATAATCTTCAGCCGTATTTCTGTACAGAGCGCAGCTTTTAGCGGGAATTGCGCATAAATCTATGATAACTGCAGAAGATAAAAAAGAATCGAATGCAAAATTCATAATAATACACAATAATTGCTTCAAGTGAAAACAATGTTTGTTCAATTGTTTTTGCTGTGGTTGTAGTTGTAGTTGTTGTTCGTATCGCAATCGAATCTGTTAAGTACGCACAACACACAGCAACAACAGCAACAGCAACAACAACAACAACAAAGACTCACAACAACGCACGTTTCAACGCCAGTAGTTGTTGTAGCCACAGTGGTAGTCAGAGAAGAGCCAGAAGACGCAGAAGACCCAGGCTGAAGACCATGTCCAAGTCCAAGCCTCGTTGTTGTTGCTTTTGTTGTTTTCTCGTTTTGATTATATTTTGCTGATATTCACTTCAAGGAATTATAATAACAATAATAACAACAATCCGCAGAATTCCTCTTTGCCTTTTTTTTATATTTCTCCTTCATTCGCCAGATTGTAGATATCAAACACACACACACACACACACACACGCAAACATACACAGTAAAACCTCGTATGTGGTGGAGGGGCATGAATGTGTAGCCACACAGCGTAGATAGTCGTCTGATAAGCAAAAGCTGAAATACTCTTTAGCTTTAGTTGCTTCGAATCTTCAGCTACAATGAAAATACCCTTTTGCAACGTGTGGAGTAAAGCAAGAGAAACAGAGAGCGAGAGAGAGAGAGAGAGAGAGCTGCTTGTTGCACCCACGGATTCTCACCTTTTATTGTTGCTGCTGTTGTTTGACTGCTGATCATGGCTGCAGTTATTAGTCAACACTTAAATACTTATACACTTATATCCAAAGGGGAGCTCTGATTTTAAGCTTTCGTTTGCTCAACAATGTTGCACATGTTTTCTATATTGGTTTAGCTGTTTAAGCCACACACACACACACAAACACACACACAGCTACAGAAAATACGCGCCACACGCTCGATTTTACGCTTTGATTGAGTGATTGAACGCGCTTGATTGATTGACGGGACGAACGGGAACGGAGCTTCGTTGTGCTGCTCGGTTCGCGTTCTACAGCTAACTGAGCGCTGAGTAATGAAATTTTTGTGTGTGCTGCGCGCTGTCTGTGTCTGTGTATCTGTGAGATACAAAACTGAGATACCGAGGCCAAGCAGAGCCGAATGACGATGATGACGACGACGACGACAGCGACAGCGATGCAGCGTCACAGTCAACGTCGCAGCTAGCGTCGCACAGCTGATGTTTGTTGATGATGACTGCGAGATGTGTCCGTCCCTCCGTCCGCCTCTCTGTCTGTCGTCTCTGGGTAAAGTTGTTTATCTTTCATTTGCCAGTCTGCCAGAGCTGCGTCTATCTGCAGCCCTATCTGCCTGCCTTTGCCTGCCCCGTACTAGCAGCCGTCTCGGGGATTCGTATCTGTATATACGAGCCACACTCACAAACACACACAGACACATATACACGCTCTCACACACACTACGAACGTTTTGGTCGCCGGTTGACTGCCAACTGAAATAAGATATCTGCTGCTCGCTGCTGCTCTCGGGGCTTCCTTTGCCACAACAGCAACAACAGCAAGCGAACGTCGTTCGAAATTATTCGAAACAAAAACTGATAAAGCACTGATAAGAGCGCAGCGCGGCGCGCAGTTAGATAACATCGAAGCAAGCAGCCAGCCAGCCAGCCAAACCAACCAACCAATGAAGCCAACCAGTTGGAGAAGCCAGCCGGCAATGCCCGAGGCAGCCAACCAGCAGCAAAACGGATACACAAACACACACACACGTGCATACACACACCGCTACACATACAGTTGCAATTTCCAGAGCGCTGTGCACTTACAGATACAGCTACAAAGATACATTCAACAAAGGCAAACGTTCGTCTCTATGTGTGTGTGTGTGTGTGTGTGCGCTGGTTGATGCTTTAGCGCGATATCGCGTCGTACGGCTAATGGAATTCTGATTATTGCTTAGTGATAAGCGTTTTGTGTTTAATTGTATCTGTGTATCTGTATCTGTTATTTTTTTGGGCTCATACACTCAAACAAAATGATACCATAGAATTTACAAAATCTCCAGAGTAAATTAATTTTTTTTTTTTAAATACTTTCTGGATATTCTAAAAAAAAAATTCGAATTCTAATTGAGAAAAACCTTCCACGGCATACATATATCATATATATTGAGTTTAGAAAAATATTTGAAATCAACCTGTAAAACTACTCTTTTGATAAATAAGTCGAGTATACACCGCCAGAAACGTTTGGCAACAGTTTTCAATATGCTGCGTTTATTCCGGCTGTTATCAACCCTTTGTTGCGGCCTCCCAACGCGCAGCTAGTTAATTTCCTGGCACATCAACCGACTCCAACAACCAACACCTGCCCCCAAGTTGAAGTTCACAATCGCAATCGCATTTTCTCATTTCCCACTTCCCCCCGGTGCAGTGTTTTCCACTGTTTTCCCAGTGCCAGCGTCCATGCTCAGCCACATCGCTTTTCAGTTTTCATTGTGTTTATCAGCGAGCGTTGATCTATTTTAATGTTGCCTTCAGCTCTGGCTCCCCAACTGCTGAACTCCAACTCCCTCTCCCTCTCTTGTTCTACCTCTTCCTCTCTCTCTCTCTCTCTCTCTCTATAGTTTATATCTGCTGTTCTTATCGGCGTTTTGGTTTATTTCATTTGCCTGGCAGCTTTTGCAGATGCAAAACGTTTGCCCGATTTTATCAATTTGCCCACATCTCACACACACACACACAGACATACACTGACAAACTCTCTCTGTCTCTGCCTCTCTCTCTCTCTTTGTTAGCCTCTGCACTCAATCAGCTGTTGGCTGCGTCGCTGCCTGCGTTGACAGCAACTGCGACTGAATTCGCATGTTGCGCATGCGTCGTTGTTGAGCGTCTGAAACCATCGACACCACCTCTCACCCCTCATTGCCTAGCCACCCCGTCTGGCCTTGCCATTTGTTGTTATTACTGCTGCTGCTGCTGCTGCCGCCTTTTACGACGATTATCTCGTTTGCCATTGTTGACTTTTAATTAGATTCATTAAACGTGCCGCTTGCCGCTTGCCGCCGCCGCTGACTCACCTCTCCCTAATACCCCCCTTGACCCTAGAAAAGATGAAACGCCTTTGTACACTTTCAGAGTCTATAAATTGCATGTAGAGCGTGAGTAGAGTGTGAGAGCAAAAGCAAATAACATTGAGTTTTATTAGATTGCAGATCATTGGATGCGATTATATACAAATTTTGATTCATTTTGCATATTTGCATTCATTTACACATACATATACACTCAGAAAAAAGTGGTATCCCTTACACATACATATACACTCAGAAAAAAGTGGTATCCTTAATCATAACTAGACTTTCTATTTAAATATTGCTATCACTCAAATCATAAAACCTGATTTTATAATCACATGTTATAAAATCAAAATAGATAAATCGAACACAAATAATGATCCACATATTTTCAAATATTTGTTATAAAAGTAACAATGTTAGAGTATTTCAGCTTCGGCTTCCACTTATTCATGTTGTTTGGAATACATTTTCACATTTGGTGGGTGTTTTCGAATTTATGCAGCGATAAGCACTTCAAGCGTGAATATCTGCAAAAGGCTTTTGATAAATGTGTTTAACAGTGTTATTGTTGTTTTTGCTGGTTATTGTTGTTTTTGTTGTTGTTGTTGCTGTTTCTGGGGTGATGAACTATCAACAAACGGAGTGGCAACAGCAGTCGCTCTTGGCTGCAACCGCTGCAGTTGCACTCAGCTTATGGCAATTGTTTTGCAATTATTTTTTTGTTGTTAAGCACAGTTTTTACTCTGTGTGTGTGTGTGTGTGTGTGTGTGTGTGTGTGTGTGTCTGTGCGTGAGCTTTGATTAGCAGTGTGTGTCATTGCTATTACGTGCACACTTATTGGCATAAATATGTATGTACGGGCAGGTAAATAAAGGCAGATCAACGCTGCCTGATAAATGTAGCCAAAGCTACGAAAATAGTTTACAAAACAAGTAAGAATTAGAGTCGAAAGTGCTCGACTTAATGATGCTCTGTTGCCAAATATGCTGGTTTTATATAGCTTCATTTCTTTGATATTTAACAATAATGTCCAATTACTTATCGCCTTTTAATATGTTTGATACTAATTTCGGATTTTTAAAATATGCATTCACATTTTCATTTATACTAGTGATCATATTTTATCTAAACAACATTCGAGAATCTTTCTAAATTTTATGTTTACTAGTCGGAACATACTGAAAGCTGAATATTAAAGAAGGCTATCACAAGCTATGGAATTGTTTTCATGACTTTCTTAATGAACTTTTTATCGCTCTTTATTTATTTAGGGTATAAAAATATGCTGCAAATAATAATAAACCAAATTATGCTGTTGTTGTTGCTGCAATTGCAAATGACGCAGCAGGCACACACACAACACACACAAATACACCACATCTACAATACACACAAGTGTAGGCACACCCGCTCTCACACTAACACAGACACACACACACACACACACACACACAGCAACACACACATTGACATCGACCCGAATCGACCTCGATATACGGGGCATGGAGCTGAGCTCTGGAGTACACAGCTCAACAGTCGGAGCGAAGTCGGCGCAGATGCAACCAACTGATAAGATCCTGGCGCTGATAAGACCGCTGCTGCTGCCGCAGTTTGGGGGTTATTTCATCAGTTGTTGTTGTTGTTGTGGCTGTGGCTGTTGTTGCATTTGTTGTTTTTCCACACGCTGCCGAGTCGCGTTATTTCATTTCGTTCGCCTCACAGATGCGTCGTTAAGATTAGCAAAAAGCAGCATTTGTTGTTGTTATTGTTGTTGTTGCTGTGGCAAAGCATATAAAAAAGGGAAACAAAACAACAACAGGCACACATTTATCATGAAATAAATCTATTTAAGTTTTTTTTTTTCTTTTCTTTTAGTTGCTGTTGTTGTTTCTTTACTTTTTGTTTTCTTACGGCTGCTTTGTGGCACAACTTCCACAATTGTAACTTGAAACTTGCATCAATGTGCGAAGCTTAATCAGCGTAGAGGGTATCTGGCAGCCTTATATAACATAATCAGACTATTGCAATGCGGCTCAACCTTGTGCGGCAGCCTTGATTACAGCTTATACACTCTGAGAAAAATGCTATTGAAAATTCAAATATTCATGAATTCATCAGACTTTATCGTACTTCGTTTTTGTTATTCTGAGTGTAAGGGAAGGTGTTAAGTTGCGAGTTGCGACGTTTTTAATGGTTTTCTGGCCCGCTTTTGATTGTGTCTTCAACTCCCACCTTAAAAGTTTCATTCTGAATATTTATGAGGCGACAACAAGCTGGATGACTTCATTGTAGCGAAATTAAATCAATTAACGCGTATACAAGGTGTGACTCAATAGACATTGCCCCCGCTTAGAAGAGCACCCACCCTCGAGTGGCTTATCTTTGCCACCACTGCCACAGACACCTTTCACAGACATTTGCCAGAGTCTCTTAATCTAGCTATCAATCAAAAATGATTTAAATTTCATGCCGCGTTTCTGACTCCTCCCCTCCCGCCACCACCCCTGACAATTGTCGCCCAAGAGCTGTGTTAAGCAGTCAAGTGTGGTGCGGAATATAAACTGTGGATTATGTATAAAACACAACAAACTTACAGAGAGTTGGTATACCCTCAACAGAGTTCAAATGCGTGAGTATTAGTAATTCGGCGTATAAGTATAAGTGAAACGTTAATTTTCTTTTGCTCAGAGCCACAGAAAGTCATTGACAAGTTGAGGTAAGGTTTTTGTTGTAACACACACGACCCTTGGAAAATAAAAAAGATAGTTCTGAAAGTGATATTTAATGTTTTTAACAGTTAAGCATAATAAAAGTTATTAAACATTATATAAAACCATTTAGCAGACATTCTGATGGAAGACTCATCTGTTGGGATGACCAATTTTATTGAACTCGTTTTGTCTGCAAATTGACATTTGTAAATGATAGTTGTTGTTGTGTCTGTTGTTGCTGTTGCTGTTGCTGTTGCTGTCATTCATACTGCTCTAAGTGGTCATAAAATATGCTTAATGCATCAGGAAGCCGACGCTATGCGGGTGCTGCTTTGCCCATTTGGCCGGGTGCTGTTTGCGCTTTGCACCACCTCCGTTTTACAAACGTAGTAAATGTCGTAAAACGTAAAGCGTTATCTATCTGGCCCGGCCTGGCCGAGACGAGCAGTTGGCCTTGCAGCCAAAAAAAAAAATAAATAAAACACGATGCCAACTCATTTCAGTTCAGTTCAGTTCAACTCGGTTCGGTTCAGTTTCATTTCAGTCAGCCGTTGGTAAGTGCGAGATTAAAATATTGGATAAGGCGCCGCCGCCGCCGCCGCCGCCGCAGAGCAGCAGCAGCAGCAGCAGCACCGGCAGCAGCAGAAATGCACACAGTGCGATAACAACAAAAATCGAAATGGAAATGGAAACGTTCCTTATGCGCACGCCGCCGCCGATGCCAATGCCGCAGTCGACGTCAACGTCAACGTCAGCGCCGGCGTCGCTTTCAAAATATTTTTGTACGTTATCGACATCGCCTGTTTTGAATACGACTGCCTCTTCCGTACCCACACCACAAGCGACTGCCCGTCCGTCCGTCTCCCCGCTCGTAAGTGAGTGATAAACACGAGTTATCGCATCAATTAGTTCGGCGTCAACTTGACGTCGTTAAAGGCAGCACAACATAGCCGCTGGAGAAAGAAAGGGAGGGAGAGAGAAAAGAGAGAGAGAGAGAGAGCGGTACCCATTTAAAACTCACGAATGAACAGCGAAAGTCAAAAACGCAGTCATAAAATCTTAAAACTGAAACCCAGACTGAAACGCAGACTCAGACTCTGAGCCCAGAACTTTATACACTCAGAAAAAATTTAGAAATTCTCTTAAATTAGAATACTCATTTAATTCATAAAATTCACCTGTAAATGATAATAATTATAAATGGCGAGACAAGAAAGCAAAGCTCTGCCTTTGGCAACACACACAATTCTAGTGCACAGCATTTTTCTGAGTGTAGTCAGAGTCATGGGCGCAACGCTTGCAAAGTGTCAATGATCCTATAACCGATATTGAGATGACGTCGCCCTCGCCGTCGCCGCACGCAAATTGAGCTCAAAAGTGGCTTGTAAAACAATAAACGTTTATTCTTCTTCTTTTTTCTCGGACTCGCTTCCGATGCGTTGTCGCCAGCTTTAAATGAGCAAATGAGCAGGTAGAAAGTGTACAACAGAGCGACAGAGAGAGAAAGCCAGAGAGAGACAGAGAGAGAGAGAGCGATAGGTAACTGAATAACGCAAAGATGCAGATAGAGCACACGTGGTAACCAAAGCTAATTGCCGTAACAAGGCAAGGACCTGCCCACAATTGCAATTCCTGCATCTTCTTCTTTCACTACTTGTTTTTTGTTTTTTTTTTTTTTTTTTGCCTGTCAACGGTGCGTCAAGATCTCGAGTGGATAACGGTTTGAGACGTCGCAACGTCGACTCCCCGCTATCGCAGCCGGAAGTGCCATTATAAAAGGAAGGTGCAATAAAAATATTTTACACGCTTCAGGCCACAGTCGCCGCCGCACTCTACGTCGCCACACAGGGTGCCCCCAGTAACAGCCTAACCCTGTCTCACTGGATGATGACTGTCTCCTTGGATGACTGTCTCACTGTCTGACTGCTTGATCATCTATCCGCTGCCGACGCCTGGCGATGATGTCAATTGGCAACATGAACATGAAACAGATATCAGCCTGCACCGCATTTTAAATACACTTTTCGATATGTGTACTACACTGCTTCTCATAGCTAATAATATTTCAAGAATAACACAGTTATCGATATCACAAACTAAACCGATTTTCACTAGCAATACTTTTTTGATAATCGCTTAATTGACTTTAAATTTAGAGCATAAATTTCACTCGAAATTCATTCAATTCTATATTATATTTTAGTTTAGTTGATTTTAGTTTCTTCTACTAATTTTTAAATATTTTGAATTTTTACTAATACTTTTATAGAGCTCATATATATTCTGAGCACACATTAATTCTGTGGATATACCCCGTAAGGACTTCAACTGTAGACAGCTTGAGTTGACTGTCTCAAAAGTGGGCTGCAGACTCAAAGACAATACACGAGGGACATACCCAAGTGAGGGCAAATAACAATGTCTCAGTTCACGTCTCTGACTGAGACTGTGTGCGGCACATATGATGACAGCCAAGACGACGGAGAGATACAGAGGGGAGTGGAGGAGAAGAGGGTTTTCACATCGGAAACGTTGCTCTTTGCTTATCAGTGCGCATTCCTTTTGCTGTTTCGCATTGTTGCCTGTCGTTTCTTGTGTGCGTGTGTGTGATGTGTGTGATGTGTGTGATGTGTGTAAGGCAGCAGACAGAGGGGATGCAGTGGTGGGCAGTATACTTAAAATGGCATTCAGACAGTGAGTGTGAATCATGGCCCAGAAAGTGTCAGTGCTGCCATCATAAAAATCATAACCATTTATGAGTCGACAACTTGGCCTAAAAGGAGGCCCAATGGCCCAAAAGCTGACCTTGCTGTTGCTCCTGCAGCCGCTGCTGCTGCTCATCATCATCATCATCATCATCAAGCTCCAAGTTTACTTCTTAGCTGCCAGATGGTTATCGGTGTGGTTTTTGGCCAAATAAAAAAGCAGTTGACCGAACTAAGGACTTCAAGGATAATAACAATTTTGGTAAATTACAAATTACACAACAGTAAAGAGCAAGTCCTGTGTGTGTGTGTGTGTGTGTGTGTGTGTGCGGGTGTATTTGTTGGTCAGGTTCATTAAAGCAAACTCGGACACGCACACACATAAATCGCTTATCCTTTATCCTGTTTGCGAGTATTGCTGTTGTTGCTGCTGCTTTTGCTGCTGCTGCTGTTGCTGTTGCTGGGCAATGATAAATTCTCAGCGACTGCATGACAAACTGCAAGGAGCACGCAGGACGCAGCTGCCGATAAGCAAAACTGGGAAAGCAAAAGAGAAGAGAGGAGGCGAGCCAAGGACAACCAATGCGTTTCTGTGAGAGCGCGGGGCCATTAAATTGACAAAATACCAACACAGCAGCAACACCAAGATAGAGATAGTGAAACAGAGAAAGAGGAGCCTGAAGAGGGCGAGGGGAGGAGGACTGCCATCCAGGCCAAGCCACAAAAAGGACATTCCTCAGAGCAGACCAGAGGCAAGCGCCATATTTTATATTTTACATTCTTATCGCAAACTCTCACTCAGCCATTCAGCAGAGAGCCACAGAGCTGCCGAGGAAGGCAGTGGGGAAAGTAGCAGAAGTTGCACACACAAACACACACATAGACAAAGAGAACAAGAAAGAACAGTTATCTGCGGTCGACCGATGATTAAATACCCTCGCAAAAGTTGAAAGTTGAATGTGATATTTTCATAATAAACATAGTTAACCAACTGTTAAGAAGATTATCCAAAATATATTAGAAAGCTAAGAAGTTGCTCATAAAAAAACTTAAATAGGAAAAGCTTGGATTTATGAGAGCTCTTAGATAAAAAGCAGCGATCTTAAACAAATGTCATGATAGGAAATATTTAAGAATGAATATTTATAAAATTGGCGAAGAAAATTGCTTCCAAGCAAAATCTCAACTTTCGCTCGAATGTTAGAGCATTAGGATAGATTATAGATTATAAAAAAATCAGTAAAGTATTAGAAGCATTTTAAATTCACTTGATTTTTGAAAAAAACAAAATGTTCTTATATAAGAAAAACATAACAGAAAAGAAACTATTGCAAAACAAGTTTATAATTAAAAATCATAATTTTATGGAAAATATGACAATATTTAATGCAATAACTCGATTTATGTCTACTTGTTGCTAAGGCAGCTATATGATATGGGAAGACGATCCAGCAAATTAAGAACCAGATGTGCCATTGCCAACCAAAATGAGCATCGGTTCCCAGTGTCATCAAAATAGTTTTTATTAAGTAGTTCGTAATCCTGTTGAAAAATATTTATACTCAAATAGTAAGTAACAAAATTGCATTACAAATACTATAATAACATCATACGACCCTCTCCTAGTTAATCAAATGCCAAAGCGCAAAAAGGAATCAACTTGACTCGCCTCGCCGGAGCTGGAGCCGGAGCTGGAGCTGGAGCTGATAACACCCGCGCTAATGGGACCAAACAATGCCAAATGGAGCAGCGCAGCAGTCGATGCAGCTGTTGAGAGCAAGCGAGCTAGAGAGAGACAGAAAAAGAGAGAGAGAGTGGGAGAGAGCAAGCAAGCGAGAGCGAGAGCGAGAAAGGTGGGAGCGCATACAGCACAACAGCAGCAGCAACAGCAGCAAGGACAACACAAAACGAGGACACCACACAACAACAGCAAAAGATGGAAACACATTTCCCCACCACCACCCATCTGGGCTGGGCTAGGCCTTATCTATGGCCATCAATCAGGCGAGCAGCGAACAGCGATAAGCAAAAAGATTTTAAATGGAGTGCACAGCCAGCAGCGGGCAGCGGGGAGGAGGGGCAGGAGTAAGAGGAGCAGCCGGCGAGTCCATGTGTGGGTGGATGGGTGGTGTGCGATGGGGTGCTTCACCGATGGGTTTTAGGAGCGACTGTATGGCGAGATAAGCTCACTGAATTCAGACCAAAATTGCTGCATGCTGTTGTCCAGGTGCTGCAAAGGACCTACCTACACCCCACCCCCTAACCTTACCACCAAACCATCCACACTATTATCCTTTTGGGGCGATATACATATATATAGTAACAGTTTCTCCCAATGCGCGCTGATGACGCGAGCGGGGAGCGAAAAGCATTTTCACTTGCCGCTGTCGCTGGCAAGGACTTATCAGGCAGCGAGGCGCACCCAGGCTGTGGCAGGCAACGTGCTTCTGCTGCTGCCAGGATGTGGCGCAGTTGCTTATCGCCAACTCGACACACACAAACACACTCGCATACACACACAGCTGTAGAGTCGGCAGAAACAATGACAGCCAGTTGACAGCAGTTTGTGGGGCGACGCATTCTTTTCAGGCATATATTCTCGGCATAATGAAGCCTTTTCAGTGTTGGAAAATGCGCGTTTCATTCAATGGAAATTGTTAAATAAAAATGATTCGCTCGTTGTCGATGTTGTTTTTTTTTTTTGTTGTTGTTGTTACCATCGTTGTCACCGTTGTCTACGGCTCTGAATAGCTTTTATGCAATGCACAGGCGCTGGCGATTGATTAAACCTCTGCCACGACCCCCTCGCCCCTTCCCACTAATTCAACACCTCACACGCCTGCCCCAATGAACACCCACTATTTGACGCTGAAAAGCGCCTTTACTTAATTAACTGAAGTGAAAATGGCGCCCGGGTTCTGTTCGGGCCATGATAAACAACATTTTGGCAACTGAATTAAGCGACTGGGGAAAAGGGATAGAGCATGGGACCCGCTCGGGGTCAGACTACCTACTATGTATACCCTAGCCAAGGCATATTTCATTTTTAACACAAAGTTTGCAACGAATGGAAATAGATATTGACTAATCCCTAAAGTATCAAGAGATCAATTAATCTCAATCAATTGTGGAGAACTAAGTTCTCAAAGAAGCTATCTTGATGGATTTTGGTATGTATCAATTTTGATTCTGTTAATTTGTATGCGATCAGATCAGATTTTGACAAAATGAGTTTTTGTATGAACAGCTTTTTAATTTCACTAGATATCTTAAGCAGAATCGAACAATAATTTGCCCAAATGTTTCTTCAAAGTCTAGTGATCATTTGTGTGTCACTTAAATGGCTAAATTTTGAATATAATAATATTTAATTTATTTACATAAAAAGCTTTGCTAAACATGAATATATATAATATCTAATATTGGAATTGTTCACTATTTATCCAGAAAATTATTCAATACTTTTTATTTTATTTACTTATATTTTTCTTATTTTTTTAAAGTTACCAAAATGTTGAAATATCTATTTGAGTATTTAATATCAAAATGGATTTTTCTTCATATATCTCTGGAGGGGTATTCAATACTATTACTTAATTAATATTGACTATCAAATGAAATGTTCTTCATATTTCTCTGGAAGCGTATTTAATCCTCGGTAATTTAAAGCTGGGTTTACGTCGGTTTCTTCGTTTTTGTTGTTGTTGCTAGTTGCACTAGCCAGCAAGGGGAGAATGTTAGGGGCTGGTTGTTAGTTGTTTGGTAGGTCTGCTAGCTTTGCTTATCGGTACGGAATGTGCCAAGCCATTCGAAGTTCGGGGCAAGCGATAAGCGAACCACATACACGCACACGAATACACACATTCACACTAACACACACACACACAACCACACGATTGGACTGACGATGCAGGACTCAGACGAACAGCGTTAGTTTCAGTTGAGGGAATATAGGCTTGAAGGGGGACGAAAACTACACTTCTTGTGTGCGTGCGCGAGCGATACAAAAGCGCGTCGAACAAAAGGCGACAGGTGAGAGAGCAACACAGAGAAAGAGAGAGGGAGAGCTTGAGAGAATGAGAGCGAAGTATATGCTATACAAATTTGGGGGCGGTTGGCGCTGTTCCCAGTTTGCAGTTCCTGTTGCTGCTGCTGCTGCTGCTGCCTCTCCAGCTTGGCACACACACTGTCTCTGTGTGTGTGTGTGTGTGTATGTGTGTGTATGTGTGTGTTTGTGTGTGTGGCGATGTGTGTTGCGTAACAGGCGCACAGCAAATAAAGCAGCAGGATATGACGACTTGTTGTGCCTGCCTGCCTGACTGCCTTGCTGCCAGCTATAGATACGCAGATACATTTGTATCTCACAAATACTCACACACAACACACACTCACGCGCGCATACAACACACATGCGAAACTGTGATACGGATACGGATACTCTCAGGCAGTGCCTTTGCTTTGCATTGCATACCTACAGCACTTCTCCCCCTCCCCACGCTGCGCCCCTTAAGTAGCGCTTGTTGCTGCCGCAAGTGGCATTTAGCTGGTTGGTAACAGTTGGTAAGGTATTTCGTTGACCCAGATTACGCAATCATCGACAAGTTAGTCTGTGTGTATGTTGAGATATATATATATATATATATATAAATGTGTGTGTGTGTGTGAATATTCGTTCTTGTAGTCATTGATATGAAGCTTCGCATACCGCTGCCAAAAGATACATTTAGCGGCACGTGCAACCAGCTTGAATTCATGAGCAGCACACGGCTGATTAGCTCACAGCTGCTACTAGCGATGATTACACTGAGCAAAAAATATAGAAGCACGTACGTTAAAAAAAAAACTTGCAAGTGTAAAGATTTTTAAGAATGGTTTCAAAAACGCGAATTTTTAAATGGATTTGAAAAATAGTCTGAAATAAAAATAAAGCGTAGATTTTATAATTTCGATTTCGATTTTTTAAGGTGTAACTTACCCAGTATTTAAACGTATAATATAATTAATTAGTTATAAAAGTAAAATTAGTAAATTATGAAAACGCCTTTGACAACATTTTTCTCATTTAATTTTCTATTATTTTCTAAGTGTAACTATCTCTGTATCCCCCTCTCCTTCGCCCCTATTCAGTTAAATGCCTCTAATTAGACAACACATCCAAGATGTTGCCAACAAAAAAGAAAGAAAAAGAAAAATGGAAAGAAGGAAAGAAGGAAAGGAGAAAAACCTACGCCAATTGGCTCTCGAGCAAACTAATCGTTATCGATTATTTTGCCGTCGCTGCGCTTTCGCATTGCTCAAGTTTTTAATGATGATTGCCCCTGATTGATAACACTTATTACGATTCGCACACCCCTGAGACTGCTGTGCTCCTTCCACTATATGCTTCAGCTTATTTGTAAATAATTTTTGTTTTCGTAATTTTTTGTTTGACTTTTTCGGTGGCGAGCTACAAAATAATTTTTTGATTTATTTTTGGGTGTGTAATCGATGTTCCACACTGTCGTCGAATGGGCCTGATGCCAACTGGCGATACAACTGATGGATTCTTTGATGATAAGACGAGACACTTTCCCCCCTCGCCCCTTCTTCCACGCTGTCAGCACCATCTTTTATCTTGCTGAATCACTTTAGCCAGAATAACGAATCAAAGATACTTTCGGAGGAATTAATAATAAGAATAGCCTATCAATAAATATAATTTATAGAATTATCAATAATGAATAGATTTTAATCGATAGCGAATCAATCTAATCAATCTAATCTAATCTAATCTTTTAAATTTTAATTTTGATGCATTAGATATCAACTTCAATCAAAGTAATCTTTGATTTTTTTCCCAAATTCCTATCAAAATGTAAATCAGCTTTCTAAGCATGAATTTGAGATGGGTGTGAAATCATTTGCCATACAACTAGTGGTAACATCTTGTAACCATCCGCTCTCAATAAACCCAAGCTTAATGGACCCGACTTGAGTGAGCCGAATTATGCGATTTCATTTCATTTACGACGACCATAACTTATGCACATATATTTGTGACTTGATTTTTGGTGTGTGTTGTTGGTTGTTTGCGTGCTCGATTACAAGGCCCCCGGCAAGGCATTGAATATCGCTTAATATTGATGAGGCTCTTGGTTTTTTTTGGGGGGGAACTGCAAACTGGCGCCTCATGACTAAATAACTATATGTGCCATGAGCAAACAGAGTCATAAACTTCTGGTTTATGACTGCCGGCATCGACACACAACTACACACACACACACACGCACTCAGGTATATATGTATAGATATCGACGACTATCGAATACAGAGCGTGGCAGTTATCGCTGGCAAAGGATCTCTGGGAAAGCCAAAAAACGAGTTATCGTCGCTGGGCATCTTTTTTGGTTTAGTGTTTTGGCGGGAGTTTCTACCTTAAATGGGTGTGTGTGTGTGTGTGTATAGCCGGGTAGCTGCCAGCAGGATATTTGCCAATAAGGGCAGCAAAAGTTTTTATAGGCACACACACACACCTCACACACAAGCGTACACACAATTTACGGGGCTTTATCAATCAATCTTAATTAATCACAACGCGCAGATCGCATAAAACCCATAAAAGCGAGACAAAGCCAAAGGTGGAGTCTAAAGGGGGGCTCTAGAGGGCGTGGCACACGGCTGGGCAGGTGCCTAAACAAAAGTTTGGCAGCAACAAATCGATGGCAAAAGTTGGTAAACCAACAACAACAATGAAACTTGAACAACGAGCGAAAGACATAGAAAGAGAGAGAGAGGGAGAGAGAGAGAAACGCAAATGTATGAAAAAGCGCTCTGCTAGAGAATAAAATGTTTGAAATTATTGCAAGACCACCTTATCAGCTGTGCCACAATCACAGCACTGGCTGCCACTGAATAATTAAAAGTTAACATTATTGATTCCAATGCAGAATGGGTCGAAATATGAAAACAAAGGTTTCAAATAAAGTAGACAACTTGCAGCTGAAAATCGACGCGTTCCGATTTGCGAGCGACCACTGTACATAATATAAATATTTATATGTATTAATATATTCATATGCCTTGCCACACCTGCCCCAAATAAATGGCGGTGCCAGTCAGTAGGCTGTGCACAGGTCACACATATGCCAGCAGGGGTGTTTTTTATCAAGCGGCGTCGCCGTCTGCGTCGCTGCTGATAATGAAGACGCCAGCACCATCGCCGGGTTGCATCAACAACCGCAACAGCCGCAACAACAGCAAGCTGGTTGCATCAAACAAAGAAGCCGCCGGCAGCGACAAGCGCCAGCACTCGAGCGCCACTTAGATGAGATGTCTTGATGTCGTTGTCGCCCTCTCCCACTCCCTCTCTTCCTCCTTCTCCGTCACGACTTCCTCTTGTTCTTCCCGGTACCCCAGGTGCCCCAGGCAGCGGGTTCATCTTATCAGTCGCCAGACCGAAAAAAACCAAAAAACGAAATAATTTTCATTAAAATGATTTATGAAAATGCAAAGCGCGCTGACCAAGCAAAGGCAACGACGACAAAAGCCAAAGACGGAGCCACTGAGCACCTGGCCAGCACCTGGGGGGGCATAGAGTGTGGCCAGAGTTTGTGACAAATCGAGCTATTTACACAGAGAAAGCCAGCTAGTCTGAGTGAGAGAGAGAAAGAGACAGATACAGAGAGAGAGTGTGAGAGAGGGAGAGACAGCGTGCATTCGTCGGCACATAATTAATTACAATTTAGTTTATGAACTATGAAAGTTTGGAGCCATTGATGGATGCCATCGATAAAGTTGACAAATTTGCTTTTAGCCGTTACGATTGCGCCGACGACGACGACGAAGACTGTGGCGGCTATAACGGGACACGCGACGCGACGCCACCACACAAGCCAAAGTTCGGCGCCAACATAAGAAAAAAAATTAAAGATTGCGGGAGCGAAAGAAAAAAAAAAGCGCACAGTCAGCGAGAGCAACAAATCAAGCTAGCAGCGCAAAAGGCTCAAGGATAACAGTTTTGTGCTGTGCTAAGCGAGAAATATTAAAATATAATAATTCTGCTTATCGCTAGTGAAAAATCGCTATTTAACTGCGCGCAGGGCAACAACAACAGCAACAAGAAGAAGACAAATCAGCACAAGGATAAGGCAGTCAAGCGGGCACAGCTGATAAGGAACAGTAGAAAAGGACTCGCAAAGACGCCACCAAAAAAAATTTATGTGTGTGTGTTGTTGGCGCGTTTTGTTTGTGTTTTTGTTGAAATTCACAACCGGCATGGAACAGGCGCACAGCAAAATACAGCAAACAACAGTAATGCGCCAAAAAGGCAAATAAAAAGACGACGACGAAGGCGCGCCAGGCAATAAGCGTGTGTGTGTGCATGTGTGTATGTGTGTGAGAGAGTGTGGAGCACGCAAAATAAAAACGGCCGCAAACACAAACAACAAGAACACAAGAACAAATAAACACAAACAAACAAACACGCACACATACAAAGAAGAGCGGAGCCGGCGAGAGAAACAGCAGCAGCAGCAGCAGCAGCAGCAGCAGCAGCAGCAGCAGCAGCAGTAGCACCAAAAAAGTGTATTAGCAAACAAACAAAAACAACAACAGCAGGCAGGCACACACACACACGCACACACAGGCATGCACGTACGAACGTACGCACAGAACACAGCGAGAAACCAAAAGTAAGCAAAACGTAAACAGCGACCGGCAGGAGCAGCAGTAAGCGAGGCGCAAAACCAAACAAAACAAAACAGCGACAACAACAAAAGTTTCTGTGTTTTTTTTTGCTCACCCACCCAAATAAAAACTGCAAGCAGCAAACAAAAGGAACAAGAACAGCAGAGGTGTGTTTGCATGTGTGCGTCTATCCTGTTTGGTACGAGAGGCGAAGAGAGAGAGAGAGAGAGTTGAGTAACGTAACGTAACGTGCGAGAGCTTTCACACGCGAAGCTGTCGCGCGCAATTGTCTTCGTGTCACCTTCGTGAACTTCACACCGTATGATTATTTCTGTTGTTCTTCTTCTTGCTCCTGCTCTTTAACTGATAAATGAAGTGAGAGTGAGAGTTTGATAGCTAAAAAACTCTCCAGGCATAATCAGTGCTAGAGTGCTGGTGCGAACTTAATAATAAATGCATATCCAGCTCTTTCACATGCATGTGATAAAAAAAATAAATGCATGCAGAAATATGTATTTAAAGCTGAAGCAAAATTTTATGAAACGTAAAACCAGCGATAAGAGCAAGATGCTGAAGCTGCTGCTGCATCCTGCCAGACAAACAGCAACAAGAAGAAGCAGCAGACTGCCAAGGCAGGCAACTATTATATGCAACGTCATTACAAGTTGATTACGAAGTTTAGACGTTGCTGCCTGCCGGCAAATGCAAGTGTGAGTGCGAGGGGAAAGGAGGAGAGAGGAGTTTCTTGTTGTTTTTGTTGTTGTAGTTAGTGTCGCACAAGGAAGGCAGCAAAAATGATACATTTTAATGCGAATCTTGATAGCAAGCACAGATTGCTGTAAAAAGTGAGGAGCCATGAGAGGGAGAGGAAACAGAACTCTAGCAAAAGCACACACATACACACACAAATGCTGCAAGTGAGTGCACACGAGATAAGCGCGCTGCTCATTCGTGTGACAGCTGAAGAAGTTGTAAGTAAAAGTACTTGAAGAAGAAGCAGCAGCAACAGCAGCAGCAGCAGCAGCAGCAGTAGCAGCTAAGGAAGCGGGGCTGCTTTTGCAATCACTTGAATATTGCATTAACAGGCACGTAACGAACACACACACAGTCACACACACACACACACACACAACGCAATAGAGACGTAGACGTAGAAGACGCTGTCGTTCTGTTCCACAAAAAAAGTGCAAGAAAAAAAAAGAAAAAAAGAAAAAGAAGAAGCCACGCGCTGGGTAGCCAAAAAGTTTTCTACTGCGTATACGTAACGCATACGTATACGTAATATTGCTCATACGCCACATTTGGTTGGCAGTCGAGTGCAACGTGATTTCCTGCTCGAGCGCAGATTGTGTGCATGTGGAAAAGGGCTTGCAAATAGGATGCAAAATGCTTGCAACTCACTGATAATACGCTTGCTGCCTCCTGGCTTATTATCAAAAAGCCAAAACTCAAGCAAATGGGATATGCAACCATATAAAAACACTGAGAAAAATGGCAGAGATATTTATTTAACATCCTTCGTATATAAGTGAACACATGCCTAGATAAAATAATACCTGTAGCAGCATAATTATAACATTAAAATAAATCATATGTCATCCGCTTTAAATAATAATTAATAAAATCATATTGAAATTAAAGATTACGATTCAATTAAGTAAATTAAATATTCATTCTGTAAAAATGTTTTCTGGCTTCAAATATTAATATTAAAAATATAATCGACTTATCTTAATATAATTGGGTAAACAAAAAAGTGTGTAAAATATTAAAATCGAAGTGCAAATATTAAGTTTAGCAAAATGGTTATTTTTCGCTGAGTGCAATTGGGATAGTTGGGCATATTTTGTAGCTATAGCTGGCTCGTTAGATAAGCAAAGCTGTGCAAATGATGCCATTTGTTGTGCGCTTTACATCTGTATAAGTGTGTATGTATTTATTTTTATAGTCTCGCATATGCTTGTTATTTGAAAAGTTAACTAATCGGCAGATGAGATGCGCAGATTGGGTCTCAATTCGTGTCTCACACACACAGACACACACTCGCAAACCTAATACACAACATCAAAATCAAAATCGCAAATGAGATCGAAACGGGCCTCGTTACGTGTCCGCCGTTTGGCTAATTACACATGTTCCAAACGATAAAAATATGCCCAGTTAGTGGGTGGTTCGGCGGACTGAGTGGTTTGTGTTTTGGGTTGCCTGATGGGGGTTTGGCTGGCAGGCAGGACAATGCCTAAAGGCAAACTGGGCTCGTGCGCTCATTGTAATTATAGATGGTATCTATTGCATATATGGTATATGTATATAGAATTTATATAAATTGAATTTAAACACAAAACAATTGTGCGGAATTGTTGATCAAATTGCAATTTAGAATCGAAATTGTTGCCGTCGATTGCGACAGTGTAATTTGTGGCGGCAGCAGCAGCAGCAGCAGCAACAACAGCAAACAACTGCAAGCGCCCAGTCTGCGAAGCCACCCTCTTTTTGCGTCCTGTTGCTGCCTGCAATTAAACCCACTGATGTGTAAACTTAAAAATTCCGATAATATTGTCAGCGTTTTCAATTTGCGCATACAAAAAAGCCGTCATCGACAGGCGCACCCCAGCCCCTCCCCCATTTACAGACCAACGCCCACAGAGAACACACACTACACACACACACACAAACACACGGACAGACAAAAGTTGAACAATGCGAGGCGCAACAGTTGGGTTGGCCTCTGTCGAATGTCGCCGAGTTGTCAACACGCCGAAGGAAACCAAAAACAACACCAACCACAAAGACAAAAACAAAAGCAATCACAATGCTGCGAAATTGAAAAATAAAAGCAAAAGTGCGAAATGAATGGAAAGTTCGAGAGAAAAAAAAAACAGTGAACACGAATAGTTGCAATTAAAGTGTCCTGAATTGAATAGTCTCAAAAAGGCTGCACTTGATCAGGATTTCCTTTACTTTCAACAAAAATTGCATTTGGAAACTCAATTTTCAACCGATTGTTCCTATAAACGCTATATACATATACGTGTGCTGTAATAGTTGACAGTTGATTATTTTTTGTTTTGATCATTATATCTTTTCTTATATTGATGTTTTCCATCGGTAGTTTCAGCATAAACCCATTCGATTTGAATTTAATTAAGGATTATCTTTTAATGCGGGATTCAGCAAATCGTCTATGTTATGTTTAATCAATATATCTTTATGTCCAAATTTTTCGAAATATAAACTAGACAAACGGAGTTGAGATATCTCCATCAAAAAAGCTTCACTCAGGGCTTTGTCCATTTAGTTATGCATCTATATATCTATATATATCTGTTAATGTCAAACGAAAATATTCATATTGCATGTGTTTTTATATCTATGAATTAACCTTCTTATGTAAAAATGTTTAAAATGAATGGAAGTGATATGTGTGTGTGCCACATTGAGCGGAGTCTTTAATAGTTACCGCCGCAACGGCTGTTTGGTTGCAGCCAATATTTTAAGGTTCACTCTAGGCATAATCGACTCAGAGTGCATCACAGGTCAGCAGTTTCTCACCTGCAACAAAGAGAGAAAAAAATAAAGTTAGATAGAGCTATGAAGAGAGAGAGAGAGAAATAGAGCGCGCTAAGAGAGAGAGAGAGAGTTAGAGCGAGCGAGGTGATAATGCGAGCACAAGTTGTTCAAACAGCTTCCTAAGAAATGGTTAAGCAAACGAAAGAACTGAAAAACTAAACACCAAAATGTGAACTACAAAACGTAGGCAGTAAAACCAGATTGGGGCGGCGCCCCACACAGAGAGAAAGAGTGCAAGATAGAGAGAGAGAGAGGGAACGAGACTGGGGCCATGGTGCAGCCACCAATCAGAGCAACGCTCTCCTCTCTCTCTATCTCTCTGACTCTCTATCTCTATCCATGGCGGTGGCCAGTAAAGTCGATAGTCGGCCAACTGAAATTCAAAATGGTTGGCAAAAAGATGCGGCAAACTCGATGCGACGATAATGCCACTAAGTGCGTCCAGATCAGACAAGACGAAGTCTTCTCCAGCCTCCACAGTTCAGCTTAGCCAGAGCTGGTCCTTGAGACAAGTTTCAGCCATATATATACAAACATGCATTGCATGCAAATACTTGCACATATTTTTGCATGTTACTAAAAACCAGTTTTTGTGCATTTGCATTTGTAGTTGACGCTTTTTCCAGTCTGACGCCTGACCAATTATCGCTTGATCGGCTATCCATTTTTCAGCTTTTCAAATTTTGATATGTTAAGTTAAGAAATTCATCAAAAACTTCTTTAATTTGATCGAATTCGTTCAAATTTACACAAACTATGCAATTTTGGCCAACTTTAAGCGAGCAGCTTAGCTTGTTAAGCAAAATTGGAATCTTTTTGAGTATTTTTTTTTTAGCATTATTTCAATCTAAAATCAAAGCAATTATTGCAATATTTGATAGTTGATATTTTAGTAATAATATTTTTTTTGGATTGGTCAAATTAAAATTCTATCCGAATTTTCCATTTCCCAATATTAAATTAAACTAAAAAAATATATTTTAAAATTTATAAAAATAATAAAGTTGGAAAAAGTATCTAGCTGATGTAATTCTATCAAAACTCACTTCACTGAGAAAAATGCTCTGCTGATCTCTTTGATTTCATTTTAAAATTCACATAAAAAAATTTAATTTCATAGATTCTAATATTATTTAAAATTTGATTGCTGTTTCAATTAATTAATTCAAAGTCGCTTAAGCTCGCGCGAATCGTGCACTTAAAATCTATTTTTAATGCGTCGATCAACATCATAATGATAATCATAATGATTATCGCAAACTGGTCCACTTAGAGAGCGTCTATAGCCAAAGGCAGGCCAGATGCGAGCAGCAGATAAGCAAACAAAAGCAATCATTTGATGACTTCATGCGCCAATTTTAAATTGAAGTCAAAAACCAAAAACAATAAACAAAAAACCAAAAAAAAAAAAAAAAAAACACAACCAAATCAAAAAATCAAAATGAATTTTAAATCACACCTCGAATCGAATAAAAATCACTTAAGGCCGCAATCTGCATATGCTCTTTATGGCACACTACGCTCTCTAAATGTGTGTGTGCCTGTGCGTGCGTGCGTGTGTGTGTGTGTGTGTGAGTGTGTGGCTGTGTTCAAGATGCCATAAATTAAGAGACAAAATATTTATACGCACAGATATGCAAGCAATTTTATCATGCTGGCGAATCTTGAAAGCGGCGTCACACGCTGCGTATACGGAATATTATCAACGAAACAAAACCAAACAAAAATCGAACAGTCTGCCTATGCGGCGGGGTCCAGCAATCCAGCAAAATTTCGAAGCAGCGAACAACATAAGCTACATATACATGTATATGGTGTATTTATCAATTTGACCAAATTATTTTAATGGGCATTTCAATAAAAATTAGAAATTTATGGAAATCGCCAAAATTCGGCAGATAAGGAACTTGAAAGCTTCAAACTCAAAATGTGTTGTTAAGAGCGATTCAAATCGAAATCGATTGGATGTTAGAGAATGGAATATGTAAATCGCATATATACACACACATGCATACATATAGTTATGGATATACGTATGTGCATGTGTACATGTGTGCGTGGCAAATGGGCAATGTGGCCTGATGCAATCACACATCCTTCAGCTGTCAGCAGGGCCGCATGAAAAAACTGTGCAAATAGCAACGCTATAAAACTGGTGGATAACAACAACAAAAATAGCAACAAACATGAAAAATTAACATAAACTGTCTGTGTGTTTTTTATGCATATATATATATATATATATGTATATTATTTATATATATAACATATCTGTTTATATGTATGATTTGGTTCAAACTCAACTGCATCGCCATCATCAGTCAGTGTCAGCGCAATGGCGTTTTGTCAGCTTCCGCTGCACATCGCCATTTTACATTTAACAACACCGTTTTTTTCTCTCTCTTTGTTGATTTCCTATGCGCGATTCCATTTGTTATAAAAACATAGATTTTTTTGCTTGGCGCTTAAGCGTATTTAAGATTTTTTAGCGTTTCTATTTGTGGATGATTCAAATAGATTTGTTGCCATTGCAATTTCAAATGTAAACCAATCGAAAAAGAAGCAGAACCGAAACCAAAAATAGAACCGGTTTGCCAAAAATGCATATAAAACTACAGTGGGTACTCGATTAACGAACAAGATGCTGAAACGAATTGTGTTCATTAGCAGTGCAATGCGCAAAACGTTGTCAATGCGAAAATTATATTCTTATTCATTTTGGACATTAAATGGTTTTTTTAGAACACAAATTCCAAAAAATTCTATATTTTGGTCTTCAAATTGTAATTCCCAGATCTATGTCGAAACTCAATCGATTTCTAAAAGCATTATCATATTAAAAATGTGTGCTAATTACCCACTGCCTTAGGAAAAGATGCAGCATCCTAGGGCAGCATATCATGAGGCCCAAGGACATAGAAACCCTCAACCCAACAAAGATTCTAGCATTCGTGCAGGAGTTGGGATTGATGGAGGAGCTGTAGGCTCAGTAAGGGGGCACAATAGACCTCATAGGTCGCAGTGCGAACTTTTCCCCAATTATAATAATAATACCCACTACCTTTGTCAAAGCAGAACTTTTATGCAAAATATTTGTCTGGACTTTCTTTCTTCTACTTATCAATTCAATTTCCTCTAACTGTTTTCAAAGTTGATCATGTTTGTGTGTATTTTTACAGGGTATCTATCTTTTAGCCTAATATTTGATTGCATGTTGTTTATTTTGCACATACATAAAGTTTCAAAACAAATTTCAATTGTCGCTATCACTTGCTGCTATCTGAGGGTCAGTTCGCTGCCGCGGTTTTTTATGTCCGCCCACAAATTTATATGGACTGCGATAAGTGCGATGTGAAAGTGTGTATACAAATATATATATATATATATATATATTTATATGCATGAAAGTCACACAAGGCGATCTCCGAAAAGGCTTCGATTAAGCGCAAAGCCAAAACCCTGCATCCAAAAAAAAAGAAACTTCGACAACAGCAACAACAACAACAACGATACAGTGAAAAACAAAATGGCGACGCTGCTGAGAGCCGATTGGCGCAGCGCCTCGTTGGCTTATCAATGGGAGATATCAGCGCCGGCGCGCAACTGATAAGATAAGCATTATAGCAGTGCACGGCAATCGGAAATGGTTATAGCTGCAAGGGGTAGATGGGGGTTTGTGGGGAGGGGGGGGGGGGAGCGTGTTTATACTAAAGACTTGATGAGCGCGCTGCACGCGACATTTTAATTAAAATATTAACAGTTGAGCCGCGCGTACTGTGAGAAATGAGCTGTAAACAGCTAAATGGCAGTTTGCAATTTGAAAGCCAAAAGTTGGCAACACAATTTTTATTTGCTGTCGGTAACATTATTTATCATGCAATGCAGCAACAATAGCTGCAACAACCACTTGCAACGCGTTGCAAATCCAATCAGAGTCCGCACAAGGGAAATGCAACTACAATCTCCATTATTGTTGCTGTTGCAATTGTTGCTATTGTTGTTGTTATTATGGCTTTGGAAAACTTGGCAATGGAAGTGGCGCAAAATCGGCATCAATTTAATATGGCAGCAGACGGCGAAGGCACCCAAAACTGATTTCAATGCAATTCGCACCTCATAAATCACGAAACGTGTCCCAAGTGCACGGCCAAAAAAAACGAAGGAGAAAACCGAAAAAAAGAAGTTTGGCTAGAAGAGATTGCAGCAGGTCAGGAAATGGCTGACTAGCAGATGGGAGCGCAGATGGGGCAGCCAGCAGTAATGCTGCACGTCGCACATCAGCCCACTCGAAGCAGCGACGCCGACTGCGACTGCAGCAGAGCGTAGACAGAGCCAAATGAGCGGCAACAATTTGTTTTGGTATTCTTCTCCTTTTTTTTTGGATCTTCCATTCAACACTGTGCAACAAATGTTTATTGAGCAGAATATGGTGTTGTTGGCGTCGTAATTGTATGAAGTAGTTTATTGTATTTAAAATTTTGTTTAATTGTTATATATTGTAAAAAATATTTAAATTTTAATACATTTTTCGTTCAGCTTGAAAAACGATATACATATATATATATTATAAATATAGAAATGTTATGGCAACAATACAGACGAAGCTACAAACTAGAAAACACTTGATAGACTTTACTTTTTACCGCCAACACCCTCCTCCCCCAGTATCGCTGCTGTGCCTGCGTCCCGGAAATACTTCGGGCAAGCTGCTCGTGCGCTGCACTTGCGAGATTTGTAAAATGCGCAACAATGGGGAATGAGTGCTGCTGGTTCTCGGACGCATCAGCGATGAGGGCAGCAGTCTGGCTGCAGAGTTGCCCGCATCATCCTGGCCAGAACTTGAGCCGCTTGCTGCTAGTGGCGAGGTGGGTTGCGGCTGTTCGCGTGCCAAGGGCGAGGGACGCTGTGGGAGGCGACGCTGCAGCGCTGTCTGTAGGCTGGACAGCAGCGAGATTGGCTCATCGTTCAGACAGACACCAGGGGGAGGCGCCTTTCCCGGTGAGCTGGTGGTGGGCGCGGCTGTGCAGCCGTTGCCAGTGCCGGTATCGGGGCCCGTGGGCACCGCTCTCTCCGTGTAGCTGGGCGGCGGCTCCAGCACTTGCAATCCTGATCCCCGCCTGCCCGTTAACGACATCGTCCCCACAACGGTGGAACTACGGGCGTATAACCGATTCATAGCCGTTGCCTGCAGGTAACGAGTCTGATCGCCCCAAAAGAGCGACAGAACAGGTGACAACTGGGGAGGATCGAGACCAGCGTTGCCGAACTTGCGTTCCTTCTTGCAAAACGTTGAGGTGTTTGATAACACCGACTGCTGTTGGTGCTCATCGAGTACGGCATGGGTACGCACCACCTCCAGCGCACGTATGAGATCCGCTATTGTGGTCTTCTCCAGCACATCCATATCTTTGTCGGATGTCACCGAAAATATGCTCGACCGACGCGGCGTCATCGAGCGAGATGATTGCCCACTTATCGCAGGGAAAAGGCTACCCCTTCTGGCGGCAACAGCTGCCATTGCTGCCGAACCAGAGCCGCGTCTTTGATACATGCTGCCAAGTCTGGCGGCCAGCGCCGGATTCTGCGTATAAATGGACTCCCGACGTCGCCTACCAGCAGCCGCTGGTCCCGCCGTAGATATGCGCTGATATGCCGTCGTGGCGTTGAAGGTCACCTGTTCGGAGTCATCCAGCTGGAAGGCCGGATTGGAGAGGCCGCCATTGCCAGAGTCTAGGCTCGTGTTGGAGTCGAAAGCTGGTGGTGGAACGCGTCCATTTCGCAGATAGGATTGACTGGCACCCTCTGCTACCGTATTATTATAGTAGTCCTGCGTGGAGCGAGGCAACGCCGTAATTCGCTCCGGCACGGACACAACAGATAGCTTCCGTTCCAAATCCAGTGAGGATCGCTTACGAGTGAAGAGCTTCCGGAGTTCATCCTGCATCGAGAATTTCTTCACACGACCCGCATTCTTCTTCAATTGCTCCTCCTGTTCATGCTCCTGCTCCAACTGGACCACGTGCGAATCGCTGACGGCACCACTAAGTTGACGTTTGCAATGATTGTTAAAGGCCTCGTGGATCAGTTCGTTATCCCCACTCCAGGTCCGGCGAGGTAGTTGTATGTTGAAATCTGAGCAGGCTCGTCCACGCGGAAGTCTGGACGTCGTTGAGTACTCGTTGAGCGAGGAGAACGACCATTCGCTGGCCAAAATTTGCGAGTCCGACAACCCATGATAGCCGTCATAGATCGTCCGATCGTCAGCCTCCAGCGTCGGTGGTTGTACTGTCGCCAGTGCTGCCACCACCTTGGCCAGCAAATCCGTAGTCTGGCGATAGGCCTCCGCCGTCTCGAAAGTCTTCTCCCGATCGAATTTGCTCAGTTCCGTATCGGAGTTGGCGTGCACCATTGAGATGGTCTGCTGAGCGGCTGCCAGATCGGCACAAATGGAGTAGGCACGTTTCCGACTGGGTATCGGACCTGGTTCCACACGGTACATGCTCAGCTCTGGGCAGGAGGCGGACCGGGGCATCGGATGGCCCAATTCTGTATCGGTGTAGACGGGCTTCACTTTGAGTATATAGAGCTCGTTGAGCAGACGTCGCAGATAGCCAACATCCTTGGTAACACCAGTCCAGATGCGATTTTGGGTTGCCTTCAGATTCGACTTCAGCTGCTGTTCCAGATACGCCAGTCTCTTGCTCTGCAATCCTCGGGTGATAAATTTCATTATCATGACCAGATAGCCCAATGAGAAAATAAACCAGACAATGATAAAGATTTGATAAACCACAAACCAGCCGCCAAATTCACGAGGCTGATTGGGACCAAAGATAGGCACAAAGTCACCGAAACCAATTGTTGACATCGTCACATAGCTGTAGTACACCGAATTGGAATAGTCCCAGCTCTCAAAGTAGGTAAACACCCAGGATGGCAACAATACAAACATTGCGATACCCGGTATCAGTGATATAACCACTGTGGTTATCAGACCCAACTGCGGTGGCACATAATGATCGTTCGAGGACATTTTGTGCTTTTTATATCGTCGATATATCGCAATGAACGCCTGTCCAAAATACTCTCCCAAGCCGGCAAAGAGTATACCATTGACCGGTATGCCGATGACTGAATAGGCAATCATTATCATGCGACCCGCAAAAGTTGTTGGCGATACGTTGCCATATCCCACCGTGGAGCAGACAGTGAAGGCAAAGAAGAATGAGTGATAGAATGTCCAGGTATACGGTATTTCATACTCATCCTGCGTATGATCCGTCACCGGCTTGCCACAGTAGTCTGAGATCTTCTCAAGAATTTCATTCTGTGTGCTCTCATTCTTGCCCGACAACGCATCTATTAGATACTCATAGATTTCATTGCGTTGCTTCAGTTGCTCGGCGCGGCTCTCCCTCTCCTCGCCATGCTCGATATGATAGTAGATGGCGGCGCCAAATAACAAGTAAGATATATAGAAGAGGAGCAAAAGTAACCAACGGTTTGGCGACATGCTCCTTCTGTCGCTTCACTTTTACAAAATTTCCTTTTTGCTTTGAGCCCAATACAAAGCAGGAACAAACACACGCGAAGCGAGGACAAAAGGGAAAATGCGATGCAGGAGAGACAAAAAATAAAAGGCACAGAACCGGTGATCACGCAACGAACTGAACGCTTACCGTTACACAGCGCGTATTGAATTGAAATTGAAGCGCGCCAGGTGTGCGTCTATGTGTGTATGTATGCGTGTGTATGTTTGTGTATGTTTGTTTATGTGAATATGTGTGCGATGTCGTTGATTTGCAAATTAAAATGCTTCAAAGGTCAACTGTCTGCTTCCACAGCCACTGCTCGCGACAGCTGCGCAGCCCAGCGAATTGACAAATTAGAATTTCGATACGCACTTAACGGTAAAACAGTAAGGTAACGTTTACGGTTATACGGGTCTCAAACGCATGCTACGCCGATACAATACCGGATGCGCTCATCATTTGCAAAATTTAATTACGATTAGGTATAAGAAATACCCTGAACACATTGAATATTGATTAATAGGATATAATGAGATTTTGAAACGGTATGTAACAGGCAGACAGAAGCATCTCCGACCACATAAGGTGTGTATATATTTTCTTGAACAAGATCAACATCCGAATCGATGTAGCCCTATCCTTCCGTCTGTCTATCCGTATGTTTGCACAAATGCATCTCAGAGACTGTAATAGCACGAGACTACAAATTCGTAATACCTACGTAGGGCTTTTTGATCATAGTTTTGTCCCTAAATCAATCGTACATTCAAAGTTGAAAACGTGATTTTGGGTCGGAATACAAGTAAAAATTATAGCCTGAAAATCGATATATCGATATATGGGCATAAATCGAAACTTCAAAATGCAATAACTTCGTCAAAACTCAACTTATTTTAAAAAGCGAGGGCTTTTTGATCATAGTTTTGTCCCTAAATCAATCGTACATTTAAAGTTGAAAACGTGATTTTAGGTCCGAAGACAAGCAAAAATTATAGCCTGAAAATCGATATATCGATATATGGGCATAAGTCGAAACTTCAAAATCCCGTAGTTTGATTTATTTTATCAATAATTCCCCCGTTCAGCGAATATCGATACAAATCGATTTCCGAAAATAATAATGCCACAATTTTACAGGCATATCTGATTAAAGGGGAATATTTACATCTTGACATAATATTAATTATCTGGAAAAATGTAATCAATATCCGTTAATAAGTAACTTTGGCAGCGAATTCGATTCAGCTTTTCTTTCTAGTCAAAAGTACATGTTCCACTTTTCTTAGGCCATTCCACATTTCGTGAAAATTTTAACAAACTCTGAGGTGCTTTATGGATAGTGCTTTATAAATAAAGAATCGATACAACACTTTAAAAAGAAACCTATAGAAAGCACTTTCAGCAGCCTTTGATGCCCGCAGCAAAACCTTGATCAGTGTTGCAAGTTGCAAAACCCAACAAAGACTCACTTCCGCTTCGTGTAATGCGCAGATGACGAGATAGATAACATAATAGCGATAAAATGATGATGTTCGCACATTGACTCAACGCTGATTTGTTGCCTAGTGTAGACGTACAGTTAGATTGACTTTAAGAGCCTGTCTGCCATTGGCGAATTGTGTAGCACTATGGATGGAGGAGGATGGGGAGGAGCAGCAACAGAAGGTGTAGAAGACTGGGGCTAGCTGACTGGAATGTGTGGCCATTAATTGAAAATGCCTGAACTAGCAAAGCAGTTAAGTGAAGAACTTAAGAAGTTCGAGTCGAAAATGAAAGATGGTGTCGAATCGTGCACACATACCAACACACACACACACACACAACAACACTCACACACCAAGAAGTACACTCGAAGTGAGCTAAAGACTCACACACACATACACACCAATCACGATGGCATGCAAACGTAGCGAGTGTGCAACGCCCCCGGGGCAGAAATGGAGCAAGAGAGTTGAGGAGAGGAGACGAAGGAGCAGGAGTTGCTGAAACTGGAACTGGAGCTGAGAGAGCTCAGTTGCTGTTGTTGTTTCTACTCGTGCTGCTGACTGGGCTTATAAGCTGCTGATGATCTCCACTGATGATGTTGCCGCCGCCGCCGCAGATGATGCTGCTGCTGCAAAATGAGGCAAGCAACGAGCCGTGAAAGTGTTATAATGGGAAGAGTACAATACACACTCTACATACACACGCACACACACACACACACACATATGCTCACGTGCAGAAGGCAGCTGTTCGCTGTTTGGCTTTGGCTTTAGTTCTGCTTGGGGTTCAGCCCCACTGATATCATAATCACAATCGCTAAATAGGCCACGCCCATATGCAGTACAGTCAGCCCCACAGTCAGCTGCCAGATAAGCAGCAGCAGCAGCGCTAGGGAAATACACAAATACAGTGATCGCTAAAAAATAAGAACGCTTTGGGGGCTAAAGTTGTTCTCAGATTGCAAATAATTATTTGTTATGATGGTTTTCAAATATAGTTGAAAGAAACTTGACTTTTAAATAATGTTTGCCAATAATACAAAATAAAGAACGAAGAAACAATAATAACAACATTGAGATTTAGTGATTTAATGAGCAGAGTCTCTATAATATCAATAAAAACTGTTAAACAATGAATATCAGAATTTAAAGACTTTTAGACTTTTTTTACATTTTCAAACTTTCGAGCGAGCACTGTATTTAAGCAGGCTCCAGGCCTGCAAGGGCCAAGCAAGTAATCGAAGGAATTGAAATCCGAATCAAAGCCCAATTCGTATACAAATACATAAGCACAAGCTAAGGCAGGCATCCAGCTCCCAGTGGGCGCTCAATTCGTGCCGGCAACAACGATTTGAAAATCCATCTACAAATTGTCTGCGACTCCCAGAGACCCAAAGTTGCCAGAGTTGAAGCCCGTTCCCTGACTGGCTGACCCGGCTGAACCAGCACGCTCGACGTCTTTTTCTTTTATTTCCAATTTTTCTTCCTGGTGGTGGTGGTGGTAATAACAACGTGGCCGCAACTATTTGGCCAACAAAATTAACACCTTTTGCTGGCTGCCTCCTGCTGCTGCTGATGCTGCTGCACGAGCTGATTTTGCATTTGAGATGGGGAGAGAGCAAAAGGAGAGGTAGCTGCTGAGCTGTGAACCGCAGCAGATCGCAGCTGAGGCAGCAGTTGCCTAATTGGCATGCTAAACAAGCTGCGTTCAACACGATCTACCAGGCGTATCAGCCAGACAGACCGACAGACAGACAGACAGACAAACAGTCGAACAGACATACAGACAGTCGAACAGACATACAGACAGTCGAACAGACATACAGACAGTCGAACAGACGGACAAGGAGACCTGCAGTGTCATTGTCATTGTTGTTGCTCGTTTGTGGCTTAAATGCGAGCATTGGCATCGCCATCGAATAAACAAGCGAGGGGAGCCAACATTAGTTTCACACGAACGCCCACACCAAGAGAGTGAAAGAGGGGCAAAAGGAGGCGACAAACTGCAACTGGCCAAAACCGTCAACAAATGCTGCAACGCTACAATGCTGATGATGGCCATCGCGCGACCCGTTGCCCAAAATTCAAATCCAAGTCCAATACCCAAACCCAAACCCAAGCCCAGCCACAGTCGCAGCTCCTCAGAGCTGTTATTAGCATTGAGCGTTTTTTTTCTTCTTGTTCCTGCTTGAAGGCAACAAGCACAACAACAAAACAACAACAACAAAAAAAAAAAAAAACAAAAACGAGAGTGAGAAAATTCCCAGTTTATCAATTTTCAAGATTCGTTCGCTGCACAGCGGAATGTGTTTTTTTTATACACATAATGCCCAAGTGATTAGGGTTTGATGAGGACAATAGAAAGCTAGCCTAACTCTGAGAGGAATCAGTCAGAAAAAGTAGTTACTGAAAATAATAATAGTTACCACAATTTGACCAATGATTCAATTTATAGGTTATAGATAGATAAATATATTTGTCGATGTAAACTCTGTTGAACTGAAGGGTGAATAGCTAGAAAAATGAAATGAAATCAAAGGGGTGCAAATGTAACTAATCTGTAACTTAAAAAAAATCGATGTTATTAATTACTTAAGTTAAAGTTATAGTATGATAATTCAAATACAACCATGAATTAATAATCATCAAAAAACTGTCCCAAGACCTTAAGTTCGCTTAACTTTTCCAAAACTTAGTCGATTATCAATCCACAAACTATTTTGGCCATGTTTTGTTCGCTAGAATGAATAATCTAAAATTTCTGCCAAAAGTCAAAATTGAAGAACAAAATTTTGCAAAAACTCAGCTGACATAATTAGACTTATGATTGGAAGTCCTCCATTACTGAGAACTACAATTGTACATAGATCTCTTCTGGGTATAATTAGTCTCCATCTCAAGCAAACAACTTGGTAAGCTTCCACACCACTCCAATTCACTTGATCTAATCCAAAAGAATGCCATCCAATCCTTACATCTAGTTTTTATATTAGTTTTTCTAACTTTTTTTGTGTGAATTTTGACTTTTGAGTTGCGTAGGCTGCTTTCTGCTGACTTCTGACTGCTGCCTGTTGATCAAAGGTTGAGCGATAAATTGCCTAATAAACAAATCCAAAAATCTAGCAAGCCTCAAACAACAAAAAAAAAAAAGAAATACTATTCAAATTGCCCTCAGAAAAAACAACAACAGCAGCTTCAGCTTCAGCTTCAGCAGCAGCAGCAGCTTCAGCTTCAGCAGCAGCTTCAGAATCAGCAGCAGCAGCAGCAGCAGCAACAAATACTGAGAATTACGTGGCCCCCAAAAGCAGCGATAAGAGCGAATTTTGTTTTGCAAACGCTGAACTGAGCTGAGCAGAGCTGGACACCAGTTTGCCAAAGTTACTGAGTGCTGCACACACACACACACACACACTCACACACACTTACACATATGGATATGCATGACAGATAACAGCATGAAAAGCGAACAGAAATTGAAGTTTAAAATAAAATCAGCGCCACAAAATCAGCTGCAACAAAAAACAACAACAGCACCGAGGCGACAGTTGCCAACAGGCGAATCTGCCACAACTCCCCCTCCCGCCAATCCACAGGCAAAAACCAAAAACAAAAAAAAAAAAAAAGGAGCCCCCTCCTACTGCAGGCAAGCATTGGGTCTGGGACAACGTGGAGGCCAACATTTTGGATAACAAACTTCAGATAGCCACTCACTCAGTCCCAGTCAAAAGCAGCTTGGCCTTTTTGTTGTTGTTGTTGTTGTTACAGCTCTTGTTGTTGTTGTTCGTGGACTTTTTGCTTTACATTATGACGACGGCCGCCCAGGTCCACGTCCCAGAGCCTTGTCTCGTTGGCTGTTGGGATGCTCTGGAACGCACGCTTATCGCCTTCTTCTTACTGCTGCACTCAGCGCTAATCTACATGGAATTATCGCCACACACACACACACACACGAACACACACATATATGCACACACACACACACACACGTGAACATTTCTACTTCCAGTCTGTGGCTATGACTCCGAGACATTGAAAATTAGCGTCGCCAAGTGAATCATGCGGCTTGGCATGCCGGCTCATGGATAAGGCCACATTCGCTGCACTTATAAAATAATTATAAGCAGTCGAATTAGTTTCACCTCCTCTCTCTCCCGCTCTTGCGCTCCCTTGCCACAGCTATCGGTCAGTCGCTGCTGGGGCGCCTCAGCTATCGGCAAAGTACCTCGGCGTGGGGCGCCTGCCCCACCTGTCGCCGCGCCGCGCCACGCCGCGCCTGTGTGGAGTCTGTTCGGACACGGCGCCAACTTATCGATGCGGCCATTTTGGAGTGCGAGTTATTTTTTTTATTTATTTTTGTGTTTGTTTTTTATCAGCACGCAAATGGATATGAAAAGTGGATAATGACAATAAAACGAGCGAAAGAGAGAGAGAGAGAGAGAGAGAGATAGCTGCAATATATGCGGGGGGCACGTGCAACACATCTAGCTGGTTGCACGCAAAGAAGTGTTGTTTGATACAATTTCAATTAAAATTCGTTCTTGAATCTTATTAAATAAGTATAAATCATTTTTATATATTAAAATCGGCCATTAATATAAATATAAAAATCATTTTAAGAGTTATAAGATTGACTTAAGATCTGTAGTACTTAAAAGAGATGAATTTTCTTCTCCAACTAATCAAGTTGTTTGGGAACAGAAAACAGTTGAAAGTCAAATATTTGTGCTCTGGTCTAGGACTTTCGAACAAAAATTTGATATTTACTTAGTGTGATCATATTTTTTTGTAGTGTAGGAACATTTTCAAAGTTTGAGAATGGTTTTTATATTTTTGTTGTTGTATTTTTCGCGCTGTAATCGAAAAATGCCTTTAACTTTTGACGTTGACGTTGCGGCCTTATCGCTGACCTCGATCTGCACAGAGACATTAAACACACTCACACACACACACACACACACACACACACATGCAGACACACACATGCAGACACACACACACATACACACTTACAGATACACTGGGCATGACAACGAAAACCCGATGCCGAAACTGAAATCAAAATCGAAAGCAAACGAAATAATGACAGGCAATGAAAATGAATGTAAAGCACAAAACAAATGCCACGCAATGTACCACGTAAATCATAAATGGTATCAGTCCAAGAGATCGACAAACGGATGCTCCACAAGCAGCAGCAGAAGCAGCAGCAGAAGCAGCAGCAACAGAATCAGCAACAGCAACAGCTACAACAAACATAATTAAGAGCAAAGCGACAGCAGACGACGATGAAACTGAAACTGAGAGGCAGCCACAAACCAAATGACGACCCTGCCAAACGATAGATGGATGGCTCGACCGAACACACACCCCTCCTTTCCCCCAACTAGTGCCTGGCATATCAGCAGCAGCAGCAGGCCAGGCCAAGCCAAGATACGATGCCAGGGTCTGGCAAAAACCCAGACCAAGTCAAAGTACTATTAGCTTGTATAGATGGCTGCGATAGGCGACGATAAGCGGAGGGCAAGACGAGGCTCTGCCGAGATGCTGCCTGATGCTGCCTGATGCTGCCGACTGCTGATATCAGCAAAGCGAAAAACAACTAGCAACCAAAGAGACACACAATGTTGCTCAGTGCGAAGCTCTAAATACTCTACTCTATGTGACTATTTTGTTACTTCTTTATAAAGCTAAAGATATCATCTAAATCCCAAAGCGCTAGAATATAGCAAAGCAATACTAATTGCAAATTCGCAACTGAAAAAGTATAGATAGATGGATAGATAAGTTCTCCATTCGAAAATTCAATTAAAGCCGTTTGTGTTTCTTAGGTGTATGGGTTTATAATACATATATTACTCAATCTATAACTACTTCTTAATACATTGTTAAATTTCCAACTAGGTCTGTATATTTATCCATATCTGTATCGTCATCTGCGTGTCATATCATCTTCAACATATCTATCTGTAACAATAAATTTGTCTTTATTCAAATACATTTATATATAGACATGAATATATATCGTCAATATCACATCTATGTCCTTATCTATGTCCTCACCTATATCAACATCTGTGCTAATATATTTTTTAAGATAATTATTTCAATCTCCTCTCAATATACCCATCATTATTCTATACCCACATCTTCTACAACATTAAATCAAAAATATATCAATACTAAACTTTTCTATCCTATATATATATATCTATATAATATATTAATAATTATATATATTACCAATCCCCTCACATAGTCTCAATATCCTTTGCTGGCGTGTCGAAACAAAAGCAATTAGCCTGAGAAAAGTGGGGCCATACGGAAAAGTATTCAATGAAAGCAATGGAGGAAGAGAAAGAGCGAAATTGGAGAGGAAGAGTGGGCGTTGGAGTGAGAGAGAGAGAGAGAGAGAACTCGAGACTGATGGCGACAAAATGTCTTTATATATTTTACGGTTTGCTCAATTTGATGTCAAATGAAATTCATATTTCGCGATGCGGATAACAGCAGTCAGCAGTCATCAGCTGGCAGCCGGCAGCCGGCAGCGCAGTCATTTGCCAGCCTTATCAATTCCTCAATAAATGACGCATGACACAAGACTCTGAGTAGATGCCAGAGAAGAAGAAGAAGAAGCCGAAGTGGAGAAGTGGAGAAGTGAAGGCAACGCAGCTGCAAGCAACCAAAAGTGGCTGCTGGGCAGATGCTTAAGATTTTATGCAATGCAATGTTAAGCTGCTTAAGTGGAGATATACTGGTGAGATACACTCAGAAAAAAATATGCAGTTGAATTTAGAAAGTCGCCTTTTTTTACTCTTTCTAGTTGCTACATTTATGAACAAAAATTCAAAAGACTCTCTTTTTTTTAACAGTGGAAAGATGCTATCCGCATGCATCATAAATCGATGTGCGTTGCAACGACAATCAATTCCAATTCCAATTCCATACACGGCTGACGTGGCGTATACGCAACTTTATCTAAATGCCATTTAAGGCCGCAAAGAAGCGGCCCACTCAAGTGGCAAACAGCAAGCGGCATGTGGCAAGCAGCAGGCGGCAAGCGACAAAGCCAATGCTCTCTCTATCTATCTCTCTCTCTCTCTCTCTGTCTCTCTGGACACAGAGCGAACACACCTTTCAACAAGACAGTTGCGCACATTTTGTGGGCCATAATTAAAATGTTTTAAGACACGAGCCGCACAACAAAAAAACGAGCTTTCCACTTGGCTGACATTCAAATTGCATGCGCGGTATCCTTAGCCAGTTAGGAACGGGGTGTGTGTGTGTGTGGGGGGGGGGAGGTTGCGTCGAGGGCCGAACACGTTGTTAACATTAATTTTGCGCCCTGCAGCGACGCGCGCGTCACAGTTGCAACAACGAAGACAACAACAACAACAACAACAACAAAGACGAACGACGGCGGCAATTACGCTAAACTGAACAAACAGCGAGGCTGTAAACAAACACGCATCCATCAGAGGCCGAAGAGGAGCAGTCGCAGTCGCAGTCACAGCAGCAGTCGCAGTCGCAGTCGGAGTCGACTATCCTCGAAGTGCCTTGCAACAGGTATTTGCCACGGCCGGAAACTCGTTTCGTTTTGCTTTTTGTTTTTTGTTTGTTTTTTTGTTGTGTTGTGTTGCATGCGATTTAGTTGAGTCAGGCTTGACCAGCGCTTAATGGCGCCTGTTGCCATGTAAATTATGCTTCCTCAACACTTCCACAGGCAATACCCTGCAATGCGGCCGATAAGCAGCGGGGTTATATGCACTCACATTTTAATTTGTGAAAGGTTGGATTGCAGCAAGCGGTCGTTTGTTGTTGTGGGAGGGTTAACTCTTTTATTCTCTGTGTATAGCTTAACTAAACCTCATAGGAATGTGGGGAATACCCTATTCAATATATTATCTTCTTAGTACAAAGCTGAAACATACAGCAACATTATATTTCCAACTTGCATCTAAGTTCCAAATTTGAAGCTAGTTTCAGTCAAAGAAAAAACATTGGATTTGATGTGCCCTTGAATACCAAATCCAAAGATTCTTCTTTGCCACTAATAGCTGATTTAATGAAGACATGGCCTTCTGTCTTTACCTATGTGCACTATTAGGGGATACACCAGATCCGAAGGTTCTTCTTTTCCTCTATAAAAGTGCATTTGAGCTTCGGCTAGCTTAATGAACGAACATCTGTTTTGTCAACACTTGAGAGTTGAGCTTGGACTTCAGCTTGAACTTCTCTCTCAACACTCGGCGACGCATTGGCGACGCATTCGATTGCCCAGCATATATATATATATATATATATATGTATATATATATATGTGCCCTTCTGCTCGGTCTGTCCACGTGTGCATATCTGTGTATCATAATGGAAGACGAGACGGTGAGGCTGGCATTTAGATAAGCTCTGACGACGGCGCAGGAGACTACAGACTGAGTCTGCCTCTCTCTCTCTCTCTCTCTCTCTTGCTCACTCTCTCGCTCTCTCTATCTATCTTTGTCCGCTCTCTCTCTCTCTCTCCCTGCAAGTTGGCCATTCAAATGATTGCGCTTAAAGTGCTCGCCAAGAGTTGGAACTCCAAATCGAAAACAGAAACAGAAACCAAAAAACGAATCGCATGAGTTGCTCTTAAAAAAAATATATATAAAAAACGGAAAAGGAATGAAATCACATGATTGAGTTTGTAGAAATTGACAAACACGAATTGGGTCGTTATCGGAATCTGAAGATCATTGAGTATATCTGCCAGCAAAAAAACAACATAATTCGAAATTGAGCTAATGAGATTTTTGGAGCTGCGATGACGCTATATATATAGTAAAAAATGATTATTTTTCATCCTTTGTTTTGGCAAATTTGCGATTAGAATCATAGCACCAAACGCTGCACCCCTCCCCCTGCCCCACCCCTACCTATTATTGTTTGGTGTTTGAAACTCGTTCGTTTCCATTTCGGAACATGAGTGATTCGTTTTTAATCTTTGATTTAATTTTTTGTGTACTGTTTTTTGTCACCCCCCCCCCCACACACTAACCCACTCCCTTCTCTTTACCCCCCCCCCCCTCCCCCTCTGCAGTTAATAGTCGTGCGAGAGATAAACAAAATGGCCGTTGGAGCTTTGATGGAGCCTCTTATCTGTCTGTGTGATCGACGCAAAGCTAATGGCATAAATAGATTTCATATTGTGCGGCACTGCACCCTCTTGCCTCAACACTCCCCCCCCCCCCTCTCTGCACAGAGCCCCTGTGCAGACTTAATTACACCGGAGACACACACAAGAAAAGGAGCGAGTGGAGGAGGGGGGGTTGGGTGTTTGCTTTGCGTACTGTTGCTGTTTGTTTGTTTCTGATCAGCACATAAAATCTAGAAATATATTTTTATGGATTTTTAATCGATTGCCGCTGCTTGCGAGACGCGTCGCAGTCAACGCTGGCTTCGCTGCGTTTTGGCGAGGGCATTGCCAACCGGCTACACTTAAAAACAAAATGTGTGACTTTTAATTTTTTGTACATTTCGTTATCTTAATCTTTATTGAATTTATTGTTGAGATTGCCAACAAGGAACAAGCGTTTCTCTAGATTGCACAAATAACATATTTTTTGTATATATACAATGTGTGTTGGATCCTTGATTGCTGCATTTTTATTATGTCCAATTTACTCATATTATATTTTTCTGAGTGTAGACGTTGGCCAACGCACCGCTTAAACTGCCAGCCATTCATTTCGTTTGATTGCCTTGTGCGTAGACAGGCTAATAGACTAGGGCTGCAAGGGGAGAAAGGGAGCAGAAGGGAGGAGTGGGCAGGGTGAGGGGTTTGCTTACTCGAAGTAGTAGGGACTGCGGCTGCTGCTGTTGCTGTTGCTGTGGAGATAGAGACATTGAGACAAACGTCGTGCGTCGTTTATCGTGTAATTAGTTTGCTTTTTAAAGGCAGCTGCTGCAAGCAGCTAGCAGCAACAGCTCCTCCCCCTGCCCCGCCTGCCCATCTCCTTCTGCAATTGAGACATCCCAATTTTGGTTTATGCGTAGGTAGTCGTCGTACCCAACAACCCCCCCCCCCCACCCAACCACCTCAGACCCTCTGCACACACCCTCCCCCCGTCGGTAGACCTTATCTCTAATGACAAATGTTTGCTTAAAAATCTTTTAATTGCACTTGTTTCGGTTTTTCGTTTCGGGGGGCTTTGCCTCAGCGTCGAGCTGATAAGCCAAATTAATCGCAGCACTTAAATTTTCATTTGGAATGTGCCTATGCCCCCGATTTTGATTTCGATTCCACTGCGATTGGAATGAACTGTTGTGAGTCAAGTGCCTCGCCAGCACAGACGACAAGGGAGTTGAAGAGGTGGTAATCGAGCAAGTAATCGAATAAGTAACCGAAGAATGACTTGATGAGCTAATCAAAAAAAGTTGCCAAAGAGTTGGAAGAGAAAGTTGGAGTGGTAATCGAAAAGGCTATTGAATACACTAAGAAAAAAAAGCATGTGCAGCGAAGATGTTCTAAAGCAGAGATTTCTGATTTCTGCTGATTTTAAGGATGGAAAGAAACAAGAAAAACTTATTTTTCTGCGTAGAGGGAAGCGAGTTGAAGTTGAATTGAAATTGCAACCTTTGCTGTGGTTGAGTTGGCTGCATTTATGTCATTGTAAATATTTCCAACTAAAGCTATCAATTTATCGCTCACGAGCAAAGCTATAGAAGTGGGGAGGGGATGAGGGGAGGAGGAGTAGAGGAGTAGAGGAAAATGTTGTAATTAATAATTGATGGATGCGAAAGCGAAACTCAAGCGTTTGCCAAAACAGGATGGCGACCACCAGCATCTTGGGATTATCAAGTTGGGTGGGTCTGACGAGCTTCCCCCCTCCTCCAGCTTAATCAGAAATGTGTGAGGAAATGAGAAGGAGATGGGAGATGAGAGATGAGAGAAGAGAGAAGAGAGAAGAGAGAAGAAAGAAGACAGGCCAAGGCAAACGGAGAGAGGGACTTTGGAGAGGTAGGTGTGTGGTATGTGGTCCGGTTCGAGTGGTCAATTAAGCAGCGACTGCCTGACTGATCGCTGGGAATAGATAATAGGACCTGGGCTGAACTTTATTTCAAGATAAGCGCGAAAAAGATTGATAAAGAAAGGCCAAAACGAAATTGAACTGATGATGATGAAGGCAACAGCAGCAGCAACAGCAGCAGCAGCAACAGCAGCAGCAGCAGCAGCAGCAGCAGCAGCAGCAGCAGCAGCAGCAGCAGCAACAGCAGCAGCACTTAATTAAGAGGGTGGAGGCAACACAGGCTGAAGAAGAAGCATCGAAGATTAGCAGAAAACGAAACGAAGCACAAAGAGCGAATGAGATGATATTAATAATAATAATGATGATGAGGAAGAGGAAGAGGAAGAAAATTAGTTGATGCCTATCGCTGAATTTTACGCTTGAAATCGCCAAATCTGATGTGGCAATTGTCCCGATAAAAAATATAATATAAAATATTTATATACAGTGTTCGCTCGCAAGTTGAAATACAAATAATATATTTAAATAAATATAAATATTCCAAATGTAAATATTCTCGATCAGCATCACTAGCCAAGTAGATGTGGCCATGTCCGGCTATCAGTCTGTTTCTATGCAAACTAGTCATTCATTTTCGAAGCTATCTTTATAAAACTTGGATTATAGTCGACTTTTTGCTCTAGGTTGCAGGTATATTGAAGTCAGCCTAATCGGATCACTATAGACGATCGCTCGAAGACGAAATTCTTGTAAGATTTCCAAACCAAAACCCTAACAAATTAATCAGATGGGATTAGTATATCATACAGCTGCTGTACGAACGATCGATCGCAAGTTATGTTCTCGTTTTCCTTGGACAATTTATCTTAACCAAGCCTACCAGTTATGCATATTATCATGCTCTCAAAATTTGACCAAAAATTCATTAGCAACCACAATATCATTTAACCCCCATAAGAAAAATTCGATCGCTTTTTTTTTAAATAATCTTTGGCATGCCTCAGATAGCCGCTCTTTTGAGTTTTTAACTATTTTTAGATTCCAATTTGGAAATGGCGAGTGATCACTGTATAAGGCTAACGAAATTGTCAAATGTTAAGTCACAAAGGCCGCCGCCGATAACGATAACGATTATCAATAGCTGCTGTCCCCGACATTTGAAGAAAACTGAAACTGATGGCCGATAATGTATAGAAATATGAGAAATGAGATTTTTCACTCTGATATGCGTTGCTCATAATGACACACGCACACACACAAATGCAGATAGTTAGTGTGCTGAAGCGACATCTGATAAGGGAGGGTAAATCAGAGCTGCTAAGCGATAGTTATCGTGATAGTGATTGTTTCGTTGAAGTGACTTGACTGGAGTGACAAAGATTTATAGCGTTTATAAATATATATATATATATATATATAAATTATTATTTGTCGTTATCACTGCTAGGCGACAGCCGATTCTTATTTCATATCGGGCCAAAAATGCGGCCCCGCACTTCTGATGATTGCTGATTTAGAAATATGATGTGGATAGGGGCGGGGCGGGCCGGGGTTTATCAAGCAAAGCTGATGGCATCGCCAAACGAAAATTAATTAGGCGTGCGCAATGATATCAAATTGCCGCCCACTCCCCCCTCTCCACTGCAATCCTCCCCTGTCAAGCTCAACTGACAATTGCCAAAATCATCAGCAAAGCGAGGCAAACGAGAGAGATCGCTGAGCGATTACCGCAGCTCAAAACAAACAATATAACTATATACATACATAGTATGTATATATATATATATATATATAAATATATCCGTAGTCATATATAATCGTATGGTAGCTGCATAGTTTACGTTGCTGTAGACCCCGCAGTTGCTACAATCCGACAAACCAAATCACATTGACATTTTTATCATTTGTTGAAAATCTTTTGAAATTGTTATAAAACAGCCAAACGACGAGCAGCAACAACAACAACAACAACAACAACAAACCAACCAACAACAGCAACTAAAGCAGCAACAAAATTTGTTTTATGTATTTTTCAGATTCAGTTTTTAGTTGGCGTTGTTGTTGTTGTTGTTGTTGCTGCTACAATTTCTGTCGTTGTTTTCAGTTCATTCTCATTTTGAAGCAAAGCGCGACAATCTTGCCATCAGATCAGCTGATAAGCGCTAGCTGTACAAATCATACAACAACAACACCAAAAACAACATCAACACACAGCTATCTACACTCAGCGGACAGCTGTTCGAGCTGTTGTTTTTGTTGTTGCTGTTGTAGCTTTTTTTCTTGGGTTGTCTCTCAAAAATGACTATGAAACATTATCGCCACTTGGGCATCAATTTTCGAGTTTATTTCGATTGCATACAGTGATTAGAACAACGTTTTTTTCCCCCCCTTCTTTTCGGACATGAAAAAAAACACCCCGCTCTCTCCCCGCCACTCTTCGCTGCTTTCAGCATGACATACTCCAAATGAAACTAAAACCTTCAAGTTGATTCAGCAAAATCAGCTGACTCAGAAAGTTGATCGCAGCCCAATGGATGTGGATAATGGAGAAATTCCATTGCACATAAGTCATACAGATTAAATTCTAAATAATATGACTATATATATATATGATTTTTAAGAGTGATCGTTGGCATCTAGAATAAAGCTGCATCTAAGTTTAGAGACTCAATTTTTACTCGATTCGGATTCTATACCAAAAACAAAAATCACTTTGAAAATCTGCGACTTTGGAACATGGATAGATTTTTCTGCTCTTACTTATGATCAGAAATGATTAAAATGTATATCGTGACAATGATAAATTCAATAAATACGGCTTTTCAATTTGTTAGAAAAATCCAATTTACAATTACAATTTATGCGATGTTATCTACAAATGAATACTTTTGATATACACATCAAAGTTGTTCTCTCCGTGATATCACACGTGTTTGGCATGTATATATTTGTCATATTTTGCATATAAGTCAAATAAAATACCATATAAGATATATATTTATTTACTAGTAGACATCCGTCAAACAGAAACATATCTTGTAAATTACGTAAGATTCAGATTCAAATCCGCCCTCAGTCCTTATTAATGTTCATATATTCAGATAAATACAATGAACTGTTGAAATTTATTTGTAATTATAAAAAATGCATATTTACAAACATAAAATTCAATTAACGGATATGTGGAAATGGAAAAAATCCGTCTTTAGTAGATACTAATACTCGTAAATAATATCCATCAGCAGCAACAGATCTTATCTTTGTGAAATACTTAAGATTAAGACTCCCTGCTTAACCGGAATCAGCTCTCATTATCAGCTCCAAACGCATCAATCACTTATATATCTATATGTATATATATATATGAGTATGAGCAAGTGTATATGTACATGAGTAAGTGTATATGTCATGTTCGTTGTGGAACATGATAAAATGCTATACGTTTTCCTGTTTAATTTTATTTTTTGTTTTTTTTTTGTCGTATTCTAAATTTCATATTATAAGCAGCTGCATTTTTTTTGTGTTAGTTGACTCCGATAAGCCCGACTCAATATCGCAATTGTTTACGGGGCTGTGACTCAAGATTAAATCGTTCCCAAGTGCCCCGTTTCCTTTTCCCCTACTTTGCCCATTATCGCACTTGATATGGAAATGCGCTGTCCAAAAAGCAACAACAAAAATGAGCTTAAAATGAAAACAATTTTCTGTAATTTGTAACGCAAGTTGCTCTTGTTGCTGTTGCTGTTGCTATTAGTTGTTATTGTTATTTATCTGCTGATATTTCCTGGTATGATTTCACAATCGGTTAATGCAAATACAAAAAAAAATGACAGAAATAACAGAACATCATGCAAAACAAGAGAAGCTTATCGCGCTTATTAAACACAATGTCAAAATGGCCAAAGCCCATATCGAGCTTATCTGCGCTTATTTGCTCTCTCATATGCAATGCAATCGACCCACCTCCCTCTCACTCTCTCGCTTACTCTTTCGCATAATGATGCTCGCAATTGGAACTTTAAAGCGGGGTTGGGGGTATCTTTAACAGCAGCAATTGTCAGCACAGGGTGGCCTTGATTCTAGCCAGCTACCTGAGCTTTAGCATTTCTCTTCTTTTTATTTTTTATTTTTTTTTTATCAAATGTGTAAATGCAAATGGCAAATACGTATGTAGACATATGTGTACATATGTACACATAGGTGAAGGGGGCCTCTGCTGCTATCATCGACGACAAAAGCCAAACCAACTGCATGACACGTTCCCAGCGATTGTCAGCGAATCCAAAAGAGTCAAAGTCGCAGTCGACGTTTAGTCAAGTTGAGTTTTTGAGACCAGAGAGCGCTTTTAAGCTCCACTTGCAAAATTGGGAATTTGGAATTGTCACCCGCATGATGACGAGCAAGTTGTGCTGGTCGTGTCTTTTGTTAAGCACTCTTCTTCTTCCTCTTTTTGCATTCTTTTACAAAAGAGCATCTTAGGTTTGTTGTGAAGTTTGTAACGTCAACTTCTCAATATAGGAAATTCAACGCAAACTAGTCTTCTATATTTTAGAATAATTAGAAAAACCTCACACTGTATGTATATATATGTTTTAAGTGCCGTTCGGCAAGTGTGTGTAAAATTCGTTGTGTTTGTTTTGTTTTTGGCCAGATAATAACATAACACACAGAGCACAGAACAGAACAGAACAACAGCTTGCAATTAACATAAAATTAGTGATAAGAGGTAATTAAAATTTATAAAAAATAAAGAGAAGGGGGTTGGGAAAAAAAACCGCAAAGTGTTTATCTATGCCGTTGTCGACCTGTGTGCCAGAGGGACATAGACACACACACACACACACACACACACACACACACACACAGCAGCAGCAGCAGCAGCAGTCACGATTGCCAACACTAACTTGGCTCAGCGTTGCCGTATCGCAAAACGAAACAACAACAACCAACAGCTACGCAATACTTTTGCACAGTTTTCTCTTCGTTTACTGCTGCGGCTGCTGCTGCCGCCTGCAGTTGTGATAAAAGTTTATCAACTGCGCGCTTTAAAGCTATAGAAAATGTTTGCAAGCAACAACAACAACAGTTAGCAATAAGAAGCAGCCGCTGCAAGTGTGCTAAAGATAAATATGCAAAGTGAAGAGACCGAGAGAGTGAGCGAGAGAGAGAGAGAGAGTGTATGAGAGCAGGCGATTGCAAGGGCTTGCATGTAAAATAGAGAAAGGGAGGTGGGCGGAAGTGAGTCGTGCTTTCTTTTGCCAAAACACGAAACGCAACACGACTCAACACGAAAGATCGCGTTAATTAATCAAATTTGACTGCTGCACGACATAAATTTGAATTTCATGCTTACGAGATAAAAATCAACAAAAAAATTAAATTAGTATATGTAGATAAATAAATACAATTAGTGTAGATAATGAAAAGATAACGAAATTAATAAGTTTTAAACCTATGAAATGATATATAAAGCATAAGTTCAAGCTAATATATCAATTAGAAGGAATAATATTAAATAACTGTAATGTATACATTTGACTGACTTTATGACCAATTTTGCCTTCGAGCAATGTCAAAAAATGCGACACGTGTCCATCTCTAGCAAGAAGAAGGCAAACGGCACAGGTGCAACAGCAACAGCAACAACAACTACAACTACAACAACAGCTGTATAGATAACAACGCTAATTTATCGAAACTGTGGACGTCGCTCACTTTGGCGATTATGCAGTGCACACACACACACACAGACACACACACACACACACATAGATATCATATTTCTTTTGTTGTTATCCAGTGGCATTTCTTCGGTTCGGTTATCCAGTGTGTACACACTGCATTTTAAGTTTTTCGACTGAGGTGATATCATTGCAACGACAACAACATAAATCCAACTCAACCTGAACTCAGAAACGTGCTCGCGATAATGGAGTTTAAGTCCGAGGAGCAAGAAGTGGGATGGGGGAAGGGGGCGATTAGTTAAGACTTGAGTTGGGGCAGTTGGGGCACGTATTATCGATTTCGATTTCAAAATGCATTCATTGGTTTGCACTTCATATGTATATCAAATGGCAAAACAACAAAATGTAATTAGCTACTATCCATAATAAGGTGTGTCCCCAGATGCCCCCACCCACCACACTCTATCCGCAACCCCATTCCCCCCCCCCTCGCTCTTTCTCGTGTCGAATCGTCTCGAGTTGTGTTAACAAAGAAATTTCATTTAAATAAAGTTGCGGGCAACAACAAGTTGAAATCAAGTTGACAATCGCAGTTTTTTTTTTCTTCTTTTAATTCGCATACACTGTAGTCGTGAGAGGGCAAGGTGTTATGATATGATTCAAAGTTATGTAACATATATGACAACATTAAGAAAAGATGTGTCAAATTTGTAACTGATTTGTCAAGTAACTGAATAATAAATAACGAAATAAATATGAAAATTAAGTTAGGTAAAGGTTAGGTTAGGATACTTGGCCTCACAAAATTATAATTTTACAATTTGTTAGCAGTTTACAGGCTAACTGCTAGTCGTTCATTCAAACTTACTTTATATTTATTTTGTGTTTAGTTTTTATATGTTTTTTTTTTGGCTATGCAGCTTTGGTTGACTGATTTACCCCCGTTGCCAACGCCGCTCCCCCACGCTGCTGCCACCCACAGTTCGTTCACATGTTTTATTATAATGTTTTTTTTTGTTTTTATAGACGTGCAAATGGAAAAGCCCAAAAAATGCATTACGAGCTGACAATGCGATTTTCTGAAGCAGGTGTAAGTTGTGGTGGTGTAGAAGGGGGTGGGGGAGCGGGAGGGGAAAGGAGCCGTGATTGAAACTTACCTTTATTCAACGGTTTTGGATTCGACTGTTTGCGTCGTGACATTGTTTGGATAAACCAAAATGCAAATTGCTTGGGTGCCCCTAATGCAGAGGAGCTGTTCCTGTTCCGAGGAGGAGCAGCAGCTGCGTCTACATCAAAACTAACGTTTTGCTGCTTTCCAGTGTTGGGCTTAACATTTACCGGCGGACAAAATCACGCACTGGAAAACACACACACACACACCCTTACACACACACCCTTACACACAACACACACACACTCGTGCACTTTTTAGTTATAGTAAATATCAATATCAATTATTATTTATAGCGCTTATTGAATAATTAATTCAATTAACTTAACTTAACTTAATTTAACGAGCGGCGGGCGACGATCGCGAAACGGCATTTAAAATTTATATTGGAAGCTGATTGTGCAAATCGGTAAAGCTGACAGCGATCTTCCAATCTTCCAATTCCTTGTGCATTTGAGAATCGCAATTGTTGTTTATTTTTGTTTGGTTGTCGCGTGGTTGCGTCGGCGTCGTGAATACGTTTCTTTTGAGGCGGACAGGCGACGTCCGAACAGTGCAAAGGCTTGCTCACAACTGAAGTGCTGCCAGCGTCGTCGTCGTCGTCGTCGTCGCTGCTGCCGCTGATGCGCTGCCTCAGTTGTGGCCAACTGGCGAAAGCTCACAAGCAGCATAAAACCGGTGGCGTCGTCGCTCTCTCTCTCTTTCTCTGACTTTGCGCGCGCACTCTCTTGCTCTCCGTCGCAGCTTTTCCATTTTGTTTTTACTTTATTTTTCATTGCGTCGCACGCTGCGCCGTCTGTTTCGTCTGTTGATAAGAATCAAAACAAAAAGCCGAAAAACTCGTCGCACGTTTGGCGCTCACAAACTCAATGGTGACTGTGTTTCGCATTGAATTTTATTCATTTACGACAGTTATTCGCTGCAGCTAATTTTTATTCAGTCAACACACTATTATTACTATAATAAATACATTAAAAACTCATTTAAAACCGACTAAAACGCGTGTGTCGCGCAGCGAGGCGAATTCAACTGCAGCTGTTCGCTGCGCACACGACCTGAATTCGCTGCGCTGAACAACTATCGCTGGTACTATCGATTGTCCAAGGTGCGATTACTTCGGTTAGTTGGCAATGCGTGCGGGTTGTCTGAAAAGTGAAGCATACTTTTGGGCGCCGAATATAAATTTAGCTATTGATAAATTGCCCCTTATGTAAATTGGAAACTCGTGCCTGCAAATTAGCAAGTTATTTGAGTGACTTATTTGCTCAGAAGAAAAAACCAGTTTACCCATTGGCGCCGGCCTAGTTCAACTGTTAAAACAAATAAATCAAAAAAAATAATCAATCAAAATGAACTTACAATTATTTCCAGCTGGCAACATTACAAATTTCAGTTTCCAGTTTCCAAAAGCTTGATTAGTAACTGTATAATAGCTTTTTTCCAGGGTATATGCAGGCGAGTGGATGCTAGCGCTCTCTCACTCACACCAAAAGCGCATATTATTCGCATTTTATACAAATTTTTTTTTTCCTTTTTATTTCTTTGCTTTTGGGTTTTTTTTGTCTTCTAATTTGCACCTATTGCATTTTAATGGAAATTTTTCGCTGGCTTTTTTGCATTGGACGCTCATAGATTTGAAAAATGCTGACAGCACAGGAAATGAAATGCTTCCTCTGCTTAAGCGGCATTTAACACAACGCGTGGGTTGCAGTGTGGATGGAGGGGGCGGGGCACAAGGGGATTTGGTTGCAAATTGAGAAGTTATTCATAGGCAATAAATATGGAGAAAATGTGTTGCAGAATAAGCCACGCTAACATATGGCGTACCCGATTAGCGGTTAACATAACTCAAGCAACCCAAACCGACCCCCCATTACTATACCCCGTCCCCTCCCCCCTGGCGGTCATTTTGTGTGCATCAGCGGCTAATGAAGTATTCGCCCCGTTGGCCTTCGTTGCGTTCATTCGCCTGCCATTTTTTTTCCTTCTTTTTTCGCCTTTGCGCCTTTTTGGCAATTTTTATGTTGTTTCGTTTTTTGTTTTTCTTCTTCTTTTTGGGCAATGCATTTCGACATTCGCCCAAAAACCTATAAATACCACACGATCCGTAAGCTGCCTGCAACTGCAAATGTATCTGTATCTGTTGCAAATGTATCTGTATCTGTTGCAAATGTATCTGTATCTGTTGCAAATGTATCTGTATCTATATGTATGTGTTTAGAAATGTTTATGATTTCCATATACAAACTTTACTGGATTCCATATTTTTTGGTCTGTCGAATATCTTATCGAATACTTTATCTGTGTCTGCAACTGATAATGTACTAAGGGCTCAGTATCTACCGCTGATAATGTAACCGGATCTCAAGGTCTGCCTATACCTACATCTTGTATCCATGAGGTATAGCTGAGCTTGCAGCTGCCCCATTGCAATCTGCATCTGTATCTGCGGGGCTAACACTGGATGTGTATCTGTATCTGCATCTGCTTATGTATCTGTATCTGCATCTGCTTATGTATATGTATCTGTATCTGCTTATGTATCTGTATCTGCATCTGCTTATGTATATGTATCTGTATCTGCTTATGCATCTGTATCTGTATCTGTATCTGTATCTGTATCTGCTTATGTATCTGCATCTGTATCTGCTTATGTAAATGTATCTGTATCTGCTTATGTAAATGTATCTGTATCTGTTTCTGTATCGGTATATAGTGCATTACACTCGCGGCCAAAACGAGCAGCCGCTGAACAACTTCCAGGTCAAGCAACTCCCTCGGTTCCACGGCTCCTCGGCTCGAGGTTGTCCACTGCTCGCTGACCGTGGCCATAACTGAATAATTGCATCGCACATTTTCGAGATACGATTGATCATTGACCCAAGGGTGCAGTTACCTTGTGCTCCTGTCACTCATTTCCATACCCTATGTCTCACTTTGGTTTGATGGGTAGTTTGCTACTGAGCAAGATTGTGGCAAACTCATAGATATATCAATATCGGCCTTAGATTGTTTATAGCTCGACTTGTCGAATTTTAGATAGTCCTCTTCTGATATCCAAATAGCAGACGACTTTTCTGACTTTGATGCTCTCAATAATCAATCCGAATATGTTATGTTACTTCCCAGAAAAATGCAGAAGTCTGTAATCGAGAGAGCTCGACTAGGACAGCAGAGCTCTGAAATATATATTTACAACGATTAAAACACAGATTGCAAAGTCTATATATAATAGCAGATTTTGATGAAATTTCTCCAGTTGATTGTTATTATATCTAAGTTTATTCAGACTCCGATTTTTGCGATCGGGAATCGGTTTCCATCGATGTCTAAGGGAATCAAAGAACCCTTTCAATAAAATGAAATAAGCTTGATTTGCCCATATATATATATATATTATTTATATACAAGTAATGCTATTTATAAATAAGAAAATAAATATATAAAGAAGAATATAAATATTCCAAATTTGAAGTCTGTGATCGGCTTGTTCATACATAAGGATATACAGACAGACGGATTCTGTTCGATTGACTTGGCTTTTGATGTTGATCAAGAATATACATGTGTATGTATATATAGTTAATGAGGCCAATACTTTATAAAACCCTACTTCCAAATTGAAATATTATAACCAATTTTTGGCAGCCGTGTTGAGCAGAGTATTGCGCAGTCGTTGCAAAGTTCATATTAAGTTTTGTTGGCTGAAGTGCATTGATCTGCAGCTGTTGCTGTTGTTGCTGTTGTTGCTGTTGTTGCTGTTGTTGCTCCAGCCCTGGTTCTCACACACACACACTCAGCGTTTAACCTTGTTTGCCAGACAGATATTACGCACTCCACCCACTCAACCCCCCCTCACTTCACCCACTACCCCGCACCTACTTTCGAGAGCGGAGAGCGAGAAACCAGGCAACACTCTCGCTGTTCGCAGTTATTAACTGCTTTTTTACGCGTTTCACGCCCCGTTATGATGATGATGATGATGATGATGATGATCATCAGATCATCATTAACTGGTGCATAAATTAAAAGAGCTGATGAAATTTAACCGACGCGTCGCATAAGCAGCCAAAATGCATATAATAACAAAATCTGGCCAAAAAAGACAGTTGGCAAGAAAACAAGCCAAAAAGCAAAAGAAGAAAGATAAAAACAGAAAATGATGCAGTTATTTTTATACGCCTTTGGCTGATGTTGTTGTTGTTGTTGTTGTTGTTGTTGTAGCTGCTGCCGCTTCTTGCTCATTGGCGTTACAAGGTAAACGCTACGCCCACCTAAAATTGGGCTCAGAGTCCATTTGGCCAGCCTTTTGGCGGCTATTTATAAAGCAACAACAATAATAGCGAGAAAGAATAGCAGTGTGTTAGTTGTTGTTGTTGTTGTTGTTGTTCTCGGCCGCTAATTGAGGCTGGGTGTGTGAGTTGTGTGTGCGTTGTGTGTGGTGTTGTGGTGTTGTGGCTGCCATTGCGGTAGGTTCGCATTTGGCGAACGCTGCGTATGATCAATGTTCATATATATATACATATGAATATATACAGTGGCGGACACCTTATTTCGAACATTGTCAAAGAAAAAAAGTAATTGCCAGTCTCCAGATTTAAATGTCATTGAGAATTTGTGGGCTATGCTGGAAAATAACTGCCGGAAGGAAGCACAGCATATCCAGCAAAGAAGACCTCAAAAATGCTCTGCGGGAAGAGTGGAGCAAGATCAGCCCATAAACTACCAGGAAGCTGGTATCTTCGATGAATACTAGATTAAGGGAAGTAGTTAAGGCTAAAGGATATAGTACTAAGTATTAACATTCGTATTTCAGTTTTTATACGCCAAATATATTATTGTATTTAAACTGACCCACATGAAGCGAGCCCCTAAAAGTAGGCAACATTTTTACATAATCCTACCTAGCAGTTGGGGAAACCCTAGTTTATTGGGGTCATATATTAATTTTGGTGCTTAATATATATACCTACCATCGGTCTTTGGAATTTCTGAAAAATAATGAATGCTTAGCTTATGGCAGGCAATTACTTTTTTTCTTTGACAATGTTCGAAATAAGGTGTCCGCCACTGTATATATATATACATATAAATATATATATATATATATATTGAGGAATATCACACATACGCACCGTGTGGCCCTGTTTGACGGCGCCTAGTTTTGCGATTCTTCCTCAGTCGGCGCTCGTCGCTTCGCTCGCTTATCTCACGAGCCAATTTTAAAGTCAACTTCGTGTCGGCTCAGCTATTTATAGCGAATACCGTCCAACCAACAACAACAACAATAGTAGGAACAACCACAATTAATCTTATCTATATAGTCCAGACAGTCCAGCTTGAGTGGCATCTGCTTGATCGGAATACCGACAAGAAGTTTTGACAATGCAGCGAGTGGGATTCATAACTTGGCCTAATCGCATTTAATTGTTAGCAAACAACAACAAAAATACTATCAACATTCGATGGGTTTTTTTTCTGAAACGGTACTTGAGAACCATAATTTATTGGTTTAGTGAAAGGGGTTTTATTTGTTTCGTTCTCTGTCCAATCAGAAAACTGAAAGGGGCTAAATTGAAATCGAAATTAAACAGGATTTGCTCATTTTACCAGTTTTCATTCTATAAGATCTTTAAGTGTCTGAGATTGCACAGAGTTATAGCGACTGATCAAGATTATATGTTTGTACTATATACTATAGTATATACATCTCAAGTTTGAATGCAGTTTACAGTTCAATTTACAGATCAGTTCAGTTTAAAGATTTGCATTCATATTGATTTGTAATCTAGATGCCCGCCTGTCTGTTTACTTATCACTTTTATAGCTACACCTGTTTATACAGCTTACACACACATGTGTGTGTGTGCGTTAACCTCCACTTCAGTCGTCTCAGTGGGTTATGTCTTTAATCTGTAGCACGATCTGTCTGCGAGCTTCTCTCAATGCATGACATCACTCCAAAGTTCAAATCAATGCAATTTGCCAGCTAAGCAGCAATTATTGTTGTTGCTGTTGTTGCTGTTGCTGTTGTTGTTGTTGGCGTTGCTGATATTGTGACCGGCCTGCTTTACATTTATACACTCATCGCCGCGACTCGTTCAGGGTCTGGGCCTGGTTCAACGTTTTCTGAATATTTTTTGCGCGTTGACCTTTTACGCTCGCAAATTGCTCGTTGTTTGTGGCTTGTTGTCACTCATTGTTGTTGTTGTAGGTGGTACTTGTTGTGTCTTAGTGTTGTTGTTGTTGTTTTTGGCTGATTTTTGCTGCTTCCTCCTCAACACACTGTTGTCCTTGCCAAATGGCAACGCCACGCAGCTCATATTAAGGTGATGATATTGAGCCTGGTTATTGCCATTCGCGTGTACTCTGTCTCGCTCGCACTCTCGCTCTCCCACTCTCTTGCTGGGGCATCATTCGATCAATTTATGTCCCCCAAAAAAACGCACAACAAACACGCTAAATAATTTGCGAAAATATGTTAATTAGTAATTGCGTGTTTTTGGTTTTGGTTTTGGTTTTGTTACCTTTTCTTTCGATTACACTCTGCCTCTTCCACGTGTCCACGTAATAAACCCAATGGATACACACTTCGAGCACTCGTTTCATAATACACCACTCATAAAGAGACAAAGAAATCACCATATCTTTATTTATACATCCAGGGCCCATAAACTGGATAAGGTTAGGGTCCAGGGTCCTGAGAACACTCAAAACAACAATAAAATCAAAGTAAATAAATTTATACCAATGAAAATCGGAAAAAGGGTATTATGTAGTTATATAACGGTAGGTATATATTCTTGATAAGCATTAATAGCCGAGTTGATGGAGAGATATGACCATCTGACTTGGCCGATCTTATATAACTGCTTACTTATCATTTTGAATATAAGCGCTTATTTTTGTAATTTATCGATAACTACCTGCGATACGCATCGATTTTCGATAACAAAATATTACGCAATTGTCAAGATATTGTCTATCAATTCATATATAATATAGAGAAGACAAACTTTGATTTTATATAATTACAAAAATATTGAAAATATATTAATCAGAAATCAGCATAAAGAAACAATTGAAACAAATTCAAAAACTACGCTTATTTACAGGGTATCTCCCAGTTAACGCACTCTAGCAGTGATTTTTGTCTTCTCATTAAATAAATATGGGAAGAAATTTGGCTTGTGCCTCGATCAACAACAACAACAGCTAAAAGAAAATGTGCTAAATTGTTGCTCGAGTGAAATCCGCTTTGTTTGGATCTGGGGGAGATGGGCGGCAGCTGGAGGAGGTGAATCCGTGGGCTGTGAGCTGTTAGTTGTTAGCTGTGAGCTGAGAGCTGTGAGCTGGGAGCTGTGAGCTGTGAGCTGTGAGCTGTCAGCTGTGAGCTGTCAGCTGTGAGCTGTGAGCTGGGAGCTGTGAGCTGTGAGCTGTGAGCTGTGAGCTGTGAGCTGTCAGCCGTGAGCTGTGAGCTGAGAGCTGTGAGCTGAGAGTTGTGAGCTGAGAGCTGTGAGCTGGGAGCTGAGAGCTGTGAGCTGTGAGCTGTGAGCTGTGAGCTGAGAGCTGTGAGCTGAGAGCTGTGAGCTGTGAGCTGTGAGCTGTGAGCTGTGAGCTGGGAGCTGTGAGCTGGGAGCTGTGAGCTGTGAGCTGTGAGCTGTGAGCTGTGAGCTGAGAGCTGTGAGCTGTGAGCTGTCAGCTGTGAGCTGTGAGCTGTGAGCTGTGAGCTGTCAGCTGTGAGCTGTGAGCTGGGAGCTGTGAGCTGGGAGCCGTGAGCTGTGAGCTGAGAGCTGTGAGCTGGGAGCTGTGAGCTGGGAGCTGAGAGCTGTGAGCTGAGAGCTGTGAGCTGTGAGCTGAGAGCTGTGAGCTGAGAGCTGTGAGCTGTCAGCTGTGAGCTGTGAGCTGTGAGCTGAGAGCTGTGAGCTGAGAGCTGTGAGCTGTGAGCTGTGCACGCCACCAATCCATGCACAACAAACTATAAAACAGTGGGTGGGGTGTTAATTTGCCACAATGTCTCGCTGAACAATTGCATTTAAATCTAAAGCCGCGACTTGCCACTTGTTTTGTTACTATTAATAAATGCGAAATGTTTATTTTTATTTTTGGTTAGGCAAAATTCAATTCGACTGATTTAATGAGGTTTTGTGCTGGTCATTCAGACGAGGCCAAATTTGCGTCGCACCCAATTTGAAAATGGAATGGAATTTACCAAACGAAACTCGAGTTCGAAATAGACCTGTTTATTTTTAAGCAATCAAAAGACAGCCAAAAGATACACACGATCTGCAAATAATATATATCTTTAATCTGCAGACAGAACACAAGTTGTACCTCGTGCTCAAATCATGCTTTGGGCAAATACAGCAGAGCTAACCTATAAGGGAATGGAATTGTTTTGAAAGCAAATATTGATCAAGAATCGTATGGTATATAGTATAGTACTGCTGGACACTTGACGGATTCCTTAAAGTATATACATATATTCTTGATCAGCAACACTAGCTGATATGATATAGCCATGTCCGCTTGGAACTAGCCTCTCAGTTTTATGCTATCTTGGTGAAATTTTAGTTATACTTTCTTACTTTTGCTGCAGGCAATATAAAATCGAATCACTATATAGGAACTATCAGTCGAAAGATGAGTGCTTGTATCAAACTCATCCAGTATGCGCTTTATCATGCAAATAACCTTTAAGATTAGACTACTATATCAAATAACTTTTATAGGAACATTTATAGGATATTTTTTAACATGTAGTGAAATTTAGAGGTCGCCCTACAAGGCTAAGAAATCTTTGGTATTTCTAAGATAGCCTTTCTTTCTTTTTGCTGGACATTTAATTTTCTTGCGTAATTCTGCCGACAATATCCCACAAAAGTCACCAGTTTTCACAAGCAAAGGCAAGCAACAACAACTTAATCATTTCAAAGTGTATAGCAGAGAGACTTGGTTGCGAAATCATATGAAATGAGTCAACTGACTCCAAAGTGTGGGCTAAAATGAGTCAACAAAGAACCAACCAAATCATCTGCTAAACCACACACACACTTTTTATATGGGAAATGGGGTAGAACAGACCAGCATATATGTCTGGAATATGTTTTTAACTTAAGATAACTGGCCACAAGCGGATATTTTGTATGCCGTCAATCAATCAGCTATCCATATGCAGACAACCCGACGAGCTTAACTAATTGTTATCTGGGTTTTGTACGGGTTTATACCACATGACGTATGAGCAATGTGTACCATTTTAAATCACTGTCTGTGAAGCGGCGTCGTTTTGTTTTTCTGTTGTCTCCGGGTAGATAACTGCCCCTGGAATTAAGTGTTGTTTATTTACATTTCTTGTCTGTACTTGGTGTTGGTGTTGGTGTTGCTGTTGCCACCCTTGGAGGCTCGTTGTTCATGTGTGCAAACAATGGAAACAACCCAAGTGCGCAGTTCTTTTATGCCGTACCCCCCAATAAAATTGACTTGTGAACCACCCAAAACACACCTCTAAACTTTGCTTTTTTTTTATTATTTTGTAGTGTTTTTGAAATTGTTTTGCTGCGTGTTTTTTTTCGTTCTCTCTCTTTTTTTTTGTGTTTTGCTTAAGTAGACGATTTGTTGTCGATATTTTAGTGTCTGTGACGAATGTCGCCGCCTGACGATCAACACTCAGTATACCTATGAGTGTGTGTGCGTGTGTGTGTGTGTGTGCATGAGTGTGTTATTGCTGCCAACTGCTAGAAGCGATTATTCGTATCCACGCATCGATTGAGTGTTCAGCCAGCCGCTTGCCCGATTGAACCTCATGTTTGCTGGCTATCATGATAATGATTTCTTTCAGACAACATTCATGAAACAAAGTTCTTTCGACATAATTTATGACAAGTGAATGATGGGAATTTGGTTTGAATACAATGCTAATAAATTGTTCTTAATTGATAAGGGAGCAAGAATAGAAGAAATTAAAAACAAAGTTGAGCTGGGACATTTCGGAGCTCTTTTGCAATCTAAATCTCATTAGGAAATCAGTGAGAAAATATTCATATTTAAGTGTTATGAGAATGAGAAATGCGAAAATATTCATATGTAAGTGTTATGAATATTTTCTCATTTCACATTGAAGTATAGTGAATATGTTCTCATATAAAAGAATTCCCCAAAAAAATCGGACTTCATTGTTTGCAAATCCCCGCAAAGTATTAATAAAAACGCATTTTGAGTAAAATCTTTCAGATTCTATAAGCTGTCAAAGATTCTTTATTTTCCTTCAGATTAGCACTTGTCTGCCATGCTTCTGTATTCCAATTCCCAATCAAATACAGTTAATAATCTTTCTGCTGGCCCATTTCAAAATACCAAGCAATTTTATACGATGAAATTGTTATTCATTCACCTGCGCAAAAACTATAGATAGACCCATTCACAAACAAATATCAATTGAATGTCACGCAGAGTTCACAACTCAATAAGTACACACAGCAGCTGCATGCACTCGCCTCGACTACCCCTACCCTCTACCCCGTGCCAACTACCCGTTACACCCTTATTTCCATTACACATTGATCAAACACAGTCCTATCGGGGGCAGCCCTATCAGCAGCAATGCAATCTATGGACAAACTAACGCCCCACGCCTCTCCTCTTCACTCTCCACTCAACTCCATTTGTTTTTGTGGGGGGCCCACGCCGCCCCGATAAGCGTTCGACTTTTACGTTGGCCGGACCAGCCACGCCCCAAATTTGTATAATGTGCCGACGGCGGCGGCCTGCAGCTGGACATACATATGTGCTTATCGCTTCCCCCACTCAGGGATTGGCCTGTTCCCAGAGAACTAAAGAGCGGAGAAACAAACAAAAACTGTCCGCACGTCATGCAAATTGTATATAACGCAATTAGCTCCCCTCTCTTTCACTCTCCCACTCACTTTTGATAGTCCTCTCCATCAGCTAATCTATTTGAGGTCATTCTCACTCCGCTCTCTCGCTCTCTCTCTCTTTGCCAAATACTTCTGTTCACGTTGAGTTCACGTGCCAATCAGGCGCAGAATAAGCGACATCGTCATAATCATGTGAATATGAAACGTTCCTATTACCCGCACCGCCCTCTGCCCCCTGCCCATTCCCATTCCCATACCCATACCCCTACCCCTATCCCTATCCCTATCCCCCCACTCTATATTTATTTATGTTTGCACCATTTATTTTTGGATGACCTGTAAACTTATTAAATGGGTGTAACGGGTATACTCAAGTTGGGCAAGTGTTTGTTACAGGTCCGATCTTTAATTGAATAATTGAATGTGGATTTATTTTAGTTCAAGCACACTAAAAACCCGACCGGACCAGTAAGTGAATCATTTTACAATACTTTTCCACATTCGAACAAAATAAATAAATATATATATATATATCTATATACAGGGTAGGTGCCAGTCAGTCACTCTGGCCAGAAGCACTCTGACTTATTCCATTTTATTGATGATGTTGTTTTTTTATATTTACCATTGTGGAATACTCACGATTCGGAATACGTTGATGATAATGAACCTCATGATGATGACGATGTATGTAGTACATGCATGCATACATATATTGTTGATTACTACGCCGTCGGCATAGGCAAAAAAAAAAACAAAGACAACAAACTCAGCCATTGCCCCATTAAAGGCGTTCTCAGCTCGCTGAACCGGTTCACGGACAGTCAACAGATTCGTTGTCGCTTCACTCATCACCTTTCCCATCCTGTCCACGGACAACAACTTTCAAGTTCAGATGGAATATTCTTTTTTTTCTTTTTGGCAAGGACAGGAACTGGGCCAAGGTCGACGAAGCCAGAATACTAATAATAATGATGCTAAAAAGAAATCCACAGAACAGAAACAGGTAAAATTTGGGAATGCCAAGCGAAGCAAGGCAAACAGAATGATCATCATCATCATCATCATCATCATTGCTATCGCCATCGCCATCGCCATAATCCCCACCAAATGGGGAAAACCTTGAGGCCGACTATCGTGAATAGCTACTTGGGAACTCTGGCGAAGGTCATTTGGCCACAGTGCATTAAGATCGAGATGCCTACATAATGTAAACTTCTAGGCACTCTCTGGACTCTACAGCCCAAGATAGATTAATGGATGAATGCACACTTGGCTACGCGCAGCGTGTCAACTGGCACGTAGGCCGCCCCTGCAAACCAGACGAGGAATTAGCTTTTGGACGCATACAACTAATTATTCGATGTCAGGGGTAAGTATTCTAAAAGTGGTGTGTGCAACAAATGTGACTTGCTTCGTAAATCCGATTCAAGAAACGATATTTACAAGCAATATATAAATATATCAATAATTTATATATAAGAATTTTCCCATGTTCAGTTCCAAGCTGATCGGTTGGTTTTTCTTAGATTTATAATTAAATGTAGATGCAAAACTTTATTTTTTATCTATTTTGTTTATTTCGTTTTTTTACCATTTGTAGATATATTTTTATTTTAACAATTACTTTTCAGATTTGTCCTGCATCCGTATTATTTATAAAGAAGTTAATAAAGATAATATCCCATGGTCTCATATGGAAATTTTCTGCTTAAATTTGCATAAACAAACAAAAATAATTCTATGAACGGATATAAATACATTTGCTTTAATCGGATTTGTATGGCTTTCCTAAGTAGCTGTAAATATGTTAAGACAACACTGTTTACATCTAGTATACGTAGATATCCACCAAATGGGGCAGCATCAGGGCCAACCAACTATTTGTTTACCTTAGACGACACACAAATTGATTGGTAGCGCTTATTTAATTTATAATTTCGCTAAATGAAATATCATTTATTATCTGCCACTCGGAGGTAGTTTTGCGGAGCAGGGAGTTTGATGCATTTGTCACGAGTTGCTGCTGCTTTTGCTGGACACGACCGTGTCGTCATGGGGGCAAAATTGAGCTTATTGTGTGGCGCGTGTGAAAGAAACGCGGCAAAAGACAAGTTCGGGGGTTTTACCCATTACCCATTCGCATGCCAAGAAAAATCAACAAAAAGCCAATGTTTTGCGCAACAAACAGAAATGAAAATAAATGAAAAGAAATTTGAAAATTAAAGTAAAATGTGAATGACTTGGTCAAATTTTAAAATGAAAATGAAAATTGAAAATTGTATGCCGCGTTGCCGAGTCAAATTATAGACAACCGAAAGTCCACCAATCAATTTGCAAAATACACGTTCGGTACATGTGCCGTTTGGCAGACTGACGTCACATTCACCTGTGTTTGACGTCCGAGCAGAGTCGTAGTGTGGAAAAAAACGAAGAAAAATACAGACAACTCAGCTTGGGGCATAACTCATAAGACTATAAGAAAAATTACACAGAAATATTTGCTCGCTTGCTCGCTCGGCTCATTCAAGCTTATTAATGCGGCATTTGTTTGAGGCCTTGAACCGTGACTCGATGGCCCTGCGACGTCATTGCCATTGCTGCTGCTGCTTCTTCTGTGTTGACCTTTTTGAAGCAACAGGAGGAATAGCGTGTGACGTCACTGCGAGACAATGTGCGTAACCAATGAAACTCAGGTTACGTCAATGCGCTCTCTTACAAGTGGCAGCCCTCTCTCTCTCTCTCTCACACAGACTCTCTCTTTGTTCTCACACTCTCTAGATCTGGCATCCCTAAGTGCGTAGATGGCGGCCTACGTACACTTCAGAAGGTGCGTGGGTGACACACGTGGGTGGCCCAGCAGTGCTCTCCCCCTCTCTATCTTTCTCTCTCTCTCTCTCTCTCTCGCTCTGTATGGACGAACGTAGGCGGCCTCCAAATGCATGTCAAGGCAAAAAGGGTACAAAATTCCCGCACTGAACTTGAACTGCTGCCTGCATGGAACCGGAATTCTTGCTAATTTTAGATGCCCTTCGCTTTGCTGATTAAATTGAAACGTACAAATAAATAACACACACATACAGCCACATCTATGATTTCATGTACATATGCATGCATATGTATTTATTCTATTTGTATAGGTGTGTCGCACCTCCCGTCTTCAATTCCGTTTTGCTCACACTTTGCATTGAAAATATACACACAGAAAAATAACTCATTCATTGCAGCAGGCAAAACGCAGAAGAGTAGGCGGCCCCCTTTTACACACCCACGAAACAATATTATTGCACTGCTTAGTTTCCGTACAAAAATTCATATATACGTTCACGAATAACAAAAAAAAAACACGCAACAACAAACACACACACGAATACTCATTACTAATAGAGAAACAAGCACGCCGCCTTCTATTTCCCCCACTCCTCGTTCGACCGAAACGACCAACCGAACGAGTATCAACAAATGTTCACGTGAACATCATGAGGTCAACGCGTGATACACACAGTAAGATAATTCACAGAAACACGCACACACACTCGCTTGCGAGTGTATGGTGGCGTGCTAGTTGGTTGTTGCTGTTGTTGTTGTTGCGCAAGACCGCCTCAATCAAATAGTCACAGCTGTTTGACGCTGGTCTCTCTGCCTTACGCTCATTTCGAGCTGTGCTACTGCTGCTCGCGAGTAGTGAGTAGCACGAGCCCCTTTTTGCTTATGTGCAACTGTTACGGACCTGCGGGTCAGCGTTGCCAGACTCAAATATCAACATTTAGTATTTGACCAGCTTTTGACTAATTTTGGTTAATCAGCTACTAAGCCTGGATAAAAATTCATCAATTCCACACTCCGAGCAAATGTCACAGGAAAAAAGCTGTGATCAATTTGTGTTGCAGCTGGTAACGCTGTGCACAGCGAGTTTCGCCCATTAATAAAATCTGTCTGCGTCTAGACATTTGTATGAGTTTTAAGTGTTAGCTGCCCCGCTCCCCTTGGCTGGCAATAAACTAAATGGCTAATGTAAATGCAAATGTATGCAGTACGGCCAATTTATTAATGCTCTGTCTGGCCACTGACCAGTTAAAGCTAAAACACTGTTTTCATTTTCTTGTTTAGCCCAAAACGCTTAATCACGAACTTCCGCAGCAACAAATGCGTCAGACTCAAGACTCAGATTGAACATTTCAGGTTCAGCATTTACCGCCTCGCCAATTGGGCTGTGATAGCTCCGCGGGGTGCGTCTGTGTGTGCCTCTCTCTCTCTCTCTCTCTGTAGAGTTGTCTGTATGTGTATGTTTTTGTCCGTTGTTGCCTTTTGGCTGTGCACGCTCCATGTGCATGAACAGCAGCTATGAATAGATAGATAGCCCCAATGGAATTTTGTATTTCTTGCCCTCTCTCTGACTCGGTCGCTCTCTCTCCACGCCCTATTCGCGTCAATGGCGTGGAGATAAACAGCTGATGACGTCCATGCGTTCGTAACGTGTTATTGCTCGTTTGGCTTGGTATTAGTGAAGCTACCTTTTTCTTCTTTATTTTCCTTTTGCTGGGTGGCTCTGCGTGGGCGTGGAGACCTGACCTTTTGTCAATCACCTTACACACCCCCCACCCCCCATTCCGACTCTAGAGCACAAGCAGTGCTGCCCACGTTGCCACTGCCTGACGGCAAAACCCAAGAACGCAAAAAAAAACAAAAACTCTGTTACAGGCGCTCACTTCCAATGCACTGCGTTGTTGTTGATGACGATTTTTGTACTCCCCTCGCGCAGAGGCAGCTACCACTTACAAGTGATTACGTCGACAGCCTGCGCTGCTCCACACTCACGCGCTATCTGCATATGTGTGTCTGTATGTGTGTGTGTGAGCGCTGCTACTGCGATGGTCTGGTATAAGCTCGCAGTCTGAATGTTGTTCATTCGTCTGTTGAATTCTGAACGCAACGGTTCGTTCGCTCGCTCGCATCAGCTTCAAGTGAAACAAATATAAGAAACTTTTATAGAAAAAGCCAAAAAATAAATCTTGTGTAAATCAAAAGTGCTAACAAAGTCCAAGATAAGACTACCACTAAAAACAGAACAAATAAAATTAAAAAGAAAAAACTATAAACTCCTGCAAATCTCGTTCTCAGTGCAGGTGCCAAAAAAGACATCACAGGTAGTGAAGCAAGTGCAATAAAAATATTTTGCAAAGAGCAACAAAAAAAAGAAAAAAAATTGAATAACAAAATACATACAAAAATGGAAATGGATACGTTGCTGCTGCCGTCGCCGCCTGCAACGCCTCCGCTGCGGGATAACAAAATGGAAAATGTAAGTTCCAAAAGTGACTCACAGAGCAATAAGAGATTGACCTACAAAGTGAACGAATATATGGGTGTTGAGTATTGCACTGAATGCAGTGCAAACTAATTAAAATTAAATGCAAAAAAATGCAGCCCTGCAACCTATACGTACTCACACACATATATATGCATATATAGCACAGTGAATTCCCGCATTTTTGTCGTTTGCCCCCAGACAGTGGAAACGACGCCTTCGCTTTTGACAAATCACGCAACAAAAAAAATACATGGCATGGGCAAGGCAAAACATTATGTATATTGCCCGCTCGCTTACACTCGCTGCGTTTCTAAAAACAAAAGCCTTACATCTCGCTTGCACCTATTGAACGCTATGCGATCACGCAGCAGGCACGCTTTCACGTGAACACCGCATGCACAGCGAGTGATACAGACACACACACACAAATAGAGCAGAGGCGAACATTGGACTCCACAGCAATGTGGAGCTGTCGTAGTTATTTGCCCGTCGTCTTGTTTTTGTTGCTGAGAGCGCTTGCCTCAAAGAGAGCGAGAGAGAGCACTTGAGAGAGCGACCATGCTGACGTAGTCAAAGCATATTTGCTTGAGCGTGTGTGTGTGTGTGTGAAGGTAAGTTGCTAACTAGAAGCGGCTGGCGGCAAAAGAAAAAACAAACAGAGCCAAGCCCCAGACGGGCAGCAACGCTACGCGACGCCGACGTCGCTGCAGCTCATTTAAGTCTTATTTTTTATTTCTCTTTGGCCCGCTTATCTGGCAAACAAACAAACAGAGCAAACGCACACACGTGCCGAGCCCATAAAATTATTTTAAGCGTTGTCAAATTGATGTTGCCTGCTTTTGGGATCCGCTTTTATATTGTACAATTTTTTTTTTAAATTTATGTTAAAAAATTTACTTTCAAAAGTTCAAGAAACTGGCATAAAAAAAAAATTGCCCCCCAAGAACAACAAATAAATGTATTTACGACGCGTCGCAACGTGCATTAACCCTGCATTGCGTGTGAGGGCCGCCACGGGTTAAGGTTAAATGTGAATGGCCTTGTAAAAGAAACGTCAGCGTCGACGCCCGCACGTAATTAGCCAATTTTTTGGGTTTTTTTTTGTACATTTGCCCAAAAGTTATTGTAGGTCAACACACACACAAAAAGTGAACGCGTTTATTGAACTCTTTTTATTAATCACTGTTCTCTCTCTGTCTTTGTCTACCTGCAGGCCGCCAAGGACAAACAACAGGTGAATGAGAATCTGCTCAAGGCCAAGCTCAAATTGGTGGCAAATCAAAAGAGTCAAAAGAGTGGCATCATCACACCCAATCCGTCCGACACGGAGGACGATGCCGCCGATGTGAAGCCACCCTGCAAAAAGGCGCGCCTGGAACAACCGGCGGTCACATTGACGCCCCCGCCCGAGCTAAAGGAGCAGCTGCATAAACATGTTGCCGAACAGGATTCGGAAGCGGATGCAATGGCGCAACAGCGTGTCAGCGTCATTATGCGTGTCAATAGTCTCGGAACGGTGGAGAATGGCTGCAGCCCCAATTCCAATTCGGCTTGCAGCGATATTAATGCTGCACTGAGCACACCCATTACGGATGATTATCCCGAGGAGAATGTGTGGCGTAATCTAAAATTCAAAATGAATCGCAAGAGGGCAGCCGAAGTTATTTTGCCCGCCACAACAACAACAACAGATCAACAGATTTCAACAGCTGCCAGGGCGGTTGCCTGCTCCAAGGAGCCAACGGAACAAGCACCGGCGGCAGTCTGCCCCAAGAGCTACTATATCGCCTCGAGCGCAACCAATGCACAATTGCTGCTGCTCAGCACAGTGGCTGCCCAGGCTCAAGCCCAATCTCCTCCTGCTACATTTTCACCTTCATCTCCAATAGCAACTGCGCCTGCATCTGCCACGCCTTGCAAACCCATTACGGCCGCCCAAGCGGCTGCCACACGCAATCGCATCTACGAGTGCAGTTTCCCTGAGTGCGGCAAGAACTACTTCAAGAGCAGCCATCTCAAGGCGCATCAGCGTGTCCATACTGGGGAGCGTCCCTTTGTCTGCAAGTGGGAAAATTGCGATAAGCGTTTCTCACGCTCCGATGAGCTGTCGCGGCACAAGCGCACCCACACCGGCGAGAAAAAGTTCCAGTGCGGCGTCTGCTCCAAGAAATTCATGCGTAGCGATCATCTCTCCAAGCACGTGAAGCGTCACAACAAGGACAAGGCGAATGGCGTCAATCGCAATGTGGCCTTTATCGAAGCATCTTCATCGTCGTCATCATCATCATCATCGTCGTCGTCGTCATCCTCCTCCTCATCGTGTGAGTCCATCCTGCAGTTGCGTGCCATCGCTCCCGCTGCGAGTCCTGTACAAATTCCAGTCCGGACAACAAGCCCCGTCGCCGCGAGCAGTTTACACATTTTCAGTGCACAGGATCTGCTCCGATTGCAGAGCAGCTTTGTCGGCAGCTTTGTGCCAACAACAGCGCGATAGGATGCAACAATCGCACTCCTCCCCCAATCTCAATCTAGACAGTATATAATCAGCTACTAATCTGGCTGTAGACTTTAAACCTAGTTAAGAGCTACTTCTTGTCATCGTTAAGTTTGATTTTGTGCATATGCACATTCATATACAATATCCTTATATATAGTTAGCACATCCATTGCTTATGAGATGGATTCAACTTCGTTTCAGCACACACACATATATTTTTTTTTAGCTTTTAGTGCTTCTACTTGTATATTAGCTGCAAACAAAAATCTGTGATATTTAAGTTTTCTTTTTCTTAACTCTTTTTCTAATGTACAGTAATTGTCGGTCGCTTAATTTTCTAATTCTGAACAATTGTATTTATTGCCACATATGAAAAAAAAAGGAAAAACAAAATGAAAACAAGGCCTGGAAAACCTGGTACAACAATCCCGAGGTTCAATCTCAAAAAAGAAAAACAACAAAAAACCAATGCGAAAATATATTTTCCATACAAATAATTTACAACACCAAAGTCTATTTAATTGTGTTTGTGGGTTGCAAGTTGAGATCTGGATTTGATTAGACTAATGGGATTGGCGGAAATGAAAAGCTGTAGAAAATCCAAAGCGATTTGTTATTGATCAGAGATGACTATGTTTATACATCTGCTTTATTTCTTATAAGAGTACATTTTCAATTAAACACCTAGCAGCGTGCCCAGCTCACAAATGGGGCGTGGCTTGGATTGGGGCGAGCAGGCCTGCCTCACTGCCATTTCCCAGGTGTCCAGCAGATGCGAAAGCGAATAGTTCTTGGGCAGCTTGGACATGCGAGCGATGAGTGCCTGCTGCACGGTCTGCAGGAATGGCGTCGCCGAGTATTCCTGCTCGGTGAGCGAACAGTCTGGCGATTGCCAAGGATACTCATCCGGCACACTGACACTCACTGGTGGCACACTCGGCAAACGTTTGTCGTCCAGGCAACAGATCAGCCTGATCGTCTTGTTGTTGTTCTGTGCCGTTGTGTCCAGTTTGACTTTGAATTTGGTGTCGAGGCGCGCAATCTCACCCTGCAGCACATGAGGCACATCCTGTTCGAAGGGCGACGACTTGTCGCCGAGACGTGGCTTCTTGGCGGGCACCGGTGCACAGATGTCAGTGCCGAATAGCAGCTCCAAGCTCGGACGGAATGTGCGATGCAACGTGTGATTCGCCAATGGACTCTGCAGCGTTGTATTGATAACCTCCAACAGCGGATTCGATGATTTCTAAACATGGAATCAATCGATTTTAATAAGCGAATTTAAATGGATAACTAATTGACGTACACCAAACTGCTGACCCGAGTAGGAGACGAGATCCATCTTCTCCAGCGCCTTCTCACACTTGAGCAGCGTGTCCAGTTGTACACGCTGCGTCGGATTACAAAGGATCTCGAGCAATTTGCTCATCTTGGTCATTTTCTCAACATCTGCAAGTGACACATTAGATTAAAGACAGTTTAAGCTATGCTTGTGGAATAGTTACTGGTGCCATCGTTGCTGATCTTGCCCAGCATGCGCTTGAGCGGCTCAATGTACTTGGTCAGCTGTTTGTACTTCTCCCTGTACAATGCCTCATCCTGGGGATTAAATGGACTATTGCCCGTCACCTGACCGGGCGTGTTAATCGAGGCGCTCGGCGATTGTTGGCGTATGCTGCGTTGGCTGTTCTGCATCATCATCTGGGGACTGGACTGGGGCACCAGTGCCGGACTGGGTATCATCTGTGGCGTCGGCATCTGTGGCGTTGGTGGCTGCTGTGCGGGCGTTTGATTGCCCACCAATTGTTGTTGCTGTTGCTGCTGCTGCTGCTGTTGTTGTTGTTGCTGCTGTTGTTGTTGTTGCTGTTGTTGTTGTTGCTGCTGTTGCTGTTGCAATTGCTGCAGTTGTTGCTGCTGTTGCAATTGTTGAGCATCCGCCGGGGAGGGACTGGAACGCATAAACGGTTGCTGTGGTTGCTGCTGCCCGCCGACAACACCGCCCCGATTGCCGGCAAACATTTGACCCGCTTGTCCCATGGCCAGATTTGCCTTTTGTTGCATATTTGGTGGCATGTTGACATTCATGCCACCCATCGGATTCATGGCGCCACCCTGTTGCACAGCGTTGGGCGGCAAGACACCAGGACCGCCCATCTGCTGCTGTCCGCTGGGACCGCCAACGACATTGTGCTGCTGCTGTTGCATATTCGTTGGCATTCCCTGCATGCCCTGATTGAGACGCATCATCGGATTGCCAATGCCCATCTGAAATGTACATAAATATGTTATATCGGTATTCCCATTTTGAAGTCTATTACTCAATCAGTTACTAAATCAATCAGAGTAGTTTTATCTACATTTCCACTCACCACCATTGGCGACATTTGGTTGGGCATGCCGCCTGCTGCACCGCCCGCTGGACCACTGTTGGGCCCGGGGCCCACCATCTGATTGGGCATGCCGCCGGCATTGCCGACAATCTGACTCTGGGCCTGCGCGACCGCAGGGCCCATGGCATTCAGTTGCATGCCACCCGCAACACCGGGTCCGTTGCCGCCGGCCATTTGCTGTTGCACCTGCACCATTTGCTGTTGCCCGCCAGCACCGCCGCCACCCATGGGCAGCTGGCCTCGTATGCTCGGCATGGGTTGCATTTGCTGCTGGCCGGGTCGCTGCTGATTGAGCGACTGCAGTAGATTGGAGGCGGTGCCTGGTCCGCCGGGACCAGCCATTTGATTCGGTCCGGCCGGCCCACCACCACCGCCCATCGGCATCAGTTGCGGATTGCGATTACCCTGACTGGCGAGATTTTGCAGTGCATTCAATGGGTCCTGCATCAAACTCTGTTGTCCCATTTCTGCATTGGGTGGCGGCGGCTGTTGCTGTTGTTGTTGTTGCAGTTGTTGTTGTTGCTGCTGCTGTGCTTGAGATTTGCGCTGTGTGTCCTTGTAGTGCATGAAGAGCTTGGCCACCAGTCCCACATACTCATCCTTTGTGCGCGACTTGCGGAAAATATGATTTTCCATCATGCTGGCATTTTTACTCGGCTCGGCATTTTGGGGCAACATGTCGTGGCTGCCGCAACAACCAAGAAAACCCATTAAGAAAAATAGAAAACAAGACATTTACTACTCACATTTTGGATATGACATTCTGGCGAAAACTCTGGCTCTGCCAGTCCTCAGCCATCTTTAATATTGTTTGTGTTTGCAAGTTTTATAATTATGTTATATATTTATAATTATAGCTGAAATTCGCGTTCTTCGAGTCCTCTCAATTTTTTTCATTATACGCTTATCGATTAACATTTGCAATCGTTAAGTGGCAAAGCATCAAACTTTTGACAGTGTGGCAAGGCTTACTTTCTTAGTGTTGCAAGCGTCAGTTATTCTTGGCGCGCAAAACGACTTGTGGAAAATGTGTAATTCGATTATAATATCGTTTTTACTCGGCTCGGCATTTTTGTCATTACACCCATAACTGTCGCATTAACAATTTTTGCATACTATGATTTTACTTCTATGATATTCTAGCGAAAACTTTGGATCTTCATATCTAATATTATCTATTGTTATGTTACACAGTATTATTTGAATTTATGACCAAAATGCAAGTTTGCCGCATCATTTCAATTATTGCTCGAAAAACCCGACTCGATTACCATTCACAATAGTTAAGTGGCAACGCTTGAACTGTTTTTGATAGTACGGCAAGGCAAACAAATTTAGTGTTGCATGCGTCAGTTATTTGTGGCGCGCAAATTGAGAACTGAAAAATAAACAAATCCCAGCTAATTGGTGAACGGCGCTGCTGTGTTTGTGTTAACTGTAAATAAAGAACCAACATGTTCAATTAGCACCACGGCTGCTGCTGGTCATTGCTAGTGAAGTAAAATAGACTGCCTCTGACTAAACCACCTGTGTGAAGCGGCCTTTCTTACACACACACTTACAGCCAAAGAGAGAGAGAAAGAGAGGGAGAGAGCGCCAATTAGAATAATGTTCGCTCTGAACTTTTACTAGCTTTCGTTTTGGCGCGTGCTTCTGCTATTTTGTTATTGATCAAAGATGACTATGTTTATACATCTGCTTTATTTCTTATATGAGTACATTTTCAATTGAACACCTAGCAGCGTGCCCAGCTCACAAATGGGGCGTGGCTTGGATTGGAGCGAGCAGGCCTGCCTCACTGCCATTTCCCACCAATTGTTGTTGCTGTTGCTGCTGCTGTTGTTGTTGTTGCTGCTGTTGTTGCTGCTGCTGTTGTTGTTGTTGCTGCTGTTGCTGTTGCAATTACTGCAGTTGTTGCTGCTGTTGCAATTGTTGAGCATCCGCCGGGGAGGGACTGGAACGCATAAACGGTTGCTGTGGTTGCTGCTGCCCGCCGACAACACCGCCCCGATTGCCGGCAAACATTTGACCCGCTTGTCCCATGGCCAGATTTGCCTTTTGTTGCATATTTGGTGGCATGTTGACATTCATGCCACCCATCGGATTCATGGCGCCACCCTGTTGCACAGCGTTGGGCGGCAAGACACCAGGACCGCCCATCTGCTGCTGTCCGCTGGGACCGCCAACGACATTGTGCTGCTGCTGTTGCATATTCGTTGGCATTCCCTGCATGCCCTGATTGAGACGCATCATCGGATTGCCAATGCCCATCTGCAATGTACATAAATATGTTATATCGGTATTCCCATTTTGAAGTCTATTACTCAATCAGTTACTAAATCAATCAGAGTAGTTTTATCTACATTTCCACTCACCACCATTGGCGACATTTGGTTGGGCATGCCGCCTGCTGCACCGCCCGCTGGACCACTGTTGGGCCCGGGGCCCACCATCTGATTGGGCATGCCGCCGGCATTGCCGACAATCTGATTCTGGGCCTGCGCGACCGCAGGGCCCATGGCATTCAGTTGCATGCCGGCCATTTGCTGTTGCACCTGCACCATTTGCTGTTGCCCGCCAGCACCGCCGCCACCCATGGGCAGCTGGCCTCGTATGCTCGGCATGGGTTGCATTTGCTGCTGGCCGGGTCGCTGCTGATTGAGCGACTGCAGTAGATTGGAGGCGGTGCCTGGTCCGCCGGGACCAGCCATTTGATTCGGTCCGGGCGGCCCACCACCACCGCCCATCGGCATCAGTTGCGGATTGCGATTACCCTGACTGGCGAGATTTTGCAGTGCATTCAATGGGTCCTGCATCAAACTCTGTTGTCCCATTTCTGCATTGGGTGGTGTAAGGAGCCATATAGCGACGGCAAATAAATATATAGTTTTATATATTTATGTGTGCTATATGCGCCCCTCACAGTAACTGCATATCAGACCGAAGTCCGGCTCTGATTGCAGTTGCGGCGAATTCGCTCTCTTTCGTCCTCTCCCTTTCGTACGCAGGTTGTCAGCCATATGAGCGTGTCTGACACACATGTCCACCAGGACATGTGCCGTTATAGTGTGAGGAGTATTGCGAGTGCAATATCTCCATCCATACTCACAATAACGGCAGAAATAGGCTGGCGCCAGCAAATGGCAGCGGAAAATTACCAGAAATCACGCCACCAAGGCGATCGTGTGATTTCTGGTACAGTCCCGACAAAAGGCCCAAACTGGCCTATAAAAGGAGCGCCGCAACACACAGAATTCAGTGAGTCAGTGAGTCAGTAAAACCGATACGAGAAGCTGAAACTCTGTCGAAGCAGCCTGAGAAAAGTTCATAAGCGGGAATTATGAACAAACCCTACGCGAGTGCGGCAGGGAATTAAAATAACAAGTGAACTACACAACCAAGGAGCGTCGAAGGACTCGACACGGCCAGCGCGAAGTATAAGTGCAGGACATTGAGGTCCTTGAGGTTGGGGAATTAAGTGTATCCTTGCCACGTTTGAGTCGTGGTCCCAGAGCGAAGCCCGCCTAGCCCAAGTTGAGCGTGCGTGCCTGTAGTAGACGGTATACGTGCGATCCTGTTGGCTAACAGGAGTACTATAACCTGTCGAACAGTGCGAAGCCGTAGACTGGTGTACGGGGTGCCTGGACCCGACTCTTCCGAACAGGAACATTTTTGAAGCCAGACCAAGGCTTCAGTAAATTGCCCAAAATATAATTACAAATAACAAGTGCAACTGTACATTCAATTAATGAGAATAAAGTAATCTATCAGTGATTTAATACAATATATATAATAAACAACGTGTTGTTAATTGTCGCATCGCGATCAAATTATAAATTTGTTGCCGAACCCACAGCTCGACTGAGCGTTAGCCCGGCAAAGCAAACGGTTCGTTACAGTGGCGGCGGCTGTTGCTGTTGTTGCTGCTGCTTTTCTTGAATGAATATGAAGAGCTTGGCCGCCAGTCCCACATACTCATCCTTTGTGCGCGACTTGCGGAAAATATGATTTTCCATCATGCTGGCATTTTTACTCGGCTCGTCATTTTGGGGCCACATGTCGTGGCTGCCGCAACAACAAAGAAAACCCATTAAGAAAAATAGAAAACAACACATTTACTACTCACATTTTGGATATGACATTCTGGCGAAAACTCTGGCTCTGCCAGTCCTCAACCATCTTTAATATTGTTTGTGTTTGCAAGTTTTATAATTATGTTATATATTTATAATTATAGCTGAAATTCGCGTTCTTCGAGTCCTCTCAATTTTTTTCATTATACGCTTATCGATTAACATTTGCAATCGTTAAGTGGCAAAGCATCAAACTTTTGACAGTGTGGCAAGGCTTACTTTCTTAGTGTTGCAAGCGTCAGTTATTCTTGGCGCGCAAAACGACTTGTGGAAAATGTGTAATTCGATTATAATGTCGTTTTTACTCGGCTCGGCATTTTTGTCATTACACCCATAACTGTCGCATTAACAATTTTTGCATACTATGATTTTACTTCTATGATATTCTAGCGAAAACTTTGGATCTTCATATCTAATATTATCTATTGTTATGTTACACAGTATTATTTGAATTTATGACCAAAATGCAAGTTTGCCGCATCATTTCAATTATTGCTCGAAAAACCCGACTCGATTACCATTCACAGTAGTTAAGTGGCAACGCTTGAACTGTTTTTGATAGTACGGCAAGGCAAACAAATTTAGTGTTGCATGCGTCAGTTATTTGTGGCGCGCAAATTGAGAACTGAAAAATAAACAAATCCCAGCTAATTGGTGAACGGCGCTGCTGTGTTTGTGTTAACTGTAAATAAAGAACCAACATGTTCAATTAGCACCACGGCTGCTGCTGGTCATTGCTAGTGAAGTAAAATAGACTGCCTCTGACTAAACCACCTGTGTGAAGCGGCCTTTCTTACACACACACATACAGCCAAAGAGAGAGAAAGAGAGGGAGAGAGCGCCAATTAGAATAATGTTCGCTCTGAACTTTTACTAGCTTTCGTTTTGGCGCGTGCTTCTGCTCACGGCTCACCATACTCGTGTATGTGTTTTTTACCGTTGCTCATTCGTAACTCGACTTTCAGAAAGAGCGCACGTCCGTTTTTTGTCGCAGTTCGGGTGTTTGTTCCGTACGGCGGTACGTGTGTGTGTGCGTGCGTGTATTTGTCTATGTTTATTTCTTTGCGTTGTTATTAACTTTTACATATTTACTACTACTACGCTTACTACTACCACAACAAAAATTTACGCGCCGCTATTTCGAATTCGACACGCTTCTGCCACCTGTGCGGATTGTCTTCTGCCCACCCCTCAGCAGCGGCAGCAGCAGCACTAATCAACAAAAACAACAATAATAATTGGAAACGCTGTCAATGCCGGCTGCATTCAAAGTCGCGTTTTGTGTTTTTTGTGTTTCTGTGTATCTCTAACTTCAATTCGTGCAAAAGCGTTGAAAAAACTGTTTCGTAAACGTATCTTTTTACACAGTAAAATACAACAACCACAAAAAAAAAAACAAAATAAAAATAGAGTGCGCGTATTATCAGTGACATTACCTTGGAGAATGAAAATTTGTGCCAAGCAGCAGCAGCAGCAAAGTGTCGACTGCGACTGTGTGTGTGTGTGTGCGTACAAAAAAAGCTAATTGAATGCAATAAATAAAAAAACGGCAACAAGAAGATCATAATATTAAATTATATCACAAGTAATAGTGCACAACGGCGCACAACAAAATAATCAACGAAACAGCAGATACAAAACAAACACACACAACAATAACTAGTAGAGGCAGAGGCAGAATACGTTTAAGTGAACAACAGCAGCGGCAGCAGCAGCAGCAGCGACAGCGAAAATAGCAACAAAATGTCGAAAAACTGTTGAGGTTTGTATATGTAAATGTTTGTAATATTAACTTCGAGTATGCCGAGAGCTTTTCTCTGTATGTGTGTGTGTGAATACGTGGTTTATTTGCTGCTTCAGTGCATATGCTGCCCTCTCCACACCCCTCCCCCACTTTATTCACTCTCTCTTGCTTACCCTCCATCTATCTCACTCTGGCCGTATGAGTGTGGCTTATGCTGCTCGCTTCGCAGTCGCAGTCGACGCAGTCTTGGGCTGCTCTACTTATTATGTTCTTTTGGCATTTTTTTTTGCGCCCCAACAGCGACAGCAACAATGTTGTTTCCAGCCTACAGCCCAAAAATGCCCCAAACGCACACACACTCACACATACTCGCACACTCAGCGAGACAACAACAAGAACATTGACGACAACAACAAAAATAATGACAACGGCAAAACTGTGTTGACATTTTTGTTATTGCTTTTTTGTGTTTTTCCGTCTGTTTTGCTCTATATGTATGTGCGCAGCTATACCAGTGTATGAGTGTTTTGTGTCGGTGTTCTTCTGCCTGGCTGGGGTTGTGTACGTGTTTAAATTATCAAGCTGAGCTTGTCAGCGCTACCAGCACGCACGTATATATGTAAATGTATGTATGTATATACCTATGTACATATGCATATGTATATATAAAAATACAGCTGTATACAAGTGAATACTTGGGCATACGCTCAGAAAAATATACATACAATGTGCATAAAGAAAAGTTACAAAACACAAAATAAAAAATCACAGAACAATATAAAATATTTACAATTTTGTTAATAATATTATCCACAATTGTTTACTTTAATTACAGATTACTTAAATTAATCCTACTCAAAAGTTGAAATTAAATTTTACAAAATTGAAAGTTTTACAAGACTTTTTTTTTACAATTTTGTACAAATTTTGACTCAATTTGTGAAATTTTACTTAATGTGTAGTTTTTGCGAAGCCATAAGGTTTTTTTGCGAGTGTAGGCATGGAAATTCGCATAGGGCTTCAATTCACGCTACAAATGACAAATAGACAAAGCAACACATGGACGGACGGACTATAGAGAGGACAACCTATTGATTTTCAATCAATATTTATCGTGGCTTCTCCATACCTCCCATCTACCATCCACCTCCCTCCACTTTGCCACACTGTGGCAACTTGGGCTTTCGTGCTTTGGTCTTTTCTGGCTTTATTATTGTTGTTGGTTTTTCGTACGTTTTGCTGTTCGATTTTTGAAATTTGTTTTACATTTGAATTGCTATTGCTTCTTCTGTGGCTTCGGCGCCGACGTCGCTGCCGACGCTGCTGTCAAGCTGTCGTTGCTGCTGCTTCTTCATTCTTCATTCTCCATTCTCGTTTCACCTTTGGGCGACGACGCGGGACTCACTCACGCATGCATAATCAACAACTGTGTATTGTGCATGTGTATTGTGTGTGTGACTCTGCCTGTATAGAGTGCGACGGCGCTGCCAACTTTGCTAGTGCTTTTGTTGTTGTTGTTGTTGTTGTTATTGTTGTTGCTGTCAGTGTAATCGCGTCTTTTTTTATTATCATTTGATTGCGCTGCTTTTATAGTTGCCGTTGTTGTTATTATTTTGAATACACATATATATACTTTTTTTTTTGCTGTTTTTCGCCCCTTTTTGTTTTTGTCAATTCCCTTATTGCCGCTCAACCGCAAAACCGATTTTGGCATTGTTTTTTTTTATTGTGTTTTGTGTTTTGTGTTTTGTCGCCGTTTACCATTTGCTGCTTCGAATGCGTTGTTGTTCAATTTAATTTTAATTCGCTTTGTGGCTACAATGGTTAGTCCTATTTTCACCTGGCTGGCTCCAGCGGCGCAAATCATTTCTGGCTGCAGTACATTTCTCTCAATTTGTGTGTGTTGTTGCTGCTTTTGTTTGTCAGTTAGTCTTTGTTTGGCTTGTTTGTTGTTGCAGTTAACAACGTAAGCTGCTCGCCTGCCTGTCGCTTGTTTGTCACGCTTCGCCATCGAACCGTTAGGCAACGTCACCGTCCGTTAATGGGAGCGTGCTCTGCAATGGGGCCGACGCACAGTGTGACAGGATATCAATTTGAGCTTGACTATTTCTCAAACTATTTTCATTCTCATTTTTAATCAATTCAATAAAGCAGTTAAAAGAAAGTTTAACGAAACGACCTTCTATCAATATTGATTTATTTATATTCATATTCATATTCATTCCATTGACTATGAAAAATATGCAGATCAACAAAAAATATTTTATCAATTCCTATTTATTTGGTCTGTTTTCTTTATGAACGAGTCTTAATGTTCTTAAAAATATGTAAATCAATCTCAATTTGTTGTTCTTGTTATGGGGAACTTTGTTTATTTTTGACTACTATTTGAACCACTGTGCAAGTGTGCAACTGTCAAGTTTGCTTTTTAGCATGTGTGCATGTGTTCCTGTGCTCGCCTTCATTTCCGACGACGCTGCAGCTGTCAAATGCGCAGAGACGACGTCAGGTATCAGCTCATAAACCCAACCATCTCTCTCTTTCTCTCTCTAAATCACCACCCACTAGGAACCCTTTTTTTTGTAGCCAAGCCGGCGCTTAAATTGTGTGCGCCTCGTTTTCTCACCACGGCAACCACTTGTTTTCCCAAGCACAACAACAACATACACACACGCACACATAAATAAACAAAAAGCACTCACTCAAACATTCATTCACTCTCTCACATACACACACACATGCATGAATACGTTCAGGCATTCGCTGTGAATGGTTTGTGTCATGTGGCCCGTTTTACTTGCAAACATCCCTGCTTTAAAAACACAGGACTTTCCGTTCTGTCCGCGTCGACGGCAGCGTCAGCGCCAGCGCCAAAGTCGACGTCAGCAGAGGCAGCATGCGAAGCAGCAACAACATTCACATTCCGTTGCGTCTTGACTTGCGCGGCGGCAACAGATGAAAAAGTTTCACGCATTGAATAAGTTGAAATAGAATTAAGTTTGTTTATACTTTTCTTCTGGGTTTTTTAATAAAAAAAAAAAGAAGCAATAAAATATTACGCATACGCAAGACTGCTGACAGATTGTCAGCCCATAACTATACTACACTATCCAACGCGGTCTGGTAAGTGTGCAATCGCGTCTCAACTCATCTCGCTTTCTCTTGCTCTTGCCCCCGCGAAGCGTTTGTGTTTTTTTGTTGCGCGCGTTTTTTGCTTCGCTGTTGTTGCCTTGGACATCAACATATGGCAACATAATTGAGTCGGTTCTGTAGTCAAACTCGATTTGTGCACACATTTTGTTGCTTCGCTTGTTGCAGTGTTCTTGTTTTATTCAAATCGTCGTAGACGCAATAACGCAATCTAACGTAACATCTGGCCTGGTTAGCGCTACTTATATTTATATGTGTACATGTGCAAATGTGTGTGTGTGTATTTATGTGTGTGTGCCGTACTAGAAATTGCAACCAAAGCGATGCGTCTTTATAACGATTTCGCTTTCGAATTTGCATATAAATAAATATATATGCACCAAAAAAGGGCAAACTTGTTGATATTCACTCCCAAATTCTAAGACATGACCTTCAAAATTGGAGCAATTTTCGAGATTGAGCTCATTTGGGTCTTGGTCTTTCCTATAGTATAAGTGCCACATCCAAATTTGATGCAATTAATCGTATTGAATTTACTGTTCCCTGCCACAAGCAGGAATTGTAATTTTTAAAGACTTCATACTGCCAAAGCTGTGCCAAAACTGAACTAATTATCTTTTTACCATAGTTAAATTCTGATATGTACGTTATTCAGCATTTTAAATTTCGTTTTTAATAGGTGAAAATTGTCTGAACTTTAACTTAGCCTTATAAGTTGTCAAAATAGATCCGATTGTTATATTTTTTGGTTCAGCAAGGGCATTCAAATTTCGACAGTTCACTGGCTTGTTTTCATTTTCATTTCGATCTCGATCTCATTTGTTGATATTTATAATAATTATGATGATGAGGTAGTCAATTCGATACGCTCAATTAGACTAAGAGCCCATCAATATGGCACGGCTTAGTGCTTTCCGCATTAGATGATTAGAGATTAGTTCAAAATGTGACCCAATCTGTGAGCCATCAGTAGCGCGTGAACGATGAGAATGTTGACCAACCAACAATAACCTCTATGTACAATAAAAAATACGGTGTATTCGTGCAACAGAAACGAAAGTGAATTGACATTATGAATTCTAAGTTCTTCAGTGGTTCGCCGACGTGCATTTATCATACAAATTGCCTTCGGAGGCGGGGGGCGTTGCGTGTGCGTGCCACAAATACAACCGCAGCAACAACAACGCATACAAAAATAACAGCAACAAAAGCGGCAACAACAGCAGCAACAACAGCAGCAACAACAGCAGCAACAACAGTAGCAACAAAAGGATCAACAACAGCAGCAACAACGGCAGCTGCAGTTGCAACTTACGCTTTCGCTGACCGCTGCTTGCTGCGTCTGCTGGTCACAGGTGGTCAGCGTCGTCGTAGAAGTCAGCTTCGCATTGTGTGTCAGTGGAAATGATTTAAAATGCACTTCATTACACTGAGCAAATAAAATGTGAATAGACATTTGGTGGCTGCCCAGCATGTTTGAGTAGAGTCAACGACTGAGTTGATTTATTTGGCTAACGAAACTCATGAAAAATCGAGTCTGAATATTAAACAGTTTGTGTTCCACCGTTTGTTCTCTCAGTGTACATATGTTGTGGTTTAAAGGGTCGCCATAGTTAATGTAGCTCTCCTTTGAAGTGCAAGTGTCTGTGTGTATACGTGTGTGTGTGTGTGTGTGTGTGTGTGTGTGTGTGTGTGTGGCACACTTTGTTGTGGGCCTGTTGACATTGAGCGTCGTCCGGCGTCACGCCCACACACCGTGTAAACCAGACGTATTGTCGTCGTCCCCACTCTCCACAATCCACTATCCACCGTACTCTGGGCAAAATTACATAAATAAATAAATTATAGATTTTTGTAATTTATAATATTAGTGTGTGTGTTGCAAATTGAAGCGCTCCAATTGGAATTTCCAAGCTAAATTACTGATACACTTCTTGCTTGGATTTTACAAGATTCAGGTGGGACAGTAGAATTGTACAGAAAACAGAAAATGTATTTTTAATACACTGCGAAACTTTTAATAATAATTATTATTTGACAAATTCTGGGTGATTTATTCAAGTTGATAACTTGACTGTGTCTTTAATAATCTATACTTTGTTTGAGGCCTAATTATTTTATCTTTATGATATAGATAACAAAAATAGTTTTGTTTTTTTTTCTGCTCGTGCTATTTTGATAGCGTTCGCCACTCACCAAAAACTCCCACAATTAATAAGTATTGCAAAATGAAAGTAAATTTCTGAAATGATTTTCTGTGGTTCATTGTTCCACGGTTCAACGGTAATCGTTAACATTTAATGTACAATCGTATTTAACTAAGTTGACGCGAGTTCTCTTTAATATTGGGTTGCCCAAAGGGGTTTGCGAATGGGTTGGGGTCATTTGCCGGATAGCGTCGAGAAGCATTTAGACATGAACCCCATTGACATACACTTGAATGAGGACCTGCGCGCGTGGAATACGACATTTATGACCATTAAACTTGCCACCAGCAGTCAGCGACAACCAACGGTTTTTTTTTTTTTTTTGGTTTGTGTGGTGTGAGGTGGTTGTGGGACTTTTCCATTTTTCATTGAAATGCCATGGAATAATTGCCTTTTCCTGTAGTGCAGCACACATGTGTTTGTGTTGAGTATCTGTGTGTTGAGTGTGTGAGTGTGTGTGTATGTGTGTATGTGTACTAGTGTGCATACACACATTCATGAATCCGAGTAATTCATCAACTTTTGTTTTCATGCCCTTGCAGAATGGCATAATTAAGTATGTTCCATTTCCTAAATGGGCGAGTACAACAATTTTATAATCGAAAAAGCAAAAAGGCAACTTGTGAGTACAATCATAATCAGATTTTACAACCACATCTGAAGTCAGTAAAATGTTACCCAAAACTTGCCTTAAATATTTAAATGCCAGATCGAGACATCTTCGACCCGATAATATATATATATTCTTGATCACCATCAAAGTCCAAGTCGATAAATTCTAGCTTAAACTAGTTATCTGTTCTGCCGTTCTCAAAGACTATAAAAGCTAAAGCTAATTTTATTTACTAGATCTCATCTAATATCGATTACTTCCGATATAGATAAAAATCGATTACCCATTTCAATTTGAAATAAATAGATGGCTTCTCTCTAGGAACGAAACTTTAAAAACTCTTAGTTTTTTCAAACAAGTTTCGTTCCTCTTTTAAGCTCTCGCATGCTTTCACAAAGTTAACTTAAAGCCTTGCCAGTACAAAATGGGTCAATTGTTGAATAAACTTTTCATGCGTAGATAAGTACTTCTCTTAATTATAAACAACTTCAACTTAAATTAAAATTAAACAATTCTCAATATTCTTGTTGTTCTGCTTTACTTTGAGCTGGCTTTGCTTTTGCTTTTCCCTTTTCGCTTTCCCCTTTGGTGCAATCCTTGTTTATGGGCGCTGTGTGAATTTAATTACTCGCTAAATTCAAGTTAACTGCTTTCCCTTTTTGTCATTGCAGCTGGCAAAATGGACACGGCCGCCATGGCCATTGCTGTGGGCAGCAATTCTGGGCCCGGGAGCAGCAGCAGCACGAGCAGCGGCTACGGCAGTGCCACAACGACACCGACAACGCCGCTCGGCTCCGGCGGCCACTATGAAGCGACGTCAACGCCAATGGCTACCATAGCGACAGTGGCGCCCTTCTACAGTGAAGCCTTGACCAGTTTGGATGCACAGCACCGACATCAGCAGCAACATCAACATCAACAACAGCAGCAGCAGCAGCAACAAGCGCATTTTTACCATCAGAATTATGGTTATGGGGGAGGTGTGGGGAGTGGCATGTCCTTGGATGCATACAATTACAGTGCCTACAATTATAATGCGCCAGCTGCTGCTGCACGATACGAGAAGCTAACGCCAAAATACAATAGCAGCAACAGCAGCAACAATATGATATCTGGCAGCAAGCCACAAGCGGCAGCAACGCCATTTTATGCACAGCCTCAAAGCATGTCCATGTCAATGTCCATGCCCATGTCCATGAGCCAAACAAATCCCTATGAGGCATACAAGTACAAAATGCCAATGCAGCAGCAGCAGCAGCAAGCACAACAGCAACAGCAGCAGCAACAACAGCAACAGCAATATATGGGCATGGGATTGGGCATGACACAAAAGTCAACGCAAGCGTTGCAACAATTGCAACCGTTGCAGCAGCAGCAGCAGCAACAACAACAGCAGCAGCAGCCACAAACAATACAGCTGCAACAGTTGTCGCCACTGGAGCCCAACTATGCGGCCATCAAGCCAAGCAGTCGCTATCCGAATATGCCTCAAGCTGTATACAACACTCAAGCAGCAGCGGGCAATTCACCGGGGCAGGTGTCGAGTGCCTACTATGACAAGTATGGCATGTCGCTCTACCCACCCAATGGTAGTTTGAGTTTTGGGGCACCTGCTCCGCTTTACAGTCCGCCGGAACTGAATGCGGAGACGGTTTATCGGAAATCGAGCAGCGGCAGTTGTCACTGGAGCGTTGACTACAACGTCGCCAACTGTCGCGTCGCCCCATCGGCAATGGGTGTCAGCAATACCGTCGCCTCCAGTAGTGCCTATCATCAGACGTCTGGAGCATCGCCCAGCAGCGATTTGTACTACAAGTATGACAAGTATGCAACGCCAACGGCGCCCGCTAATTATCCTAGCAATCCGTATCAGGCCAATATGTCGCAAGCGTATGGCGGTAGGGCCATGTGGCCCGTACCCAATCCCGTGGAGAATGTGCCACAAAATGCCCGACAGAGCTGCTGCACGCAGGCCTACGCGCAGCAGAGTTGTTACTATCCGCGCAGCAATGGTTACGCCGTACAGCAAGCAGCAGCAGTGGCAGCAACAGCAGCACCTCCACCACAATATTCCAGCGTCAATCCCAGCAGTGCCTTGGTTACCCACAAGCTCAAACATCCGACTGATCTCTACAGCGCTTATGACTCGCCTGCCCAGCTGAGCTACGGCTATGGTCAGCCACCGGGTGGTGTTGCTACACCCAACGCTGCCCCCGCCACTGTCACACCCGTCACCAACAACAGTCAGCGCTTTGTACCGCAGCTGGGCCTCAACATGAGCCTGAATATGGGTATCGAGGCGAATGTTAGCACCGCCTACTACAATGATCTCAGCAGCCTGGATACCTATGGGCAGCAGTCGCATCGAACGCAACCCTACCAGACCGGCAATCCGTACGCCTATCGCAAGCGTCAGTTGCCAGCGGTGCCGGCAAACAGCAATTGCTATTTGACGCAATCGGTTGCGGCGCCCCTCAGCAATCTCGAGGCACATGTGGACAACTACGTGGGCTACGATCTGCACGCAAGCGCCGGACCGCATTATGCGACGCAGCCACACAAACAGCAACAGCTGCAACAGATGCAGCAGGTGCCCAGCTCGAATAGCTCGAATATACGTGACTTTTTAGCCAGCTGGAATGATGACGAGGAGGACCTGCCAGCACAGCAGCAGCAGCAGCTACAAAACAGACTCGAGCTAGAGCAATCACAGCAATCATCGGCAGTAGCTGTGGTGGCACCCGTGGTAGCACCACAACATGTGGTGCCTTCCGCCTCCAGTTTCATGTATGAGACACTAGCACCCACAGGCCCTGCGGCCACTGACGTTGCCGATCATCAGTTGAGCGAGCTGCACTCAATGAATCTGCCCGACATTATCATAGATCATCATCACGAAAAATCGCATATAGCAGGCAATGTGACGCATGTTGAGGATACATTTGCCAGCTTCGATGTCGAAAAGGAACTGGATGAGCTGCGTCTAAAGAAATCGGGCATTGAGTCGTGTGATGATACGCCGCGAGTTGAGAGTATTGCCTTGGCCGAGATACTACGAGAACCAGCCTCGGAGGTGCTGCCGGTGGAACCGTTACCTCTACCCTTGGAGCTCAGCAGTCCACATTTGGCGGTCACCAGCAGCAGTAGCTGCCTGCCAGGACCGCCCAGCATTGAGTTTGATCAGAGCAATAGCAATTCCGATGAATCGACTTTCGAGAAGGAATACGAGACTTTCATACACAAGATCGATGGCAGCGAAAGCGATACGGAAATGACGGCACCGGTTGACGGTGAGTTTCGGGACCATGCGAAGCGCTTCAAGTTCTATAAACGCAAGCGAAAGACAACGGAACCAACATCGAATATGGAAATGGAAAAAACAGCAGAAGCTAACCCGGTAGAGGAGGTCCTTAAGCCACTGCCACCAGCTGCCGGACCAACTCAAAACGAAGCTCCAGAACAAGTAGAAACACCTGCGCCGCTCTTACCTAAAGCCTCTGCGAGAGCTAGTCGCAAGCTTTCGGCGCGCAATCGCATTAAAATGTTAAAGATACTCGAGTTTGAGAGTCCGAAGATCAAGCATAGTTTCTACTTTCGTGCCCTGAAGCTGCTACGCCGGAGATACGCCTTGGTCAAGTTGCGGGAGAAGCGTTCGCAACTCATGCGACGTCAGCTCTCGTTGAGGAGGGAGCGTTGCCTGCCGCTGATCAAGCGTCAATCTGCCAAACAATATGCCACACAGAATCCACTCAGTCTGAAGGGTTTGAGTTTCTGCGCACTGAGCTCCAGTCGGAGTTCGGCGACAACCTCGGGTCGCGAGACAGTTATCAAAAGTGGTTATGCCATGAGAGAGAACGTCGACTGTGTGGCTAGTAAGGAGCTGCAGCTGCCGCTGGTGCAGGTGCCAGCCGCAGAGTGTCGGGAGGAGCAGCATAATGGTGACTCCAATCACACGGTGCAATCCGTAGAGCTGCTGGGCAGCTTCAAGGGATTCGACGATGTGGAGAACATAAACTTATCGCCCAAAGCAAAGCTGCATTCCGAAACCGAAGAGAAAGTAAAGCGTGAAGAACAACGTAAAGTGAACTGCTTAGAGCAAAACGAAACCCCAAACAAAGGGAGTCCCTTAGTGGAACAGGAGCAGAATTCCTTGGGGCATGGAGAAACTCAATCCACCAAAGAGACGGTAATCCAACAGGAAGTGGGCAAGGAACCTCCACAGGAAGTTAAATCCTTGCAGCAAACGGAAGCCCCGAAGAATGTGAAAGCACTAGAGCAGGAGGAAACCCAAGACGAAGTGCATCACATGTCAGTGCAGGAGTCAAAGCAACTAGAAATTCAGCGCTGGTTGGATCACAGCATGGAGGATCAGTCGACGGCTCTGCTGCTACAACCCAAGCCAAACACAATCATCAGCTTAGGTTCCTCATCATCGTCATCCTCCAGCTCCTCCTCCAGCTCAACAACATCCTCCTCTAGCACCAGCTCGAGCAGCAGGTCAAGTTTCGATCGCGATGCCAACGTGCCTAAGCAGAATGCCAGCAGTTCCAGCAGCAGCTGTTCCGGCGACGAGAGCGACTTCAATGAGATGGCTGCACTGGAAAAGGAGCTCTCCCAGCAGCTTCCAGCGCTACCCATGCAGGAGACCACGCAGGCGTTGACCACTGATCCAACCAGCGACGAAATTTCCAACAACGACATAGCCAAGCTCAAGCAAATTCTCGAAAGCGATGGTGACCAGGAGGAGCAGAAAGAGGAGGAGCAGGAGCAGCTGGTGGCTACCAGCAACATACCAAAGCTAAGTGACCTTAGTAAAATTGCCTTAAATAGTTCCTTAAAAGTTAGCGACTTAGTCATAAGTGCCCCAGGGGCTCAACACATCCTGCAGGATAACAACAACCAGACGCCAAAGATGACGCCGACGAGGAGAGAGCTCAGCGTCGAGGAGGCACTGGCGGAGATGTATCAGCAAATCGGTGTCGCCTCCGATGAGGAGGATAACGAAGCGGAAACGGAAGTCAGCAAGCAGCTGATTGAAGGCGTTGCCGCTGCCGCCGCCGCTGGACAGGATGTGCTGCTCATCAATCTTGCCGAGATCTTCGACAACAACAGCAGCGATCTGTATGTGGTGCAGTGCGACATGAATGAGAACATACTGGGCGTGGTAGCGGATCAAAATCAGGACGAGGCTCAGCAGGTCGAGCAGGAGGAGCCGGTGGAGGAGACGGCGCAGGAAGCAGCTGCAGAGCGGACGAATACACTGCAGCTAATCGAGCTATTGACTGAAGCCGAGCCACAATTCGATGCCACGCCGCTCATCCATCACGAGGAGGTGGTGCCCGAGGATTACAGGATCTTCGAGCGCAAGGAGTTTCTCAAGTATCTGCATAGAAAGTATGTGCAAAATAACATTAGTCGCTTCTACCATGCCCAGCGTGTGCTCAAGAAGTACAAGCGTCGTCGGCTGCCCCAATCCGCGAGAGCTCGGACCTTGACCAAACGGCGTTAACCCAAGATTAGATATCGCCACTACCATATATATAAATGGGAAGCGCTGAAGGGGGTGGGATTTGGGGCCTGGAGCCTTTGTCGCTCTAGCGAGAAGCATTAACTTGGCGTGCCTAATGGATTATAAATTTGAATTCAAATTATCCACACACACACATTAACACACACACACACACACACACACACACACACTGCACACATTTCGAGAATCTCAAAAGACTTGTTTATGTAAAAATCAAACTTTTTTTTGGCAGCTTTTATTATATATACTTAGATAAATGTGTATATATTTATGTAAGATTAAATATTTTGTCATTTTTCAATATATATATATATATGTATTTACACATAAATTTACATACGTTTATATACTGTTATCAGCCAAAATGAGAACTCTTTGGTTAATAATAATACTATCGAGCTACGCTTTAAATGTTTTTTATATATTACCATTAAATTAACTGTTTCAAAACACTTCAATATAAAATTAAAATCGTTAATGAGATCTTGAGCAATTAGAACTCCTTTAAGAATCAAATTAATTTTTCGATAACCAAAGCGTTCTAATTTTTTAGCGAATACAGTAGCTATTTTTGTATGTTTGAGTGTTCCATGTGTAATATCAGAAAACCAAAAATATTTAAGTCGAATTAAAAAATAGCAAAAGAAAATAATTTTTTTATAATGAAATAACTCTATACAAATACTATGGATATATGCTTTAGCTGATCGTGCAATATATTTTTACATGGAAATAACTTTTAAATTATAAACATTTCAAATTGGAATCTCGTGCAAAAGGGTAGGCGTAAAAAGAGGCGCGACCGGGGGCCGTACACACCTGGCGTATAAGCGATGTGGAGAGCCATTAGCGATATGTTTGTATGTGTATTATGGTTGTTCAGCTCGCGTGCAATTAGCTTTTTAAAATCGAGCGTGTATGTCATTTCAGCCATATACAAATACTTATCTAAATATACTTATACGCTCGTATGCCCTAGCGCGAGACAGAGTGAGCGAGATGGAGCGAACTATATCATTCTCTTCTTCTTTTTTTGTTGTTGTTGTTTTGTCATTTGTTATCAGTTAAGTGTATCAGCACTTTAGTCGCTGAGGGGGCAATTTAAAGCCGCCTGTCGCTCGTCAGAGGTCAAACTGTAGATACAGGTATGCATAAATAGATTCGGATATATACTATATATACTCCACAGCAAGTATAGATTCAATTTGATTCTTGCGTGCTCATTACACGTTTCACTGTAATTGCAGCCAAGTACAGCCCTAGTTATTTCAAGTTGATGGCCATTTAAAAAAAAAATCAAACATCAAAAGAATCCCCAAACCTCGCAGCTTCTCCTTTTGTTTTATACACTCTTCTTATATGGATTATGGATTCGTATTATATGTGGGTCTATGTCTCTATTCCACATTGCCTAATCAAGAAGCCGCTCCACCTTGTAAGCAGAGTATCTGGCATCATTTGAACTTGTTTCTCATCATTCTTTTTACATAGTTTCGTTGTTTAAGTTAGGAACTTGCACACTGCCTCCTTTTCAAAATGCAGCCTAGACCAAAAAAATAAGAAAAAAAGAAAAAATAAGAAGTAGAGAGGAGAAATACATATATAGAAAACAAACTGTTAGTTATAGATTTGTTAGGGAGTTATCAGTTCAGTTAGTTCTGTGCTTGGTTCAAGACTTGTTTTGTTTTAGTGCAATTTATGTTAAGATGGGAATTGTTAAACATAGCATAATTATTTAACATATATATAGCATATATTTCGTGTCTGGAAGACTTTGGTGTAGACCGCATAAATGGCCTTTTTTTAATAAGAGAATCGTTTATATATTTTACTATACTATAATTACTATATGGAGGGCAAATGCATTAGTCAACTGACGTTTTTTAATTCCACTAGACCGTAGATAAATACTACTGATTTGGTATGCAGATCAGTAATGCTATGGGTTACGTAAGACCAGGAACCAAAAATAGTTAGTTGAACACAGAGCTTTTACTATCCGACTTAATCATATGAAACCGACCACCTATTTAGCTAAATTGCAAGTACTGCAAACATCGTTTAACTAGCAAAAAAAAAAAAAAAACACATTCCAAAGGACCAAAACATTTAATAAAAACACAAGAAACCAAAACACTAAACAAATGTTATTTATAAATGTATTATATGATATATGTATACATAAAAAGAAAAACCCCAAAAAAAAAAAGAAATAATAATAAAAACCAATGGGAACATTTTTGGGTAGCAGTTGTTGTTGTTTTTTTCTTCACATTTTACTAATTTGTGTGCAATATTTAATATGTATCAAGCAAATCAAATCCATAGATAAATGTAATACGCTTAATTTTAGTACAAAAGCAATGCAAATTGAAAATGCGAAATGCCCACTAAATGTAATAATATTTATTATACTACTATATGATCTATGTATATGCAAACTGTAATATGTATGCCTCATAAATATGCATACATAAATATATATATATCATCTATATGTCCTTTACACATACACACAGAATACACACATTTTAAACTACAAATATTTATACGTCGTGTACATCTTGAGAGTTTTCTTTTCCAAATATACTTTTTAGACCCTAAGTATAATATGATCTGTCCAGATTGTGACTATATATAAATGTGAGTGTCTTTTTGAAAGTATAACATAAAATACGAAAAACAATACAATAGATGGATAAACCAACACCAACAGCAACACCAACAGCAACAGCAACAGCAACAACTATACTAATTGAATGAAATAAATGTTTTATGTACATGTTATTGCAAAATGAAAACTCTTCGTTTGTGTTCTTCTTCTTATTTATGATTATGATTCGGATTGGGATCACTACTAAAAGAATAATTCAACTTCAAAAAAATATCGCATAAGGATGGAAGTAAACAATGTAAACTGATTTCTTTATATAATACAGCAATACATATTGCATTTTATTCGTTTCTTGTTGTTTTTTTTATGTTTTTGTAGAATTCAAAAATACAGCACAGTTCACAAATCTAGAATTTGCAGGCTAAAGTAAAAAACCAACTGGGTATGGGTTCTCTCTCCAGTCGCCTACTCCTCCAACAAGGACTTCATTTAGTACAATGCGCTCTCTCACTCCTCTCTGTGTCTCTGTTCTTTGGTCTAACTGCAACTGGTTGCTACTCGTACTTGTCGAAATAGCGCTTCTTCAGATCCGGCGGATACGTGACATATATGTAGTGCTCATTCTGGCCATGAGTCGCATCGCTCTGCACGATCTCGTGCGTGGAGCTGGAGGCGCGCAAGGATTGCTGCGATGCGCCCACATGACGATGTCGCGTCTCCAGCGGCCGGGGATGTGTGTTATAGTGATGCTGATCGGCACCACCAACAGCCACACCACCACCTGTGCTAACATTGCTGCTCACCACACTTGTGGCAATGGGGCGTCCCGCATTACTTGTATAGTCGCGTCGGTCTAAAATGTCCTGTGGGTAGGCCAGGCTCGTCGAGTGACGATGATGCAGTGGCGTGTTGGCGTTGGATGAGGACGCTCCCGCTTGCCGGACGCCGCTGGATGACATTGTGGGTGTGCCCAGCACCGCTGCTGTTGTTGTTATTCCCGACAACGACGCCCCCGCTGGATGCTGATCGGCGATGTAGTGTCGCGGACTGTGGCGATGATATTGAACCTGTTCGGGATACAAATCTCGAGCTGATGCCGCTGCCGCCGCCTGCTGCTGCTGTTGGTAGTAGTACTGTTGCTGTTGTTGGGCAGGTACCGCGCCGGCGTCCAGCTGCTGCTGTGTCGCATAGTCGAGCTGGTAGTGATGCGGTGGTGCTGGCATGTAGATGCTGCCTGCGGTTCCGGCGCCGGCATAATGATTGGCATTGATTGTCGTTTCTTCGGAGCTGAAACAAATGACTTGGGTTTGCTCAATCTCAATCTGGGGGCTAGTTGCCGCCACAAGTGGCCACACTTACTCAAACAGTATCCAAATGATGTAGTAGCAGAAACAGATCCCAGTCGATAGCACAAAGATCAGTATGACAATGAGACCCCAGGGAAAGGCACGTGGTTCCAGCGGGCCATCCTCCCAGTACCGATCACAGGTTAGGTACCAGCAGACCGCCTTGTTCATCTCCTCCTCCATCTCCTTGAATGCCGGATCCGGCATCACCAGCAGCAGTCCACCAATGCAACTCCTGAGTAGGAACTCACAGCGTGCTTTCAGTTTGCTCAGCTCCTCCGGCTTACAATTGGCTCGCACCTTCGTCTGGCCAGCAGCATCTGCGGATTTTTCGGCATCGGGCTGCCCGCCGCTGCCTTCCGCATCGCCACTGTGCTCCACCTCCTCCGTCTCGTTGTTGCGCTTGGATTCTGACTCCGATTCGGATTGCACATCGGGTCGCTTTAGATGCGCCTGTCCCAGCTCCTTGAGCTTCATTAGCAGCTTCTCGCCCGCTGATTTGGGCTTGGATGCGGAACCTTCCTCGCCAGCTGCGGCATTGCCGGCTTCTGTGGGCGTCTGTTCCTTGGTTTGACTTGGCTTCTCTTGGAGTAATTGACGATTTTGTACTTTAGCTGCACGCGTGGCACTCAATGTGGAAGTTCTGTAAAAAATATTGTATTCTCTTAATATTTGGCTTAGATGGATCCTTAAATGCTTGCCTTGGTATTAGACTCAAGTATGCGGCATTCGCTTTGGCCAGTGCGGAGTTCTGACCCAATGAATCACCCCAAACTTCGATATCGGTGACGATGTGCTGATCGCCAAACTTAAGGCTCGAAGCATCCTCCGTTTGGAATACCTCACATCGCATTATATCGCAAAAGTCGGCCAGGCAAACGGAGTCCTCCGCCTGTAAATAAGATAAAGATCAATACATAAATCAATTTAGCTATTCTTACGAAAAGTTGCATATAGATTAAAGAATTGTTATCTCAAATAAACCCAAAAAATCGAATCTCTCTCTCTCATAAAGTTTACAGGTTGACAGTAGTTATCTATCGATTGTTCATATTGAAGTTTTATGTTTATAAGGTTATATATATATATAACGAAAATGGATGGGGTTTTGGAGATTAGTCCTTAAAGGCGTGACTTAAATAATCGTATTCCAGAATCCCCATACTGTACCTCATTGATGATGTGCTTGTGACGCGTATCAAAGTGCAAATCGAGAAACTTTTCCTGATAGAAGCTCTTGCCACATCGTCGGCATGTCCACTGCGTGGGTCGATCCCGCTGCTTCTCATCCTGGCGCGGCGCAAACACATCTCGCAGTGGATGGAGCGGACACTCCAAGGGCAGCTTTACCTGGCATTGAAATGATGAATGAACCTTCAGTTCTTATATTATTTTGTTTGCGATATCGCTTACCTGATGCTTATCCAATATGGGCGTCCACTTGGAGCGTACTATCTTGCGCACCAGACGACTGTTATCTCGCGAGCAGAGTAACTTGATAACATTTGAGGGTGGCCATGGTATCAGCAATAAAATGAAGATTACAAATTGCTTGGATGTCATCAAGCGGAGCATGGACAAGTGCAATCTGTAATGCAGTCAAGAGCACAATATCAAAATACAAGCAAGATACAAAAGCCGAAGGATGTGTTAGTTGTAGTCCGCCAACTGATGTCCCGAATATATTAATTGCAGGGTGCCGTCCATTTACAAGCGAGAGACACGCTACCAGCTGACCGCATCAGGCAATGCCGCACCCCTCCCCAACCCCTCTAGGGCAGTCAGCCCCTACCCCTGGCGTCTTTTGAATTTTGGGTCACTTCAAGAAAAAAAATAAACAGCACCGCAGAAAATCAATAAGGGAATGTGGCCAACAAGGGTGGCTGGATGGATGGAGAAACAGGGTAGCTGGCAGGCGGTTAACCGTTATTTTACTTACATTACAGCAGGCAGAGTATTTAAGATTCGTTTTGACACTCACCTCGAATTGATGGATAATCAGGCGACATTCATTTTATTTATGCAAATTTATTGTTACACAAATTTTATGCTGCTCTTAAATTTTTAATATGATTCGTTTGGAGCTGCGGATTTTTTCTAGGTTAGTTTCAACCTTGTAACGACTTAACGGTGCTTTGTGAATTAGACAAACGCCAACAGAAAATAAACAGAAAATCATTAATTTTTGCCTAGTGATTTGTTGCTTTTTTCCAAATTTTATTTTGCGTTTTTCGTTTTGTTATAAATAAAAACTGCAGCCCCGTTGCTTGACGTCCACACTACTGAAAATTTCCACGCTCTTTAACCCGCAAAGGGAGCTTGCCGTGCCACACTGCACACACTCCATCTCTCTCTCTTTCTCTCAAGCCGTTCCGCTCATTTTCGCTTCGTTGTCCTGCGCCACGATTGACAGCTGTTTAGCAGGGTTGCCAGAAAATACGCTTAAATCTTCTATACTCCCTGAAAAGCTAGCTTAAATGGGGTATTTCGAGTTTAATTATACTTAACTGATTGGCATAATTACTATCAATTCTTGATTAATACTTAAGATTAATACTTCATAAGATAAAGTAAAGCTATATCTACTGATTACTTATCTGATCTTAAGCCTAATTCAAAATTGATTGATGATTAATTCAATATGATTAATCCCACTTATTGTTACGATTATGAGTAAATTATACAATTAATATAAATAACTTAAGCTTTTACTCAAATGCTTTAAGGGATCCGCCCTTATGCATCTTTAAAAAGTAGTTTCACTTATTTCCTTTCAGATGCGAATAATAAACAATAAAAACGACGTATCCCTGTGAGCTCAATATCAAACTTTTGTCTTAAATAACCCTTTTAAATGCAGTTCGATATATGAGGTCCTTGCAATATTTAGTGAATGATATTTTTCGTAAATCTAAAAGGATATGGCCGGGTTAGTGCATTTTTTCGTGCATCTGAGTGTCCCTGAAAGTATGCAGCAATTTGATTTTCGAGGGAAATTTAGCCAATACACCAACCTAATTCGTGTCATGGGGCAGCTCACATTCGAATCTTAAGTACCAGATTTGTATAAGATTATAAATCAAATAAACTCCCATGCGGCGTAAACTGAAAAAAATAGTTGCTATTAAATGTAGGTATTTATTTTAGTTTTTTTCCATTTCATGTTTTGTTTTGCTAGTGCGATCGGTTTGTGGCTTTTGTGAAACGATCCCGAATTGATTTATTTTTACAGATACTAGACTATACATAAGTTGTTGCGCACAACTTTTCACCGGCAACAACGGCTTAAATAAATACTACTTAAAGTACAGCCCTGATGCAAAAGACGCCCAAACGATTCACAGCCCATTGTAGACGCGATTTATGGACGATTGTTCCAGTATGCTCTTGAGGGCTACGAAAAGAGAGAATTAAATTAGTACTTCGATATGCAGATGAAGCTTTCAGTTGCTTACCTTCTTTGTGCTCCTGCGTCAGGTCCTGTTTGGGGAACTCCACATCAAATGTGATGTAGAGATTACCCGTCAGATTATTGTTCTCAAAGTTTGGCATACCCTCGCCTTTCTTCCGTATGCGAGCACCCGGCCAGGTGATCTTCTCGCGCGTCACGCCCACACTGTGTCCATCCAGATGCTTAATCTCCATTGTAAAACCAATGAGTGCATCCTGCAGACTGATCGTCACATTCGTATACAGATCATCGCCCTTGCGCAGGAAACGTGAATGTGGCATCTGTTGGACGCGCACAAGTAAATCACCGGGCTCGCCATCAATATGCGGCTCACCCTCCGCGACAAAGCGCGTCTCCTGCCCATCGACCATGCCCTGCTCCACCTCAATTTCCAGTGTGCGCTCCTCGTTAACGAGCTTCACATTCGGGCACTCATCGCAAACGGTTTGCTGAATCATCTGGAAACGACCGGGGCCAAGATTACGGGTGACCATCTCCTGACGACAATTGCATTTGCGTGTGCCGGAGGCGGGCTTCACCACCGGCTTATTGCGCACAATCTCCACAAAATTGCCCGAATACAGCTCCTCGAGCGAGACATACATATTCATCACAATATCAGCACCGCGGGGCGTATCATGCTGATGTGGATCACCGTTGCCGAAGTGAAAGCCAAAATCGCCAAAGAAACTGGAGAACGGATCGCCGCCGTGATCCATCATGCCCTCCTTCTTCAGGCACTCCTCGCCGCAGCGATCGTAGGTCTTTCGCTTGTCTGCATTCGAAAGCACCTCATAGGCGGCGCCCAGATCCTGAAATTTCGTTGACGCCTCCGGATCATCTTTGTTCTTATCGGGATGGAGCTCTTTGGCGAGTCGCCGATACGCCTTCTTTATTTCATTCGTGTTCGCGTTGCGTTTCACATTGAGTATTTTGTAAAAGTCTCGCGCCGCCAGCGCATCGTCCAGCAGGAAAATGGCTAGCTGCACAATCAGCAACCCCTTGATTAGCTGCATTGTGTGTCTGTGTGGATTGTAGGCTACGTGGTTAGTTGTGTCGTCTCTTATAGTTGTTGCTTGTGTTTAATTCAGTTAAACATTCTCTGCTTATCTTTTGATTGAATTTGCAGCTCGCTCAAAAAAATAATGCGGCTGGCAAAAATTCTCGTATAAAACTATCTATGCTTGTATGTGTGCATCGTGGTTGGCGTTGATTGGTCGAGACCGGCGTGACGGTGCTGCCACCAAATTGTAGATGTTCCAGCTGTTTTGTATTTTTTGTATTTTTTGTATTCTTACGCTTTGACGGTCGCACTTAAATGAACAAGAGAACAATCGATATTTCTTTTGATTAAGTTAATTCGTTTGTAAATAAGGAATTTTAATACAGTTGAAATTTGATGTAATAAGCATTGTTTCCCAACTCCAAGTTCTATATTTGAGCACTGTAATGAGTAAGGATATATTAAATATATATATTACGTTGATTCCGATTAACAATTATGTATCTAACCATTTTACTTGCAACTGCCATAACTAATTTTGTATTTGTATTTACCATTGAGCACTCAAAACGATTATTACTCTCATCTCTAATCGACCAGTGTTGGTAAATGCGCAACACCCACAGCAATTGCTTGCTGTTGTGGTCGCAAGTATTTTCCTAATTTACAGAATCGGCCAAGCAGTACGCAATTAACAAGCGCTACCACCACTAGCTTCTGTCTTCCAAATCCTACTAATCCGCAAAGTGCCTTATTTCTTTTCATAACTGTGATTTGGTCATGGTTATTTAGCAAGAGAAATTCCAAGGTTAAGAAGTTGTGTGAACTTGTTAATAAGCAAGGCAACAAAAACAGTAAAATAAAAACAATTAAAGGCAGTCGGCACAGAAGAGGGGGCGACGTGCGTTGTGTACCTTCACAAACAGGTGAGTAATACTGCTGTAAATGAGCATTTTGACCTGCGATTAGTTGTGAATTGTAAAGTCAACAAGTCGCAGCTCTGATTCCTAATGAGTCAACGGATGCACAGTCTGAATGTAGGTCCACAGCTTGAGCTCAGAGTTCTGTCTTATCAGGGATTGATTTCTTTAGTTTTGAGCGGACATCATTATCGCGTTTCTATTTGTAAGTAAATATGCGTTTCGCTATAAAATACCGAACAAAGGAGTTGACAAAGACATATTTATATATATAGCACTTTATTTATATGAAATATATATATATATATATATATATATATATATATGCTGGTTAATGGGCTTATTTAACTGATGGTTCGACACACTTGAGTTTCCTCTTTTTATATTAATTATGTTCCCATTCGCCGGATAAGACGCAATTACACACACTATTATTATACGGTATGAACTTTAGTTATTGCAGTAAATAGCTTTCACTTCGGATTAGCTTTTAGCTTATCTGTACATATTTATATTTTGCATTTGCCGTTGTCGTAAATATTTTTACCTATCCATATCTTATCACGCCTATTAATAAACAATAACATATTGCAAATTAGCTTAAACCTTACCACAGGTCGACAGCCATGTAAACACTGAAAAAAAAGGAGGGATTCTTATTTTTTTTTTGTTGCAAAGATATGAAATTACAATCTATCTGGCCAGCATTTGTTGAAAGTTATAACAGGAAAGAGCACTTGTGTTTGAGGTGTCGCAGATTACATACTCGCACAGAAATATGCTGGTTTTGATATGTAATATAAAAGAAACATATGAACTAAGTTCCATCAAGATAGATTCATTGGGGGCAAAGTTCACATGGCTAGAGAAGGGCGTCGTATTGACGAGAATATTGAGAAATAAGTTGTTCTCAAAGTACGTGGTACTATACTAACTTTATCAATTTGTATTCGTAGGTACTACCCGCACTTGAGATTAGCATGTGGCACTGATCAAATCATTCAAATACGGACATATTGCTTTGAAAAAACACAGTATTTGTTTGCCTGTGGATTATTCTGGATTATTCGTCTCTCAGGTTCCACGTAATTGCCTAAAATACAATTAAAACAGTAGCCCCACAAGTGCTGTGGTACCCGAGCTGCGTGGGTTCGAAATTTGCTTAGTATTTGAGAACTAACGAACTTAAATTTGTACCTGGCATTTAATCTTTTGCGTTCAACGGATATTTCCAATTGCCATCGCTATCGAAAACTTAAGTATGAGCGATAAGCCTTTTATTATTAGCGTAGCCATGCTGGGGTTCTGTGGGATAATAAAAAAAAAGAAAAGTATATTAAAATACATCGATTAGCATTGATGCGATTAGCTTTATTGTCCAGCTGATTATGCAATCATACCGGTTTAACACCAATGGTTTACTTTCAGATGCACCTTATCCCTTAGGCAAAAGTAGCTTGTCTTCCACTTCGGTCTCTATAATTCATCATGTGCTGCAGGTGCTGCGGTGAGACTCAGCGCAAGAGCTGGGTCTTTGGCATTGGATCCGTCTTTGCCATCCTTGGCATACTGCTCGTCGTCCTGTGGCCCGACATTGCTGATAATTTGGTTGAGAATGTGAGTATGATGTACAACATATCATATTTATAATCTTATTATTGGAACTGATATCATATATTTACTTAATATTACATTCCCTTGATTCACGCTTCAGGGTCTGAAATTGAAACCTGGCACCGACACCTACGACAGCTGGCTGGAGGCGCCAATACCTATTTACCTAAAATTCTATATGTTCAACTGGACGAATCCGGAGGACATACGCAATCCGGACATCAAGCCGCGCTTTACCGAAATGGGTCCATACGTTTTCCTCGAGAAGCATAAAAAGGAGAATTATACGTTCTACGATAATGCGACGGTGGCATACTATGAACGTCGCACCTGGTTCTTTGACGAGGAGAAATCAAACGGTTCTCTCACTGATATGATCACGACGGCACATGCCATCACCGCAACGGTGGCCGATGAGATGCGTCACCAGCCAAAGATTATTAAAAAAATAATAAATTTCATGTTAAATCAGGAAGGTGGCACGTTGTATACCACAAAACCCGCTATTGAATGGATATTCCATGGCTATCAGGATGATTTGACCGACTTTCTCAATCTCTTCAATACTTCAAAGATTGATATACCCTATACTCGATTTGGTTGGCTAGCGGATCGCAATGAATCTTTGGAATATGATGGTCTTTTTACCATTCACACTGGCATCGATGACATGTCCCAGATGGGTAGATTAACGCACTGGAATGGCAAACCCGAAACGGGCTTTTATGAACGGCCGTGCGGCATTGTCAATGGCACCACCGGTGATCTCTTCCCACCCAAAATGAATGTGGACGATGAGATTACCATCTTTGCCACGGATGCATGTCGTTATATGAATCTGCGACCCGAGGGCACCTTAGAAAGGCATGGCCTAACGGCCACCCGTTGGGTCGGCACCGAGGAGACTCTCGACGCTGGCGAGAACTATCCAAATCAGAGATGCTTCTGCGATCCACGCTTGGAGGAGTGCCCCAAAACGGGTGTTGTCGAGTGCAAAACCTGTCGCGATAAGGCACCCATTTACGCATCTTTCCCCCACTTCTACTTGGCCGACAAGTCGTATCAGAATGCGATCGATGGCCTCAATCCCGACAAGGCGCTGCATGAGTTCATCATTGCTGTGGAACCAATCACTGGTGTGCCACTTCAAGTGCATGGACGCATTCAGATCAACATGATGATGGAGCCCGATGATGATTTCGAGTAAGTAACATAAAGTCACATATGCAAAGCGTATTCTAATTCTGGCACAAATGGTGTAACTTCATTCTTTATTTGCAGCATTTATCGTGGCGTGCAAAAGGTGTTGATGCCTATGTTTTGGTTCGATCAGGACGCCGCGCTAAGTTCCAAACTGGCCTCCAAGGCGAAGGTAAGCCAAGCCACCAAAATCCGCCCTAAGAATAAATAATTATTCTATTTATTTTTCACTTTCTAGTTGGCTATTAATTTGAGCGACTATGGCGTGTATGTTGGCATCGGCTGCATCGTTTTTGGCAGCCTCTTCCTCGTCACAGGCGTCGTGTTAACGATAACCAAACGCTGGGTGCGTCGCCGCGATGATGAAGATATGTTGACCGGCAAGGACCCGGAGCCGACGACTGTGGCGACATAGTATCATACCTTTAATCATAACCAAATGTGCCACGACACAAGTTAACGTTGCTAGTTCATTATACATTATCGTTTATTGTTGTTTATTGAAACAGTTGCCATTTTAATAGTTGACTTGGGCAATGAACCTGTACTCCACATGCGTGTAATATGTATTATATGTACAGCATTTGTGATATAAACACTCTACTATTAAGTGCAACATACATGAGTTGTATGTGTGTTTAACCAACCCCCCCTCTACCCCCAAATGTATTTGTATTTGTATTTCCTTCAACATTGTAAACAAACAATATAATTGTAATGAAAGGGTTTTTTGCGTCTAATTTAGTAACAATAATAACAAAAATACGAAATTATTAAGCAGAATTTTTATTACTCATTTATATATATATATATGTATTTATATATATATATATAGTATATAGTACATACACGTACAGGTAGTTTATTCTATTTTGGCAGCTGGTTGCAACCAGTTGCCAGGATATAGACAATAGACCCCATAAGAAAAACTGTATTGGGGCTACGCATATTTTTTTTAATTTTTTTTTTTTTTGCTATAGCTCTATACTATATGGCCGATTTTGATAACATATAGCTGCAATAGTTGTGTGAGTGTCTGCTGTGTGCGTGTGTGTGTGTGTGTGTGTGTGTGTCTCTTGTTTCTGAACTGTGTCACTTTTTATCATTTAGCCATAGGCTTTTAGACGAGAAAAACCTACGCAAATATTTGTGACAGCAGTCGAACAAAAAACACACAAACATGCACAGTGCATACACAGGGGTTAATAGTGTAAACATAATATGAATAATGAATAATGCATCAAAATCATCAACTTAAAAACTCGAAATCATAATCAAAATAAAAAAAAAAAGAAAACATAAAATAATAAACAGAAGCGTCAACGCTCACTCGCTAAATTCAAAAATTGAAAATTATAAAAACAAAAATTATACAAACGGTGGGGCAAGGCCTAGGCAAATTATTATAAATGGCATTTCGAGGGCGCACACTCGATACAAAATAAAATTCTTTAGTTCAACGACAGGCGAACACAAAAAAAAAAAACAACCGCAAATGAAGCAGCTGAGCAAAGAGAATTGCCGCAAATGCAGCGGCGCTCTCTTCAAAGTGTTTACGCTCCAAAGAGATAACAAATTGCTTGCTCTCTTTCATCGACTGCTGCACTTTGATTGGTTTGTCTGCGTTTCTGATGCGTTTCTTTTTGTGATTATATGGTTATGGGGTCAGATGTGTAAGTGTGCGTGTGTATGTTTGGGGGCGCTCTCTTAATGCGAGTGTGTTTTACGTACTAAAAATTTGCATAGTTTAGTTTTTTTTGTGCGTTTTTCTTTTTTCATTGTTGACTATGTTGTAATTAGTGTTTGTAAAGTAAGTTAAGTTTTAAATAAAAAAAATCAATCACAGTTGTTTTGGGCGGAAGTAGTTAGTTCTCTCAGCGTTTTTAGTTCTCATTTATATTTGTAGTTTAAGTAATTCGCATCTGGGCCTACCTTAGTGTTAAGCAGCTCTCAGATAACGAGAGTCAGCCACTAGCTAATCTAGTCTAAGTTTTTGTATGTGTTTTTTGTTTTGTTTTTAGTTTAGTTTAGTAAATTAAGTAGTTCGTATTTTATACTTGAGTATTGTTGCTTCCATTTCATTTTTGTTTTGTTTGTTTGTTTTGTCTCTTTAGATTCCTGTTACCTGTTTTTTTTTATATATGTTTCACTTTTGTCATTTGTAGTTTGAGTTTTCTCTTAGCAATCCCCATACCTAAATTGACTAGACTGGGTTCTCTGTTTGTGTGCTATTTGAATGCGTATTTGAGGTTCGTATTGTTTTCTATCTTTTCTTTTCTCTTGTCCGTAAATGTTTTGACTGTCTTTTTTGTTTGTTGCATGCAAGTTTTGTTGTCTTTTCGTTGTAGAAGCTAGTTGCTTGTTTGAACTGTTTGATGTTCTGCATCTACAAACCGGCCACAAAAACACACTGTGATCGACACACATTTCCGCGCACTATGCAAATTCTCATTTCGACCCACCAACCACCAGCACCACCAACCACCAACCACTTTTCACATTTCACATTTCACATTTTCCTCATTCACAAAAACGTCGTCAAATTGTAACTAGAGAATTGAGTGGCTGCCTTAAATGTTTTGCTGTTCTTTTTGCGCTTAGGTCTGCGATTGCGTTTGGTTTTGTGACTGCGAGTTGTTGTAGCTTTTGTGGTGCTTGATGACCACCGCTGGATCCATGACATAGTTGTTGGCCTCCGCCAGCTGCATGGGCAGCGGCGGCAGTTTGTCCTGCGGATGACGATGGCTAATTGCTGAGCTCTTTCGGCTCTTACTCAGTGTGCCCGTGGGCGTAGCCGTATTCCCATTTGTGGGCGGCGTTTGTGACAGGGATTTGCTGGCACAGTGGTGGCCACCACCACTACTCGACGAAGTTGCAGCATGAGGTGCAACAGACGTTGTTGTTGCTGCGGCTGCTGCTGCAGTTGCATTCTTGGGATTGACTATGACCTTGGTCTGCTTGAGCAGCGAGCGATCGTTGCAGAGCGCCGAGATGAGCGGCAAGTCCAAATGTTTGCTCTTCTCACGCAACAGCGCAATGTCCAGTGGATTCTGTGGTGCATTCGTTGCCTGCGCTTGACTATTCGCGGCAATGGAAGCTTGCAGTTGTGCCAGGATGCTATTGCTATTGCCACGATTCAGTCCGAGTCCAAGATCGGGTCGAGGTCGTTCCCCCGCCCACTGTGCACCGCTGGACGTCTTGATCAGCGGACTGTTCGACTGGTGCGGATTCAGGGTGAGTGGTTTCCGTGGCGGCAGTATGCTCAAACTGGGATTGGGATTTGGCTTCAAGGGTACTGCAAAAGACGAGGCGATCGAGAGACAGAGAGAGAGAAATATAAGTTAGGATACAAAAATGGTTTAGGAGCACTTGAGACAAAAATAAGTCAAACAATTAGTCTACTTTTTAGTCAATCAGTCAGTCAGTCATAATTCAGTCAATCAATATGGAAATTCATCAGTCAGTTGATTGACCCTATTGTCAATCAGTCAGCCAGTAATTAAACAGAATCGGAAAACCAGTCAATACATTTTTTAATTAACTAATCAGTTAGTCGATTGACGCGTTTATCAAACAGTTATTCATTTATGTATTTATTTATCTGGTTAGTCAATCAATCTTCTCTCTGAAAGAGCACTTTTCCTTGGGGAGTGATGGGGATACTTACTCGGCGGCGGCTGTTCGCTTGGCACTGGCATTGGTGGCTTCTTGAGCCGATTGACGTAGGGCGGCGGCGGCGGTGGCGGCAGACGCTTCACTTTTGGCATCGGCATCGAGTCGAGCGAATTCAGAATATTATCGTCTGATCGCGATCGTGCAAAGAGGCTGGAAGCGTTTGCCGCAGCAGCCGCTGCTAGGGCCGCCGGATGCAATGGTGGCGGCGGCGGTGGCTCATACGAGCTGCACAAACTGACCATCGAGGGGGAGTACAGCGGTGAGTATCCAGCTCCGGGCAGCTGTACATACGTATCCGATAGATTCTGCGTGGATGCATAGCGCGAGTGGGTCGACAAGGCCAGCGGCAGATACGGTGTGCTCCGATAGATGGCGTGTCCCTTGCACGTATCCCATCCGGCGGGATAGGCCAGATAGGGTGGTGCTGACGCCTGCGATTGAGCCTGAGCCTGGGCCTGGGCCATGGCTGCGAGTAGTGAACTCTGCTTGGCATCCAGATACTCCTGCTGGCTGACAGCCGGATCCTGTATGGGATAGATGACATAGTCGACATCGCTGTACATCTGTTGCTGATACAGCTCCAGTTGATTCCGAGCCGCCAGCTGACTGCTGTAGAGATTGGCGAGATGTGGATGCGTTGTCGGCGGTGGTGGTGGCGGTTGTCGTGGCAAACTGGGCGGTGGTGGTGGCAGAAACTGTCGTGGCTTAATCACCGGCAGCAGGACGCAAGCCTGCTGCTGATGTGTCGCCTGTTGGTGGTGCAGCGAGGCGGTGCTCTTGTGGTGCAGGCCATAAGGAACTATGGGTATGCCGATGGCAGCAGAGCCCGAATGTCGATGCTGATGATGTTGGTGTGCAGCATGATGATGATGGTGGTGCGACTGCTGCTGCTGCTGGTGGTGGTGCGACTGCTGCTGGTGGTGGTGCGACTGCTGCTGTTGCTGGTGGTGGTGGTGGTGGTGATGGTGCAGCGAAGCCTGAGAGCCGCCGGCATAGTTGGAATTGTGTAGGGATTGCTGCGAGAGCTGGTGACTGCACACCGAACCACTCGAGGATGCGGCCGAGGAGTAATGGGTTGGTGCGGCATAACTGGGCTTAGCACCATCCGGCAGCAGACTGGTGTGCGCCTTCAGTATGCTAATCTGCGGTCGGGTGGTGATAAAACGCGCCGTAACCTCCTCCGACTTTAGCGAGCTCATGGAGCCGGCGGCACTGGGCGCCGGTGGTGCAGACGATGCGACCGAAATTAGCGATGTGGGTCGTGGCTTCATTGAGGTGGGATACGGCGGCGGATCACGACGACGCAGCGCCGCTGATGGCGGTGGTGGTGGTGGTGGTGCGACGACAATTGGTACTGCAACTGCTGCAATTGGTGGTGGCAGTGGTGCGGGCTTTGCTGGCGGCGGTGGCTCTGCCTTGGGCAGTATTACTGTTTTGGGCATGGGGGGTACTGGCGGTGGTGGCACCACCGGCGGACCACACAGCCCCGTCTTCTCGTGTCGCGCACTATACGGCGGTGGAGCCGGCGGCAATACAGTCGGCTGCATTTCCTCCACATTCGCACCGCCCGGCAGAGTCACATAATCGCAATCGGAGTGCAGCGTGCTGGAGACCGTTTGGCGACTGGGATAGGTGCCGCGACCCACAATCAGATTAGTCAGCTCCTCGGCGGAGAGAAGCGTATGCTTGTTGTCCGTGGGATCGCTGCCATCGCCGCGAAAGGAGCTGCTTGTGCTGATGTTGGAATCGGAGCGTAGACGAAACACATCCGAACACTTTTTGCCAGCTACAGCTCCAACACCAACACCACTAGCACCACCACTACCATCCACAGAGTCACTGGGTTCGCCTTTGGTGGGCTGAAAGATGCCGTAGTGAGAGCTCTTCTCGGACTCCGCGAGCTCCGAGGATTGACCCGTGAGTTCGCTGCTGTGCATGGTGTAAACACCACTCGTTTCGGTGGGTGGTGCCATGCCGTCCGCCAGTGTGTATACACCGGAAACACCCGACACGCTCTCCGTTTCGGGTGCTAGGAAATCATCGGTATTTGATTCACTTAGCGTGGAATTCTGGGCGGTGTGACTAAAGCCCAGTTCCAGGCTGGACGAGGTGGAGTGCACAGCAGCGGGTGGTGCCGGTGAAGTGACCACCACTGTGCTGCACGTCGACGAGCATTGCGAGCCAATATTGTGCTGTGAACTAGGTGAATCCGTTGTCGTTGTGGACGAATCATTGGCACTACTTGCCGGGTTACTGGATGGATTGCGTTGATTTGGAGTCGGCGCTTCGTTCACACGCACACTGACACTCAAGGCGGCCAGCTGCTCCTCCAGATCCTTGTGCGACATCTGGCCCACCGACGAGGTCTGCCTGCTCACGCTGGGCCTGTCCAGCAGATGGGCCAGCGCCAGGCTCTCCGTTGAGGGTGCTGCCAGCGGTGCTGGCGGTGTATTTATCATAATCTCCAGCTCATCCTCGGAGTGCACACGATCGCTGACAATGCCCGAGGTGGTGTTCGAACTGGTGCTCGAGATGACCGAGATGCGTTGCTCATTTTTACTCTTGTACGGCAGCAGGAGACTCCGCGAGCAGGCGTAGCTGGCATGCAGACACTGGGATTCCGCTTCCTCCTCCTCACGTTTGCTGACCTCCTTGAGACGAGCCGCTAACTTCATGCTCCACTGATGCGTATCCTTGCAGAGTGTCAGCAGCAGCTTGTTCTTCTCATCGGAGCCCGCGTAGAGGGTAATCCGACTCTCACCGGAACGTATCTCGAATTTCTTGCGCTCAAACGAGAGCTTGGTGATGTTGGGCCACAGAAAGGTGGTGGGTTCGCTGCCGGCAGCACCACCCAAAATTTTAATGCCCTTGGCATAGATGACAAACCAGGCGCTGCCGACGCCCGCCTCACTCTTGGCCAGTCGCATGCGAAAGGTGTGTGCATTGATGGCTTCATGCAGATTGCAGGCCTGCTCTATGTAAAGGAGTTCCGCCTCAGCCGCAGGCAATCCCAAATGCTCCCGATGACAGGCATGCAATGCGCTCTTTGCCCTCGCCGTGTTTAAATTCGCTGGCAGATACTCCTCCAAGCGAAAGTAATCTGTGGGGATACTGCTGGCGGCAGGGGGAGCGGGAGCGTGTGTGGATGCTGGAACTGGGTTTGGAGCTGAATCTACTTCCCGCTTGGTGGAGTTCACATAGGTGGAAAGTCGAAGCATGCGCTCATTGTAGCTGCTCAAGCGTTTGCGTATCTTGGGCAACGTTGTCGTCGCTCGACCCGCTCCCAATCTCTGCTGATGCTGCTGTTCCTCCTCCTTTTGATTGTTCAAGCTGGGAATTGTGGTTGCTGCTACACCTGCTGCTGCTGCTGCTCCTGCTGTTGCTGCTGCTGTTGTGGGCGCATCACCCACTTCCGCTTGGAGCGCCAGGCCGGCGAGCAGGACAAGCGCCTGATCGGTATGAACGCCGGGCAGCTCGCGTTGCAGCACATTGTGGCGCAGCTGCAGGTAGTAGTTGTGCCTAGACGTCTCATCTTTCAGCATGAACGGACTCTCGATGTAGAACTGCACGCGAAAGTGTAGCTCCAGGAGAGGACGTCCATTGGCATCCAGGCCCTGTCATTAAAAAATATATCCATGAAATGATTGCTTCTACTTGGCCTAAGAGAGGGAGCTGATTAGCTGGCTGACTTACGTGTGTGTGCGAGGATCGCCAGCTCTTCGGGCCGTATTTGGAGAGCTTGCTCTCGGGATCTGCAAACATGTACTCGCCATCTGCAACAGAACAAACAGAAATGGAAAAATGAAACCAATCCTTAAATAATGTATAATCAATCAGAAACATAAATAATAAGACCATGAGACATTAACCATATTTGATTCATCCAAAAGCCTAAACAATCGCAAGCACTGGCATAACTACATCAAAACTAAACCCATTTTCAAAAGCCATACTTTTTGATCCTTTTTACCCTTTGGCTAATCTCTGTCTACTCAATATGACAACAGTAATATTAAAAATCTACGCGATTTCTGTAAGTTCTGGCAAAACGCAATAGTTTAAGTGAAATAGATTTCCTAACAATTCAACGGCCCACTGTTCGATTGGTCTGAATTCCTTGGACATGTTATAAAACACTTAAGCGCATTATATTTAATACCAGCGATTTCAGATATTTAGTCGTTTTGTCGGAAGTTCTGACGTCAAGGTCGCCTCGCTGTTCATTCAGTGCACAACTAATCAAAATTTAAAATGAACTTTCGGCTATTTTCCTTTACTGCTAACTGACTCCTCTCTCCTCTCCTCTTTCTCCCTCCTCCTCCTCCTCCTCCTTCCGCCCCTCCTGCGAGCCATCCACTTGTCAGTTTTTTGTCAGGCAGCAAACAAGCGAGCCATTGACGTCAACAGGGCCGATGACGACACGTCCACGTCCAAGTCCATGTCCACGTCAGGTTGTCAGCCTTAGTTGTTGTCGTCCACCGAACTGCAGTCCCCAAGTTGGGGACTCGACTCGAGTCGACTTGAGTCTCAGCCCAAGGGCATGCCGCGTGCTCTCGAGAATCGAGATGTTGCCCGCTGCTGCTGTTGTTGTTCGCCGTTGTTGAATGTCGGTTGCATGCTTGAAAAACAAAATCAACACACACTTCATCATCGAACGAAAAATTGGAATTCCTGCATACGAAATGAAGCAGCAGCCGCAGACCCAGAAGATGAAAAATAATAATTATGAGTAGCAAAAACAAAAAAAAAAACACAAGAGAAGAAGAAGAAAAAGATGGAATGGAAATATGTGGGCACACAACCATCAGCAGCAGCAGCAGCAGCAGCAACAATATCATAATAATCATCAGCGTCCGAATAAGTGCCTATCAATGACGACGACGACGACGACGATGCGGCCCCAACGGAGTCCGAACTCCAAGTCTGAAGCTGAAGTCGCATGCCAAAAGAGACCCAAGCCCAAAACACACCACGTTAAGAAAAAAAGAAGAAAAAACAGGTAGAAACACAGAGAGCGTGCGCGCGATAGAGTGAGAGGGAGACAGGTAACAGGCAGCGTTTGCGCTGTGGCAGCTGAAACCCAAGTCAAAAAAAATATTTAAAAAAAAATAAAAATACGCTGTAGTCAAAGTCAAAGTCTCTTCAGCGATTTCTTTTCTTTTCAAACTAAAAAAAAAAAAAATAAATAAAAAAAATCAAAACAGAAAAATACACGGAAACCAAGAAGCAAAAACGCAACGCATTCAAATTTCACCTCACAACAGTTGCAGATCAGGAGCTGATGGATGGATGGCTGGATGGCTGCTGCTTCTAGCAGGTGTGAAGCCTTTTTAGCCTGGCCCATGAGAGAGCACGCAACGTGCAGCGTGCAACGTGCAACGTTGGGCACTTTTGGGCCAGCGGCAAACAGCCCAATAATTAACATATTTTCCAACGCATTCCACAGCGCTTACAATTAACACGCACGCATACACACACACACACACCGAGAGAGAGAGAGAGAGAGAGAGAGGGGCAAGCGGGTGGGGTGGGGGGTTGTAGGGACCTAAATAAATCTTCAATTTGAAACACATGCAACACAAATTACAGACTCGAATGCGTTTGGATTCCGGCAGCAGGCAGCAAGGCAGACCGAACAGGCAAACAGGCAACGTGGCAAAGGGGCAAGCCAGGCAGCAAGGCAGCCTCATCAACTGGCCAAGAGTGAATGAGGAATTTAACAACAACAACTGCAACAACAACAATGAACAGTTAAACACAAAATGCCGAATCTAAAATACACTTACAGAGTTTTGACCATTGCACATGCTTAACAACAAAACAGCGAATGTTGAAGCGAATCCACAGTCATGGTCATATATATAGCAGCAAAAAGAGAATAAATTATGCAAGTATATATTACAAGTATATTTTGTACTCATTTTAATAAAAATGTGTGTTTAGATGCTTAATTGTTTGCAGATATTATATTATTATAGCCATGCGATATAGTGATTCGATCCGTCTCGACATCCAGTTGCCATCTAGCAGCTAGCATCCTCACTGAGAGCTGAGTTAATGGCCTTAGTGATAATACCCCCTTGTCTGGTAAGTGTATAACAACAACAAGAGCAGAACTCAAGCGCTGGTCAGAATCAGAGACAGAGTCGGAGTCGCAGACCGTTGTAGTCCAGAAGAGACAGCTGGAGCAGCCGTCGCCAAGGCATTCTTCAGATTTATATTCCAAAGGTTTTGAGTAGGCACGCCATAGCCAAAGCCATAATAACCGAACCAGCAACAAAATAACCCAAAAAAAAAACAACAACAAATGAGTGTGTGTGTATGTGTGGCTGGTAGAAGGAAGAGCGAGAGAGATGGAGAGAGGACAACGAAACAACATAAAACCAAAAGAATTTTAATTTCCGATGTTATCAGATGCACGCAGCTTGGGTTGAGGCAGTGGCAGAGGCAGCTGGGGCAGCTGAGGCAACTGAGGCAGCATGTGGCTGCAAGGCCGGTCGTCACAGCAGCAGCAGCAGCAGTAACAACAGCAACAAAGGGGGCGTGGCAGGGGCACAACCAGAGAAGAAGACACAGACGAAGATGAACAAGCCAACGCCATATAATAATGATTATGAGCCATTAACATTAAATGGAAAAGAAAATGCTGGTCCATAGATTACAACAGCAACAGCAGCCAGCAGTAAGCAACAACACCAACAACAACAACAACAAACACACAACAAGCAACAACAACAGGCAGCAACAACAGGCAGCAGGCTAAGGAATGCGGCACTGGAATCCAAGCAATGCGACAGCTAAAAATAACACCAGCAGCAGTCGCAGCTGTAGAAGGAAAAGGAGGAGTGCTAGAGGCGGTTGAAGGAGCAGAAAAATCTGTCCAGTTTGTAGAAGCAATCCTTAGATGATGACCCGTATAATAGTTTAAGACAGGCAGGTAGATATAGACAAGTGTGAGAAGTGGCAGTTGGTAGAGCCAGTGCAACAACGACATATGCAGGAAGATCTAAAGAAGCTCAAGGACGAGCATTAGCTAAATGAGCAGTAGCAGCTAGATGATCAGCATTATCCAAAGGAATACCTGAAGGACTTCGCTGAATTAAACGGCGAGGCAGGATGATCATGGAGAAGCATGCACAGTGAGATTAGGAATATATTTGACAATAACAGTCAGCAGAGTCGAAGATTTAGTTGGACCAGGAGCAAACTACGAAGTTGATCCTCAGGCGAAGTAACTGCTGCAGTAGCTAGAAAAGTCGAAGTAGTTTTCAAGCAGGAGCAGACGCAGGCAATACTCTCATCATCCATATTAAAGCAGCAGAAGGAGGAGGAGCAGCAGAGAAGAGCTGAAGCTCATCATGCACAGCAACGCGTAGTAAGTGGTATTCAAAAGTGACACCCATTGTGTTGCCACTTGGGCAGCAAGTTGCAACTGGAGGCGTGCTGAGGCAAAAGAGGCGGGCCGACTTTTTCACGTTGCAGCAAAAATTTGCATAAATATGAAACTAAAATTGAAATTCATTGGCGACAAAAGGCGACAGGCTGCAGACCAAAAAAGGGACAAGCAGCATCCGCTGTTTGGTCCTCTAATACGAAAGACTTAAGCGACAAACTGGCCACGAGCGCGCGCCACATTTTTAGCGTTGCGTTGTGTGTGAACTTTTTAGTGCAATCGCAGTTTTGGCCAAAAGCTAAACTGGCCAATTGCTATCGAAAAAACAGCAAGCCACCACCAACAACAACAACAACTACAACAACTGCCAGTAAAGGCAATTTTGGTGCAGTGAAAGAGCACGGCGTGAAATGCTCGAAAGTATGCGAAGACGAAGACGACGACGTCGACCACGATGCCAATGGACTTAGCAACAACAACAACAACAATGAACAAACAAGTAAGCACCGACTGCATAATACTCTATTCTATTCAGCATTTGAACTACGAAATTTACTTATTTTATGTATTGTGAACTGGTTTCTAAAATAAACAGCTCTCAAATTTTGAGGGAAGTCCAGTTATGTAGAGAAGACTACATTTAGATTCCAAATGGACGGCAAAAAGATGAGCGTTTGAAAAAAGTATTTTATTTATAGAAAAATAATGTTGCTTCCTACGCAACCTTCACCTTATCGTATTTTGATTAGAAATCGATCTATTATCGTATATTTAACTATCCACTCACATAAGATAGCCACGTCTCACATCGGATTCAGAGTATAGCAATAACAGCTACAGCCGCATGCCAATCATGCACACACTCTCACACACACACTCACACACACACTCACACACACACATAGTCAAAATGTTGACTGACATTGGCAAAAATCCTGGCGAGGCAAACGCAAAATGCAAACTGCCAATTTCATAGCTGAAGCTAAAGGTAGACTGAGGATTCTTTAGCTGTTTCGACCACCTCGTCTTCTTCTGCTCGTTCTTCCTCTTCTTCTTCTTCTTCTTAGCCTTCTCGCTCTCCGTGTTCATCTTTAGCAGCAGCAGCATTGCCATGTGGCAGCTCCGAAGACGCGAAACGTTGGCATGCCCCCATACTGCATACCAAATTCTTTTTCCCTGAAGATGTTCGAGGCAACTTCTGCGCTTCCCCCCGCCTCCCGCCAACCATCACCATCCCCTCCCCCTCTTCTCCACTGACTCGAAATTGATGCCAAACTGCTGGCGACCAGATTCGAAATTTACGTCTTTTTCTTTTCTGTATTTTCATTTTGTATTTTTTTGTATACCCTAACTGAAATTGGGCAAGACTTGTGATTTGAGCTGCTGGACAGATTTTTTTGCTTACATCATTTGCAATGTTGCAACATGCCACAGGCAACATTTGTTTACTCAGGCATTCTGCATTCAAATGTTTTTTGGTTTTCTGTTTGCTTTTTCTTCACTTACTTAGTTATAGTGATAGATTGAGATGCTTTATGTTGCATATGCATTTAGTCATTTCCAACTTTCTTTAATTTATATATATACTGATATTTCCATTCATTATCAGTTCAGTTCTACATTCAGCATATTTAATTGAATTCGATCAGCAATTGCGTTAGGATTGCTGGTAAGTGTATCTGTAGTTGAGTTATCCCTTTCTCAACTGCTGACCAGAATGTGTGTGTGTTTGTGTGTGTGTTTGTGTGTGTGTGTGTGTGTGTGTATTGTGTGTGTTTATGGAGGACGCATTTATAGCGGAGGCCAATGCCAAAGACGTCTCTCTGCTGGAGCCAGAGCAACCAGAACTATGCATCTTGCCTCTTGGCTGGCTCTTCCTCTTGTTTGAATGCTGCTGCTGCTGCTGTTGTTGTTGTTGTTGTTGTTGTTGCTGTGTGTTGGCTCCGCTGGGGCCGCATCATCGTCGTTGTCGTCGTCGTCGATTCGTTTGTGTTAATGCAACGCGCGACGGCTACCTGAATTACTGAACACGCGTCTTGTGTCTTGTGTCTTGTGTGTGTCTTCTGTGTGTTGCCGTTGCCCCGTTTGCCTGAAATTGTTTGTTCGCCATCGACGGCGACGCGTTCCTGGCTGCTGTCCGTCCGTCCTGCTCCTCGCTGATGTTGTAGTTTTTTTTTTTTATTATTTTATGTGCCATTTTGTTGTGGTTGTTGTTGCTGTGTTAGTATTCTTATGTGTTTTGGCATTGCTGCAGCAAAAAACAAGAGTGCTCCAGTCCACAAAGAACCCAAATGGCAGATACCCTATAAATTTATATGCACACACGAGCACAAATCTACATTCAATTTGAGCTTTCTAACTCTAATAGTCTCCAAAATCGTTCAGGTATATATATATATATATATATATATATATATATATATATATATATATATGTCAATTTCTGCCCATTACACTTATATATATGTAGTTTTTAGTGAGTACAGGGTATGTCAAAAAGAAGAAGAGAATTAAAAAACCGAAACCAAAGTTTGTGGCCAGGCCGAGGAGGTGCAGGCTACTGCTGCTGTTGCTTGCTGCTGCTGCTGCTGTTGCTTGCTGCTGCCGCTGCTGCTGCTGCTGCTGCTGCTGCTGATGATGATGAGCAGCTTTTAAAAAGACTGGTTTATGTTTATTAGTTGTGTTTTTCATGCCTTATCGCAAGGCACGACGACGAGTGGCAGCTGCAGCTCTCTGTTGCCAACTGAGCCTAGCTGCCTGTTTTTATTTTTCGTGCTTTTTTCTGCTTTTTTTTTCTTTTCTTAGGGCGTTCCACAAACCCCATTCGTTATGCATACGCAGTTTGCTATGCCTGCCCAACCCCGCCCCTTCTTAGTGTGGAGTCGACTCACCTATGAGCACGGCCAGACCAAAGAGTTCGGTATCCTGCATACCCTGCGTGGCAAAGTGCAGACATGTCTGCGTATAAACCTCTCGCACGCGACTCTTTGCATCGACTAGGAAGTAAAGGGTTTTCGGCTGTTGTTGGCCCAGAAGTCTGCAAAAGAGGAACACAATCGAGAATGTGAGAATGAAATTCCAGCAATCAATCATTGTCCACAACTCTATGGTGTTATGTTACACAACTTACCTCAGTGCCAGAAATCGGGAGCCGGGTGACAGTTGCTCGGCTGAGGACGCGCATACTTCCAGGGGCGCGCTGACGGTGCAAAATGCTCGCATGCTGCATCATTTTCCGTATACAGCGCGCGCTCTCGAAATACGTTGCTGCTGCTGCTGTTGAGATGCGAAAGAGAATTTTGGGAATAGTTGTAGTAAAAGTGTTAAATAGAACACCCCCAGATTAGCCTAATTAAAATATTTTAAATGTAATTTATTACCAACAATAAAAAATCAGAGCTTTAGTTAGCTCTTCCCAAACTGAAGAGGTTCCAAAGAACAGATCGAAAAAGAACACAGAGATTAATCGATAAGTAACGGACATCGAAGAGATGCCAAGGCAAACCCACAGAAACTTGACAATTAATAATATTAAATGCTCAATGGCTAAAATATCAAAGTGCACAGAGAAATAACAAATTAGTTAAGCAATCACAGACAAATATTTCTGATTTCTTGTCAATCCCATTAAGAGAGCTAAAAAAAAAAGTTTTAAATCTGTGAAATTCTCCAAAGATTCTTAACATAAATTAAGTTATAATATTTTTATATATATATTTTTTTTGTTGTATTAGGCAGCCAGATGGCGCCACGTTTTTTTTTTCTTGCTTGTTTTGTTGTTGTTACTTTATTTTTTTGGCTAGCAACAATTTCACCAATCAATAATGAAAGACTTAGACGACAAACTTGATTAGGCGGCCAGTGCGTGCGTGCGTCGAGCATAAAATTATTAAAATTCAGTTAAAGAAAGTTCCATACAGACCAACTCATAGAGAGTGGGGATAGATAGAGACAGAAACTCGCATCGTGATGAAAGAAAAGCATTTTATGCATAAATTAAAATCAAATCGAATCAAATCAACTTATGGACTAGCCTCCAAATGTCTGTATATGCACACATATATAATATATATGCATGTCTGTATATATATATATATATGTATATATTTAAATTTGTATGGATAGGTAGATAGATGAAAAAGTCTCGCCGTGGTTTCGACTCGAGCAGCCGCCAAGCGGCCGCATAAATTTCAATATTGGCGCATTTTTCTGTGTGCGCCGCCGCGCAGCCGTCTAATAAATTTCAACGTTCCATAAATTTATTCAGAGTCAAGTTGAGAGAGTCGCCGATTGCCGATTGCGAGAGACGCCATCCACTATACACATATATACATATATATATATATATATAAGATACCCAACAGTCGGCTCCCCAAAACTGACTCTCGACTCAAAGTCCAGGCTTGCTGCTATGGCTGTGGCTGTGGCTGCTGCTGCTGCTGCTGATGGTCACTATTCACGCGGAACCGCCCTGGCTTATTAATATGACCACTCCCCGTGAATCCCCCACCATCAATCGAGTTGCCACAATGTTTTATACTATTCCAATCTAAACCAAGCTGCTGCTGCTGCTGCTGCTGCTGGTGCTGTTGATCATCAATCAAAGCGCACATTTGACATAAATTAGAAACCAAGAATTAAGTTTATGAGTCGCACACTCTCGACTCCCCATAAATAAATAAAAATGCTTTTGAAAACCAATTATATCTAAGCCGATTTTCTTGCGACAGACATAGATACAGCAACTGAGACACATTTAAGAAACATAAAAAACAAACAAAAAAAACCGGACTTGACCAGACAAACAACCGCAACTGAAACAGAAACAGAAAGCTGAAATATTATACCCGAAACCCGAACAATGGCAACTCCAGAATAGACATGTAAATGTGCATAATTCCTAGAAGAAATGTGTGTTCTTCGATTGGTCTGTGTTTCAAGTGAAGAATTATATGGAATACCTGGTCATGTTCTCTGTATATATTGTACATATACACATATGATATATCTAGATCAAATATATATATATGGAGCAACTAAATAGTTCGATATAGACACATTAAGGATCTTCTATGCATATATACAGTTGTAGCTGTAAGCAAAATGCTCAGTTAGGTCACTACTCCCCAGACCATATCGATATGAATAAGCATTATATAATGATAGCAGCGGAAATTATCATTGTCAGCATTAAGTAAGGCAGTAGGCGAGCAGGTTGAAACTGTGCAAATGACTCACGAGAATACGAACAGCGACAGCACATGAAACGGCAGATAAACAGAGTGAGCTAAGAGGGAAGAGGGGACGGGGAGACGGGGAGAATTAATGATAATGTCGAGGCCAGCCAAGTGGTAGAATATTTTCTTAATTTCAAATGCAAACAAATGGAAAGCATTTCAGAATTTCAATCATTGCAAATTATCCGCATTCCAATGAGTTAATGAGACCGGGCAACGACAACAACAACAACAACAACAATAAACTGAACGTTAATTATTAAAGTCGACTGGATGCCAGTGGGCGGCTCCAGGAGGCGTGACGCCGCAATTAAATGTGCAGAGAAGCACACACTAAACAGCAATTAACAAATTGCAAAATATATATTATGCAAATTAGTAGAGGCCAACTCAAGTGAGAATGCTGTAGTCGAGAGAGAGCTCGACTACCAGATACCCTGTTATCCAAGTCTTTACCTTATTACTTATTTTATTTATATACATATTATAATTGATTATACAGAAAATGCTTGTGGTTGCGACTTTCTGATGATCAACATAATCGTTAATGGAATTTTATGGATATTGGAAACGGATAAAGTTATCGATAAAGTGATATATGAGACCTTTTATTCCAAATTTGAGGTATCTATCTAACTAGTTCTCATAGTCTTATAGAAATATACATATGCCTAGACCGACTCGGCTGTTTATCCTGATCAAGTATATATATACTTAGTGGTAATGCTTCCTTGTGCCTGTTGCATAACTTCATTATGCACTTTTACCCATTTTTATTTGAATTCGCAAAGTATTTCAATATCTTCAAGTATAGAGAGTAAGTTCAAATGTTAACCTTATAGTTATATAGATCGGTTCCGAATGGTTTTGTGTTTAAAATATAAATAAAAACTTAAAAAACTGAAATATATAAGAAACATTATTACATTTGAAGTAAATTATATTTATTTTATTTTTATCGAGCAGCTTTAAAAAGATCAATTTGGTATTTGAACGACAACTGTTGAGCCATTATAGACGTATTCGCTTAACGGGGTCTGTCTATAAAGTCGCACGGGCCAATTAAATGGCGCAAGCGCCAGCGGCCAATTTTAGCTGGTCTAAGCGGAAAAAGACCAATACATAAGCACAATAAGCACACAAGTAGAAATAGCAGAAACAGATATAAAGTAAAACGTTGCGCATACGCCACGTTGTGCAGCGACAGCAGTTAGCTCACCCCCCTCTCGCCCACAAACAACTCCTCCCTGTTGCCACAGCTGCCGCAGCTGCTGTTGTCGCTTTTGCTAGCACCCAGTTCCAATCCGGGGCTCTGCGGCTGTGTCAACTGGATGCCATTGCAGTGAGCTCATTCGGGGCGTTTATTTATCTATGTGTATGAATGTGTGTATGTGCGTATGTGTGTGTGTGTGTGTGTGTGTGTTTGTCAATCGAGTTCGCGACATTGTCGTTAGGGAGTCGAGGCGGGGTCGCGGTCGGTGTGATAAATACTTTAGCCGCATGTGCAAAACGTTTTATAGGCAACGCTCAAGCGAATCAGCAAAATAGCAAAATACCGCATTTACACACACACAAACACACACACAGATGGTATATGTTACGCACATCTGTGTGTGGATGTATGAATTTCAAATTGGAATCGATATTGGAATGCACAAGTGCTTAAAGTACGCGAAGTCCAACAAGACCGCGGCGCTGCTCAATAAACATTTAGTTTTGAACAGAACGAAGCTGGAGAGACCCAAACATATTGAACATGCTCGGAGTGAGCATAAGATATAGATTACATATATATATATATGTAAATCTAGATATATAACATAAGATAAGTTTAACGCATCCTGAGACTGATTAATATCAGAGCTGATAACTCAAGAGTTTGACAAGAATCTGTGAATTTTAGCTAAACTTTAGCGTTCTACTCATAAATTCCATACATTTTCTTATATCATAAGACTATAGCTTTCAATATATACACAATCCATAATAATTTCTTGAAGTCAAAGTTACAGCTCTTAATAGCGATAAATTTATATACATAATGATAATTATTATCAGTTGTATTTTTTTAAACAAGAAATATAGTTGCCATCGAGATTGCGATAACATCTCAGTAAATGTATCAAGTTTTAATATGATTTAAACGATACAGAAACAATATGGTTTACACAATAATCCCAACAGCTTTGAGCAGGTTTAATCATGTCTTTTGTGTCAACAGCCATAAATAAGAACATTATTATTATGGTGATTGCGACCAATAAAAAGTCTCATAAAATGCTAAGCATAGGAATTTGAATTTGAAATGCAATCGCTTACAGATTTGCTAATTAAAATGCCATCGTGTGCAATGCATATCAGAGATTTTCCTTCAATGTCCTTGAATTTCGAATTACGAAAATCTTGAAATTAACTGCGATTTGTAAGTCATTTAATGAATCCAACACACACACACAGAGAGAGAGAGAGAGAGAGAGACTATAACTTTAATGCCGTCTGATGTCCGTTTAAACTGGATTCGTTTGATTCTATTGAAATTGCAGAGCGCTCTTGATGTAAAGTTGAAGCTGAAGCTGAAGCTGGAGCTGAAGCTGCTAGCTGAGACTGTTATCTGTTAGCTGTGTTGGTTGTACCTAATGAATGATGACGTTTGACGTGGAATTTTTAGCTCATGAGCTGGCGTCAAATCACTTTACAAAAAACGTGTATGTTTGTCTGGCTGGCCGTGTTTTAATTACGACAAACGGCAAATTGGCATTCACTGATCGTCGTCGTCGTCAATGGAGGAAATAGTTTAGAGCGATGGCATTTTCACACGCTCAATCCATATAGCTCATTTATATACATATATATATATATATGTATATATTTATAACGGATGCGCGTCACAGCAAGTGTGCTAAAAAAAATACAACAAAAAAATGGGGCGTGTCATTTGGAAATACGTAAGCCGAATTCGTAGCATTTAATGCTAATAATGGTGCCGGGCTCTGATTGACCGATCGAACGATTGAAACAGGCGAGGCACATTTTTCAAATTATTATGCCGTTTATGAAGTCAGTCGCTATTGTTGTTGTTGTTGTTGTTGTTGTTGTTGTTGTTGTTGTTGGTTGTCTGCCGTCAAATAAATAACTTGGCGTTTTGTTGGCAAATACACAAATCGAAATGTGCGCAGAGAAAACCAAATAAAAAAAAATAAAAAAACAAAGGGGCAAATTGCTGAATTGTTGTTTATATGGCTCTGCTGCTTCTTCTTGTTGTTGTTTTCTGCCTGTGCCAGTTATGCCAAACAATTTTTTATTGCTTGAAGCGGAATAATGTGCAAATATGTCCCAAAATTAAATGAAATTTAAGAAGAAATTATATAAGCACAACAAGGAAATTTTACGCACTTCAGATCCTTAGGAAATTCCAATCAAACGCTCTCTCATTGAATGCCAGCAGAGCAAGAGCAAATATCCCAGGAGTAGGCAGTTACGTCTAGGCGAGGCCGAGCTTTAAATGAGAGCAGGCGGCGCGCTGCCAACGTCAACGTCTCAGCAGCATAAGCAGTGTGTGCGACAACGTGCGACGCATGCTAAAAATAACAAAAGGCGTGCGAAACAATATGTTTTCTCAGCGCAAGTGTGCGTATGGCTGTGTGTATAGGCATAAATTATGCTGCTCGCAGTCGCAGTCAGCGGCGCTGCATGGCCTGCCAATTAGTTAAGCGTTCAAAGTTTCTGCTTCTTTTTGTTGCTCTTCGTTCGTTATTTTTTTGGATTTGTCATTAAACAAATTTTAATTCGCTGAACATTTTAATTACTTTTGCTCATTATTTTTTTGAGTGCGCAGGCGTGCAGGAATTTTTTGTCATTTTGAAATTAGTCAATTGTTGTTGCTGTTGTTGCTTAAGGTCAAGTGTGTGTCCCCCACCCCCTTACACACGCGTACAGTGGGCAGCTGTTAATTGTCGCAACCGCAAAAATATATTAGTATGAAAAAAATACGACAAACAACGGCAACAGCACGTAGCAACAAAACAAAACAAAAAAATATGTAAACAAACACAGATAAACGGATACAACTATAACTGCAACTACAACTGTATCTGTGTGTTTGTGTGTATCGATATCGCATCTTTGCGGTGCAAATCGTTTAACGCGTACCGTTATTGTTTTCTTTTCTTTCTTTTTTTGCAGCTTTTAACGAGTGCTTCTGCTCATTTGTTTATCATTCGTTTTCAATTCCAACTGGAATACAACACCACAAAGCATATGATTCCCCCATCTCGGCGGCGCACGCTCAATTAAATCACCTTATTTCCAACGCCGTCCAGCTCCCATTTCCAATTTAATTGCTGCCTGGCAAATCAGCTGCTAATTTCAAATAGTCGCCATTTTCGATATTCCTATGTTGCTGTTGTTGTTATTATTCCAGGTGCTACCCTCACCTATTGTTCCTAAATATTTATTACACCTGCTTTATACTTCGCTTCTATGGCACAATGGGGACTTTAAAAAAACAAAGTTTTTGCCAGCCATTGGCGAGTTTTATTGCTCGATTCAGATACGGCATTTTTCATTATTAATGTTATTGTTTTTGTTGTTGCCTGCCAGCAATTAAAATTCCAAAGAAATGCCTCAATCAACAAAAAAAAAACACAAAAAAACCCAATCGAAAATTCCCTGATTTTGGGACTTTGTCTCTTTGCTATGCTTACCTTACTGTCGACTGCCGACGAAGGCCGCTGCAGTTGTCGGCATTTTTGTTGTTGCGTAGAGGTTAAGGGGTGCCAAGGGGGGTAGGGAGGGGAGCGCCTCAAGCGCGTAATCCAAAAATTGAGTCGCTTGCGATTTTTTCTAGGCACAAATGTTGAAATTCAGCGAGGCAGAGAGAGCGACAGAGAGAGAGGAACTTTCTTTGTTTTGCTTTTGCGCGACGTTCAAATAACAGTAAACTGTATTGTTGTTTGTGAATTGTCGTTGCCCGAAAACTTTTGCTGACCTCTTCGTCAAAAAAAAACACACTAACACGCTGCGACTGCGCAGTCAACGGCGACGACGACGTCAGCGGCGGGCCACATTCCAGCGGCTCACGGCTCTCTCTCTCTCTCTCACACACAGTGGCTATTGTGTGGGCGAGAGAGAGCGAAAGAGAGGCAGGGAGTTTGAAGTTGGCGAGCGCGGCACAAATACGATTTAATCAAAATTGTTGTTACATACACACAAGACACAAGAGAAGCAAAGCGCGTATGTGTGTGAGCGAGAGAGCGCCGTTTGATGCTTGTGTTTTGTATTTGTATTAGTGCTGTCCTCTCTTTGGCAACTGCTTTTTTGTTGTTGTTGCGCGAAAGAATGCCGTTTGCTTGGTTGTCGTTGTTGTTGCTGGGTCGCAACTTTCTGTGGTGCGCTGGCTATTTGTTTTGACCAGCAGCAACTTGTTGGAATGGTGCAGAATTTGATTTTTTTTTTTCAAATAAAATGCATAGCACTCACACGCACACACACATACACACACATTGGAAATGGGCACTTGTGCTTTTCTTTTTATTTTGTATGTAATTCAACGCCACACTTTAAAGCCGAATTCGAATTCGAATCTCAATCCGAATTCAAAATCCAAATTCGAAACGAAACACAACGAAACGAGACGAAACGAACGACGAGTGGCAACAGAGAACGCTTAACGACGAAACGCGCACAATGCGAATGCGACTTCGACTGCGACGGCGACAATCGCCAGAGTTCCAATGGGGCCGCACAGTCGATCGCGACGCCGTTTTTTTTTTTGCCTTGCCTCTGAGCTGGCAATGCGAGCGAGCGACCGAACGAGTGAGCGAGAGAGCGAATGAGTGTCTTTTGTCTGCGTATGTGTTAGTGTGATGTGTATATGTGTATTTGTGTGTAGACAACGCGCAACCTGCTGCCGCCAGTTCAACTGCTTCGTCCAGCTACAAAAATCAAACTAAAGTCCGAGTCGAGAGAGTTTCGTGCTGAGAGCAACTCTGCGTGTGCATGTGCAGTGTATCTGTGTGCAGTGTGTGTGAGTATGGAGTATCTCCCACTGAGATTTAAGATTGGAATGCGCCGCGTACATGATAGCAAATGTGTGTGTGTGTGTGACTGAGAGAGAGAGAGCGAGAGAGCAGTCGATCGTTTTGTTTCTTATGTGAGTATTGTTGTTGTTGTTGTTGTTGTTGAAGCGGCGGCGGCTCAGCGGCCAGGTTGAAATTGCTGGCAAAGAATTTGGCTGTCGCTGGCTGGGCTTATAAGCAGAACAGAATAGAACAGCGCACCCACACACGCAAACCTTACACACACAGAGAGACAGACATGCACTGGAAGCACCTTTTGCTTTGCTCTCCCCTCCCTTTCCAATGTTTCGTGTTTCCTTTGAAATCATTTTGCAAAAATCTTTAACCAAGATGCAAACTTAAAACCGAAAACCAAAAAAAAAACAACAATAACACAACACTAGTAAGGTAAATACTGAGCAAAATAAATAAAAACTTCAAAGGAGAATCCCAGTAGCTAACTGAAATGTCAGTGTGTAAGTGAAATTCCAATGTTTTATCTTGGCAGCCGCCGACGCCGCTGTCGACGGAGCAGCAGCAACAAAAACAACAACTATTTGGAGCCCAACACGAACACAGCGAATAAGAACATGTCGAAAGCATTTAATGAACAACGATTGAAAGATGCTCTTAAATAGCTAAAACAACTGGAAGAGCTTTAGCTGGAACTGTATGCATCTGCAAATAGTAACATTCGTTAGATTTTCAAATAGCGCTTGTCCTTTTCATTTGTGTTGGGTGCGTGACAGACAAAATGAACGATGATTGGAAAATGCTCTTAAATAGCATAGACAGCTAAAAGAGCTTTAGCCGCAACTGAATGCAGCAGAGAGCAGCTTAACATTCAATAAGTTTTGCCCTTTTGATTAGTGATAAGTGCGTGACACAAAACAAAACACAAATAATAAACATAATTATCTTACGTAACAACTAATACATAAGTATAAATACATTCTTTTAAGATAAGCTATTTAATCATAAAAAGTAAGTTAACTTACTAAGCACGACACTCAATCAACTCTAGTTGGAATATGAGCATTCGTTAGGTTATTCCTCGTTCATTTCCACTGACCTTCGCACATAGCAGAGGCTTTAGCTGATGGGCTCGCCTTCTAAGCGCAGGGTGCGCAATGCAAAGCAAAGGAGAAAAGCGCGGCGCAAGGCCGTAGCAGCGGCTGAGACGGCGGCGGAGAACGCGCAAAAGAAATACCAACACACACACACACAAGCTCACGCACACATTCACGCGGAGCAACAGCAGCAGCAGATAGGTGTAAGGCAAAGCACAGGGATACGGGAGGGGGGAGACAGCACTACGCTGCTGCTGCTGCTGCTGCCCGCTGGCCATTTGCTACGATATCGTCACTTGGGCGCATTCCTCAGCATAATGTGAGCTTGATTTGCTGGATTCTTTTTGCTCTTGGACACCCCCCTCCCTGATCCATCCCAGCCCTCTCACTCGCACTCCCGCTGTCAGCGCCAGCCATCTATTCCAGATTCTCGTCTCGTCTCGCTCGCACACACACGCATGCACACTCGAAATTATTTTGTTGCCGTTTTTTCATTTTTTTTTTGTTTTTCTGCCTGCCGACATTTTAGTACCCTAAACTCATTGGAAATGGATGGAGAAGGTGATAATAAAGTTGGGTAAAAACAGGCGTACATATAACAATAACAGAGTATAGATATTCCTGATCAGCATCAATCGTGTAATTAGCGTAAGCTTGTGTCTTTTTATCGATTTTATATTTTATATATATTCAACCCTGAGAATCTTCGAGTCGAGCACACCCGACTAGAGCATTCTTACTTGTTTTTTTTCTTCAGTTTTCTCAAATATGCCGCACATACACACGCACAGAGACACAGAGAAGAATCTAGAGCCATGTTTTTGAGAAGAGGATGGGGCTCACCATGGGAACCTGGAGCTAGCTCTTCGATTTCTTCCAGTGTATTTGCTATGCGCGTCGCTGCTGCTGCCGCTGTTTTCGTTGTTGTTGTTGCTGGTTCTTTTCGTTCTAAGACCGGTTGTTGTTGTTGCTCTTGGTCAACATTGTGTGTATATGTGTGTGTGTGTGTGTGTGGATGCCGGAGCCTGTGCCTGTCGAGGCCGAGTCTTCAAAACAACAAATATTTTATGCAATTCCTTGAAGGCGATTTTTCGTTGTCGTAGCTGGAACTCTTTCTTTTCGATTTTTTCCTCATACCTTGTACCCAATAAAAATGGGTAAGAAGCGGGTATGGCATGCTGGAATGTTTGGATTCCAGTGCTGTTTCCAAAATGCAATCCTATAATAAATTGTAATTTAAAAAATAAGTCTTTATTTAAGGGCCAATCAAATTAGCTACAGGGTATCTGTCGGTCGGTATTACTTGACTTGGCCACTCTTGTTTTTGACTTGTGGTTTTTTTTTTTTGCTTAGCCAAAGCTGAATCTTGACCGAATCTTTGGCAGAATTGGCGCGCAATTTGACAGGGCCTCGCTCAGCTCAGCGCAACTTGGCTTTTTTTTTTTGTTTTCTTGGCCACTTTTTCAGCTGCCGGATTTCAGATTCTTGCTTCAGTCTGGGCCAGCATTTCTATTGGAAATTCCCAGCTGGAAATCGCTGACGGGCAATTCGGCGCTGACAGCACAATTTTTGGGATTAAAACTCTTAAAACAAAGCATAGCATATCAAAACGCTTTCTGTCAGCTCTGTTCTTTATAATTGTTTGTTGTTGCCTGGAACTTATACGTTGCGCTTCATTTGGCATCGATGTTGTCGCATATTTTTTGTTTTTATTTTGAATGAATATCGTTGACCCCCCCCACCACCGCACCAAGCCCAAATGTTAATGGACATAACGATAATGGACGTGGACACTCCTCTCTCTTAAGCTGTTATTTGGCTCTCTTTTGAGGTATTTTTATTACTTTTGTTACACTAACTTACTTCCTATTCACGCGTTTTGTTGTTGTGCTTGTTGCTCTTCTTCTTTTATTGCCAGGTCGAGCAGCGAATGGAATGTAAATAAGAGATCGCCTCCCCACTTTCCAGTGGGCACTCCTTTGCATGAGTGAACGAGACTGCATGAATTGATTGATTCTTTGGAAGCCCGCAACCCTCACCGAAAATGTTCACAAAATAGTATTCATCGATTTTACATATCGAACAATAACAAATTGTTGATTGCCAAAAAATAGAGTTGAGCGAAAGTTACAAAATGTTGAGAGAATTTCAATAATAAGCCATTGATAATTGACAAACAATACATTCCAATATTCCAGCTTGGTAGGGGAGTGACTGTGAGCAAATGGAATTTGAATCAATTTGGAAGCATTAGTGTTTTATATTCTTGAGCTTTTTGGCAGTTACATTGGAATCACGATGCTTTTGTCGTGGAATGTGGAGTGTGTGGAGCGTATTTGTGTGTGTGTGTGAGTGTCCGTCCAGTCGCAGAGAGTCGGTGTCTAATCTGCCTACCCTACTTTCACTCCAATTCAAGTCATCGGCATCGGCATCGGCATCTCGCTCAATTCAATTTATTCGAGCCGAACTTTTCTCTAGTCGCTTGCCAGTAGCAACGACAACGGCAATAACAACGGCAACAACAACGACAGCAACAACAATGATCGCTGCAAACTGGCGCCGTTGTAGTTGTAGTTTCCAGTGGGTGGACTAGGGGGTGGGTGCGAGGGGGGGGGAGGAGAGGCGCTGCTGCTGTTGTTGTGTTTTTTTTTGCTGCCGACTAAACTGCAATGAAATTTCGACTGTTGTTGCTGCTGTGTGTTTGGGGGATTTGTCTTTTTCGGCATTGGAATGCAGCGTATCTGTTGCTGCTGCTTCGGCTCCTGCTTCTGCTGCTGTTAAGCCCATAACAGCAACAAAAAGTTGCCTTTGAAATGTGTTCTAAATAAATTCCAATGAAATGCAAGAAACGAAGCAGCGACTAGAGATGAGTGCGTGACTGATTTTTACAGATGGCGAAAAAATACTTAATTGTTGGCCAATGGGCCAATAGAAAACATAAAAGATTTAGTTATTGCCAATGGGCTTTTTCTTCTTATTATTTATTTATATATATTTGTTTATTATAGAACCGGCCTTTTCAAAGTTCGAAATACATTTTTGGCCATTATTTTACCTTTCTACAAGTTGCAAATTCACATTTCGTGGTCAGCTTGACTTGATTTTTGCGGGTCTCGTGCTTACGTTGTGTCATCTCTAAATGTGGGATGGGGGCGCGCAGATGTACAAGTAACTCACTCGCCGATACAAATTCTGTGCTGCGCAACGCGATTGCAATCTTTAGCATCGTCATCAGCAGCAACAACAACAACAACAACGCGGGCACGGGACCCGAGAGACGCAGTCGCAGCAGTCGCAGCAGCCCCCAAAGACCCAAAAGCATTCGCAGCGGCCGCGCAGTCAGCGTCAACGTCAACGTCAGCGTCGCGCGTGCGCAGTCTCAACGGATGTCTGGGTTCAAGTGTTGTTGTTGCTGCGGTTGTTGTTGTTGTTTTTGTTGTTGGTTTTGAAATTTCTTGCTTACCTGTTTGCAGGCTGCAGGCTGTAAACCTCAGTTTGCAGCTTTCTTGCGCATTTTTCTTGCTCTCCACCAACAGCTTACACGCTCTCTGTCTCTATCTCTCTATCTCTCTCCGTCTCCCTCTCGCTCGCAAAAATAAAAATCGAGAAAATCAACCAATTCCCGTACAGTAGCTGCTCGTTTTTTTTTATGCTTTTAATGAGCGTTTATATTGCCACATGGCCGAAAGGATTGTGGATTGAAATTCCAGCATTTTGGTCTGTTTTTTTTCTTTCGCTTTCTGCTACTTTCTGCTGCTGTTGTTGTGGTTGCGGCTTGAACTTGTGCCCCTGCACCCTCCATCACCACCTTTTTGACACTTCCCCCTCAATTATTTCCATTTCCCATATTTCATCAACAACAACTCGAAATGTATGCATCTATACTCCAGACGTTCTCATCAAAACACTCTTAGATAGTTTAGGTAAGCCGCAAACAGTTGTGCAAATAATGAAAATGTGTTAAATATAGTTACGATTCTCATGATAATACCATGATTATGATTATGCTGATGATGACGATGTTGTTGATGTTGTGGAAAAGGTGTTGTTAACAAGTTAACGAATAACCACAACAATAAAAATACAATCACAAGTTCAAGTACCAAAGGAAAAATGTGTGAAAATTGTGCTCAAAGAAATTCTTTGGAAATGATTAGGAAATTAAGAGACGGATAGAGTTATTTTTCCAAATAGCTAAAAATCTTTATTAAATACCTGATTCGAACTTCAAAATGGAGTTTTATTGGTTCCGATTTTTAAAGTGAAAGCAAGAGAGATTATCTAATGAAAATCAAACAGGTTTTAAGCCAATTTTGATAGCAATGTTTTGTTCATTCTATTTTGGGGGGGGGGGGGGGGGCTAATACTGATCAGGAGTATATATATGCGCTTAAACCTTATAGTAGAGATTTAAAATATGTTCGATATAAGCAAGGAATTGATAGAATCGTATAGGAATATCCACACATATAAATATATATTGTCATACTTATTTTGTCACTTCTATGTAGAACATTTTGCAATAAGTTTTCTCCCCAACAACTATAGACCCCCCCCCCTCTCCACCGCCTCCTTCCCTTTAGCAATTAGCAACTATGGCGAAAAATAATAAAAATTCTACGTTATGCAAAATTTGACACAGAATCAAAGCTGAGGTCTCAACCCAAGGGGGGAATTGGGGGGTATGTGTAGAGGGGGTCGTGGAGGGGTTCATGGAGGGGAAGGTGAAAAGTCAGGTGTTCAGTGCAAATCTGCTGACGATCAACAAGAACAACGAAAATAACAACAGCACCAGCATCTGGCAACTAGCGAGAGTGGGGAGGTTGGAGGGTCATTTATGGAGGCAAGTTGCTCCGATGGCGTTTCGAGCGCTGCTGTTTGGCTCGAACAAATGATAAGCGCCAAATATTTGTTGATAAATGTTTGGAAATTAAATGAGCGGCAACAACAACAAGCGGCAACAACAGCCGGCAACAACAACAACAGCCAGACAACAACGTTGAACTCATCGCTCTGGCATGCAAAAGCCAAATATTTATCAGCCTAGGAGGCACATATGTATGCACATAAATACACACACACACACACACACGCACATACACACATCTATCTATTTATCTGTATCTGTTAACTACATATTACTTTGGCTCCCACGGCTCAAAAGCGGTTCATGCTAATTAAAATTTGAATAATTTTCAATAGACATTTGGCGCTTTGGGTTTTTTGAATGATCTACTCGTGCATATATACATATATATGTATATATGTATATACGTATGTACAAAAGATATGTATGCGATATGCATACAAATTTGTAGATTTGGCAAAAGTTATAGCTCATTATCTCCCGGCAAGATACATATGTACAGCTCGTATCTGGTGTCTGGTATCTGGTATCTTGTCGCTTTTTGCCTCTATCTTGGCTTTGTTCTTTGCCATGTTGACCGGTTCCGTTTGGAGCGTACCCATGCTGGTACTCGACTGGCAGATATCCTGTAAGCTTACAACTGAACCATTTACAAAAAACCCTCTTCTTTTTCACCAAAAACAGTTTCAATACAGTTTATTTAGTAAGTTTTACAGTTTCAATATTTATTCGAAAATTCGTACAACGTTTGCAGAAATCATAGATGCGTTGTTTATGTATATAAAATTAGATTATGACAGTATCGAGGAGTAATATTGGAAATATTTGAAATATTTAATTTTGAACTTCATAGATAAGACCGTTAAAGAGGTGATTAAATTTGTTTTCCTATAGTTTTCCGTACTTGAAATTACTTCCTCTGCCTGTTACATATATTTCAAACAATTTATGAGCCCCACTTTGGTTGTGATGGTTCCAGGGTATTGCAATTTTGATACAGCATTTACTTTGCTTATCAGCTGGCTAACAGCAATGCGTCAGCATTGCCAACTTGGCTTTTATCACAGACTTATGCACACACACACACACAGTATGAATATTTGTGTGTTTAGTCAAATTTGACAGTGTATTAATCATACGCCGCGTAGACGACGTAATCGTCCACAATTCTTCAACTGCGTCAACGTAATACGTATCACTGAAAACCTAATCCCCAATTTCCCATCAGCTGACAGCTGCAAATTTTGTTTCAGTTGAAAATAATTTAACAACAACAAGAAAGAATGAGCAAGTCGAGGGAGCTCGACTAGCAGATACCCTGAACCCAAACCTTTAAATGCAATCTTTTTTCAGAAGTCAAAAATCGATTCTAAAAAAAAAAAAGGATTTGGAAAATGTATATTTCCCATATACATTTTATGTTGCCGAATTTGTACTCGAAATCCAACTAAAAATAAAAGAAACACGAATTAAATTAAAAGCCAATTTTGAATAGAGGACGATTGGAAACTAAATCTAGTCCTAGCAAGTGTTCTCCATGGATACAATTTGGACTTGAATTTCAAGCGAATATCACAATTTCAAATTCGAGTGTCATATTTTTCTACAGGTCGAAGCCCCATTTTGACAAAGTTATGTGGAGCCAAACCAAAATGCGATTTTAATTATTTGTATTTTTCAGTTGATTTGAATTTAATTTGAGGTTCGATTTTCCTCGAACAGCTGAGTCACACGAACACTGCCTGGAGTACAATATTCATTTGTTGTGGGTTATTAAGTGTGGCTGTCATGGCAACCGCATTTCCAAGTAGTGGCCACAGACCACAGACCGACCGGAAGGGCGACGACGCTTTACCTAATAACTAAATCTAGCCACAACAAATCAAAAAAAGAATAACAAAAAAAAAAAAAACACGTATTCGAAAGGATTTTACAAATTAAACCCCATCAAGCGAAGTAAGAACAAATCGAGGTAGGTACAAATTATGGGCAGGCATAGAAAAATTAGAAGAAATGCAGACAAAATCAAAAAACAACAACAACAACAACAAAAGGCCAACAAGAGCAACCAGAACATAAGCAGCGGCAGAAGGGAACGCAGGAAGCGAATAAAAATTCTTTGCCTCAAGGAGGGCGGGTCGGTGAAGGGCGTTACTGCCAAAGAATGACACGCATCCGGTTTTAAAATTCCAAAGCAAGATACTACACCAACAAAAAATTGAATGAAGTGAATTTTGAAAGAAGCGAGTTTATCATATCGTTTTTAAAATTTACAAAACAAATTTTTGGATTTCATACATTAAAAGAAAAAAATGTATTATAAAAGAATCAAAAGAATCTAGCCCGGAATTATCCTACTCATGGAATAAACTGTAAAAAATAATATTTAAAATTACCAGGCAAAAATTCAAGTTGCAATCAGTTTTTTGTGTCGAACATTCTCCGGCCCGGAATTCCAGTATTTATATTCCTACTCTGAACCAAACTGTGGACAAAGTTTTCAGACCAACACTTCATCTCAAAAGTTCGGCTCAGATGTATGTAGATATAAATAAGCAATTTGTTATGAAAAATGTGAAATTATTACTCAAATCCATTAAAATTTTTTTTTTTTTTTCGTTTTTAACCCTTTTTTTTGTGAGTGTAGAAAAGAGTTCATAGCCTGAGCTGAGCGGAGCAGCAGACCCAGTCTCAGGACCACAACAGGCTGAGGAATTCAAACACTTGAAAATTAACAACAAGTCGAAGAAGAACAGCTTCAGCTTCTTCACCTCACTTGCCAAGGGTGTCCCAAAATGATGGCAACGCCAGCTGAGACGCCGACTGCGCCGCTGGCGACACTGGAACTGCAATATTTTAAAGCCATCTCGCTCTACCGCCGCCGCAGCTACGAGCGCTGCGCCGAGTTGTGCAACGCGCTGCTTCAGGCTGGCCACGAGAACAATGTCCAAATATTTGCCACACCGTCGGGGAGGGAGGAGGAAATGGACGGCGGACAGCAGCAGCAGTCGCTGGCGGATCTCGAGAGTCGAGAGCACAGATTCGGTAGCAATTTGCAACGCATTGGCCCCCGGCGACGACGTGGCGGCGACACCGATGCCGGGGCAGCATCGACACTGGCAACCTCATCCCATATAATGCCCACTTGGCTAATGGAGGGTGTCTGGCAATTAAAGATGCGTGCCCTGACGCAGCGCGTCTATCTCGACGATCTCGAGGTGGACGATGCCGGCGATGCCGGTGAGTTGGCCAAATTTCTAAATCACTTATCAATAGCAAGACTCCTTGCTCCATTTCTAGAGTACAATGAGGAGGTGGAATTCGAGCGCATTGCGACAGCTGCTCGTCCTGGGAGCAGCATCAAGACGGCTTTCCAGCCACGTCCGAGCACCAGTCAGAGACGGGCCACGGGTCAGGTGACCCACTCGAGCGATGGACGGATTAACAGCGCCCGGCCCAACTCGGCAGTGACGCGACCCGGCACCGCTGTCAGTCGCCCGGGCTCGTCGCTGGGGGCACGTCCCGCTTCCCGCTGCGGCACTGCATCCCGGGTGCGTGCCACCTCAGCGGCTGCCTTCAATGTGGGCGATACGATGGCAACACTATATCAGGCCTCCCGTCTCAATCCCACCATCTATGCGGAACGTGAGGCTATTGTCAAAGCACTGTTTCAGTTCCTCTACTACCACGAGGCGGATGTGCAGAAGGCGCACTCGCTGTGCCAGGCGGTGCAGCAGCGACCTGGCCAGGATCAGTCCGATTGGTGGTGGCAACAGCAGCTGGGCAGATGCCTGCTCGCCTTGCACTATCCACGGCGTGCCGAGCCGCATCTGCAGCAATCGCTGGCTGCCTTCCCCCATCCGGATACGTATCTGCTGCTTTCGAGACTTTATCAGCGACTCAAGCAGCCGGAACGAGCACTGGTGCTCATCGGACTGGCGGCGGACAGACAACCTTTCGATGTGACCTTTCGCCTAGAACAGGCGCGAATTCATCAGGCCATGCTGCAGCAAGAGGATGCACTGCAGCTGTATCGTCTGGCGGCCAAATTGCAACCGATAAATATCGAGGCGTTGGCCAGCATTGCTGTGGGCTACTTCTATGATAATAATCCGGAGATGGCATTGATGTACTATCGGCGTATTCTCTCGCTTGGCGTTCACACAGCGGAGCTCTACTGTAACATTGCTCTCTGCTGTCTCTATGGCGGTCAGATCGATCTCGTTCTGCCCTGTTTTCAACGTGCTCTCCACATGGCCCAGCAGCCGGAGCAGAAGGCCGATGTCTGGTATAATCTCAGCTTTGTGGCTGTGGTTAGTATGACTATAGATACTGATATCATTCAGTATTCAACAAATTCTCAACTAATCTCAATCTTCTTCACTCATTTCCATCTCAGACATCGGGTGATTTCAATCTGGCCAAACGCTGCCTGCAACTGTGCCTTACAGCCGATTCTCGGGATGGAGCTGCTCTCAATAATTTGGCTGTGCTGGCGGCACACAGTGGCGATATTATGGGCGCCAAATCATATCTAAATGCGGCCAAGGATGTGCTGCCCGATGCCGGCGAAGTGAACGCCAATCTTCAATATATGGATCTCAATTACAAGCTATAGTTTTCAAACCAGCAATATATCAAGCTTCATCATCAATTTATTCATCGCAATTTAGGGTCTCTGGAGCCAATCGTAGATGGTGTTCAGACCCACTTTGGTAACGGCGCTGGCCTCCACAATGGTCACCTGCTGGCGTATCTGTTTCTGTAGCTTGGACATTTGCAGCATGAGGAGCGCCTCGTTGCGCATCTGTCGATAGGAGTAGTCCATTTTGGTCAGCACCAATAGAATCCTTACCTTCTGCAGACGCGGCTCCGTCAGAATCGAATAAAAGAGCACCCCTAACAAAATAAGTAAATGAGAAATGGTAGATTTACGTAATAAGTTGGTTGACTTACCTGCTGCTGATATCTGGCACAGATTGGAGGCATCCACCACATAGATGAGCTTCTTGACATCCTCAAAGTATTGACTCTGACGCCACAGTGGCGCCATGCTGCCACCGATTTCGAGCACCTGAATGAATTTGGCCAGGTGCTTGCCAGCGTGAGGCGTTGCAGCCGCAGCGGCTGCATCGGTTGATGGTGGCGGCGGTTTGTGTCTGTCGCCATTGGTTGGTTTTTCGGGGAAATAAATGCGAAAGATGCCGGTGCCGATGGTGGGCATTGAATAGCTGGTCTCATCTATGGATTCAGGCTCCTGTAAAGCCTTGAGGAGGTGCGTTTTGCCCGCCCGCTTGGGACCCAGACAGATGCAGGACATCGCTGTTTTTAATTCTATATAAATACATTTATTGATTCAACAAGCTAAATTGCCTTGGTGACGAAATTTTGAAAAACCGTTACAACAGATGTGGCATCGAAATGGAAATGTTATCGTTTTATAAGTGGTGTTGAGAAGCCAAAATAAGCGGCTAAATCAGCGTCGACTTACTCTGTTATATCGTTGTCGAGAGCATTCATATTCGGTATTTTGTTTGTTTAATTTGCCTTATTTTGGATAAAAAAAAAAAACAAAATCTTGTTTATCAATGTTCGACTAAAAGCGAATAGCAGCCCGTATTTTTCAGCTCCACTGTTGAGCAACAGTTGCGCCGCTGTTATTGCCAAAAACATATGTTTTTTTTTTTCGAAAAAGCAACTCATTCAAAACACACCGAAATTATTTGAATTGACGCAGCAAAAATGTGTGAATTTCTCGGCGCACCGGATCAAAGTGGATTTAAAAAGCAATTCGCGATCGATGTAAATGGCATCAGCACAGAATTCGTGTTCCACAACTTCGACAACAAATGGCTGCTGCTAATTACACAGCTGGGCAAAACACCGGCGCTTTACAATGTGGCCTTCGATGTGAAGCGCGACAATCGAGTTATGCCCCATCTGCATGGCCCCGTGGATGATCCAGAGTATTATGTCTCGGTGCCGGTGACAATGACCTGCTGCTTGGGCGCCGACACCGATGAGATACGCGGTGGCATTCAGTTTCTCATTAATAAGACGCCACTGCACAAATGTCCCTGCGAATTGGTGATTGGATTAGGATTAAAACAGCTGCAAACGGCTGATCTGAAGGCCATTGCTAAGGTGTTGGAGGTGGGCGTATTTTGAGTGTTAAGCATAGGAAAGTGCGAAAATAAAATATTGTCATATATTGAATACCATCTAAATAAACATTTTGCAGATTTAAATGCAACCAAACAGAATATTTTTTTGAATGCAAAAAAAAACAATTTCTAGCAGAATAGAATTGTCTGGTTTGTGGAGTTGCTCACTTCCATAACCAAATTATGATACCTTCTCCAAGTGTATACAAAAAAAAAACACATTCCAGTGTTTAGTAAAAATTTTTTATATTTCCACGCAGTTGTACATTAAAACGTGTACGAAAAGTGGGAAAAGTAAAAACTTCACTTATTTCTTTACACATAACAGCTGATGATGTTTGTTGATGTTGCAAGGATTGCTGCTGCTGCTGCTGATTAATCGAAGAGACCGAAACCCATATCATCGTCGGAGACATCGGATTCCTCCTCCTTCTTCTTCTCCTCCTTCTTGGACTCAGCGGCGGGCGCATCAGAAGCAGCAGGGGCAGCAGCACCGCCAGCGGGGGCAGCACCGACACCGGATCCAATGTTGGTGATCAGATCCTTGACATTGATACCTTCCAACGCCTTGGCGAACAGGCCAGGCCAATAGGGCTCAACCTCAACGTTGGCGGCCTTCAGAATGGTCGAGATTTTCTCACCCTGTAAGCAAATACAATTAGTGCGCATTCTCCACTTAAACCATTTAAAATTACAACGGATGGCAGTAATTTTAGCAGATTTATTTTATTCGATTTGTATTTTTTTTCTTGGAAAACTTACGGTGACGGCAACATCGTCATCAACCAGAATGAGGGAAGCGTAGACGCAGGCGAGCTCAGCTTTTGTCGACATGGTTAAACTGTTTGCTTATTAATTAATAATTGGTGCAAGTTGCCAAAAATTAATAGTTTATAATAATCGGCCTTAGCTCGAAAGAGAACAAGCACACGGAACAAAATCCTAAACCGGAAAGAGCGATGCGCGTCAAGTTGGCTGCGGCAACCGTTGTTTTTTTGCATCGCCGTGAATGGCATACCAAAAATTAGCACTTACCAGCACTGTTATGAAACGTAAACAATGTTCGATAAGTTATGAACATCGATATATTATAAATATATTGTAAATAATAAAAACGCACGTAAAATGGAAGACATTGAAATTAAAGAAGAAAATGAATCTGTTATTGATGAAAAGCCGGTGGACATAAATAAAATAGGCTCGCTTAAGTCGCTGGGCCCGTTCATAGCGAAACATGAAAACAGTCAAAATACGGTCTATTTGAGTGATGTGCCAGCGATCTGCAAAGAACAGCCCTGCATGCTGGGCGTCGATGAGGCTGGACGTGGTCCTGTCCTGGGTCCAATGGTCTATGGCATCTCCTACTGCCCGCTTGAGAGCAAGAGTGCTCTGGTTGAGCTGGGCTGCGCGGATTCTAAACAGTTAACCGAGGAGAAGCGGGATGCCATCTTCAATGATCTGAATACGCTGGAATATGCCAATAGTTGCATTGGCTGGGCTGTTGAAATCATTTCGCCCAATGTCATCAGTAGCAGCATGTATCGACGCACCAAATGCTCGCTGAACGAGGTCTCCATGGACTCAGCCATGGGTCTGATACAGCACGCCATCGATGCGGGCGTTAATATTGCGGAGGTCTATGTGGATACGGTGGGTCCACCGGAGAAGTATCAGGAGAAGCTGCTCAAGCGGTTTCCCAATTTCCAAATAACTGTGGCGAAAAAGGCTGACTCCACTTATCCGATCGTCTCGGCTGCGAGTATATGCGCTAAAGTGACCCGTGATCATGCTCTGAAGGTTTGGCAGTTTCCCGAAGGATTGGTCATTAAGGACAACGCATTTGGTAGTGGTTATCCCGGTGATCCGGTGACCAAACGTTTTCTCACCGAGCACATTGACCTGGTCTTCGGGTTCCCACGGCTGGTGCGCTTCAGCTGGTCAACGGCCGAAAATGCTCTGGCCGACAAGGCGTACGACATGGAGTTCGATGAGCCCGATTCCGAGAAGCCCAAATATGCGGGCACAAAGCTAACCAAGTTCTTCAAGGGCACCACCAAAACGGGCGAGGTGAAGCGCGAGGAGTGCCGCTTCTTCAAGCAGTGCCATTTAGATAATGTAACCGACTTTTGACTATTAGTACCTAGACTCAATTCCAGATACACTTTATAAATAAGCAATAAAAAAATAAAAATATTTTTAAATTATTCAGATATCTGCGAGTGAAATTGGGGCATAAATCTCACCTATGCCGAAAAGTTCTTCGGGATCGAGACAAATACAAAAATTCATTGACTGGCATCGGAAAAGAACTAATCTCCAACATATCTACAGACTAAGCAAACTTGAAAGAGGCAGTTTTACCCCATAAAATCTACGAATTTAATTTGAAAATGCGCACGAAATTTTGGAATAGATTTTCTTTATCCAATTTTTATTTATAAAATGTATACAAGAAATCTTAAAAATATGTGCCAAGCGTAAAATTGTCATCTTCATCAGATGTTAATCTCTTTTTAGCTCCCACAAAACAAGCGCTTTAAGGTAAATAAATATAATGTAAAAGATAAAATTTGTTCTGTAATTTTCTCTGTTTGGTCCGATATTAGAAGCTTTGCTCTAATACTGGGCAACATTCCTCCACAGAAACCACCGAGCACTTCCCAATCCACATCCACCTAACCAAAGCAGAAAGAATTAGAATTGCTTGTTAAATTTGTGTGTTTGAGCTTTAATTAATTGTAGTCGCTCGTGAACGCCATTCTTTATAATTAGTATCGTCTTCACACTAAACTACGTGGGGATTGATGCAGTTACACTGTTCGAATGTATGCGTGCTCCATCCATATTGATTTGGATGGATAACTGGCGACTAACTACACTAGCTTGCATGCATATATATATGTTTATATATGCATATACTATATGTGCCATAATGTACGCTTAGAAACTAACATTACAAGGTTTCTCGGTTACGATTATGATTACGAAAGTCCTCTCTAACAAAATGCATTATGGTTATATACTAAAAAAAATTAGATATCTGCTGAGCTTGTAAAAACATACAAAACTTAGAAGCATTAGAATCATTTGGGGAGCTTACGGACTAAGGTTGGAAAGCGCAGGAGAAGAGATCGGGGAGCGGGTGTCGGTTTTGGCCATGCCACCGAACCGCACCGCACACATCGGCGATAACTATTCCCACTTGACTCGATCGATGTGTTGGGCAAAAGGGAGAATAGAACATTGATATATATATATATATATATATATATATATGTGTGTGTGTGTGTATGCAAATAAAGAAAGTCGGGTTTAGTGTATGTGTGTGTGTGTGTGTTTAGAAATCAAGTACTTCAATAAACATAACTTAAGAGCTGCAGCTGCTGGGAGCGGCTGGGAGATGATGATATATCGATTGCCATTGCGGATCAGAACTTTCGCAGATCGAGAACAAAGACGCTGCCATCGGAGGCACTGGCGCCGACCTTGGTACCCTTGGAGTTCCAGCAGACCTCGAATATGCCACCGGTGCCCTTATAGCTATGCACCAGATGTCCCGTCTGCGTGCTCCAGATGTGCACACACTTGTCAAAGCTGCCCGACGCCAGATGCTTGCCATCCGGACTGAAGGCCACGGAATACACGGGCTCTGTATGTTTCGTCAGCGTATGAATGCAACTGCCACGTTCCACATCCCACAGACGGACCGTCGAATCGAACGATGCGGAGGCGAGTATCAGATTCGTGTTGGGATTGTTGGTGCCGGGTCCGGTGGGTGACCATTTTATCGTATAGATCTCCTTGGAATGCGCCTGCAGATCGTGACAGCAACGATCCCGTGTCATACTCCAAATCTTGAGGGTCATGTCATCCGAACAGGAGGCCAATAGTTGACCCTGCGGACACCATTTGATTGCATTCACCTCATTGGTGTGGCCACGGAACGTCTTTATTGGCTCGTTCATGCCCAGCTTACACACATGTATCCGCTGATCTGTGCTGCACGATGCAAACGATTGATTCGATTGCCAGTCGACGTCCAAGGCGGGTGCACTGTGGAACGCAAACTGCTGGGTACACTGACCGGTCGAGGCATCCCAGATGATTGTCGTCTTGTCAACGCCCGCTGAGAGTATATAATTGCCGCACTTGTTCCACTTGAGCGCAAAGATGGGGCCCTTATGCTGGCCCAGCGTCGATGCCAAGCGACCATCTGTCTTCCAGATGCGGGCATAGCCATCGTAGCTGCCAGTGGCCAAAAGTGAACCATCGCACTATGCAGAAAGATCAATTTGATTAATATATACGTATATAGAATAATATATGCTGATCTCTGCTTACATTCCAGTCGAGCGATGTGACATCCTTGTTGCTGGGCACCTCGGCGCCGCCCTTCTGTATGCAGTGGCGCAACACCAGCTGACTCGAGTTGGCATTGGCATCGGACATGTCCCAGATGCGTGCGGTGCTGTCGCCGGAGCCACTGGCAAGCAGATCCCGACTGGGATTCCAGGCGCAGATGAACACTTCGCTTTCGTGGCCCCGCAAGACGCGTGCCTTCGATTCAGGTATCTCGATGCTCTGATCAATGTCCATTGCCTCGATGACAGCGCTGCCAGGTGTGCCAGTGCCGCTGCTGCTGCCACCACTGCCGCCGCCACCACCACCAGCACTTCCGCCGCCTCCTCCGCCACCAACGTTACCGCCGCTGCCGGATGTGGTGCTGCTGGGCACAGCACTCTGTGCGCTCGTTGTACACATCGGCGCCACGGTAGCAACAACTCGTGTGGCCGCCGCTCCACCAACCGCACCACTGGACGTTTTTGTGCCCGCAGCAGCTGCCGCCGCCGCTGCCGCCGCAGCTGCTGCTGCTGGACCGGCTGCAGCTACATCTGCGCTGCCAGCTGCGGGCACCGCCGTCGTCACACCGCCCGTCGTTGACTGTTCGACGCTGCTGGAGTTGCTGCTGTTGCCATTGGTGGACGTCGATGAGGCGGCATCATCCGCTGTACTCGTTGTATTTGGATATGCCGCACCGCTTGCGGCATTCGCATCATTTGCGCCCGGTTTTTTACTGGCTCCGCCTGTTACTGCTGCTGCTGTCGCCGCAGCTGCTGCATCCGCTGCATTGTTGCCAACGCCAGCTGCAGCTGTGGCCGAGTTGGAATTCGCTCCGGCATTGGCCGCCAAGCCAGCTGTGCCATTGTTGTTATTACTGTTGGCTGGGGCATTGTTATTTGTTGCAATGGGACCACTGGAGTCCACTTCGCTGGTGTCGGCGCCACTGCCACCATTGCCGGTAGGTGTGCTGTTGCCCGTGCTGCTCGAATTGTTGCCCTTATTGGCAGCTGCGCCACCACCACTAGCCGTGCTCGTTGACGTACCCGTGCCCGGTTCAATTTTAATCTCCGTTTTTGCATTGCTATTCGCATTGGCGGAAGCATTATTGGTGGCATCAACACCGCCGCCAGCGCCACCACTGCCACCCAATTTACCCGGCTCTGTTTTGACTGTCGGCTTGAGAGGCTTCACCTCGGGCATGACAGCATCTATGAGACTCAATCCCTCGATGGGCCGTGCCACTTCACCATCCTCGCCAACGCTCCACTCGACCTCTGTGTAGAGCAGACCCTTCTGCAGTATGGTGAGTAGGGCAGCGGGCGGCACCAGAGCGCCATTGATGTTGCTCTGCGAGATGTGGGACTCGATGCCAAACACATAGGCGGAGTGCAGAAAGCCTGAAAAAGCAGAAGATTGATGAGATGATGATGATGATGAGGGGCGAGTGAGGTGAGCAAACAACGCGTCTGACAACTTACCAGACTCCTGTAGATATCGGAAAACTAAAAAGTTGACCTCGTCGCTGGAGAAACTCATGTTCGGGCACAAGGACCACTTGTATTTTGGCACACACCCACAATATTTCCTTTGCTAACTTTCCTATTGATTCACGGACAACAAAAAAAACCCGCACTTCTAATTTACTTTTATGGCGGCTGCGCTGATTATGCTGATAACACGCCGCTGGCAGTACGTAACACATGCGTAAATATTCCACAACTGTTTGATGATATTTATTATTGCCAATTTCTAACGATTGGTTCTTAGTTCACTTTAAAATGCGATAGCATTTTATTTGTGTTTGCTCGTCGAGAAATGGTTGGAGAACTACAAAAAAAAAAATAGTCAACGACCGCTCGGCATTTGCAACGCTGTTTCTCGAAAAATGGCGGAGTCATGTGAAACAGTGTTGGAAACTGTTCGTGTGCAGTTAGGTGAAGGGGCTCCCGAGCGTTATGCAGCACTCGCGTCTCTTTGCACGAGTGTTTTTCAGCACTGTGTCCGCTAGATGGGCTGTTGCATGGAGAGGAGAGTGGAGGAAAAATCAATAGAAATTTTCATTGCGTGAAATGCCTGGATGCTCTGGTTGTTTTGCGTTAGTTCTACACTTTAATAACAGTAATCGAACGTAATTCAATCCCAAACTCGGCTTACATAAACTAGTGAATTAACGACACACACGCACACACATTCCGCGGCCAACACCCCAAAGAAAACCCACAAAAAAGATAAAATAAAACAAGCAACCGCAACCGTGAGAAGAATCGACACAAATTCCAGCAAACTGCCAAACAATATTTGCAGCGTGCAGCGTTTCAAAAGTAAGCAAAAGCGGCTACGTATTCCAAGCAGTTGTGTGCTACGCCTTCAAAAAAGAACAATTTGAACATATTTTTCGTGGGTTTCTGTTTCTGCGGTCTGTGCAAATAAATCGACTTCGTCATCTTGCTGCTGCCTGTGGTTAAAATGTGAAGAAGAAAAAAAATATAAAAAAAAGTGACGTCGACTACGACTGCAAGACGTGACATGAAAGCAAAATGAGCAACAACAACAAAGGGCTCAAGCCGGCGGCGGTGGCAGCAGCACTGATCGTGTTCTAGCATTAAATTATTTATTTAAACAAGTGCAAATTGTGATAAAACGTTGCGTTAAGGTCAAATGTTATCAGCCATGCAAGCTGTTGTTATATTTACTGTTTTAATAAATATATATGCAATATATATATATATATATATATATATATATATGTGTGTGCTAGATTGCAAGTGCTGCCAACGCGCATTGCCAAATAAAATCGAGTCTATGGGTTGACTTTACAGGAGGCTTGTGGCAGGGGGGTGTATGCTTGCCAAATGTCAAAAGTTCAAATTGCGCCAAATATGCGCTGTCTGTGAACGAAGCAATTAAAAATGAGAGAGACAGAGAGAGAGAGAAAGCAATCAGTAAACTTTTGTTTGTTATCGATATCAATTGATTGTTAAACAAATATGTATTATTCCGCCAACAGGTCTTCGGCTGAGAGAGAGACAAAGAGAGAGAGATCGGACGTACGTGAGAGAATAACAGAACAGAACATATAATTTAATTTGTTTTGCAAGCAAATCACAATTTTTGGTTTGAGTCTCAGTCGCAGCCTCTGCCTGCAGCAAGTGGCAACGTCGTCGATCAGTTCTCGCCGCCGCTGTTGTCGTCGTTGTCGTTGAGCTTAAAGCGATAAGAGCGCCGCATCGTTTCGAGCGCGCTCGCACAGATTTTTCTTCACCCCGAGTTTGCATAAAACCAGCGAAAATTAACAAGCTAACTACAATGGCGCCGGTGAGGGGGGATGGCATGAGAGGCCTGGCAGTGTTTATATCGGATATAAGAAATTGTAAGTAAAAAAAATAACACAATAAGTAACACATTTGTACAGTGATCAGTCGCTAAATGGGAATGCATAAATTTTCTGAATCAATTCTAAATAACTTTTAAATATAATTGCTGAAAGTCGCCAGCCTCAATTATAAAATCCTAAAGAACTATTTACAATTCAAGCTGTCTCAATTTGTGAGCGATCACTGTACTGTAAATATATGCTACGCATACGTAACATTGTAATAGGCTGCTGTTGGTTTTTTTTTTTCTATGTCATTTATTTTTTAAATTCAATTTATCAGCGCTTTTCTTATCCAAATTATGCACATAACTCTCATAGGGGCGTCATTTCTTGTCAAATTACGAGAAGAGGCGGCTTCCATATCTGTTTCTGTTTCTGCACATAACTGTGTGTGTGTGTGTAAGTGTGTGTGTGTATTCTCTGTAGCTTTAACTTGTCACTTCACTGGTCGCTCATTGACGGCGCTCTTGCATTCGATTATCGTACAAATTCAGAACGTCCCATTCCCGTTGCTGGTTAACTTGCCCAGCATATCTTCTATGGCGTGGCGATTCTCTCTACCATTGCGAACGCTGCTCAAATTGGTGACTGGTGACTGGTACTAATTGCCCTTCGAGCTGGGGTGTGATGGAGAGAGAGAAAGAGAGAGTACACACACGCAAGAGAGAGTTGTAGTTTCCGGTTGATCGGTTGGGTTTTACACAAAAATCCAAGTTCCGAATTATCATTCATAAAATAACTCTATCTATGATCCCATTCTTTCGTACAAAGTTTCAATAGGATAGCTTCCTTGAGAGCTGAGTTCAAATAGGTACATTCTCAAATTTCACACACCATCTAAAAATACGCTTAATTTTTAAAGGTAAAAGTAAAGAAGCGGAAGTGAAGCGCATAAACAAAGAATTGGCCAACATAAGGAGCAAATTTAAAGGTGATAAAACGCTCGATGGGTATCAGAAGAAGAAATATGTGTGCAAGCTGCTGTTCATATTCCTGCTGGGCCATGACATTGATTTTGGCCACATGGAGGCGGTCAATCTGCTGTCCTCCAACAAATACTCAGAGAAGCAGATCGTAAGTAATTTATATCTAATCTATATATGCATATATATATATCTATAATGTAATTTGTATACCATTTTGCAGGGCTATCTATTCATTTCGGTGCTGGTGAATACGAACAGTGATCTAATCCGTTTGATTATTCAGTCGATTAAGAATGATCTGCAATCGAGGAATCCGGTGCATGTGAATCTGGCGCTGCAGTGCATCGCCAATATTGGCAGTCACGACATGGCCGAGTCCTTCTCGAATGAGATACCCAAGCTGCTCGTCTCGGGCGATACTATGGATGTGGTTAAGCAGTCGGCTGCATTGTGTTTGCTGCGACTGTTTCGCTCCTCGCCAGACATAATACCGTTTGGCGAGTGGACATCGCGCATTATTCACTTGCTCAACGATCAGCATATGGGCGTTGTGACGGCCGCCACATCGCTGATTGATGCGCTCGTCAAGCGCAATCCGGACGAGTACAAGGGCTGCGTCAATCTGGCCGTGTCGCGGTTGTCGCGCATCGTCACCGCCAACTATACGGATCTGCAGGATTACACGTATTACTTTGTGCCGGCACCGTGGCTATCCGTGAAGCTGTTGCGTCTGCTGCAGAACTACAATCCGGTCACAGATGAGGCTGGAGTGCGTGCCCGATTAAATGAAACACTGGAGACCATATTGAACAAGGCGCAGGAACCGCCGAAGAGCAAGAAGGTGCAGCATTCCAATGCCAAAAATGCTGTCCTCTTCGAGGCCATCAATCTGATAATACATAGCGATAGTGAGCCCAATTTACTTGTGCGCGCCTGCAATCAGCTGGGCCAATTCCTCAGCAATCGTGAGACGAATTTGCGCTATTTGGCGCTGGAGTCCATGTGCCATCTGGCGACGTCGGAGTTCTCGCACGAGGAGGTCAAGAAGCATCAGGAGGTAGTCATTTTATCGATGAAAATGGAGAAGGATGTGTCAGTGCGTCAAATGGCCGTCGATTTGCTTTATGCCATGTGCGATCGTGGCAATGCTGAGGAGATTGTCCAGGAGATGCTCAACTATCTGGAGACAGCTGACTACTCTATACGCGAGGAGATGGTTCTCAAAGTGGCCATTCTGGCCGAGAAATATGCCACGGATTATACTTGGTAAGGTTTTGGGATTTGCCTCTATTTATGCTCAAGGGAACCCTTTTTTTTTGCCTTAGGTACGTGGATGTTATTCTAAATTTAATACGCATCGCTGGCGATTATGTGTCGGAGGAGGTCTGGTATCGTGTCATCCAGATTGTCATCAATCGCGAGGAGGTTCAGGGCTACGCAGCCAAAACGGTATTCGAGGCGCTGCAAGCGCCCGCCTGCCACGAGAACATGGTCAAGGTGGGCGGCTATATATTGGGCGAATTTGGTAATTTGATTGCTGGAGATTCGCGATCGGCGCCGCTGGTGCAGTTCAAGCTGCTGCATTCCAAGTATCATCTGTGCTCGCCGATGACGCGAGCCCTCTTGCTCTCCACGTACATTAAGTTCATCAATCTGTTTCCCGAGATACGCACCAACATACAGGAGGTGTTCAGGCAGCACAGTAATCTGCGTTCCGCCGATGCGGAACTGCAGCAACGGGCCAGTGAATATCTACAGCTAAGCATTGTGGCGTCCACAGATGTGCTGGCCACGGTGCTGGAGGAGATGCCCTCGTTTCCGGAACGCGAAAGCTCCATACTCGCTGTGCTCAAGAAGAAGAAGCCTGGCCGTGTGCCCGAGAACGAGATCAGGGAATCGAAGAGTCCGGCGCCGACATCTATTACGCAGAACAATGTGCATGTGAATCACAATAACAAGTTAAATAGCAATGCCAATGCCAATGCCGATCTGCTGGGCCTCAGCACGCCGCCCGCCAACAACATCAACAACTTGAACAACAGCAACAATTCCACTCTGCTCGATGTTCTAGGCGACATCTATGGGAACAACAATGCTGCCGTCTATAACACCAAGAAGTTTCTGTTCAAGAACAATGGTGTGCTCTTTGAGAATGAGATGCTGCAGATTGGCGTCAAGTCCGAATTTAGACAGAATCTGGGACGCTTGGGTCTCTTCTACGGCAACAAGACACAAGTGCCGTTAACGGTGAGTGAACTATTTAAATAAATATAATATGAAACTGAAAACTGATCAATCTTTGTCCTGTAGAACTTTAATCCCGTGCTGCAATGGTCCGCCGAGGAGACGCTCAAGTTGAATGTGCAAATGAAGGCCGTGGAGCCGACGCTTGAGGCGGGCGCACAAATCCAACAGCTGCTGACCGCCGAATGCATTGAAGACTATGCCGACGCACCCACCATTGAGATCAGTTTCCGCTACAATGGCACACAGCAAAAGTTTAGCATCAAGTTGCCGTTGAGCGTGAATAAGTTCTTTGAGCCGACCGAAATGAATGCCGAGTCCTTCTTTGCACGATGGAAGAATCTCAGCGGGTGAGTAATGGCCTCACATCAACTCTAATAAACTCTAATCCTTGTTGCTTTTGTTGTGCTCCACACACCCACAGCGAACAGCAGCGGTCGCAAAAGGTTTTTAAGGCAGCACAGCCTCTGGATTTGGCTGGTGCACGCAATAAGCTGTTGGGCTTTGGCATGCAGCTGCTCGATTCGGTTGATCCCAATCCCGATAATATGGTCTGTGCGGGCATCGTACACACGCAATCACAGCAGGTGGGCTGCCTGATGCGACTAGAGCCCAACAAGCAGGCGCAGGTGAGTGATATATAGCTTTCCCCATGCGAAATCAATACTTAATTGTTATTTCCTCCTGTTTTGTTTTTAGATGTTCCGATTAACGGTACGCGCCAGCAAGGAGACAGTGACACGCGAGATATGCGATCTGTTGGCGGATCAGTTTTAAGGCCGGGCACAATACACCTACAGCACCTACGACATCGTCTGCAAATGTGTGTGTGTTACTGGAGATATGTGTAAATGGAGCCAATGCAGCAATCATTTTATAATGCACAATCCTAATCACCTAGAGAATGATATCAAAACAAAAGTATATAATGACATGTTTCCTCGAACTAAATGCGACCTAAGTTTAAAGCCCGTTATTTGTGCTACAACCACGCCCACGCCACCGACACATGTTTACCTCTACTACACCTACACACAATCCCACACACACACTGTACTTCTTAGAGAGCACCCATTGTAGCGAGTTTTCTTTTACACCCCTTTCCCCTTACACAAACCACTCTGAATTTTTCAGCGCATGCAATTTTCCATATGTTTTATATTTTTCTTATCGCGTTAGTTGTTAAAATGCGTCTGATTTTTTCCAATTTCTATATACTTATTATTATTATTTTTGGTAATTGCTAACGAGAGAGAATTCTTTGTAAATGTTAAGCTCAAAAAGTTCATTAGAAAAGCATAATTAGATTATGTTGTATGACAAGCATTAGCAGTTGGATATTACTATATATATATATATATATATATATATATAAAAACGATTCATACAACCATACATACATATACCTAGTATATATAATATATAATATATATACATATATATATATATATAAAAATTGTTGTAATTAAAACAGCAAGAGCAAAACAACACATTATAATCAATTTATAAATGGAATGATATAAATACACAATTCGTTATGTTATTAACAAACAAATTATTACGCATAAAGGCAAAAGCAAACAAAAATAAATTCAATGTTTAGTGTTTTTTGATTGTGAGATTCGTGGAGACGAGTGTGGAGTTTGTTGCCAGAGGAGAGAGGAGATGATGAGGAATAGGGAGTTGCAGGAGACGGAGGAAGCCGCACTTGAAAATCTCATTAAAAGATAGACAAATAATTAGATGGTGAAAATCACTTACAAATTTCTTCGATTAACACACACACACACAATACATAGACATTTAAACATTACATTAAACATTGTTGAACTTGAACAAACTAATATAATAATAAAGTATACTAAAAAATACTACTACAAGTACATACTTATATATTAAAGGACAAAGCATTACCACAAATTATTATTATACGTATAGCGAAAATTCTCCACTGATCCTGAGCATGTACTATGTATTATTTCTTATATGTACCATAGATATGTATGTATAAAAAACAAAAATAAAAGTATAGAACGAAACAAAAAAAGAAAAAGAAAGAAAAGAAGCAAGTGCGACAACTATATAGAAATTGTTCGGAATTTAAATCGATGACATTTTGTTTGACATAATCATAATAAGTGCATACATATATCAATCAGCAAGTATTAACTATTTCCCCCGATGTGCATCTGAAGCGCCATAAAATGTTGCAGGCAAAGAAAGACGAGAACAAAATATGAGATAAATATACTTGAATAATAAATATATTAATGAAATATACACAAGATTTTTTTAAGCTATTATTTGCATGCAAAAATTTGGAAATTACATTTTCCAAAGGTGCGATAGTTAAATTGTTAAATGAATTTCACAACAACAAAAGATAAAACACAACAACTACATCAACAAACTACAGATTGCAAATGCAGGAATTTAACTGTAAACATAATGAAATATGTATTTAAATAAATAATAAAAATCTATCGAAATTTGAAACACAAAAATACACATTTCCTGATGTTTCATGGGCGCCTCGAAGGAAGTTTGGCTTGAATTCAGCTACTCTATTTCTATTCGAGTAATATTCCAACCACTAAAGTTAATTCGAATCCGTTTAGAAGAGATAACTTTATTACAAATACGAGTACAGCATTAGAGTTATATGAATAAAATGTGTCAACAATTGCGTAACTACATAGTTCAATTCTCAGATCGCATTCAGTTTAAATCTCGCGTTGATGTTGACCGAACTCAACTCGGTGACCAGAAATTTGAAAGAGAATGGAATTTCGATCATGGAGACGCCACTGCTGTCGCCGCACAAGCGACACGTGTCCGGCATGGAGGACAAGCCGCCCGCCTCGTTGCGCTTGATAATCTGCTTGAGGGGCGCCAGAATGCTGCCACACTTGTGGCAAACCAGCGTGTGCGTCTTGTCCGAATTGTGAAAGAGTCGATCCTGGAGTAGGAAGGCAGCACCATGCGAGATCAAAGCATCGCGTTCCATCTCACCAAAACGAACACCACCACCACGTTTGCGTCCCTTGATCGGCTGATTGGTGCGCGCCTCAACAGCGCCCGTGGAACGCACTTGCCACTTGTCGAAGACCATGTGTCGCAAGCGCTGATAGTGCACCACACCAAAGAATATATCCGCTGTCATTTCACGGCCATCGACGCCGGAATAGAGACGCTCCGTGCCATAGTAATTATAGCCGCCCGCCTCCAGCATTTTGCCAAAGTAATCGATGGCCGTGTTATTCTCCGAGAAGCGAAACGGTGTTGCATCGTAGACACCCCCATGGACAGCAGCATTCTTGCCAGCCATCGTCTCGATCATCATGGCGATTGTCATACGCGATGGGAAGCCATGGGGATTGAACACAATATCCGGTATGAGGCCCGATTCGGTGAATGGCAAATCCTCGGCGGGATACTTTTGCGAACAGATGCCCTTCTGTCCGGCACGCGAAGCGAACTTATCGCCAATCGTGGCCGGACGTGCCACACGCAACGTGATGCAAACAGTCTTGCGCGGCGTTAACTCAAAGCTGCCCAACTGGCGCACACTGTCCACAATGCAGTCCTCCTTTTCGTCCATTTTGACCACCTTAAATGTGGAGACCTCGCCATCGAAATAGCAGTAAAGCGGACAACCATAGCTAAGCTTGGCGCCTGGCTGCGGCAAACCATCCGTGTCCAGATACTTGATCAGCTCGGGCATGTTGGGATGGCGGGCGAAATAGCTTTGCTTCTTGGCAAGCTGCACGAATTTGGACTTGTAGATGCTGCCATAGGCAAAGCCTCGTTCGTAGGCCGCCTTATTGATGATCATGGCATCCTCCATGTCGTAGCCCGTGTAGGATATGACAGCGACAATAGCATTGGTGCCCATGGCAAAGTCATCCAGCTGAATATTATCATAGTGCACCGGTCGAAATAGAGGCGTTGCTGGCGTCTGCAGACGATACAGTTTATTGGCCGCCTGTTTGGGCCAGTTGAGGCAGGGTGTGCCCATTGTCTGTTTACCCATCTGGCACTGGTACATGTTACGTGGCGATTGATTATAATCCGGCATGGGTATCAAGTTCGCCAAGTTGCTCATAAAGTGCGTCTTGGACAGTTCCAGATGTGTGGTGAAATCTGGATACATTTCCTTCTCATCGATAGCAATCTCCATATACAGTTGCTCCAGTGTGCCAATGTACTCCACTTGCTTCCACTTCAGATTCCATACGGGACGCATCATACGCGCCGGCCCCGTAGACAAAAAGAGACCGGGGAATTGGCCATTTTTCTTGAACGGTATGAAACCAATTTCCATCAGTTTAGGTACTTGACCAGTAATCTTGGCATAGCGCAAATCTTCAACAATTTTGACGGCATCCGTCTGGAAGATATGACCCAAATGCTTGCCATCTAGGAAGACAACATACAACTTGGTATCGGGATGATCCTGTTGCGTCAAAGGCAACATGCCCATCTCAAACAGCAGAGCAGGAATGGCCTGCAATAAGAAATGTACCCATAAATTACAGTCACACCTACACACACAGCACGAGTTACTCACCTGCACCAGCTTGGGATCCGGGCGCTTGGATAACTCACAAGTAAGGGTCAAGTGATTTAGTAGACCACAGGGCGTGCCATCCGGAGTGTGCACCGGGCAGATAAAACCCCAGGCGTCCGGCAGCAGCTGACGCGCTTCGGTGGTGCGCATGGTTGTGAAATAGGAGCCACGATGGATGGCCCGAAAGTGAGACATATAACGCATGCGATTGATGTTTTCGGCCATGATGACCAGACCGCTGCTCTGCATCAGGCCCAGGCCAGTGCGCGAGGCCACATTTCCCGTGGCGAGAAAGGATTCCATGGAGCGTCCAACGCCACCGGCTTGCCGCATGCACTGCGTCATGATGCTGCTGCTGACAAGTGAGTCCGCTGTGCTGAGCTTCTTGAGCAGACACCTCCGCAACTGCAGTAGCCACATCTCTATGCGTTCGCCCAGGTATTTCTGATAGAGATGGCCTGGCAGAAGCACCTCTTGCATCATGGCAGAATCAACGTTCTCCTTTTTGAACTTGCCCTGGGCGCACTGGAACAGCTTCTGCACCATGAACACAATCAGCTGGAATTTTTCCTCATTGGTTTGCAGATGGACCATAATGCGTTCGCGCAATATGAACTCCGTGACAGCCTCATCGGGCAGCCAGTCGGGCACCTCGGGAAAACGGGAACGGAACAGGGTGCCAATGAAGGAACGACATTGTGCGGATGTGTAGACGCCCTCGTTCTGCACATCGCGCAGCATGCTCTGCACACAGGTCAGATAGTACTGATCCGATTCGTAGCCCTGCACCAAGCGATTGTAGATCTGTTCATCTGTGTAATCCATCAGACACTTGAGGATGAGACAGACAGGTACATAGGACAAACGTTTCATATGGGAGAACATGAAGCGAGCGGTGCCATTGTTAAGATAGTGCAGTGTATTTGTCAGCGACAACTCATCATCCCGCACAGTTTGCACCATAACGCCCAGTTCGCTGAAATTGTGACCGCGATCCTTCCACGAGGAACGCTTCACACAAATCGGATGATTGCGTCGCGTCATGATGAGCATGCGTACGATCTTCTCGTTGCCGCGTATCACAAAGATACCACCCCATTCGCTATCATGCTCGCCATGCTGAACCATCTCTGCAGGACTGGCCTGACCCAGATTGCATGCTTGCGAGCGCAGCATAACTGGCACTTCGCCCAGATCCACATTAATCGCTGACTTATCCAGATCGTTCACGCTCCAGCCCAACCGAAGGGAGCACAGCCCCGAGTAGGAGGCATGCAATTGACGCGCATCCGTTGGATAGATTGCCCTTGTGCGCACATCAATCACGTCCAGTGGCACCTGTGGCTTGGATATCCAGATGCTGTCCACTTTGAGATGAATTCGCTCGCCGGCAGCCGTTTGAAATTGTTGCGGTGGCATGTACTTGGTCAAATTCTCCAGGCCCACACTCAGCATTTCATCAAAAGAGTCCACATGCGGTGCTCCCAAATTAGCCAGATGCTGGAGAAGCCACATTGTAATGCAAATTGTGCGTGCACAAAAACGTTAGCTTACCTTATTTAACTTTTTGGGTATTTTTTTGAATTCGGGCCGCGAATTCGTCAGCACTGGAAAGTCTTTCATGTCGCCCATTATTCAAGAATTCTCGCACGAAAAAACGTAAACAAAATTAAATTGTTCTTCCAGTTGCACGTGCTGCTGTTAAGCAATCGATAAATGTCGGTGCTTATCGGCTGTGCTGCCAACCTGTTGCAGCCTTTCAGAGTTTATATTGAAAGGTCGCTCGCTAACATTGTGTCAGTTACGTGACGTCACGCTGTGCATATTGCAAACCGAAATGCGAATTGGACTGTTATGACGTCAAGTATGAACAAGTTTAGCGTAATCTTCCAGTTGCATAATTCAGGCACAGCTGGCAGCTGTATGGAGCCAAAATCGTATCAGATATTTGAATGTGACGTTGATTACAAGTGTGTTGCAAGTGAATAGATAAGATGGCTGCTTTGCCACGATTTGAATGTATAAATGCGCATGCAACGGAAATGAACCACAATTCGGAAGTGTCAACATGTTGTCCGCTTAATTAAGATGTTTGCTCTTCTTGCTGTCTTTTTGTCTTTATTGTTGCCGCAAGTTTGTTGCATTATTTATGGAGTCGGGCTTGCATCTTGACACAGTGTGTGGAAGACAGCCTGGTCTGCTGATTTAACACATATGCACATATGTGTGTATGACAACCCGGAATAATGAAGCTAAAAAGTTCCATTAGTTATTATTAACTTTGGCGAGTCAAAGAAGAACGCGGCTGTATCTTCAGAAAACACGAGAAGCCAAGCGACTACAGCAGCAACAACAAAAGCAGCAACAATATTAGCAGCAACAACAACAATAGCAACAAAATAATCAACAGCAACAGCAGCAACACCAGCGCTTCTGTTTATTATTCCATTATAATGAACACAATGCACATTTTCTCGCTCCGCCTCCCCTTTGTGTGGCATTAACTTTTTGCTGGCACTGTGCTTGCTTCTTGCTACTTTCACTGCACCACATTTGCCTGGTGCAATCTCAACCAAAACTTAATGAAGACAGCTGGGCGGCGGGCGTTGGGGGCGATGTCATTAGGGTGGGGGCGTGGTTGGTTACCAACTTTGGCAAACGCACTTTCAAGTTTTAGTCGCATATATATTTTATATATTTTTTTCTCTCTCGGCCCGGGCTAACAAAGAGCCAACATGGCAAATTGCATTGTTGATTTTCATTTTCATGCCTGAGCTGCTCACTCGCTCAATCCTCTCACTGTCGCACTTTACTCCCGTCCGCACGCCAGCTCCTTCCCACTCGGCTGCGTGGGCGACACTCAGCAGCAGCAGCATCAGTATAACCCGACCAAATGTAAGAGCATCTGTCCCTTTTCCCTTGACACTATTCTCCACATTGGGCTCATTCAAAGTCATTGCTGCGTGTTTCCCACTTTTTCAAATGCCGTCGTCGACAATGGCCAAGTTAGCCGAAAAAATAAAATAAAATGAAATTGGCGCTGCCAGTGGAAAAATCTGCTGCAAAATGCATTTTCATTTGAAACTTTTGGCCAAAAAACTTTCTCTGCCAGTGCATCTACAACAAAAACAATACAAACACAATCTGCACAAATGCTCTGCGCTATATACATATTACTCACTAAAGATATCCCGTCTATTATTCACACACTCAAATTTGTTTGCTTTCTTAATAGGTGAATAATGTGGCCAGAGCTTGTTTGTGAATCTCAGCAGAGCATTGTAGTATAATTAAGTCTCCTAGCTCTTCGCTAGACCTCATACGATGATATATTTATTTGTATTTAAACTTAGCAGGTCAAAAAAGTTCCTTTTAACTAGAACTCAGACAAATATCAATTGGGCGAATTTTTGATTTTTTATATTTGTAACTTTTTATTCATGGCTTGGCCTCAAAATTGAATTAGCTTTTAATATTTAAGGCATAGTTTTCATTTGAAATTAATTTATAATTGTATTTCATAAAATTTTTGGTGGACCCAGTTCAAAATTTTCCACAGTCAAAACTTCATCAAAAAGTCGCAGATTTTTCAATAGAAATTCCACTTTCGTTTGATCTCTAGAACAATACTACATTAAAATTGGGAAACACGATTTTCACTTGAAATATAAATTCATGAAAAATGTTACTCCAGAAAGGTATTTGGGGCCGGTTCTAAATTTGGTAACACAATTTGACGAATATTGCCCGCTTAAAATATAAAATAAATAACTGGGTCAAAAAAGAATCTTAGCACGAGTCCAATATAAACATAAGTCTATATTTGTATAAAGTTGCTAATGCCCATACAGGGTATTAAATATTCGGCACACCCATCCAAACGGTTCTCCCATGTCATCTGAATATCTATGCAAGTTTTGTCTGCTGATCTTTCAGTGCCAAGGTAATGAATGCTTTTCAATTTATTCTGTTTTGATAAAATGTGGCAACTGTTTTATTTGTCTGTCTGTTAGTCATAATCCCATTTGACGTGTCGTGGCTAAATTTAAATCGTATTGTTCATGTGACCGATTTATTTGATTAAAATGCATTCTAGTAGCAGCTAGATTTAAGCACATTAATTAAGGAATTCGGGGAAAACACACAACAATAATAACAACAACAAATTCAGAGAATCCTGGCATGATCAACGCGTGCCACGATTATTTTCTATGCAAAACCAAACAAAGCATTCTCCGAGCAGCCATGACCGAGAGCTGGCATAGAGATCTTCTGAGCGGCAAGAGATTGCTATTTAAAAATAGTCATGCCATTAGAAGAGTTTTTCTCAGTTTTTCACGAGCTGGCCAAGTGAAAAGTGCCTCGCAGCGGATAGAAAATCGAAAATTTTCCATTTACACATACATATACATAGATCGAAACATATGTATACTAGATAAATACTTTAATACGCTTTTTAATCTGAAAATTGGCTAACAAAGAAGTATTTTAGTTGCTCTTATATTTGCCTATATAAATATATAGCCATCCAACTTCTATAACTTTTGTGCCACGAGTAATTTTGAATACGTTAAAAAGTGAAAGTCAATAAAAAATTGCGAAATCGGGCGTGTGTTTCGAACTATCTATCTAAATATATATGCATACATACATATACATTTATGCGTATGTCTGTGCCAAGTTTCGTATTGGTTTTTTGTTCAACTTGAAACGGCCCAACTGATCAGCAGGCAGCTGACTGCCACACTTAGCAGGTTCTTTGTGTTGCTTTATTTTTTTGCTGCTGCTGCTACTGCTGCGTTCTACGACGAAGAAAAGCTGAAAAGTCGCATTAACGTAAATTTCAACGACTGCCACAAAAAGTAAACAGACGCAATAGCTGGCAATAACAAGAAAAAGGAACATACAGCAATAAATTGAGTGCATCTCGCATACTAGCATACCAAGCACCAGATCGTTTCTTTGTTCAGCTATAAGGGAAAAAAACATAAAAATCAGATAAACATTTACAGCAAGAATGGGCAACGCGGAGTCGTCGCAGCCAGCACATGAATCAGCCGAAGAGCAGCCAGCGTTGAGTGTGGGTGGCGCAACATCTGCGGCAACGACTGAGGTTGAGGATGAGCCCTGGTGGCACAAGATAGAGCACGAGAATCTAATACTGCAGCAAGTACCAGTGGAGAACTCTATTAAAATGCAACCAGAACAACAAGGCAAAAAGGATTCGCCAAAAGCGGAGCAAGTTGCAACAGCAACTACAACAACATCTACAACGACAACTACAACTACAACTGCAACATCCGAGGATGATCTCTCAATAGAGCAATTCAAGGAGCAGCTGGCCACCAAACGTTTGTCGCGACAAACTGCGGTGCAGGATTTGCGCGATGAGCTGACGAATCTGCGCCAGCAACTGGCCAAAGAGCAGGCAGAAAATCGAAAACTACGCCAGCGACAGCAACGGGAAGACCAAAAAGGAGAAGAAGAAGAAGTAGAAGACGCGAGTCCAACATCAACAACAAATCGCGAAGAGGAGGAGGAGGTGGACACGGATGATGAGAATCCGAGCAGTCGCAGTCGTCATGCCAACATTGAGCTGGCCAATGCCCAACTAGCCCTGCAATTGGCCAATGCCGAAAATCTATCGCTGCGAGGTGAATTGGATGTGGTGCTGCGTCAAGTGGGCACCCTCAAGGAGGTCATCTGTTGCTGCAAACAGATGCTCAGTGTCAAAGAGGAGCAATGTGCACAGGTACGGACAAACGCAATCCAAGCTCTTATTTAGCTTACTCAACCATTTATCCTTAGCTCAAGATGAAGCTGGAGCAAATTGAGAACTCGTTCAGTGAGCGCGAAATGAAGATCATGTCCAACAATCTGCGACAGGAGTACGAGCGTCAATTGGTCAACATACGCCAGCTGCGCCAATTGTACGAGGAGCGACAACGTGTTGCAGCTGCAGAATATGAGAATTTGCAACGTCTAATCTCGATTAAGAGGGATGAACTCACCGCCGAGCAGGAGAAGTATGTTTGCCCGTTGCCAGAATGTTGCAGTCAGTGTGTGTGGCACTTCAAATTGTCCTTTCTATTTTTTACGCAGAACGAAAAGCTTTGAGGAGCGCAATCAATTGCTGCTCAAGGAGCTGGAAACAGCCAACGATGAGCTGGCCAAGTTGCGTGAGGAGTGCAACGAGCACAAGTACGAGAAGCGTGCGCTCAAGGAGCAAGTGAGCGCAGTCAATTTGGTAGGCACTCACACAAGCATATACCCGTACACATACCCTACAAACAGTTCAATCGGGCAGATAGTTGTAGCATTTTGGCAATTTCTGGCTTTGAACAGTAATTATTTAACGATACAAAATGTTTGCAGGCTAAGCTTTTAACAAACATAATCAACACATCCCATCTCAAACTAATAACCTGTTAATCCGATAGCTCTTTAGCCAGCTTTTGATGGGTTTCAATGGCAAGAACAATCTGGATATTGATCGGCTGACAGAAATGTTAGAGGAGAATCGCGACCTGTTGAATGAGATGACACAAGCGGAAGGCAGCTGCAGCGATGACGCCTCACTGCCCAAGTTGCTCTTTGAGCTGGTCGAGCAGGCGGCCAAGTCGGAAAAGGAGAAGGAGGACAAAGACAAGGAGAAAGATGAGGATGAGAACGAGGAGAGTGGCAAAAGTCGAAGTGCAACACCGACACCAGACCACACCCATTCAGCTGTGGGCGAGGACAGCACAGACTGTGCGCGGCCCGAGCCCAGTGGCAGGAAGCACAGACGACGGAGCGGGGGAGCTACCGCTGCTGTGGCTACGTTAAAAAGCCATGAGCCCGAAATTATGGGAAAAGTTGCCATGGCTCAAGAAATCATTGGCAACTTGCCAAAAGTTTGGAAAGTGTTGATGGAACTCTTGAGTCACCACAAAATCGAGCGTGTGCAGTTCGAAGAGCAGCCAGCAGCAGCAGAAGCAAGCGAGCCAAACCACAACATGGCAACGGCAGCGACAACAACAACACCACCACCAACAACAACAGCAGCTGCAACAAGAGCAACATCAACAACAACTACAACAGCCGCAACAGGCAAAGCCCCGGAGCTAAGCGTCAGCAAGACCTATATCAAGCTGAAGGTAAGTGCAGTGGATCCCCCAACTGGGTTGCATCCCCAAAGCGGTCGCCGGACTGTTCTCAAGTGCTGCGGACAATCGGGCTTGTTAGTTGTCGTTTCCGGGTTGGCTGATGAAGTGCAGCAGCATCTTTATACACTCAGAGAAAATTGAATTTATATAATGTGCAATATTTAATGTTTCTTAAAAATTGCATTTCGAAAATCAGTTGCTCTTTAGAAAACCGCAAAATTTTTAGAAAGAATCCTTCGTCTCAAACGCACAATTTTATCCTTTTTATAATTAGGGTTATGATGTCGAAATTGGGTGAACTTATTGTAGAAAGGCATATTTACGAAAATAACAAAAACCAATTATTACTTTTATTCGGAAATATTAAGTATTTTTTAGCATTTAAACTTTTTATTTCAATTTTCCAAGTACATTTTTTGTTTTGTGTAGCCAGTTCCTTTCCCTCCCTGATCTGTTAAGCAGAAGTGTGCCCGTTCTCGGCCTGCTTTTTGGCTTGGTGCTCGGTCTAGTTCTGATTCCTCTTCCTGGGCTGCTGCAAAGTTTTGCATTATTCACTTAAGCGCTTTATTTAGTAAAGTGCAGGCCAAGCAGGCGGCAGCTTCATTATTGCTGACGTCCTGCCCGACAGTTGTAGGGTGGCGCAGAGGATGGGGAGTAGGGTCTCTCCACTGGAAGGACGTTGTGTCAGCAAAGTGGGAGCTCAGTTGTTGTGCACATAATTGAATTTATCGGTCGGGCACAAAACATGTTGCACACTTTTTTTGGGGGGTGCCAGTGGATAGGCAAAGTGAAAGGCAACAATAAATCGAAGGCATTGAGAGCAAGGACTTGTCGACACTTTTAAAGGAATGCACCAAATGAAGTTAAATACACTCCCTTTGTCTAGGTTCTCTGGCTAAGTCTAAAAGAGATCGACGCCGGTGACATGGGCTGAATGTCCAAGTTATAATTTGATATGAAGGCTGCTGCTCAAATAAAAAACTGTGAGGATTTTAGGATTATGGGTTTTGCAGCTATTTGTCATTTGTAAGCTGTTAGGCATGTTTTAGTATTAAGAACTTTTAACATTTAAGATATAACAGAAACAGACTCTCTAAAAGTAGTTACCAAATTCTCAGCCCAGCTAACTTACCGATAAACAATCGCATACTTACACTATATTTATATCTCGCCTGCAATTAGGATTTAATTATGGAGAAAAAATCGCTGGTGAAGGAAACGAATCGTTTGAAGACACTCAACTGTCACTTGGATTACAGGCTGAATGAGCAGGAGAAGCGCCTAAGTGCGGTCAGCTTGGAGCTGACGAAAACTTGGCATTTGGTTGGCAAAATGCAGCGTCAGCATCGTCAGCTGCATACACAGGAGCAAATCCTGCGCTATCAACTGCAACAGAAGCGTCGACTGCTCACCGAACTGAAGGACGAGTTGGAGTACTGTCGACGCAAATGGGCCGCAGCTAGGGCCAAAAACGATGAGAGTCAGGAGCAGTGCAATGATTGGCGACGCGAATTTGCACGCAGGAAACTCGAGGATGCACATCATTCGGCGGAAAGTGGTTACAGCGACTCTGGACCGCAGTCGGATGAGGATACGTCAGGGGCGGCGGAAGGAGCAGCAGCAGCAATTGTTCCAGACGAACTGGAGGTGGCCTCCTCCTCGGTGCATTGTCGACGCAAATACTTGAGGGATCAATTTGAGCACACACGCAAAATCAAACGCATGCAGAGCACATCACCGGGTCGCCAAGCGGCTGCTGCAGCAGCAACAGGAACAGCTGTCGCTGACGATGAGGAATACACCGAGGAGATTACGCTGCGCTGGAATAGTGCGCCACCCACTTGTGGCTGGCGTGAAGTCAACGAGCAGTTCGAATTGGATGCTGATGTTTTGGCTGCCACAACTCGCGGCGCTGTGCCCAAGACGACGCACAGTTCACGCAGCCGGCAGCGTGGCAAGGTTGTGGCCACAGCTACCACCTCGCCATCGCCCACAACAGCGGATGCTGGCACCGCTAGTCGCATACTTAAACTGGAGGCACAATGCCAATCACTCATCCAGCAAGTGCTCGAGACTTCCGATAATCGGGAACGCCTGGAAATACAGCTATGTCGGTTTCAGGATGACATTGCACCCGTGCAACATGCCGTGCCACTGGATGAGTTCATCAATCGCAAACGTTTGGAGCGCATGACGCGCGCCAGTTCCGCACCGGCGGCTGGCTGTTTGACGCCACGTGAGGAGGAGTACACACGCAAGCGTTCCGAGCGTTTGGGTCGCCTCGAGGAGGAATCGCGACAGTTACTGCAACGCATCAAACGCACCACCGATCGTGGCCACTTTCTAAAGAAGTCGCTGGATCGAATACGACGTGCACCCAGTCTCGAGGGCAGTTCCGAGGAGGAGCCGGCCAAGACGAGCTCACCGTTAACGGAGCAGGAGGAATCCTATACGTCACGCCGTGCGGCACGTCTGCAGCGCATGGAGCAAGAGAGTCAACAGCTGCTCCAACAGCTCGCCCGGAATACGGAGCGAGGGGATGCCTTAACCCAGAAGCTGGACACACTCCATGAACGTCATGGTAGCCCCAACGAACAGACACCAATGGAAACTCCAACTGTAGCCAGCATCTCGCAGACAGTGGAACAGCGTCTGGAGGACATCGAAAGAGTGTCGGCAAATCGCGCCGAGCGTTTGCGTCGCATGGAACTGGAGGGCAATGAGTTGATAGCACGCCTGAGTCACACATCCGAGCGGGGAACGGCGATGATCAATCGCATAGCCGAGCGTGAGGCGACCAAGCGACAGGAGGCGGAAGTCCTCGAATCTGTCTTGGAGCAGCAGACGAGCAGCAATAACATTGCCAGCATCGTGGCGCCAGCAAGTGAAGCTTCTTGCAGCGCCACAATCACAACCACAGCCAGTCAATTGGCCCTGCAGCTGCAATCCACGGGTGCCATACCAAAAACAGTGACAGCCAACAGACACCAGGCCAGAGCACAACCAGCCCTGACGCAGCTGTGCGCAACTGTTAGACACGAGGATGCCAATAAGAAAAAGCTCAGAGAGACAACGGAATCGGAGATGGTCAAGGTTGGGCCGGAAATGCAGGTGGAGTCACTGGAGGATATGGTGCAACGATTGCGTGCATTGCCCTTCCCCGCAGAAGCACAAAACGAAATGGAGCAGCAAGCAGGAGAAGAGCAGCAGAAGGTGCAGGGGATGTTGCCACAAACAGCAGAGGAGCAAGAGCAGCTGGAAGACCCGAAAGAGCAGCAAAAGGAGGAACAGGAAGGCAACTAAAGCAATTTGCTTACCACTCAAGACTTTCTACTGGCACAGTTTCAGATTTCGAGTGCGCTCTCATTTCAAACAGTTCGATAATTTCCAACTTTTACAAGTGCAAAAAGTAATTTTGAACTCATGTTTTTATTGTACTTATTGATTAGCCAATTACAGCTGCACAGTGGCAACTTTTGAACAATGAAAAGGAAACGATAATGACTTTAGAAAACTATTTAGCAACAAAAAATAAGGAAATAAGAAAAATTCTAATTGAATTTTTGATATTGCAATTCAAATCTGAAACTGTTATTTGTATACCCAAAACTAATAAATGCGAAACGATGTTCATTAGAATTTACTCATAACTACGAATACTCGCGGAGAAGCTGTACAGCCCGATTCCTATAATTACTATATACCTTTTATCATGTATAATTCGGGCCTTATGATAGTCACAAAGAATAAAATATTTAATACAAAAATGGGATGTATTTATTTGAATTAATGTTTGGGCGGATCGTATGTCAAGTTTCCAATCTAAGGTGTAGAACTTTTTATATGTTAAAGCCATTCAGAAAAATATATTGCTTTTTAACAAACTTATGGGAGTGAAAAGTTTAGACTATTTGATGTAGTCCTCTGATTTGTCAAGAGTAAGACTATATATTTTATGCAAGAAAAAGAAAGAAAACTTCGCGAAAATTAGTCACTTAGAGTCATAATATTTTGATTTGTTATTGTAATTCGAATTGGAATTTCTTGCTAAAATTATGTTTCTAATTTAGAAGTAAGAATTAAGTAAGAATTGTTATTTATGTAATAGAAAGACTGTAAATAGATATGCATATGCAATGCTGCAACTCAGACTCAAATGCTAAACCTGATGCGAAAGCAGCTAAACGATTATGTTATAAATAAGGATATCAGGCAAAGGAAGATGATAAGATTTTGACTTGGTTGTGCAACAAAATGAAGTAGATGTCAAGATATGTGGGACAAACATTCCACTTATTAGAGTCGCATGCATGACAAGAATTCGCATAGATTTCAAAAGGGACTTATGTGCTCACTTAGACACGCAGGCAGCCCCGATAGCCTGCAGGATGTGTGTGGGTGTCAATCCCAAAGGAGGCGTCGCATTGCCGTCTGACTGGATGTGCATGTAAAAAATAATATGGAAAAGAGAAAAATTCCACAAGTCCGTTCAATAGTTAGCGAACGCTTCGTCTACGCTTTGGTGCATATGCCAAACTACCCCCCTACTTACTAAACTCCCTTCAAATGTGTATGCAAATTGCTTCGAAGGACGATGGGAGGGGGGAGGGGGGGGGATTTTAGGTTGGTTTGTGTTTGGTTTTCGGTTGCCACGCAAAGTAGTCAGGCATGAAGACTACACAGCTTCATATGCTTTTAAGAGCGAACAGAGTTTCTACATTAACTTATCCGTTGACATTTTTAACATACGCTGTCAACAGCATAACACCCCTTCCCCATCCCCTTACGACAATAATCTCATACGTGCAACATTAATAACAGCACAGCAGTCGATAATAGCGCTCTGTTGCAGCATTCATTCTGTTCAAGCGCTGTTAGCATTACCCCACACAAAATGAACACTTCCAGTGTGAGGACGCAACAAGCTGAATGCCAACATGTTGTGCGTGTTAACAGTGTTACTTGTGGGCGCAGAAAGCGTGGGGATAACCTAACTGGGGAACAGGATTTGCAACTCGAGCTTGTTGGCACTTCCACGCGTTGCATACTTTACAGCGTATAAGAGTGAAGCGACTAAAGCGACATCTGTTGACAATGCGCAGAACTGAAGAGCTTTGCGCTAAAAAGCTTAATGCAATCCGGGCAGCTTTTTGCTTTGCATTGCTTTCTGCAGTCTTATTTTGATGTCTGTTCACGAGGCGGCCAGCGTTAATTAGATGAAACCCAAGCGGATTTTAAATTAAGCATCGAACGGCGGAGTCGCTTAAATTGGATAGCGGCTGCCGGTCTAATTGCTGTGGGAGTTGTGGCCACGCCCCAACCACCACCAATGGACTCGCAGCCAGATAGACGTCTGGAAAAAATGTATACAGTTTGTTGCGACGCCGACCTGCAACTGGAAACGTCAAATTAATAAACAAAGCCGGACGTACCACAAGCTGTGAAAAAGCAATCTTTAGTCGACTGCGCGTGTTTTTCCAGTTGCTGCTGCTGCTGCTGCTGCTGCCCAGCTTTTGGAAGTTGGAGTCCCTCAACTGAAGCCTACCACGATTTATGCAGTTCGCGCGTTGCAAGCGCCGCTGCTGCAGAGTAATCTAATTTATTAAAAGTACAGCCTCTGGCATACTCTGGCCGTGCTCCCGGTTAGGGATGGGCGCGTGTCTCGATATTTCCAGCACACTTTGAGAAAGTTTAAAAATTTATATATTAATATATTATTAATGTAATTTTTTTTAAATATTCTTTTATTTTTGGTATATTCTTTTTGGACTTTTTGATTTTTGATAACATTTTTGTTCTTCTCAGAATTGTAATAAATTGTTTTTGCAACATGATACTCAACATGTATATGTTTTTCTTGTTTTGTTAAGTTGAGCTCTAGTCCTGCGTGTCACGTGAGGCAAACTCACGACACGCTCGCCACTCTAGCGTCGGGAGTATTCTCCCTCTCTGGGGGTATCGACTGTGAAGCGCAGCTCGTTTTGGTTTTGATTTACGCTGAAATAAATTAAAATATCATAAAAAGGAAATTAAAATTCACTCACATAACAAAAGCACAAGTTTCAGTTTGGCGTTGTTTGTTTCTTCTTTTTTTTACTTTTTTTTTTTATTATTTTTCGGACTGCGGCTTCGATCGGTTTCCCTGTCTCCGTCTCTGTCTCTCTCTCTACCTCACTCTCATTCAGCGTCCCGCCGGGGGCTTTTAACTAATTTTTAAACAAGTAAAAATACAAATAAATATTTTAATGTGTGATTTACGACAATGAGACGCACAGGGGGTCGCTCACGGCTCGACTCGGTTTGGCTCGGTTCGGTTCGGTTCGGCTTGGATCTTCGATCATGGATCTGGGATGGGATGGTTGTGGATCTGGTCTTGCTGCATTTAAATTGGATTTGTGCGCTTCTGGCGCTCGGCCAGCTCAACGGGCAACGCCTGCTGCCCACAATGAAATACAATTTAAGCGCCTTTAATGAACTGCGTGCAACGCAAACTCCACTAACAATAACTCCTCGCTTCGGTAAAAGAGTAACTCAAACAGCAAAAAAAGGAACGAAAAATAATCAAAATTAAAATTTTAATTCGATTTTCGATTTGAAATTATTTGAATACCGCACATAGAATTTATTGGCACATAAAAGCCGTTAAGACTTTAACGAGCGCTTTGCATTTTTATTAATTGACTTTAATTAATTGGAGATTTGTGTTCAAAAAAAGTATCTACTTATGCAAAGTCATAAAATGCACATTAAACCAACTGATTAAGATTAAGTATAAAATGCCCAACTAAGGTAGCTGAAGTTGGGAGAGCTTTGCCGATATTTGATACGCTATACCAAAAAAAACAAGATCGACTAAAAGCACTTCATAGAAATACTTTAATAAGTGGATTTTCAAATAGAAGTTAAAGTTGAAATTGATCTCTGCTCAATGCAATTCATTCTCAACTAAATTAGGGTCTCCACATGCATGCATAAGGGTCGTAACAACAAAATACGCATTTCATCGATTACAGTCAATTAATTAAAAAACCATTGACATTCATAAAAAGTAAATTGTGGCAACAGCAGCGCCAAACTTAGCCAAAGGGGCCAACTGCGTGCAACGGACGCCGAACCTCGAACGGAAGTAATTGCGTTCACTATAATAATTGCATGTGTATTATCCGATGCAGCAACAATTTTCAGACACCTCGCAGCAAGTGAAAATCGAATACAAGTATTTATTAACAGCCTGCAACGATCGACAAAAAAGAAGAAAAAAGACACCTGCCAGGCTAGTGATGTATCTTGAGATGAGTTTGCCGGCCAGCATATTTCTCTCTCTTTCTATATCTCTTTGTATCTTGCTCTCTCTTTCTGTGTCTCGCTTCATTCCTCTTGCCTTTTAACGAGCGCGAAAATAATGCGCGAAATGTGGAGCAAAAGCTTTCAGTCATGGACATGGACTCGAGCCAGAGCTATAGCTTCTTTAACATCAGCATCCCAGATTGCAGCAACATTGACGCGACGGTGGCGACTGACAGAATTATAATCAATTAGCGTAGCGGCCGGCGTGAGCGCATAAAATTATATACGAAGTTGCGGCTCGGTCTGCCTGCTGTGCAATTTGGCTTAAATTAAAATAAATTCAATTACGAAAACATGAAAATCCATTACACAAATTGTTGTCATTAAATGCGCAATTTTCATGCTGCATTTATGAACATTTTTCTTCCATTGTTTTGATCTTTTTTATTTTGTGTTTTTTTTTGATTAAATTCCGCTCGTTTTGCCAGCTGCAAATACAAAAGACTTAGGCAACGAACTTGCCAATGCGAGTACATTTTACATTCAAGCCAACACAGCGTCGCTCTCACGTGCCGCAAACTACCCATCCGACTAACTAATTAATTAATTATAAGTCAAGCGATTAGCATAGCCCAAAGATTGGCCAAAAGCAGTCAAGTTGCCTCCGCTTTCATCGTCTGTCTGCTCAATCAGCCCCTGGGATAAGCTCGCTGATTACGCCGAGGGAGAGAAAAAAAAACCGCTTTCATTCATAGAAAGACGCGGCCGACGACGACGAGTCACAGCAAACGGGTTATAAATGTTAAACGATTTGATAGATAAGATATAGGCACTATATACATATATACATATGTGTGTGTATGATATGTTGCTTTTGCCGTTTGGGAACACGCTGCCGAGTGTCGCTTTTAATTTGTTTAATTTCCTTGACAATCAATGCTCTCTTATAACACACTAATCAACAAGTTTTGAGTTGACTTTATATACATCGAAATAGATTGATTAAGTTCAGTTGTGCCTGGCAACTAGGCACACGTTCAGCGTTGAGTGAGCTTTATTGCTTTACTGCTCGTAGAGTTTATCGAGCTTGAAGCATTTATGTTTCTTATGAAGCTAGAACTTTGAGCTGTGGTGGGTCATTTTCCCATTAAACTAGTGGACTTTTTCAGTGTGTGAGGTTAAATATCATTTAAGTTTCGAAAAAGTTTGCTTGCCAGTTTATGCTTTGTATTCGATATAATTTAGTTCAGGTAACTGTGTTATGAGCCTTAATGAGCTTGTCAAGCGAAAACTTTGGGATGTAAGAAATTTATTTGTGTTACAATTTAAAGCTTTCAAAGCTTTGAAATTCATCTTTAACTTAGCATTACCCATTTCGAGAGTAAACCTTAAATAAATTTAAGCATTTCGTGCTCTTAAAGCTAAGTTCAGTATTCACATCAGTTTCTGGCACTGACCAGATTAAATGTGTATATATTTAAAGCTCTGTGGATTGCAGGTCGTAAGTATTATGTTTTGTTGCCTGGTGTCCTCTTACTAAATAGTTTTGGATATATGTTGTGTATATATATATATAACTGCTGACCGTATCCACAGCTGCAGTTACGAAAATTGCTAGACCAAACAAAAACCAAACTACTTAGCCGCACACTCGCCTCTGGTAATTGAAAATCGATAATCTCTTTGAACCAGTTTGGCTCAGGAAACAAGCCAAGTGCAACTCATCCAACAGCCATGTTGGCCATGTTGTGTCTTTGTTACCAACACAAACACACACATACACAGAGAGATCTACAACCGCAAATCGTCTGCAAATTGCAACCACAAGCTAACTGAGAGGAGGATTCCGTGGTCTTGGACCCCAAAACACGTGAAATGGCGGGGGATGCATGCAAGCGAGGGGGTCGATTGATTTTAGCACGCTTAATGGTTATTGGTTTAGGCCAAGCCAACAAGACTCTTGGCTCGTTGCCAGTTGTTGTTGTTGCCAGTTGTTGGCTTGGTAATAACCTCCATTTATTCAACAACTGCCACACCATAAATTACAAATAATTCGATTTACACAAGATTTTCACTCTTAATGGCCGAAAATGGGCAACGAATCAACGGATCACCGGTTCACCGATCAGCCGTGAAAATAATGATGAAAACAAACAAAACTTAATAAGATTTTCAGGTAATTACATTGCTGCACTGCACTGATTGAAAATGTGAAACGAGTTGAAAAGTTTCAACTCACAAAAATGGCACCAGAAATTGCTAATTATCAGCTCTTGGGCTGTGTGTGTTGACCTGCTTGACTCTTACATTAAGCCATTATATTGGAACTTTTTAGCGGATTTTTGGGCCTCTCACAAAATGCCACAAATGCCAGCATAAATGGCAAATTAGTGACCTGCTCGGTCTGCTCCTTTTTTGGGCACACCTAAAAATGTCTCCAATCGGTCGCTTCGGGGCAGCAGCTGCACTTTGCAGCGGCGACGGCCTATTTTATTTCACATTTAAATACCCTGTGAGCACAGAGGATAGGGTTCATACAGCATGAGAGGAGATATCTGCATCAGTTGGTCCACTAATCAGTCATTCTCAATGACTTACGCATTTTAACAGTACATGAACCTCAATTGTGTTTTCAAAGAAAGTAAGGATATACATATATATAATTAAACTTTTTTAGGAATATCTCTAGTATGTTGCTCGAACATCTGAGGGATATTCATAAAAAATGAGGTATTTTGCTAAATACCTTTAAAAATATGTTAAAAATTAAATACATCATTTTTGAAATTCTAAAAATTCCATAAAGATGGTAAAAGAGTTCTGCTTCACTTCGATTTCTTTATAGCTGAGTCCTAATCCTGGATAACTGCTAGTCGTCTACTCCCGTCATGGGCATTCTTACTTGTTTTATGAGGTTGGTCTTTGCTTGTCAGACTTTGCGCCATATTTCATATGAGTTGCATGCCTCAAATGCTTCCATTGGCAATTTTAATTTGTTGCCAGCAGAAATTATAAATTGTATTTCGATTGCAACGCCGTCGATGTCGACTCCGAGCCTCGAGTTAATTATCGGCAATTAGTGGCAACTGCTCTCTACTCGTACAGCATCTAAGAGACGCCTATTTAAAGTTTACGCCTCGGCATTTAACGGCTCTTCTCTCTTTGTTCATGTGTCAGAGTGTGTGTGTGTGAGAGAGTGTGTGATAATTCGGACGGAGATGCTTTTGATGTTCGCTTCGATGGTCATCCACAGTTGAGATCTCCACTACCTGATTAGCCTAATCTAATCTTACACGCTAAACACCTACGCACAAAGATATAAAGAAGAAACAAAAAGCAGATAGCTCATTAGCAGCTGCGTAGGGGCCTCTGCAAATGGCCAAGAGCCAAGCAACAACAACAGCAGCCACAACTGCGGCAGCAACAGTTTAGGCCCTACACATGTCGATAGATAAGCTAAGGAGGCGTAGATAATGCCCCCCTAGAGTCGTTTTATGCTTATTTAATATATTTAATTAGTGCATTTTTAATTTAAGTTATGCATTCAAGACTTCGATTCAAAAGCCGTAAAAACTGATTTTATCAAATACCAAACATAGCTAACTTATTTATTCCAATCTCCCACATTATCTCTCCAAACTTTGTCAAAACTTAAGCGATTGTCATCAGTAAGGGCTATTTTGAGTTTAGTTTTTTCTTTTTAATTCATTTGGCAACTTGATTTGATTTATTTTTATATATCCAGATTTATCATATATTTTACGAAAGTTATGCTTTATTCAAATTTCTCTTAACTTATTTTACTCTCCAAATCTCTAAAGTGAACTTAATCAAATTTATATATTTTCCTATTTTAAAAAGAGTTTTAATGAAATTTATATGTAGTTCTTAGCTCCTCATTCAGTTTGGTTTGGAACTCAATTTTGAAAAAATTGTTTTTCAAATAACTCTATTTAACGCTATCAAAATAATACTGATTTCTTTAAATATGTTTTTTTTTTATTGGTTTAGCTATCGTCTTGGTCAGTTTTTGTTGATGTACTTTAATCTCATTTAAGGGTGAAAAATATTTGACTTTGAAATTAGAAAATTATTACATTTAAAATTTTCTTAATGCTAATTTGATTCCTAAGCTGTTCACTATTTTGATAATCTTTTTTCTTCTTTGTTGAGCGGCAAAAAATATTTAAGTTTTAAAAAACACAAATTTTAAAATCTCGAATTTCCTGCCTTTTTCGTTTAGTTATAAATTCATTAAATACGTGGACGCATCCAAACACACATCTACACACACACACACACACATGATAATGTATGTGTGCAGCTTCTTAGGGGCATGTAGAACAAGTGCTTATACTCGTATCCATTGATCTGTGGGAAACGCTTTAGGCTTGGGTTGCGTGCCGTGTTTGTGTCTCGTGTTAAGTTGTCGCCGCTGCTGTTCCGGCTACCAATTGCAGCCGGCAAACTGGGCTCAGAAGCAGGGATGGTGGTTACTGTAGCTACTGTTACTACTGTAGCGGCTACCGCTGCTGCTGACACTAGTGCTGCTGTTGCTGCTGTCGTCGTCATCGTCACTTCTCTGACATGTCGATAACGATCAATGTTTAGCTGGGGCTACGTTTTAATATCATGTTTCTGCCTCCCTGCTGCACGACGGTCTGCTTCCATCTCGTTCTAGCACACGCTTGCATGATTTGGGGCGTTGCCGGAATCCTTTCGCCGCTGGCCAACCATTTGCTCAGCCAGCCTGATGGATCGCCTTGGGTCCAAGCACTTTACATGCGCAGCTCAGGAGCTGCGAATTGTTGTCCAACTTACAGGCTTTATTAATGCCTCTTCTTTTGTCTTCACAATGAGTCATTTATATAATGTTTTATAAATATATATAGAGATATGTATTTATATGTATATAAACAGGAAAGCTGTTATTTTATATATATGTATATATATATTATTCTTTTTTGGGTGGTTCGAAGAGTGCTTTGACTTTTGCTTGTCAATGCGCGACGTCTTTGATAACTAATTGCTGCGGCGCCAAATGTTTCTTCTACCTTGTCGGGCTGTCTGACCGTCTCGCTGCACCTTCTGTGCCCCCGGCTCCCTCCTCGCCCCATATCCCGTAAGTTGTCTCGTGTGCATAATAAAAGTCACGTCGTTACTGTTTTGTCGCTTATAAGGGTCAGTCTGCGACTCTCTCTCTCTCTGTGTGTATGCGTGTGTGAGTGCTTGATTGTTTGTGTGGGGCTAAGGCTTAGTTATAAAGTTAAGAGTGTATACACTTCAAAAAATCTCATAGTAACAATGATTTTCCTTCTGTTATAATAAGTTTTAATCTTCATATCTTCGCTGTATAAAAACATTATTTCAAGTACTAACAGAATGGAAATGAAATAATGAGAACAAAAAGTGCGATGGTACATCTCCTTATGTTTCGCTGAGTGTAGAAGGTGTGTTTAATGACTTACACAGAAATACAGAAAATTTGTAGCACTCACCAATGGGCAGTGGCGTGCCATGGCCCTGGTTTGATGACGTTGCAGCGTGTGACATGCAACACACAAATGCAAAAGTAAGCAATTATGGCAACAAGTTAATTACGAAAGCAGCAACAACAGCAACAACACCAACAACAGCAAGAACAGGAGCTGCTGTATCAGAAGCCAGAGCAGTCACAGATGGACAAGCTCCACGTTGTCCGCATAGGTCCCCAAAGGAAGCAACTGCAGCTGCAGCAGCAATGCCAGCGTTAATTTAATTTATGCACTGCACACAACAACATCTCTGCATAATTTCAATCGAAAAACACAACAACCACCACAAGCTAAAGGAAAGGCATTTTACATTTTACACAGTTTTGGTCAATTACGCAGACAGAGGTGAGTGTGGAACGTGCGTTGAAAGTGTGCCAGTTCGAACCGCATTCCACTGCCAGACTGTAACATTGATTTGCACAAGTTCATTGACAATTGAGGAAAATATAGTTTTTTTTTGTCACTCAAAATGAATGATTTTGAGAATTTATAGAGTATACATCTCTTTTGCTTAATTAAATGTTGAAAGTATTTGTTTGCGTTAATCAAACTCTAGCACAATCACTCACCTGCAAGTGGACCCAGTGAAAAAACCTCATTCAGAAAGAATCTTTAACTTCATGAATGGCTCTCTATGAAATTTACCTCTTACAAGAATGAAATCAATATTGGTTATAAGTGGGTCAGTTAAATTTAGTTAAACATTTTTGGGATCGATAATTTGACAAGTTTGGCGTGACATGAAACCGAATGAATGTATAATAATAATAACATTCCCATATCTGGTGTTATTTTAAGCTAAACTTATGCTTCGCTTGGCCAAGTTCGTTGCCTAAGTCTTTTGTTTGTGGTGAATGAATTTATTAAATTAACAAAGTTTCTCACAATCGCTGATCACGATGATGATAATATGTATTGATCTGATATTTTTAGAAAATCTGTTAGCTAAGCGCCCAACTGCGAATATTCATAAGTCGTTCACATATTTATGAGCCAAATTATAATTTCTATTCCGTCTTGTTGACTCTCGAACTATTTGTGAATCGTTTTACAATATAATTAAATTCGGCATGTTTCCGTTCGTGGTGGTGGCATGAATATTTTATTATTGCGTTTTTTGCCTCGTTGTTTTCAATTTTGTTTTTGTTTTGTTTTTTAATGAATTTTTTCGTTGGGGCAAGAAAAATTGTTAAATTTTGCAAAGTTTAATCAAAGTGGCGCTAATTACTTTGAGTCGTTTGGATAATTGCAAATTAAACGCAAAGTTAATTGCGCCGACACACGAAACACACATACGTACACACACACACACACACACATACATACTCACATGCAATTACATATCCCAGCAACAGCAAAAACAACAACCACACTTTGTCTCACAAAAAAATCTAAAAAATGGCAGAGCACGTTTCTTATGGTTGTTGTTGTTGTTGTCTTTGTTGCTCACTGCTCATGAAATACAATTAGGTTGTGTTCAAGTTAAATTGAATTAAAAAACGCTTTAATCGAATGCTTGCGCAAATAAAATGCAGCTCCAAATAGAGATGTTAGGCGGGGTGCAGAAGCAAATGCAGATAACGAAGAAGCAGAACGGCAACAATAACAAAAACAATAATGTAAACAAACTAGACAAGCTCAAGCACCAACAACAATGATTGTGTGTGTTTTGTTTACGAAAGCTAAGCAGAAGTCAAAAGATGCAAGGTGAAGCAAGGGAGGTTGTGTTAGCTGAGAGGGGCGAGGAGGTGTGTGTGTGTGTGTGTTTATTTAATCGTAATTAAAATGCAGTCTTTTAATGTCAGCGTTAATTAGTCGCCTTAATTAATGATTATTAATATCGGTTGTTGCCCGATATTTTGTATCACATCTCTCAGCCACTGTGTCGGCATATATATGTGTGAGTGTGTGTATGTGTGTATGTGTGGGGTATCTCATCAGTAGCCCCCTTGAGCTAAGACTCGATTATGATGCAAATTAATGGGTTGGTTTTGCATTTGACGAACTCATTGTGAATGCATGAAACGTTGCCACATCTGAGAAAATTGTGCAGAGGCGCAGGCCCGGAGGCCATGTGGACCCTGGTTAAACATGATTATCACAGTTCCACCTCATGTTGCCAATTACCATGCAATGTGCCCGTTTTTTCTTTATTGGAGGGCATCTTTCACATTTTGAGTTGAAGCCCACAAACAAAATCTGGTAATCGAATTAAGCAGCTTCGTGTTTTATATATGTTATCATAAATATTCCATTTTATTAATTACCACGCATAATTCAAGACAAAAATTAAAAACGGAAAACGTTAAATACCCTAGGAGGATTAAGATGCTTCATCAGAAAGGCTTAAACTGTATTTATTTCAACTGTAGCAAATATTGCTTAAATATATATCTATCATTTTTAGCTTTCTAAAATCCATATACTACACATATCTATAACTTTATTTTTATTTATCTAACATTTTCAATACATATTTTTCAGATGCTAAAATGCTCATCTAGCAAGTATTCAATTTGTGACTGTAAGTGGATAAGTGCAAAATACAAATACCAAATATGAAGTTCGCTGCCTAAGTCTTTTGTTGTTTTCTATGATGTTTTTCGAGTATCTTTAAAAATCCCCTTAAGGTATTTGATATTGTGTGTGACTTGAGATTACTCTATTTCCTGAATGTGAAGCTACAGGGTATTGAAAAAGATTCCCCAGAGAAATCGGTAAGCAGCGTCGGTTTAAGCATTTATTCGACATTTGTTTGTGATTCGTTTTGAGATGAGTTCGGTAACTTTGCTGCGTTTGGGGCTGGTTCTCATTAACATACTTAATTTGTTTCTAATTTATTCATAAATTTATATTTGTAGCACCCGACCGGCTGGTGTTTTTGGTTTTTGGCCAAACGCTGATTTATGTCCCGTCAGCTGATTAATGGCAGCTGACCTGGCTGCTGGCGGTTGGCTGTTTGTCTGCGTAGCTGCTTAACAGTTGGCCGGTGGCATGTTGGCCTGTTGGCTGGTGGCTGGTGGCTCGTCGCAACTGGCTGTGAATCAGTTTTAGGCTTTGTTAGCGCTTGCTCTAAGTAGGTGTTGTTACGCACATTAGGACCACCATTTGTAAGCTGCGTCTTAAATGTAATTTGTGCGCATTACGTGAATTCGATTTGAACCAAAAAAAAAAACATTGAAGAAAAGAAAAGAGTGGTGTGAAGAAGATTAAATACTCTTGCTGATTTATGGATATCGTATAATTTTCAAAAACCGTTGAGTACAAAATCATATAAATTTGGACAATATATTCACAAATAAATGAAAAGTTCAGGAACAGAACACGTGGAGTATGATTTAGTAGACCGATGTCGAAACCACTAAAATACTTAAGATGTGTTTTACAAATAAATGGGTTGATATGAAGCCTAAGCTTTCGACCGATATTTCTCATGATATAGTGGTTGGATTCGGTTAATTCCATCCTATATACGACCTGCAAGGCAAGTAAGTTGCTATATCAAGTTTCACTAACACCTAAGTTCATATAGGTATTAAACTATAAACGATGTTCTAGTATATAAAGTATATATATTATTTGCGTGATATATTTCATAACTAAATCATGCTACCCTTTGCAAGTTTATAAAAAAAGATGGGTGATATTCCCAGCTTAGTTCTGTGTATATCACAAACACTTTGACGTCTGTGGTTGTTTTTATTAATGGAAATTCTGTGAATTCAGTTACATACATAAAATGCAAGGTCCGTTTCGAATAATAACTTAGGAGCTTAGAACTACAGTTAACCAATTGGGAGACGTTGCCGTTTGGCTAGCTGACCACATCGCCGCTGTGGCCATTCTGTCGCAGTAGCTCCAGCTTCAGTTCATGCTCCCGTGCCTTCAGTCGCAGTGCAGCGATGGACGATGTGCGCCGATCCTCAGGCGGTGTGGCGGCCCGTGTTGGCGGCGGCGGCGCCAGTTGCCGTTGAGGCGAATGCGCATGCGAGTGCGCCAAGGTCAAGGCGACGGGTGCCGTTTGCGTCGGCGAGCCGGCCGGCGGCGCCTGATGTGTGAGCGAAATGCCAACTAGCTGCTGTGGCGATAGCTGTGACGGCGCTGGTGGCTGCGGCGCTGACTGCGAGCTGGGTGAGTTGGGCGGCGAGGCCAGCAAATGATTGTTAGGCGAGTGCAGATCGGGTGAGCCCACAAGCATTGGCGGCTTGGCGGCCATTGCGGGCATCGGCGGCGCACGCGGATGCGGCACAGCCGTCATATTGGCCAGCAGCGATTGAAAAGAGCTCGAGGGCGAGTACATTGAAGCCATGCCCGGTGGCAGCATATGCGGCGGAGCACTGAAAAGGTAAACAAATTAGAAAAATATCACACAATTAAGCTGAGTTGAGCTCGAATTAAATATTAATTATTATATAATTAAACTGAGCACACAAATCTTGCAGACTGAAGTCTTATCACTGAAGTCTTCAATTTCTTTATTAATTTCTTTAATATTCTAAGATTCATCAAGATAGCTGACAGACGGTCGGACAGACTGACAAGGCTATGTCGACCCAACTAGGGAGGCTGATCAAGAATATATTTACTTTATGGAGTCGATATAGAATATTTCAACAAACTACACGACAAAGTTACAAGAGTATCAAAGGTAAAGTAAGGGTAAAGAGTACGAAAGAGATATTGGAAATCCCAATGCACATATTCGTTTTTAACATTTCTGATACTAAGATATTATTATATATAATAATAATTTATCAGTAACTATTGCTTAACTCCCATATATTAAGGAATATAAACACATAGGTATTTGTTTGTTTGTCTTACCGCTGGAATTGATTGAAGTAGCCGGATGGTATCATTGGTGGCGCGGACAAGTGCGGATAGCGAAAGGCGGCCAAATTGGCTGGGGCATCGAATGGCTTGCGCAGCTGGAAGCCCAAATGGGTAAAGGGATTGGGCGGTAGGGCGGCACCCACCACTGTTTGCATGCTGGCGGCGCCGCTGGGCAGATACGGATTGTATGGATGTGACTGGGGTCCAACCTTCTCCTGCTTGCGCCACTTGGCGCGTCGATTCTGGAACCAGACCTGTATACGAAGAGAGGAATTGAGAGAGAGGGAGAGATGAGAGGCTTAGTTGAGTTATGTGTTTAATGCAGGCTACTGTGTCCTGTGTAGTAGAAGCAGGAGCACCAGCAACCAATTAATGGGCGTAACTATTGAAAACGCCCATTTAATTAGTTTTTAACATAACAATCTGAAATCGTGTCGCAAACGGTGGCTGATTGCAGCCAAGTCCCCGTTCGAGCCGGACTCTGAGTCTGAGTCCCTTATGGGGGCCAACTCTGGCAATTACCGCTAGAATTGTATGTAAACAAATAATGTTGTTTAGCATGAGCGGTAATTAAAAATCAGATCACAAAGCAAACCAACTAAAAAATTGGTTAGCTAGATTTGATTTTGCCTTCTGTGTCTGCACTGGCCTCGAAGCGTTTTCATTAGGGACGACATGCTCCATTATTTTTCAATTTTCAACATTGTTAAGCACGCGAATCGAAGAAAACCTCAGTATTAGTTACTCGACTAGGGTGCTGGGCAGTGTTTTTTATTACCTGAATCCGCGCCTCAGTTAATCCAATCTTCATCGCCAGCTCTTCTCTGCAAAACAGATAAAAAAAAAAGGAAAGATCAAGACATGAGTTACAGATGGTTAAGCAGAAGTTTTAACAAAAACTCGAATGATGATCTGCATTAGAATCGGCCTTAACGATTATAGAGAACTCTGCATTTTGTAATCTATTTTTCTTGCGTTATATTTATTATTTTATTTATGGTCCAATTAAAATAGCTAAATACTGAAGCGCATTGAATAAAACGTCAATTAAAAGATAATTAAAAATATTTAAATTTAAATTGATCAATTTACATTGTTGTAAGAAACTAATTGTTTTAATTAAAGTTTGCTAATTCTATTTTAGTGATGAATTAATCTACTATAATATCTGTATAATTAATAGGACAATTTTTGCGTTCAAATGCTTCACTTGAATATATATAGCAGATCAACGAACGTGTATAGAAATTGTTTAATAAATTGATATTCATGAACTGAACTAACTGGATTCCGTTTTATTGATGATCAATAAACTAATATAGATAATTATTCGCTTTGCAAATTTTTAATCATTCTTCAAAGTCTCACAGTTGGTGATTTTACACCTTTCTAACGAGCCACAGTCAATTTCCTGTCTTCATTGCCATTCTTACATTTGTCAATCTTTTAATGTCAATCAATCAGGGCAGGTGCCAATGAAGTTGCTGTGATTTATTTGCTTAATTAATTGCCAAGCATTTACATAAACTAGTTACACCAATAAACTGATAACATTGCCAGCACTAACAAAAAGTTGTTTAATTGATGTTTTTACTCTTTATAAATATGTTTATTTTTTTTTTCGTGTAAATCCAATTAACGAGTGCTTGACGTCAGTTTTGGTCGGTCAGTATGTTTGTCTATCGGCTTGCGGCTGGTTTTCTAATTTATGGCAATTATTATTTGCACTTTTTCATATCTGTGCTGCATTTTAATTGAATTTGCTTGTGTACCCCAGGGGTATTCAGAAACCCACTACTAATGAGCGTAATTTGAAACCAAATGGAATAAGCATGCTGCTCCAAATAATGGGGACAGCAACTCTACTCACAGGGGGTTGTCATATCATATCATATCGAATTCCGATTTAGCATATGCCGCATATAAAATCCAAACCTAAACTTATTTTTAGCTGTCTTCTATTTGAATTTATTTATGCAAATTACGTTGAAATTCGATTGCTTTTATGTTATTATTGTTTTGTTCACACTCACCTCGTAAACACGTCGGGGTAATGGGTGCGCGAGAAGGCCTTCTCCAGTTCCTCCAGTTGAAAGCTGGTGAAGGTGGTGCGATAGCGTCGCTGTTTGCGCTTGGGCGCATAGTCATCCACCTCGCAGTCACTGTTGGGATCCGAGATGGGGCTGTTGGTGCCGCCGCTGGCGCCGCTGGGCACCGCACCAGAAGCTGAGACCAAGGCAGATGCCACACCACGTTCGGCAACGGCATCCGGGTGTGCTAACTTGGCTTCTTGTGGTAGTTCCTCCAGCTTGACCTCCTCCGATATGCCCATAATCCAAGAGGCAGCGACTTGGGCAAGTTACCAACTGAGTATGAAAGATAAAGACGGGGAAACGAGAGGGAGGGAGAGAGAGAGAGAGGGATACAGATTAGTCTCGCATTAGAAGCTCGTAATTCAATCAATACTAAACATGTAATTATCGTACACTTTATTACGCCAATTTCTATAATTTTCAATAGCCATGAAGGCGCTCCAACGTTCACACTGAGGTTAGCTGCGGTTGCGCTTTGCTGCCAGTTAAAAGACACTAGTCAACACAACGGAATCAGCAAGTTATTTATTATGTAATATCAGTGTATTACTAACTTGTAATCAAATCAGAGAATCTTGTTTACACTAATTGTGCCTAATCAATTTAGATATTAAATTCTACTAAAATGTATTAAAAAATTTGTATTTATGGAAAGCAATTAAATCCTCAATCATTAGATCGGCAAGCTCAATAATATTACTAATATTCCTTATGTATCTAATATGTATGATATATAATATATTGGATATTAGTAAGATAACTTAATAAGCTTTAAATTGAATGGAATCATAGAGTATAGGTTTATTTCAGGCAAAAACCTTTAAGAATATTTGCGTTCAAAAACTGACTTCGTAAAAACTGAGAAGAGTTTTAAAAGTATTACCATTTTGGTTAAGGTTGGTCTGTATGAATACTGCAAGTCAAAATGCCTTCCTTTTATTATGTTTTGTGAAACTGTTCAACAATACCATGTTGCTTAGTGCTGTTGGCTGTTGCGGTCTGGCGGCGTGCCTTATGACAGCCGTTGGTTGCAAGTCTGTGTAGCTGCAGTTGCAACTGCAGCGTTTTCAATGCAATGCAAATCGATGGCATCACTTTGGCTAGAGAGACGGACAACACCAGACAACAACAGACAACTACAGACAAACACGTCGACGTCCATCTCAGCTGATCTTTCATCAACACGTTTGCACAAGCTGCATTTATTTTTGCTTCTCGATGCGCGCTACTCGCTGCATGTGCAGATCGTTTGGAATTTTAATTAAATTGGGCGGTAACTTCATTTTCATCATCATCGACGGGCTGCCAGAGTAACCGCAACCAGAATTGACTACTCAACTTGTTCTCCGGTCTTCGATTCGATCAAAACTGAATACTCGATATCAGGTGGCAGTTGGGGACTGCTGTCAATAAGTTTCCTGTTTCGGCATTTCGACTTGTAATTTCAACGTTTTGTTAATTCCATGTTTTGCTAATTAATATACAATGCGCTTTAATGACAATTAAGTAAATGGTTAGCTCCAAAATGTAAACGTCACAAATGCATTCCCAAAACAGTTCGGCTTCAGTCCCTTTATTTATTTTTTCGTCTTAATGTTTTGTTGGCCTACCGTTCAGGCCTGGCTAAAAACTTGGCCGGTAGCTGCAATGTTGCAAAGCTGCTTGATTGATGGCTTCAGTCCCTAAGTTGGCGTTGTCGCTGATGCTACCGTTGACATTTCGCCTGGGCTCGACTGAATACATATATCAAAATTGTCCAAATACCTTGTTAAATGGCAAATTAGTGTGCCTCTGATTGATTTAGTTGCATTCTTGCGACGAATGAAGTTGCAACCGGTGCAGACAACAACAACATCATCATTATTATCAACAACAACAGCAAGCAGCAAAAGGACACAATGATCACGATCATACATTGCTGCCATCTCATTGATAGTGTAGAGGTGTAATTGAAAAGGGTATTCTAAATTTGTTGTTGGGTTTGTCAACTCAAAAAGTACATAATCCTTGTACTTGAAACTTTAACATGAGTCCTGTTATAAAGTTTATATAATTTTGTAACTAATCCACCAACTTAATTGTTAATTACTTATTTCAATAATTATTCAATATGATGCTTGCAAATATTCTATTGATGAAATTATGTTTTACTCAAAGCTTAGATCTAATCACCAATATGTGCAAAATCCTTTCAAAATTTGTTGTTAAGTTAAAGTTAAATTTTAAATAACCTTACATCACATTTCTTACTTGAACTTGCTTTTATGTATGCAAGGGCATTTGTTCTCCGTTGTTATTCTGTTAAAATCAAGTAATTTTTTACTTGCAGGCAGTTAGTTCATAACTCATTTCTCATCATTAATAACTTTTATTATGATTCAGGCTGTCAGTTTTCAATGTTGTTAACAAATTCCAAGCACTGACAGCTGACAAACTTAATTTGTGTAAGACTCGACCGCAAATTATTAAATTAGTTGTACGAATTGCAATAATGTCGACAGTTGAAATACCCACCGTCTAACCAATCTAACCAATCTGTCTAATCTCACAACATCAAGATCATAAAATTGCGCTGATTAATTCATTGTATGCGAATGCGTTGTGTATATGCAGTGCCGCAGTACAGTAGAGACTCCTGACAAAGCTCCCAGTTATGTGGGGAATGTTTGCCGTTTGCGCTTTGTTGTCGGGCCGCCTTGTTATAATTGTATCCGCGTTACGACTTTATTATTGCAATGCAGGCTGACAGGAAGAGAGAGATAGAGAGCGAGAGAGAAATATAGAGAGAGAGAGACAGAGAAAGAGAGAGGGGGAAAAGGGAAGAGTATAAGAAAGAGTAGTCGAAGAGTTGATCATCCAACATCAAAGTCGCCTTTGATTGACGTTTTGTTAGCGGCGGTAATTAAAAAACTTTTCAGTCAAACTGTCAACTGTTGACGTTTCCACATAGTTCGTTGTTGTTGTTGTTGTTGCTGCAGACATTGCAATTTGGCTTTCATGGCTTTATTTACGAGCCATGGCCAGAACTAATCAAGTTAGCGCTGCGTTTGTTCTGCCCAATTGCAGATAGTGCGATGTTGCCTTCTATGGCCAATTGGCCAAGTGCAACAAACAGCTGTGAGAGGGGGTGCTGTGGGGAGGTATGTTCTTGTAAACTATCCGTCGTGCCTAACTGTTTGACACACTGTGGCAACTGAACTGCATTGCTTAGGGCTCACATGCTAATCAAGTCAAGCGCCAGTCTACAGTCTGTAGTCTTCGGTCTTCAGTGCTCAGTGCACTGTGCCCAGCCACTCAGTCTGTCAGGCAGTCATTCACTCATTCACTCAGTCAGTCAGTCAGTCCGTCTTCACTGCTTCTTGCTCTGCTTGCTGGCTGGCCAGACTTGTTTGCGGTTGCTTGTTTCGTTTACAGATAAGCTCCATTAGTGTCTGGAACTTATTTAAGAGCAACTCTTTGCAGTTTGCTAAACCAACATTGTGAGAGCTGCGTGTGGGTTTTTGTACTTACATTATTGGCTTTAGCCCTGCAGCAAGTGCAGAAATTAAGAAATTAATTCATAATAACATGTAGCATATACGTTTTTGCTGAGCGGTAATAAAAAATCAAAAATCCAAGGATGCTGTATAGTTAAGAAAATCGTCACTAAAAAACATGTGAGAAATGAGAAATATTTGTTATTTGCTTAGCACTATTAGCAAAAATTAAAAAAAAAACAATGAAAAATCGCTTGTTTTTAGCTGGCAATCCGAAAAAATGTTGGTCTTTCCCCTTAAATAGAGATTTTACATTTTTAGAAACTTGTTTTTCAAAAGTAGAAATATTAACAGGACTGTTCATTATTTTAAGAAATAATACTTGTTTTTCGGTTTCAAATCAAGTGTTGTAAAAAATGTATGTTTATTGAATTTTATGGGCTCTTTGTGATTTTTTATTTTGATGCAAATGCTTTAAATGATTTTGTAAATTGAGCAAGCATAAGCGAAGTAACAAAGAGTTTCTTCAACAAAAAAAAAACAAAACACACATACGCACACCTCACATCTGTCATGACGTCGATAAGCATCAATGTTTTGCTCTGTTCTCGCTACGTTGGCTACCTTCGGTCCCTTCCTGCCTCCCTCCTGCCAACCTCCTTGCTTGCCACCTTTTACCTGCTGTGCTGCACCATGTCGCTTGGTGTCGTTTTTATGGGTGCACTTTTGTGTTCGCGCTGCTGTGGAGGATTGCAACTGGGACGTCGCATATTTCATTAAATGGCCGGCCACAGCCCCAGTCAGTCGAGCCATCTACCAGTCGAGAAGTCGAGAAGTCGAGCAGTACTCGATCAGTTTACAGGTAGAGCCACGCAGAAAACAGAAGCTCATTTCTGGCATTTTGTTAATGCGTCTTGGCCTGGTCCACTTGGCATTTTTGGTATCTTGCCTTATGCTTATTTATGGGTTTACATTAGGCTAAACCACTTTAGTCACACTTGATGATCAGCATTGTAATGATCCCTACTGCCCTCTCCCCCTCCCCCCTCCACCACGATAATGGCAAACTTTTTGGGTGGCGCCTGTGTCCAAAAAGCTCAATGCCCATCATAATGATAATGTGTCGAGGGTTGGTGTGTGTGGTCCCCCAATTACAAATGAAATTGATGGATTAGCCAGACAGAGAAAGAGAGAGTCAGGGACTGAACCCACCTGCTTTTGTAGTTTTACATACGGTCCGGTTGATAAAGGCAATTATTAATTTTGTATAAGCGCAGACAAAGCGACAATTTCGTGAGTCACCCAAAAAACATAAAAATGATAGCGAGAAGGCTGCAAAGACTGTAGACTCTAAACTCAAAAACTAAAGACTCAAGTCTGAGACTGCACCTGAGCTGTTGTGGCTGCTGCTGCTTGGCGCCGGCTTTGGACGCGCCAGGTGCGATAAGGCAGCATTCTTCTTAAGCCCCAGACGCCGGCAGCAGCAACAACAGCAATGGTACATTATGAGCCTCTAATGCACACACTCACACACACAAACATACACACAAATTCCAAATTATAATTAGTTTATTCATATCCTGTGTCGAAGTCTCAGCAGCCTCATTTGTTGATGAGGCAATCTTAATTCAATTTACTGCCTATCATCGACAAGCACAACGAACTGCAACTTCTCTTTCTGTAGCACGGAAATCACTTGTTAGATTGTTCTATTGTTCTTATGCTTTTTTCATTCTTTTTTAAAAAGATTAGATATTTAGAGATGAGACTTAACTAAAACAGACAACATACATTGTTGTAGAGTCGATTTTGGTTATTTTTAGCTCACTTTTAAATTTTTCAATGAAATAAGTTGTGGTTTGTTATTATTTTTAGAGCTGGTGCTAAACTAGAACATTATAATCAAATAAATGTTCTATATTTGCTGTGGTCTCTCCTTTACAGTTACTTTAAGCTTAATGACCTTCGGTAAGAGGTATGTTTTCTATGGTTTCCTTAATTTTCTTGAACTAGATCAGGGTATCTATTCGGTAGCTGAGCAAGTGTATCTGCGCTTCGTTGTTGCACAAACAGTTTTCCTTTTATTTTTTTTCATTCATTCCTTTTTTGCGCCCTGGCCACCCTAATGGCAGAGTTCTTGACGGTAGCCAAAGGTAGTCTTCGTCGTCGTCGTCGTCGTCGTCATCATCGTCGTCGTTGTCGTCGTTGTCGAGGTTTAAAAGTAGTGACTCAGGTCCAGAGACGTTCCGGGTAGCTCGCTCTGTGCTGCCAAGCTGTTGATGTGGATGATGCGAGGCCAATTACTCATAAAATGCATGTTAAAAACGCTGAGCGATCTCCATGGAGCAAGGGAAGCAGAGGGAGCCACGGCGGAAAAGTGGCGTGAAGCTGTAGTCGAACAACTGTTGTTCGACGCCTGGCGCTTGCTTTCTGCTTTGTTGGCCATGTTTAGTGTGGCCAAGACTCAGACAGTGACTGAGACTGAGGCTGTGTAGCATCCGTGTCTCTGCCCTTTTGTCATTGTCTTGTACGCTTTGATAAGAGACGGAGGCAATTTGGGGACGTGTCTGAGGTTGATATTTCATGTTTGCATGTTCCATTTGTGTACACAGGGAGAAAAAATGTCGAATTTAAATCCAATCAAGTATTCGCAATTCCACTTGATTTGCGAAAGATTTACTAAGCAGAAAAAGATGTGGCACAAATCACAGCAAATAAAATAAATGTTTTATGATCGTTTAAGGCTCACAATTAGTAACAATATATAACATTTATTCTTACTGAAATCGAACTTGAAATAAGATTATAATAGTGGACTTAAACAATTTTAATAATAGACTAACGGGCTACTTGATTTTTTCTCTCTGTGTGTTCGGGCCAGTCAAGGTCCGAATTGAATTAATGAAGCATCTGTAAGCACAGCTCTCAATGAGCTGTGAGCTGAGAGCAGGGTTTGGTCTCGGCGCCATCTCTTATCAGCATGGGAGTGGGCGTGGGTGTAGCTTAGCCTAAGGTATATACATAAGTGTTATATAGTAATGTTCTAGTCAACGCCTCCCAGGTAGCGCTGTGACAAACCGAACAACTCTAATTGGGAAATGTCAGTTGTACAAGGTACGAGCGGTATCCTTATCAGTAATGTACCCAGTACCAAGTCAGATAGATAACTGCCATTGTATCTGCTAGATACGATACTGCAACTGAGACGCTATCTGCGGACAAGTTTTAATTGTGTGACGGCCTAATTGAATTGCGCTGCAAATTGTGCCCCAATTGCAAACATATTTTAATTTTCCCCTTCGAAAAAAAAAAGAAAACAAAATAAAGAAGGAAAAAAAAACAGCCATCTTATCAGAAGTGAAGATCTTTTCATTATCTCAAGCAGATGCTAACTAATAGATAAAGGTGACTATTTGCGTCACAGCTAAACGAAATAGTTAGTAACATGCCAGTCACATGCCGCATTATTATTAATTAAATCAGTGGGCACAATTATCGATTATCGGTTAAAGGAAACCTTCGTCCAGACAGAAACGTAACGGAACGGAACCCGCATTGACGTGACTTTGATACGATTTGACTTATCTAACTGTCTTAGTTTTTGTACTCTTATTATTCGACTGACCCATGCATATCGCCAAGTCTATTCCAGCTTTTGACATGATTATCTCGTTTAGATAGCTGAGGGCAGTTAATTTCATTTATTTTGTGTGTTCGAGTGGAAATTTCATTTGCTTTGATTAGCAATCATTTTTAAAACATCACAATGACAAAACGTGATTTATTTACCATCGACTCAGGCGCTGACAATTTTTGTACTCCTTAATGGTGTTTAATTAAAGCCAATCAGCGATAAGCCTATCGACCTATCAGCATGTGGCATACCCTATAAATAAGTACCTATAGTTAATCAAAAAAACAATAACAAATCCCGAAGAATAATAAGTAATCACATATTTGACGATTGCTGGAAGAGGTGAGGCGTACTCGAACATCGCGATACGATATGTCCAAGTGAATTAATCAAATCTAATGATATTTATTTTTCGTTTTCTTAGTCAAATTTTGATTATCGATTATTCGTCTTGTGAAATTGGTAATATTATCCGATCGTTACACAAAGTAGGTCACTTCCAAGACAAACGTTCAACGACTGATCGTATCAAAGAGATTATTGTGAAAACTGAACGAGTATACTGTATGTATAAATGGCAATGATTTTTAGATGACTGAGAAATGGGTTCTGAAAGGTTAAGTTTCAGGGATGACAAAGATTTGGATGTTTGAATCAATTTTGGTAAGGTTGAATTTTATATTTTATCTGTTAAAAAGTTCAACAAATCTCCAAAATATACATTCATATAAAAGCTCTTAAAAAAAAAATGATTAGTATTATTTGTGTTAGAATACTCCTTTTAGAAGTCTTTAGTTTAAGTCTATTTTATATTTTTTCTAACATGAGGCATTTTTAAGCCATTTTTAAGTTATTTTTGTAGATTATAGTATGGAAAATACATGTAGAATAATATTTTAAAAATATGTTATAGATTTGAAGAACTTACCTTCTTCTTCTTGTATAGATCGAATCTGCAAAACGGCTAAGCTGTGACTGTGCTGCGATCTGCACTCAAATATGTTTACTATAGTTTTTTATTTTTTTTACTGTATATATTTAGGAACTGAACTTTTCACATAACACTTGCCGACGGTCTTTGCACACACACGGCCCTGAAACAATTGTCGTCAAGTCAACTCAACAGCTACGAGGCACTCCAATAGCTTTTCTATTGTTTAGATAATCGGGCATTTAGATCGAATATATTTGTTGGCTATAGTTTTAGCACTTTTCGGGACACACACACACACACACATACACACACAGTTAGTTTTGGGTAAATATACTCGGTTTTGAGCGCGACGACGGCGTTGATGACCGGGCTCCGTCAATGCCGCAAGCGAACTACGCAAAGAGCAGGCCGGTAAAAACTCAGGTGGGCTCAGACGCCAGACCAACAACCGGTTGTTGTTGTTTTTGTGTTTGCGTGTTTAATGTTTATGAAGAAGCTGCCACCACACTGTCATTTACCATGTGCTGAAGCGAGAGAGCGCGATGCGATCGAAACGAGCGCGATCGAATGAACGATCGTCGTCGTCGGCCGCAGGTGTTTACTTATGCCGGGCAGGTGAGCAGCTCTGCTTCAGCCTCAGCTTCAGTGCTCCGCCTCTCTCTCTCTCTCTTTAGCTGCTCCGCTGCTGAAGTGCAAGCGAGAGCGAGCGCTTCACATTTGGTGCTGCCAATGAGCATTGACCTATGAGAGCAGCCGGCGCTCACAAAGCGCTCAAATAATGGCGGCTAACCGGCCGACGGTTCTGTATAGCTTGTAAAGCTCTCACTCACCCTCTCTTGCCTTCTTCTCTCTCTCTCTCTCTCTGTCTCCCTCTCTCTGTCTCTCTCTCTCTCTGTCGCTCTGTCTATCTTTCTTGACTTGTGTATGTGTGTGTGTGTGGAGTGGCACGTAATTGAATAAGCCTCGCACAAAGTGCAATAAATTTGATTAGCAAAATGGAAATTTATTTCCCAGTCTTTTGTTTGCCTTTCGCATTGGTTTTTCCATACATACATGGATGCAATTTCTGTTTTTCTCCATTTGCATTGTCGTTGCGGCTCATAAATTAAATAATTTAGCTATCACGCATATGCAGAGAATTGCTGTTGTTATTTTTGTTGTTGTTGGATAGTGTTAAGGGCCTCGTAAATTACTTTGTTGGTTTATTGAATCCAACTGCTAGTCAGGGTCTTAATTGCTTGATATTGATAGAGAATGACAGACAGAGAAAGAGAAAGAGAGAGAAAGCGATTGAGGGGCAGTGATGGAAAAATAGAGTTAAGTACCTTAAGACACACTCAGCTGGTATTATAAATAATCGTTATGATTATAGAGGTGATGTTTCTTTTTCCCCTATTGAATATATTAATTTTTATGGTTTCAAATTACTTTATTATGTTTCTGAGACGGGTGTGTCGTATAAAATTCGAAAAATAATGACTAAATCAAATATGAACTTGAATCTCGAAAATACCCACCCTCATTTAACCATAATAATTGAATGAATATTTGTCTGTGTTCCTGATTTACATGTTTTCATTATCTTCCTTCCACACCTGACTTGACTTTTCATTACTTTTTATTTGTCAAAGTCTTGATTTAAGTTCTCAGTTTGACAAATTTCATTGCTATATCTTGTACACTTTGAAATTCCGTTTTAGACCTATTTTCAAGTCACTCCCAGAGCTAATAAGTAAGAGTTCTATAAATAGAAGCGTTCTTTAAAGTATGATAGCAATACTTTATCTGTCTGATTATTTTGCTGCTGCTGCCCATTTGTAGCCATTCCATGCCAAGTTAACCACTTCATTAAACCTCAACCCAGAGCAGCAATCGCCCAGCTCCATTTAGCTCCAGCTTCAGTTCTTCTCTAGTTGCCAAGCGTATTGCGAGGCAATAAATAAAGTGTTAATGGCAATTGCATACAAATAGTTTGGTGTTGCCATTATATGGACATTATAGGTATATAATACCATTGTCGGGGGCCCCATAACAAGAAGTAAACAATGCGACGCTGCACTCGCTGCACTTTAAGCCAATTTCACGCTTCATTTACAGACGAAATGCAAACAAAAGACCAGCCGACCATTTGGCGGGTTCGGACCTCGGTTCGCGCTCGATGCCCGGTTCGGACTTGGGTTCAATGTACAGCAGGTCGTCTGCACTCGAAGAAAACGTGTATCAAATGGCAGTGCAGGAGAAAATCGGTAAGCTTCTGTTGCCAAAAAGCAGCTTCACATATTTTTCAGTAAGTGAATCTCTAAGATGCAGGGTTTTCACATTCTAGAAATCAATGTTACCATTTCTTCATCACAAAATTTATTGCACATTTTAAAAGTCAATTTTCTGAGTAAAAGGCATAATCCTATTTATGTATATGTTAAAATTACTTTCTAAAATATATGTTATTTATACGAATATTATGTTCGAATTTGAAAGAAAAACATAAACGTTGCAGAAAATGGTTCCTTGAAAATAGAAAGCATGTTTGCAAATGACATATAAAACAATATTTTTGAAGTATGTGTTGGATTAAAGGCAAATGTTTCTACATTTAGGATACTATATATTTCTAAGAAGGAAATTCTAGGGTATATATATTTTTGCAAGTGTATGGACGCTATCTGGTTGCATAGCGGTACGGCTTTCACGTCCCCATGTGGCCGTGTCAATCAGCTCGTCGCGCAAGGTGTGCGCTTCGTTTTCGAGTATTAGTAGTAGCCAAGTAGGCTCTCATGTGCCAGGTCCCTGGTCCCTGGTCGTTGGTCAGTCCATATGCTCAATTCGAGTCCAAGTTTGCGTCAGAGTCGCGCATGCGCGCACGTCCTAATGTAATTATTATCTCAACAATTGAATTTCCGGTCTCGGTCTCGGACTCTGTCGCTGTCTCTGCCCCTGGGTCTCTACTCCCTGGTCGCTGTTCTCTGGTCTCTTCTGTTTTCTTTGGCCTGGGACAGATGTCGCGCAAAACGTTACAAATGTGCACTTAATTGCGCAATTAAATAATTTTATTTCTGTGGCGCGTTTTCCTTTTCCATTCCTCAGCTTTCCTCAGCGTCTCGCCCATTAAGTGCCATTTGAGAATCGAGAAACGGTTCTCGGCCTGACCAATAGCCAAACAAATTGCAGTTATGTGCATCCACTCCACTTCAATTCACCTTATCGCCTGTCCACAGGCATCCTTTTTATCACCAGCAAATGCGAAGTTAACTGCCTCTTAGAATGCCGAGTATTAGATTTGTATATTCTGTCTTATAGGTTGTGAATGAAGATGATGGTCACTAAGAGGTTCTGGTATATCAGATTCGCAATTGGGGATATTTGTCAATGCCATAACTTCGTTCAAACTTATCCTATTTACTCTCTATATTTTTGATCATGATTTCTCATTAAAATTAACGCAGCATTAAAATTACGATTTTTTGTTGGAATTCAGACTTTCATTTTTTATATCACAAAAAAAATCCACTCTTCACAATTGAATCGATTTTGAAAAGCAATATCTCCTCGATCATGGTTTGGCTTATATCTTAATACTAACTTAAAATTTCGAAACATAATTTTCATTCATATTCAAATTCTGTTTGAGATATTCAACACAAAGATTTCGTTATAAAATATGCCAGACTCTTCTTAGAGATGCACCCCATGATTTGTTCTCAAGTACTTTCCTATCTCATAATTACTTTGACTTCTTTATATGAACCTTTAGGTATATCATGATATTTCTAAGTATTATAAACTTTCACACTGAAAATTTCAAAATTTCTTAAGCTCAGGTGTTGGTTATTTTGTTGCTTTTAGTGGGTTGCGGTAAGTCAATTAAGCGAGGGAACGATGCGTTGGCACAATCTCACCGTGGCCTACATAGTATGGTAACTAACTCTTCGTCCCCGCACCCCTTACACCTCATCCCGCCTCCCACGCTCCTAGCACTCATTGCGTATTGGGCAAACACGAAACGAAACGCAACTGTAAACGATACCAAATTATATTTAATTACGTGCGATTAGTTAGGGTTACTGGAGTCGCCCGATCAAATGCCAGCGATAAGGCGACATCGCCTGTCATTTGGGCCGTAAATAGTTGGCCGCCAAATACTACAAGCCCAGAGTCGAGACATTAATTCAATTACAAATGGCTGTGTTTGCCACAAAATGGGGCAGGCGTGTGACATAATCACCTCAGACGAATGAGCCCTTGCGCAGAGGGGGTGGGGTGGATAGGCAGTAGGTAACAGGTATATAGGGTAACTATGCAGTACCAGGGGTATGGCAATAGCTAACCGCATTTCCTTGACGTCGACCCGCCCACAATTTGAGTAATTTGATACGACTATTTGTCTTGCTTTCATTTGCGACATTTTCTAGCGACAACTGCATTTTCACTCAATTTTCGTGGGCACCCAAATTTGACTTAAGCGGAAGCGCGTTATTAACTGGTTTATGCAAGCCATAATCGCCACAGATTCCCAGCTAACGATAAGCAAACCAAACTCGTCGAGGGTGCCGGTGCGGTAGCGGGTGTGGACTCAGCTACCAACTGTCGATTAAGTCGAACTACCCGAACTACCCAAGCTACCCGAACTACCCAATAGGCAGCCAACAATTAAAACGAAAGCGCGGTAATTTCATTTGTTCGTAAATCTAATTGTGGAAAACATGAAAACAACACCAACAACAACAAGAGGAACTTACTGAAAAAAACAAATATTCAGGCGTATTCGTAATTGTCATGTAAAAATTTGAAATGAAAAATGCTTTGGTAATTAGTGCGTGTATCGGCAGGAGCGGCACGGGGTGGGGCATGGAAGCATTTTTTTTTTTACTTAATTGCCACTCGGCAGTTTTTAGTTTCTGCTTTTCAGTTTTCGTTTTTTCTCTGTGTCGGCTTTCATTTTTGGTCTTTTTTGTTTTTGCAAATTAATGTTATTTTTTTAGTTTTTTTTTGTTTTAGGTAATTTCAGTTTAATGTGCGTCAATTAAAATTATTAATGTTTATCTCTGCAATGTTTGGGATTTTTAGTAAATTAAATATAATTTGGACAATGACCAACTCCGCTGAGCAATCTGATTAGAATATTGTAGTTGTCATTACAAATGATTAAAACTTTTGAATTTTGAACAAATTTCCTTGAATACTTAATCTTTTTGGGCTTATTTAGGCTGTTGAGTTGATTTTAATATACAACAGTTGAAATTATAATAAGCCAATTTCAACTTTGTACAACTGCAACTTTAACTACAATTAAATTTCTTATAGTTATCTAAATATTTTCAAATTGAAATATTTCATGCAGATGCACAGCGTCCACTTTAAAGTAGCTGCCTGCAACATAGCAGCTGTGCAGACCAAATTCCAGGTGTGTGTGCAACACAGTCCTCGCTTATCCCTTTCTCAGTCGACTCATTCGGTGTCTGCCGTTTCGTTTGCTATCATCGCATCGAATTCGTTTGTTTTATAATTGATTAATTAGAGGTCGGCCTGTGAGTCCCCCTCCTCCGCTCAGAGAGTCCCTCACAACCTTTTCGGGCTATCGTTAGAATTATAATTGGTCTGCGGCATGTGTTATCCTAAGTAATATCCCAATTTGCTCTATGTCTGTGTGTTTGTCTGTGTGTCTGTTGAGTTGTCTGTTTTGTCTGTCGGCAGTTTGTTTGGTCTCAGTGCTTCCCAATTGATTTTATTGACTTGTAAATAATGTTGCCGTTCCACCCAATACCTCTTGACCCTGCTCAGTTGCTTCCGTTCAATTTGATATCCCTATCGATGATCGTGTTCATATCCGTGTCTAGGTTCATTTCTATGTCCGCTGGCATCTTATTTCATCTCTGCTGTAATTTATTACGACATCACCTGACAATTACCATACTTTTATAATGATTGTTATAGTATCTTTTATCTCATTTTATCTCGCCAAATTAGCTGTTCTCTCGCGTCGTATGTTAAATTATGGCTTATTAAATACTTCCAATATGGTCAGAAGACTGCCCTATGGCCTCTACGACGTTTATTGATTACATTTTGTAATTAGTTGCAATTTTTTTATTGCTCATCGCATGTGGCAAGCTCAGTCGTTTCTTGGTTTCAGTTTACTTTTATCTGATACTTTGAGCGCTATAGTCTAATCCACGTCAGCAAATATTTAAAATCCAATAAAAACAATAAGACATTCAATTACAAATATTTACATTCAGGTTTCATGTCTAATTACTTTGTTTTCATAAGAATTACTCTGAACTCTAATTTGCCTTAAGTTAAATAACAATTTTCCATTAAGTTTAAGTATATGTTTTGGAATATGAAACTTTAACTAAATTGTTGAGATATGATATGTACAATATACCATAAATATGTTTATGTATACATTTGTATATATATATATATATATATACGCGTTGGGCCCCTTTGATCGGTTGGCGCCCTGGCGGCATTAACAGCTGAGCTCGCTATTAATTACATTTTGTAATTAGTTGCATATTTTTATAGCTGGCCACATGTGGCAAGCTCCAACTAGTTGCGGCAGTCAGCGGCAAGCTTAGCTTGTCCTGTGTAGCCAAAGATGACTGCGAACCGCATTAGCATTGATAACGAGCTAATGAATGTAAATTGTATTCTCGAACGTGTCTGTCTGTATGTCAGCCAGTCTATCATCCAGTCAGCGAAGCTGGGTGTTCATCACGTATGAGTTTGAGTTGCTTGCTGCTTGTTGCTTGTTGCTTGTTGCATTCAAAAGGTTTTCCAGCTCGTAAATTGAATTTCGCACTAAGCTCGGCTTCCGTTTATTATTTCGCCGCAGTTCGTCTTGGCGAACACAGTTAAAATCCGATAAAAAATCAACTACTTGTGAATAGTAAATTACCATATTAACAAGCCATTCATATCTAAGACTCTATGTATTTTATGATGTTGTTAAAGAAAAAACAATCTATATATATATGGAGTTTTCATTATTTTCATATATATATTCGCCATTTTAGGATATTGATAGACATACTCTACATATAAAGCTTGACTTTATGGAGATCAAACAGTAAGAAAATTAGAATTTTTCCATTATCTTTCATAATCTATTAAAGATACAAATATTTATTGATTTTCAAAACCTATAAGCTCAGACAAAAATATAGTTTTTACTTGATTAGTTGACTAGCTCTTATTCACATCAGCTAATTATTGTGGTGCAACTTAGGCGATCTCCACTGCACGTACTAAATGAGGAGGAGGAGCTGGGGGTTGTGCAGGGAAAGAGAGGCAAACCCAATGCAATTATGTGTATGCACAAGAGGTACTTGGCAACAATATATTGGGTAATTAAAGAGATGGGTACAGGGCTCATCAAAACTCTTCCTGTTTGATAGGGCGACGTTGACAAATGAGTTTATCAGCAGCTCCTTTTGGTCAAGCGGCCGCAGATGCTCAGACAGAGATAGAGAGCTACAAAGGCAGCGAGTGCTAGAGAGAGAGAGAGAGAGAGAGACAGATAGGGAGTGAGAAGGGTGCACTGAATAAATTTTTAAAGTGAAAAGCGATTTATTTCGCCATTTGTGCCGTGTGGCCGTTTAATAAACAATTTTATGGCGCGCATAAATTTCAGACATCATATAATAAACCCATTTGTCTTTAGAGGGGCAAACTCTTAAGCCTAAAGAGCTCATATGCACATGCCACAAGACGCGAGGTTATTAAATTATGCGGCTCAAGCGTAAAAATAAACCGTAGCAAATGTAGGACGAGTGAGAGGGAGTGAACGAGAGATAGTGAGAGAGAGACAGAGCGAGTCTGTTTAACGAGCCCTAATGGAACCCCAAGAGTTCAAAACTTATAGCTCGTGATCGTGCTCTCGTCGTTGACTTTCTCCCAAAAATTAGACGCGAGTCGGCTTCAATTAATCAGAGATATTTCGAATAAATCAAGTGCCATAAAAGTGACACAGCGTGAGATACTCACAGATTGGGGAGCGGGAGTTGGAGATGGAGATGGCACCGCAGCAGGGCTGCTGGCCACATACAAAAGATGAATATTTAATTAGGAACAAATTAAGAATGCAAATAATGTGGAACTACTGTGGAGACGAGGGCGTTGCTCGCATGAACTACGACTCTCGGCCACAAAAACTGAGTCGATTATTAATCGATAGACCTTATAATTAGTGGGCATACCACAAAACACGGGGCAATCATCTGCCGACGGGACGTCTCTGCTAATTGGTGGGGAAACCAAATTCGATGGTTATTCTCTTGGGGAACGCGTGCTAACCAGTTGTGAGTTGAACTTCTTTTATCAGATTTGCCACGGCTACAAGATTGCACTACACTATACATTTTGTAACTGTGTATTTTGATTCTTATCTGCGAGACACGAGGTTGCATTTACTTTTATTTGTTGCCGCTTGAAATTGGTTCCCAAATTGGGTAACTCAAATTGTGTATCGATGTCAATCGGAACTGATCGTTTATTTATATATTTCTTGCGTAAAACCAAACAACAATTGAATTTAATTGAATATGGTCCACAAGCCTGTAGACAGCATTTTAGTTTAGATAACCGGTCGAACGAAAATCAATTTAAATTGTTTTATAATACACAATAATAATTATCATAACAAAGTCTAAAACAGTCAAAAAGGATGCTTAAAATGTTATGTAAGTTTCCATTAATCCAATTTGGAGTTAATATTGTTCTTGTAACGATTTTATATGAGGATTCAATACATAGTACTGTTAGGTAGCACATTTTTTTTTAAAGTGCATGACATATTTGTGGCTTTTAATTGGCCTATGTTTAGCTATAATTTCATTATAAGCGACAACTGCATTGCCTTTTTGGAGCTGTTATTGCTTCCAGGGAAGCGAAAATCAACAACTTAATTAAGGCATAGAAAAAATCAAACAGCCGCTAGGCGGGGGGAACGGCCAGAGCAGAGATTGGGGGTCAGCTTGTGTGATTGGCATCGAAGCGAGGCATCAAGCAATTTGTATGCGGCCATCAGACAACAACAAGTCATTTCACACTTTGATCACGCTGCACGCTGATCAACTGCTGTTGCTGCTGCTGCTGCTGTTGCTGTTGCAGCTGCATGCCCAGGACCTATAGCCATATGGCCATAAAAGGATGCAGCGAACAACGAATGGAATGTGTCTGCCTCATGCCTCATGCCTCGTACCCCATGCATATATTAAGCAACCAGTCGAGCATTCGACACAGTCGCCCGCGCAAACAACCAAGTCTAAAGTTGGGAGTTATAGTCGCAGTCGAAGTCAGAGTCGGAGTCGGAGCCAGAGTTGGCAACAAGGCACCTCCGCCAGTAATTAACTTGTTTCAATAATTACGCATGCGCATTTGCACATGTTCCTTTGGCCAGTTCTTCTGCGGTTGAAATGCCCCATTCGGTTTTGCCGATTGGCAACTGTCTTAACAAGATTTTTGCATTGCGTGCGCATTCAAAAGCGACAACAGACTCCGTTTTATTCAAATGCTCTAACGTTTCGGATATCTGCGCTTTATAAAAGCATTGGATTTATATCTAAAATGGTTATAAGTATGCGTATTTTAACAAATTACTTAGCTTAAGGCAACTCTTTGGGAATCAACCAAGTAAATCTTTAACTACTTATTATTATTGGATTGGATCAATTAATAGCATAGCCAATAATTGTGATCATTCTCTTTAAAAGAGCATTAACAGTGCGTTGTTAACAATTCCATATGGAATTCTTATGTTTTTTGGGTGGAAATTTATGCAGCAGCCGCCGCTTATTAAGCAGTCCATGTACCGAATCGACTGTCTTCCGCCCGCACCCCCTCCCTCTTCCCCTTCCTCATGTGCATGTTGCCCATTTTGGCCCGTTGTCCGTTGAGGTGGCAGCGGCACTTAATTATTGATAGCATTACAAACGCCAGTTCACTGGGTCACAACATGTACACGTCGTCCCTTTGAGATCTCCATTTTAGAGCACTGTTAACAATTTTTCCTTTATTCGATCACAAAGCAACAGAAATTTGGCACAAGAAAACCAAGTAAAATGACTAAAAACGATATTCATAAAAGATATAGCAGACAGAGATAGGTAGATAGAGAGGGAGAAAGAGAGAGAGAGAGAGGGTGGGGTAGCTAGAAATTTCACATTTGACTGCTGTCAATGTCATGAACTTCCACATTCTCCATGCCGGGAATGCTCTTGACTGCATCGTTCATTTCAGCAGCTTTACTAATGCCATCCATTCTACCCATTCCACCCATTCCACCCATTTCTTCCATTCCCATGCCGCCCAGTGCGGATAGCGCATCCATGCCGTCCATGCCGCCAAGATCTAAGCCACCTAATGCCTCCTCCAAACCAGCGCCGCCACCGCCATCACCCAGAGCATTCAATGCACTCTGATTACGTACCTCGGTAATGGTCACTTCGGTGGTGCTCAACAGGGAGGCAACACCCGCCGCATCCTGTATGGCCGCGCGCACCACCTTCGTCGGATCGATGATGCCCTTGTCAATCAGATCGCCATATTCATCCCTCATGGCATCGTAGCCAAAGTCACCGCTGCCATTAATTACCTTAGCCACCACCATGGGTGCATTGACGCCGGCATTGTTGGCAATCGTCATGCAGGGCATGCGAAGAGCTTTGCACACAATGGCGATGCCTTGCGCGATATCCTCGTTGTCTGGCTCCAGCTCCTGCAGACGTGGGATGCAACGCAACAGAGCCGTGCCACCGCCGGGCACAATGCCCTCCTCAATGGCCGCCCTTGTCGCATTGAGGGCATCATTGACCCGATCCTTTTTCTCGCCCACCTCCACCTCGCTGGTGCCGCCAATGTGAATGACAGCGACTCCGTTGGTCAGCGTGGAGATGCGGGCACGCAGACGAACCTTCTGTTCGGGCTTTGTTGCCGGATCATCTAGTTCGTCTTGCAGCTCCTGAATGCGTCGCTTGAGCGTTTCGGGTGTGCCCTTGCCCTCCATCAGCATGGTCGAGTCCTTGCTAACAATCAGTTCGCCCACCTCGCCAAAGTCCTTCAGTTTCGCATCCTCAATCTTGACGTAATCATTGTCATTCCCAAAGATTGTGGCACCCGTCGCCGCAGCAATGTCGCCCAACAGCTGCTTGCGATACTCGCCATAGGCGGGTGCTTTGACGGCACAAACCTGCAATCCCGTCTTGAGACGATTGAGGACGAGAGCGTTCAGTGCCTCATCATCCAGATCCTCGGCAATGATGAGCAGCGGACGCCGTTGGCGCAACGCTTGCTCCAGTCCCCGGACGATCTGCTTAAGCGATTTGATTTTCTTCAGGGTAATCAGAACATAGGCATTTGTGTACTCCACCTTGGCACCCTTCGGCGTATTCACAAAGAACGGCGAAATGTATCCTTTGTCGAATTGCATACCCTGCAGCACCTCCAGTTCATCCTTCAGGCGTTTGCCCTCCTTGACGGTGATGGTGCCGGTGGTGCCAACGTGATCGGTGGCCTGAGCAATCAGTTCGCCAATCTCGGAATCACCGTTCGCCGATATTGTGGCCACTTGTTCGATCTCGTCGCGCGTCTCAACAGCACGGGACATCTGTCGCAGCTCATGCTTCACATGATCGACGGCCAGCATGACGCCCCGACGAATCTCGATGGGATTCGCGCCGCGTGTAATATGCTGGGAGCCCTCCTTGGCAATGCAACGGGCCAGCACAGTGGCCGTTGTGGTGCCGTCTCCGGCCGTCTGATTCGTACTGTCCGCCACATCCTGCAAGAGACGGGCACCGATCTGCATATGCTGATCCTTCAGCGAAATGGCGCGTGCCACAGACACGCCATCCTTGGTGATTTTGGGCGATGTCCAGGGCCGTTCGAGGATCACACAGCGACCCTTGGGACCAAGCGTGACGGACACCGCATCCGCGAGGACATCCACACCGCGCAGCACCCGGGCACGCGCCTCGGCGCCAAACGTGACATCCTTGGAGTAGACACGAGCAAAGGCACGACTGGCACGTATCGACTCACGCACATACGAACGAAACATATTCACAAAAAATAAATATTCAAAGTATTTCCAATATTTTTCAAACCTTAACAAATATTTATTTCTATTCTGCTCCCTCTCCTTGGAAACGATAAATGACTTTAAATAATGTCCGAGCTGAAATCGGAACTAAGACGCTAGGAGTTTAGCCTACTGGGGAGCAACTTGGGAAATTCTTGTGTTTTTTTTTCAATTTACGCATTTTTCCAATTAATTTCATTTCCGTTTCGTAGCCGCGGCACCGAGAACACATGTTCCAATCTTCAAAAGGTAGCGAAAACATTGAATCAATAATTAAGAAATGTCAAACATAAAACGAGAGGCCCGCAGCCAATGCGATAAGGAGGGATCGGGGTGGGGCATGTGGGTGGGGATGGGGAGGAATTGGGCGGAGAGTGCGGGTGTTGTGTTCTTTCGATATCACTAACCTTTTTTGTTCCTTGTGGAGCTCGCGTGACAAATCATAATTGATTGTTCGCTTAATTGAATTGGGGGCTGATAAGTGCGGCACCAACTTCCCCCCATCTCACAGAAAAAATGAGAGTGAGAGAGATTGCCTCATGCCACACGCGCACATAAGACAAAGAGTCACATGACTCACATGATCCCATAAGTCGCAACTACAAATTCCTGAAACACAAGTTCGAACACGCTAATAAATTGTTAATGGTTTTATCACAGCTTTGGAGTTTACGATATCACCTAATACAGTACAACCAGCGATTGTCGTAAATACAAACTACGACAAAATGAACCGACACGAACCACAAAAGAACCAAATGCCTTATAACGAGACATGTGCTACGGGGCCATAGATAAGCGGAGTTTGCCCCCGGAGACGTTATTTCTTGTCTCTTTTTCCTTTTGTCTTTTTTACTTTTGTGGCTCCCACTGTCTCTCTCTCTCTCTCTCCATCTCTCTCTGGTGCAGAGTGTGGGGTATTCATGGGGGAGTTGGGAGTTGTTTAAAAACAACTAATCAGCAAGTACAGTGGTCACTTGATAGTTATAATGATTCCACTTCGAGGTTAATAATAACTGAATATATTAAAAAAATAATTATACCAATTTCAAGATAAGTTTAATATAAATGAGAAAAAAGTTAACGAATTTAAAAGTCGGTTAAGTTTTGTCGAAAATTTTTCAAAAGTGGATTTTTTGGCACATCAACTTTAATCCAATTTCAAGTCAAGAAATTTAAAATATTGAAAGCATTTCCAATATTTTTCAGGCTTATGAAAATATTTAATTTTGTATCTCTAGGAACGGCACTCTTTTCTTGAATATAAATATTGCCCAACTTTAAGTGCAACATTAATCTAAATGCCTTGAAAATCAGCCAAACTTAGACGAACTTTGATTACTGTTGGTAACACAAAGCAAGCCGTTGTCTAGAAGAAATATTATTTAAGCTTTTTTATTTCTTATATTTTTATATTTTATGTATATTTTAAGAATGAGAAATGTACATTGAAGACAACTACTGCATCCGGTTGTACTCCTACTCCTACATAAGGATCGCCTGTCAATGACAAAATCAACTCATCAGCGTTGACAGCGATCGGCCTTTATGGCTGGCTACCTAAATAGCCAAAGGCGAGTGCAATTGACGCGTGATTGGCATCCAGGCCTGTCATCCATCCAACCATCCAAACAACCAAACAACCAACCATTCCACATGTGCAGCATCCTCCCCAAAAATAGGCATTCCAGCTGCTGCGCAACTCTCCCCGTCGTCCACATGCGAGTTGCCCGGTAAGAGTCTGAGTTTTATTAAGGTGTCAGCTATATTATATGGATCGTATGGCAGCGCATGGCATGGTATGGCATACTCTGGCATGCGGTATGGTTTGGCATGGTATCATATGGTATGACATGGTACGGCAGTCATTTAGCATTGCATATCTCAAATTAATATTATTAAGAGTTTGACCAAAAACGGTCGAAAGACTCAACAACTGTGATTCTTAATTGGCTACGCGCTGGTCAAACTGATTCGAAGCCGTCGGTCTTGGCAGGGCTCTCTCTCTCTCTCTCTCTCTCTCTCTCTGTTTCTCTCACACTGTTCCTCTCTTTTTGTCTTTTTCTCAGATTTACGTGCTCTGCCTTACAATGTGGTATTATCTAATTTGCGAGGCATACGAAATTGGATTTATTTAATTTTGCAGCTGGAAAATCAACTCTTGGTGAGTTTGAGTAGCAAATTTTAGCGGCGACACCTGCCTCAGATGCGGTCTCTCTCTTTTTCTCTCACCTGCCACTCCAGCAAGTGCTCTGTCCCTCTCATGTTCTCTCTCGCTTTCCCTCTCTCTCTTTTTCTATTCGTCAAGCGCCGCCCTCTTTGCACAGTGCTGCCAACCAATCAGCGCGTCGCCTGCTCAGCAACTACGAAGTTAAAGAGAGTAGCATGCCTTATGAGAGTGTGTATGAGTCTGTGTGTTAGTGTGTGTTAGTGTTGGCACTGGTGTTGTGTCGCCGACAGGCAATTTACATGAAATCAAAATGAAACGTAAGTTTAATGAAGGCAGAAGTTTCATGGCATATGCGACTCTCAAATCTGCTGCACATAAAAAGATTGAACAGAGAAATGTCGAAAAAGATAATACTTTAATAAAATGAAATGTAAAAAGTACTTTCAATAAGTACAAACCAGATTCATTAGAAAAACTTAAAATAAGAAGGTTTTCTTAAATTTATAGCTCAGCTAAAGAAATAAATATTGTAATCTTATTTTTTATGAGTCATCAGTCAAAAGCAAAAAAAATATATTTATAGATTTTAAAGTAAAGTTTATCTCCCTTTTTATGTCTCTTATATTTATAATTCAGACATATATATAAATATTATAAGCTTATTTTTCTATAAACTAGAACACATCAAGTTCTGTATACTTTGTAAAACTTTTAATTAAGCACTTTCTTAGCTGCTCTCTTCAGTCTAATAAGCTCCGATTTAGTATGGTACAGAGTGGTGTGCGAAGGGTATTCCAGATCAGGACTGTGCAGGGTGTGATGAGGTAGGGCTGATGACTGCCTTCGAGCGCGCCACTCAAGTTTTGTTTACTTAAACTTTTACCATTTGGGGCAAGTGTAAAGTGGCCAAATCCCTTTTAGTGTGTCTGTGTGTGTGTATTTATGTTTGTGTGGGTGTAGACCGAAACAAAATGTAAGTGAAACGAAATGCACAGAAGTGAGGAGCTGTCTTTTGATTGTAGTAGAGGTCTCGGTCTCTGGTATTTTATGTTGCCATTGATGGTCGTCGCTGCCAGCCCGGCTAAAAAACATTTCTTGATTGTTTTTTAAATTGTTTTTGCACGCGATTCGTGTTTGGCGGCTTTATTGCTGTAATTGCCTTGGCCAATTGTTGTTGCTGTTGCAGCTACATAATTTAATTTGAAGGCATATGCGACCCAAAGTGGGAAATTGAATAAGTTTTGATTTTTCTTTTTCTTTTTTTCGCTAGCCTATATTGTGTGTTGTTGTTGTCACAGTTTTGTGTTTTCATAATTGTTTTTCATATTTTATATAAATTTGATTAGCGAGCGCGCGTTGCAGCGTTGCGTGGGTGTGCAGTGGGCGTGCCATTTAGCGGGTTTTGTAATTTATTCGCCAGCAGCTACTTGATTTACTGCTCTTGTTTGCCGTAAATCTGATAGGTCAATCTATTGCTTTTTAAATAAGTGACAACTGGCAGAAATATTTGTCAAGTTTGGAATGTTTTAGCTTATAGCCATGCTATCACTATATCCAACACTTATGCGTTGTTTTATTTTTATATTTGGATTGATCTCACTGCCAATTGATATTTTATTGCTTTTTAATACGTTACTGATCTTTTCCTGTACTTTTGTGTGGATTAGGCATCAAAATTATTTAAAATATCACCTAGAGATAATTCCAAGCTTGTTTTGAGCATCGCTTCGATAAATTGCTTTGCAGTTTTTGCAAATTGATGCTTTAAATCAGCGCCTCACCTCCATTCCCCAACAAATTTTATTGCAATTTCTGCGGTTGTGGCCGAAAATCGTTTCTTCATTTTCTGCACACACAGACAAACACATTAAACGAAATGTCTTTTCGCGAAATGATCGAAAGCAAAATTGGCCCGGAAATCAGGGGTTTCAAAAAGGGCATTTGAGATGGGAGCACACGTAGCCAGGCCGCAAAAAATTGCGACTAATATGATTAAAATCATTCATTTTGCGCATTACTCAAAGTGGTTCATTCGCATTTTGGGGGTCAGACATTTGATTATAGAGAGCCACATACATACATATTGATGGATATATTTTCGATGCTGTCATTGAACCTTGTGCGAAACGGAAATCTAAATGTGATATGTTCATATTCGTATTTAGCTATAACTCAAAATCGCTGTACTTTCGAACCGCTTCGCCAAGCTCGTAATTAACCCATGACCTGTCAGGCGAACCTTCAGCCTGAAGTTTATTTCGATTAATCACCTATTGGCTTCTTGTTGCGGCTACCAATTAATTAATTTTATTAGCATTCATATCGGAAATCTTGCGAATTATGAATTAATTTATGGCCCGAATCTGTTTTTTGTTTTCTTGACTTTTTTTCGCGTTCGCGCACTTTTTCGCAACAAAGTTGTGCATGAAACAAGTTCGTTGCCTCAGTCTTTCGTTTTAGCTTCAACATATTTTCTCTGTGTGGCTTGGCCATAATTATAAGCTATGTCCATTTGTTATGCTACCTCCCCACAAATTTGGCTAATCTGCATAATTTGAATTCGTGCCTTAAATGCGCTGCCACGCCCCCTTCCCCATCCTACCCCACCAAGACAAAACAAGACTGACCCACTCTCAGTTGTTTATTAAGTTTTCGATTCGATTCCTCGATTTGGCTGCGTGGGACGCACAACTATGGCTTGGTTATTTGGAGACCGATCAATGACGGACATTGGAAATCGGACATCAGACATCGGGCAGCATGAATATGCATTATTAATATATTAATTAATAGGCTGTTCAGCAGATCGTTAGCTTCTTAAATATGGCGTTTGAGATGCTCGTGTCTTGTAGTTGCCATAAAATTCAATTAACATCATAACACTGTGCTACACATTTGAATTACAGTCTTACGTTAAGTTTCATAAATTTACTTTATGGGCTTGTCAAGTGAGAAGGGCTTATTTGAACATTTAGTTATATTGCATTTGATTTCCTTAGAGCTTATCACAATATCAAAGTGTTTTTCGAATTTCTAATATCATAAAAAGAGAACTTTACTTTTCGATTTTTGTTTCTCTGTAAAAGAAATTTGGCTTTAAGTCTCTTTATTAGCTTTGTTCCTTATTTCAAGAAGATTCTTTATATATATAATAATATAGTAACGTTTGAGATAATCCGTATTTAAAGCTTATATAGTTTTCTTTGGAGTTCATTAGCTGGTTGATTAGTGTGATTTGGAAATCGCTGTTGGGTATGTTGTAAGAACCGTAAAGTTGGAATTAATAGCAATCTATGAGCATGAACACAAGACCGACAGCAGTGGCTTCTTAAACTATTACTTGGATCGGCGGATCGGTGGTTCGGTGGATCAGTGCCCCGTCATGTTGGCTCATTTATATGCATGTCACGGCCTCAACGTAGCGCATCTTGCCTCCTCTCCTCGCCTCTCCTTTGCTCTCTCCTCTCACGAGTCAAACAAATGTTTGCACAACACACAATAATGATGACAGCGCAAATTAGCTACTAATTTTCACATACACTAAGATGAGGGTCATAGCGCCAGGACCTCACACAGCTGGCGCTGCTGCTGCCTCGCAGTCCGCCGGAAATGGTGATCAACGTCTCGAATCGTCTTCTAATTGCCATAAATCAGCATTTGATTATCCTTGTGATTGTCGGCTAATTTATACTTGGCTCGCCTTCTATCTCTCTCTCTCTCTCTCTCTCTCTCGCTCTCTCCTCCTCCTTTTATGTCTCTCTTTCGGGCCACGTCATGTGCGTGTTAGTTTGTTTTTTAATTTATTAATTATTAGGCGGTGCCGCTGCCGTTGCCGCTGCCAAACCCCGCATCGCTTCCGCTATTAGCGAAAACGAGCTACAAACTTGGAGACTGCATTTTCAACTTTAACTTCAACATCGGCTGCTCATCTCTCTGGAGGTTTTTGGGCGTCGCAATGTTGATCGACTGACTGGCATTTGGCTACCTCGCAAATGTAGTCTCCTTCTTCTCGGGTGGTCACCGTACGTCACTCAAATTGAAAGCTTGCAAATGAGAATTGCGCCAGCAAAGCCACTTATCTTACACTCAGCGAACAAATATATACACATTTATGCATTTAGAAATAGACTGATTTTCTCTTTAAAGGTTTCATTTTATAATATGTGAAAATTTATATCTATATGAAATAAAATTGATTTGTGATTTTGCTTAAATGTAGGCATTTTTAATTCTTACTTCTAGAATGGCTTTCAGGTGGATATATCAATTGCATTTTTTTGAGTGTAGTCCTGTAGTTCTCGAGGTGCGCAGTTGTTGGATTTTTAATTAAGCGTGGACTGGTGCTGCTGCACCCGAGGCCATACCGGGATAGAGAGAAGACTGACACGGAGACGGAGTCGGAGTCGGAGTCGGAGGCAGCTGTTAGTGACTGTTAGTTTGAAGTGGGCATGAGTAGGGGGATGTAGGAGAGGGGGGTTAACTGGTCTTGTTAGTAATTTTTAATTTGAGTTCTTCTGACAGCTTGCTGTCATATAAATTTAATTGAATTTACATTTTTATTAATTGCCAAGAGTCGAGACTGAAGACTCGGTGAGTTTGGGAGTTGGGATTGAAGAGTGAGTGCTACCCGTTCGCACGGGGCATGAATGAAACGGCATATCCGATCCGTCAGTGGCCAGTGGGCCCTGGGCATGGCTTGGCATGGCCAACAACTTGGCCATCACTCCTCGAGCCAGCTGTGTAAGCTGTGAGCTCTTGAATGAATTTAATTTGAGATGATTTGTTGATGGTTTCGTTGCGCTGATTTCTTGCTGACTAATTTAATGTGATTTTTAAATTGCCCCAGACGCACAGAGTGTGTGGCCACAGTGAGAGTGTGTGAGGTGGATGGAGGGGGGGGGGGGGGGACCGGCTGCTCACTGAATAGTTGAGACTCATCTGCAGATTGATTTGATCGCCGTTGTTGTGTCGTTAGTCTTGATGAGCAACAAGTCTACAACAACTATTTCTGTTCCATACCCTTAGCTATCCAGTTAGTTAGTTGGTTGAAGAAAACCAGAAAAGTCATTCAATTAAAATAGATAGATAGTATTGAAAGGACAGATTAATTTTTTTTTAATTTAAAAAAAAAAAGTCTATATCTTAAGTCGATTTTTATTTTATGCGATCATTTTCTGAGTGTGCTTAAGTTTTTTATTGTTGTTTTTGTTGGACGTTGTCAAACCCTTCCCCCAGCCTCCCATCTATATTTGGTCAACATTTAGCACTGCGAACAGCAAAAAATGTTTTCGCCCATTAGAAACTAGTCTAAATGACAATCGAGAGTTGATCTTTGCTTTGCAGCACATCTCCCCGCACTCCCCGCACTGCATTCCAATTTGTTTGAGCGCTAACGAGTCGCGTTCTTCTTCTTTCTTTTTCTCTTTGCTCTTTGCTCTTTTCTTTTTTTATTATGTTGCACGCAGTTTAATTCGCAAATCAAACAGCCGCCGGGCAGCTTCGCAAATTCGCGCATACATAAGTAAATTAAAAATAAATTTATGTTTCAGGCCAAAGGCGAAAAAAGGGTTGCAAGTGGAGAGCGGGGTAAGGGGGATAGGAGGAACAGCAGGAGCAGAAGATGTGTGTAAAAATGGGGCAACGAGCACTGAATGCAAATCCAATTAAAATTGCCTAACAAGAGAGAGGCAGAGATAGAGAGAGAGAGAGACAGAGAGAGAGGGGCAACTGGCGCTAAGCCGTTAAGCGGCACTGTGCGCTGATTTAAAGCACTGCGGGGCGTGTTTATTGATTAAATACAAATTGCATTCATTCATCATCATGAGGAAGCAGCAGAAAGCAGCAGCAGCCGCAGCAATTAAATTACACTTTGTTGTGGCTTCGTTCTTTTTTCATGCCAGTCATAAAACACAATTAGGCGCACAAAGCACAAATTTTAATATTCATTCAAGCTGCGCGCCATTTGCTGTGCGCACAAGTTGGCAGCCTGGCGCGATTAGCGCAGTCTGGCAACGCTAATGACTGGCAGCACGATGTTCTCTCGTCATTTAAAAATTGTTGTTATTTAAGCGTACGCAAATATAAATAGAAATACAACTAGAAATGAAATTAACAACTAGATACTAGAATTAAGCATTTACCTTTATATATTTTGTATATATATTAGATTAAGTTACCATAAATAAATGTCAAACATTTGCCGCGTTATTTAAAAAAGAACTCTTCCAAGCACAGCGTTGGCGTTAAAAGCTCATACTCAAAACACGCGCCAAAAGCACGCCAGTGCTGTAAAACAAACCCACAATGCGTGCGAGTGGGATAACGAGAGTGACAAAGAGCGAGATGCAAATAGCGACAACCTTCCAATGGCACCGCAAAAGTGCGCGCGCAAAGAGCTTACTGAGTCATGCTGCTCGCCTGTTACTATTCCGGTCTAAATCTAAATGATGCTGCTCATTGCTCTAGTTTATTTATTTGCTGCCGGCTTTTGTGCCCCCTCCCAACCCCATTGGAAGCGCAGGCAATTTGAACTGGCGACGGAACGTGGAGTCAGTCCGCGAAACCTCAAAAACTCGGCTCAACTCTCGAGTCGCATTTGGATGGATTTCAAGCGCCGTTACACACACACATACTGATGCAATAATTGAACTCTTGAAGCACCCAAAAAATCAAAACCCTCCCAGTTTCAAAGGCAGCCATCTTTTTTTATTTGTGGTGTATTTGTTTATTTATTTTATTTTTTTTTTTTGACATGCGTTGGTCGCCGTCATCGTTGCACACAATTTCAATTCATGGACTCTAATGAACAGGCGAACAGGCGGCGCAGCAGGCAGCTTTGAGAGATTTCTCGCCGCGACTATTCACTCGTTCGCCGTTTTCATTTCGAATGAGCGTGAAGAATAGCGCATGTGTGCGTGTGCGGGTACATGTGTGTGTGTGTGAGCAGGCAAAAAGACTTGGCTGGCCAAAGCTTTACTGTTGCTGGCGCCAAAAAAGAAAAAAGACAAAACGGTGTAGAGTGGGAGAGTGACTCACGTGCAATTTGAGAAGCTAAAACAAAACCACTTGTCGTAACAATGAGCTTTTTTTCGTGTGTGTTGTGGGGCTGAGTGATGTGTAATTTGAGCTTTAATTTTCAGCAAGCGGTTAAGAAAGAAATTGGTGCTCAAATGCTGAGTGTTGTTTTAGCAACAACAAATATCTACGACACTTTAATGACTGACACACATGTGCGTGTGTGTATGTGTGTGTTGCGCATTTTTTGTTACTCCTGCTGAGTTTGGGCCACAGGATAACAGCAATTCTAGCGCACATGAGCGCAAAACAGCCAAAAATGCCAAATATGAGAGGCACTCAAAATACAAACACAAATACAAATACAAATTTGTGTTCCGCTCACGACTTTTTCAAGCTGCCTGCTGCCAAACTACAGACTCGCACACACACATTGACAGAGACTGACTGATAGATAGATAGACACGCACACACAGACGAGTGCGCAATGAGAGTGGCATGCCTGGAAACCTGAAAAAATCCTTGAACATATTGATAAACCAGGAGTGCAGTAGCCGAAGTTGGCTGGCATTGCACTCCAAATGCCATGGCAATAACTGGAATGACTGCTATATGCGACACACTCCCCACTGCCCACTTTCAGGTCGAGTCTGTGTTGAGCAATGTTGAGCAGCGCAAGTTCAGGGGCCATTAGAGAAGTGCACTCCAAGGCCAAGCAGCCAGAAGAGAAACACACACTCTCACACACAAAAACACACATTCAGACATAACCTCAAAGGTTGACTGACACTTGCAGCATTTTCTGCATTGCTACCAAAGATTCAAGGACGTTCACTTTGCATTAGAGATGAGCTCGTGTTGAGTTGCGGGTGCTGATAAACACATATATAAAAGTGTAATTTTTAATATATAACAGTTATATTAATATGTATCAATAATAATTATAATAATTAATAATATGTACTCGAATATTTTAAAGCTGTACTTAACTTTAAGACAACTTGTTTTTTCCAGTGCACAGAACTTATTTAGTTTATTCGGAAAAATGCCTCGTTTTCTAAACTGTTTGAGACACATTTGAAGCAGACAAGAAATTTGATATTGTGTGTGGAAAACTTGAAAATGGAAAAAATGTATGTTTGTATTTTTATTTTAAAAAATTTGTACTTAACTAATGTCTGATTAACGAATAAAAACCAAACCATCGAATCGAGTTGGACAAAACATAGTTTATGTTTTAAATCGAACCACAACTTCAAGTAGATAATGTAGAAGCTATAATCCTTAAAAACATTTTGAAGTGCATATTCTACTGATCTTTGTTAATATACAATTATTCAAAAATATAAATTTTTATTTTTGAGCCTTTGTGTTTTTTTGAAATGATAATTTAGATGCGCTTGCAACCCTACCAAATCAAGAATGTGGCTCAAAGAAAAATGTCAAAACGAAATAACGAACCAATATACAAACATATGTATGCATATGTATGCAACCCATATGTGTGTGTGTGTCGGTGTGAGTGTGAAGAAGGAGACGAGCCGACCAGCGACCCTGGGACCACATTGAATGCAATAAAAAAAATAAATGCTGTTCGTATGTAGCTGTGAGTGTGCTGCTTCTCTTGTCTGTCCCAATTGTCCGTATGTCGCTTTGTTGTTGAATTCTGCTTCCTCTTCTTCGTTTTGTGTGGGAAAATTCAGGCCGTGGGAATTACATGTGAAATTTCGATGGTGCGCTCGAACAGGCGAACAGCAGCAGCAGCAGCTAAAAGAAATCATAAACAGAACCAGTAAACGAAAACAACAGAACAGAACATAGGACAGACAGAGAGAGAGAGGGCGAGAGAGAGAGAGAGAAAGAGAGCGTGCGCATAAGGCGGACGACACAACATAGCCGCAGCATATGTACGTATGTATGTTTGTACAAATGTCCCCTCTCCTTTTTAAGCGAAACGTAGAGCGATGGAGAGAGGGAGAACGGTGCATGGCCTGCATTGGGCTGTTGAGTTACTCTCACCTCTCTCTCTGTCTCCCACACACACACTCCCGCTGTGAAAGGGCTGTCGTGTGGAAGCGATAAAGCTGTATTGCCCTTTTATGTTGCTGCTGTGCAACATTTTGTGGCAATGTCAACGCACAGCGCACAGATTTTAACAGAACAATTTTGCATGGGCGAACAGCAGTGCGAGCAGCGTCACAAATAATCATGTTGCACGTTGTGTGTTGCATGTTGTGGCACACGAACACACAGACACACACACACACACACACAGATGATAATAATTACTTTAGTCCCTGGCATACCTAAAATGGGATCCATGATATTTTAGCTAACAAAGGGCGCCCCGACTAAGCGCCCGTAGGCATCGCTTGGGCAGAAGGTTTCGATTCGATTAGAAACTGCAACAGGCCAGCAGCAAAATGCAGCAAGTAGGCAACAACTGTCGACTCCGCCAGTCAACCAGGCAGCCAATTCAGCCATTTCGAAAACCGGGTCGCAAGCCCTTCGCTGTGGCTAAAAAAAAGGCGGTAAGGGAATTTTATTTATAGCCCTGGCAAAAGAGGAGAATTGCGCCAAATGGGATAACAGAAATGAGGAACGTTGCTGTGCCTCATAGGATTCTTTCTCCAGTGTATATACGTATGTCTGTAAATATTTACTTGTATGGTTATTAATCAAAATATTTATGCGGTTGCAATTCGAGAAAGCTTTGAACCTGTGCAGGATATTTATTTATTTATTTTCCTATTCTTGTTGATTTTCGTAGTTATTTTCTCAAAGACATATGGTTACTAACAAAAATATTTGCGTGGACAGTTTTCTTATCTTAGCAAGATTTATTTTTGTTTACCTTCCTATTATTGTTAATATTCGCAGTTATCTTCTTTAAGATATCTATACTATATATATAAAAATATATATATATATATATATATATATATAAATTTTATATTTATTTGTTTAGAACGTTTTTAATTTATATTTATTTATTCATTTGCTAATTGTTGAGATTCGAAATTAGTTTTTTAGGGTTTCACATCAGTATCCGGGCACGAGGGACGTTTGATCCAATGGATATTTCGGAATGAGGTATTCTATTCGCTGATTACATCTTAGTGCACACTCCAAATAGTCTCGCCATTTAACATTCTTCTTCACTTCTGCCTATATTGTAAAGCTCCTGTCTTAGATCAATATAAATACTGCGACTGCTGATCAAATTTGGAACTGTCAACCTCTTTGTATTGCCAATAATAAGGAATAATCTTTCGGAATAACACATTTATTTTATATTCGGTGTATTTTGTCGTGTATCAGAATATATAGCCGGGTAAACGGCAAATTCTAAATCAGATATTACCATGTAAGCAAATTACATGAAGAAAAAAAAACATAAAATGTTAATCGATGTTCTTTTTTATTATAAACTCAACGAATTAAAAATTATGTATAATGAAGTTGTTCAAAAGTGTGTGAAAATAATTATTCCAGCCATCTCCTTATATCCGTCCGTTTGTCTGACTTCCTGTAAACCATCTGCATATAGAGTTTATTTAATTAGTATATGTCTTACTTATTCCTTACTGCACCTCACCTATTTTTGATCTCAAGTCGAACATTTCTTCACGTGAAACTCCAAGTTATTTTTTAATAAATATTTTCAGTATCTGATCAACTGTCTCGTAGCGGGCATTCTCGTATTCCTGGCTATGCTTCTGCCAGTGTTTGCGCACTTGCTTCCAGCGGTTCATATTCTCGGCGAGGAGCTGCTCCTTGCTGGCCGCTTGTAAATCCCAGTTTTGAGTTGCTGGCAGCGGAATCGGAATAGGCGGCATATCCGTTTGACGTGCCTTGGGCATGTGCTTCAACCCTTTCAGTTCGCCGCTGCGCAGTTGGGCGAGAACCTTTTCGGCATCATCCTCATGCTCTGGCTTGGCCATGGGAATTGAGGACTCTTCGTTGGAGTTGCTGTTGCTGTTGTTGTTGTTGCTTTTCTTCTTGGTGGAAGCGCTTGCATTGAGCGGCTGGTTAGAGACCCAGTCGCGGCTCATGGAATACAGAGATGCTTCCTTGACGTTCTGGGACCCATTCAAGCTGCGCTCAAACCAAGGCATCACGCTCGCCGGCCGGAATGGATCAATGTCCAATTTTTTTATGGACAGCAACCGTTTGGCTTTGGAGCGACGCGAACCAGGCGATTGGGCGTCTGTTGATGCATCTGATGATGTTGGCGATGAGGCAGCTGATGAAGCAGCCGGTGACGTTGCAGTAAAGCTGGTGGCTGCCTTTTCCTCAGGTCGCATCTTGAAATTCACAAATTCGGACATGAAATCGTAGTCGACTTCCGCCTTGAACACTGTCTCGTCTTTTGTATTGGGCTCCATTTTCCCTTTGGGTTCTGCTTCCAATTTATTCACTACCTTCTCCTGGGGCGAAGCCAGAGGTGCATCTTCAGCAGCAGCACCACGTTTTAATTGCTTTGGAATCATTTTCATTCTGCTTACCCAATTTATTAAATGAATTCTTCACAATTCTGTTGTGTATTATTCCAATTGCAAGTGCAAATTGAATGAAAGTCAGAAATAGTTTTCGATTTAGGGGATAAGCGATTGTTCGATAATTTACAACTTCGCTTCTATCGATTGCAAGACTAATCGCTCTGCGTTATGTTAAATGTCATATGTAAAAGATCAATACAACATTCCGATTACTAACATATATATAACATTTCGATATATTTATCGATACTGCGCTCGATACCCCAACTATCACCACTATGTATAGGTATACATTGAATAAACCTGCTTTGTCTAACCGCCAAACCAAGTGCATCACTTTTGCCGCTTAAAACCAATATATTCTTGATTACGCTGAACAACCTAATCGTTCCAGCCATATCCGATCACAGAGACTTTAAAAGCTATGGACTTCAAATTGCTCGTGCTGTTAATAGTCAGTATTTATTATTGAACAAAACCCCATAAGCACTAAATACTGGTTTCTAATAAATTTCGCTAAAAACATAAAAAATCAAAGATTGAAAATGGACGAAGAGGATCTTACCATGGAAGGGGAATCGGAGACAGACCCGAAAATCGATACCGGTGGCAATAGACCCATAGCATTTCCATTGCCACAGCAGGAAGATCCATCCATTTGCCGCGATGAATTCCTCAAGATTATACTGAAGCCATACGAGCAGGTCAGCCAAGTGATGTATGAACCCATCCGGATAGACTCGTTTAAATTGGAATCGGGTGTAACGGCCGAGGGAATGGCCATAATGAAAATGTTGAAGACTCAACGGAAGGTTGTCCTTGAGGAAGCTATCGTTTTTCGACCATCACTTACATGGGAGGTGAAGCAGATGCTATACAAAAAGGTATTGGACCAGTTTCAGAAGTCAGCCATCGAGTTTCTTTCGGTACGGCTGAGAAAGCAAATCGACACCATCTTACACATATGGCCGGGTGAAGTTCAGGAAATACCGCACAAGCTATTCTACTGGTCGCTGGAACATTTTCAGCGACGCCAGAAGGTGAATCAACTCTATCTGGACGTTCTGCCCATGGAAAGAACCCGAGACGATCTGGATTGTTCCAAGTTCTGTACGGATATCAAGGAAATTAAACGACTGCTCGCAGCAATAAAACTGGACTTTTCCAAAGGTAACGATCTGTGCAAGAGTGCGCTTGTATTGCTAGAGTGAGTATTTAGTTTCAACTGTTTAGCATCTGTTTCACATCGCTGTGTTTTCCTCTGGCCATTTAGCGAATCGAACTATGAATATAACTCAATGTGGGTATCGGAACTAGATCAACTGCGCAACGCTCACCGTCTAAAAAAATATGTGGATATTATACGAGACAGCTCTGCTACCGGTCCCAGAATGTTTTACGATGACGATAAGGCTGAAGGTAAGCTGTGGACAAGTTTATTTGTTTATATGTAATTTACAATTGAAGAAGTTGTGTTTTACTACAGCCACCATGCAAATTGAGATGCGTTATCGTATCAATTGGATGCGTTGTGCCGGGGAGCAGCATCTAATGTGGCTGGAAGGCAATGAGACCACATTTCAGGGCGAGATTGATAAGCTGCAGTTGAAAGTGAGAAACGATGAAGCCATATCTTCTTTTGTCGACTTCGTCTATCAATATCAGATAGACAATTATAGGGCATCGATAACCTTATGGCAGGAACAGCTCGATGCGGATCTTGAGAAGGCGCAACTGGAGTGCACTATAACTCGAAATCATTTGACTAAGGCTAAGGATGAGATGAAATTCTTTAAGGAACAAGTCAAGATGTTCAAAGCGAGAGTGGAGGAGGTCAAGGAACTGATTGCCGCAGAGGAACTTGATAAATTACGCTTAAGAAAGTCCTCAGTGAGTTTAAACAATTTAATTAGGTAATTTGCGAAATGTGCTGATTTTTATTTTGTCGTTTCTTAAGGTAAAGAGCGAAAAGCGTAAGAGTTCCATAAAAAAGAAGGGAAAGGGCCAAAACAAGAAGAAGAAAGGGTAATATACATTAAATTTCAAGTCGCAAACTAATCAACTGTGTGTTGGCAACCAAAAAACAAGCCCATAACAAATAAAAAGAAACATCAAATTCATAAACCTCCAACCTCCATTATTCAAAATTGCCCACTGGCTGACTGAATCAAAATCAAAGTCATTGCTAAGCCAAACAATTCACAACAACTTTGTATGTGCAAACATTTACCAAATGCATTTGTCAAAGCCAGACGGTTTAAATATAATTGCAGCTGGACGTGCTTATACCCTGTACCCATAGGAAGGTATAACAAACATTGTGTAGTGGGTACTTCGTAGTCGATCAGCAAATACGGACTGTTGTTGCTATGAAATTTGATTTGTAATAGAACAATTTGTAAATTATGCTATTAAGTGTTGCGCTTCAACTTGAACGGAGAACGGAGAATCAAATGAAGTCGATTTATTCCCTAGTAACGCCCACGTGTTTAGGGGCACCAATTTTAGTTTTATGTATCGTTATTTATGCGCCTGGCAACTAGCCATGTTTAGCCATGTTGCCAGGCTGTTGCCAGGTATTCATGCTTGGCAAATAGCGCGAATCTGTAGTAGACATTTTTCAGAGCCCCAAATCGGAGCTAGTAAGTGGAAATATTTTCAAGTTATGCCAGCGAATCTGCGGCCCAACACAAATGGCAATACGCCCGAGGATTGGCATGTCTTTGAGCTACTATGTGGAAAGGCATCGTTATCGACATCGTTGCCGTCCTCATTGCCAATGTCACCGGTACTAGGAACAATCGCAGCACGCTCCAATGTTATGGTAAGTCTGGTCTGCATATTTTTAACTGCCTGCCCAGCCCCCAACTTCAATGTGTTTGTCTAAAATTAGTGTCTGTTTTGCGAGCACTCAAATCGTGTGACAAATTGCCATATTTCAAATTATATATACCATAACGGGCTATTAAAACCATCAGATATATTTATGTGTGTTGTGCGCCTAGATTTTTGATATGGTTTCCTTTGGCAAATTGAGCACTGTTTGCATATTTTCGCAGTGTTGCTTATCAGCGAGCAAAACTTTTTGGAAAACGTTTTTCTTTTTTTGTGTTTAGTTGTTTGTTGTTGGTGTGAAATTTATGCGGTTGTTAGGGCTCCAAAGTTGTTTTTTTTTTTGTTCTTTGTGCGGGGCAAGTATTGATGGTTAAATGCGATTTGCATAAAGTGTACATGCACTGTGGTTAAAAACCAATAGGGATTTTTAGAGTATTTAAAAGTTGTATAGGAAGGAAAGGAATATATCGTGAAAATAAAATGTATTTTGATGGTAATTAAAAATGTTGTAAGAAGGAAAATCTGTGGAAATTAAAGCAAAGCTGAATTATTTGGATTAGTATCAGAAATGTACTCACTTACACAATAAATAAAATAAAATTAGTCTTTCCAAATTGAAATGTATTATTATTCTGCAGCTCAAACTTGTGACAATTGTATAGATTTTGAAAAACAGTTACCTTAGACAAAGTTAAGGCAGTGGAAAATTTGAATCTGACCAACATTCAACATGAATTTTGACCAAAAATCCCCTTCAAATTTAAATGTATTATTATTATAGAGATTATAATATAATCTAAAAGGAATTGCTTGTGAAAATCTATTAAGCTTTGACAAAGTTAAGGTGTTGAAAATGCTGAGGGAATGGTTACATTTATTCCCGGTTTTTCTAAATTCGAGATCAGATTTTTCTCCGAGTGTAGCCTTTGTATTTTCATTTAGCTGTGCGTTAGTTAGCATTTAGCCAAACTACAGTTCAGGTTTTATAAATTGCAAGCCTAAGCAAAACTTGCACACCTCATTTTCCGTTTCCGGTAGAAGAATGCAAAAAAGAAAAAGTAAAACTAAACAAAGTTGTGGCCTATGCAGCTCTAGACCCATTTCACACTGTGCATGAGCAGGCCTCTCTTTGCACCTGAATATCGAAGGGAGCTCTCCACATCATTCCTTGCGTGCGTTCGTTTCGGTTGCATTTTACCATGTGAATGACCCAAATAACAGTAAACAAACTGAGAAAAACTTTGGAATGTGTAAACTCCCCGGCAAAGCTCCTCCCCCACAGAACCCTTCCATCAGCCCCCTTTCACAATGCCATTGAGCTCGTTTTCACTTATGTCGCCGCCCTGCCAACCCATCGTCCACGTAAAACAAAAATAAACCCCTCAAACTCTAAGCTCGAGCATAAATCAAGAGCCCATTGGGAGTATATAGAGTGTGCGGAGTATGTGGCTTGTGTGATGTTATGTTGAGGTAAATTCCCAGTTGTTAGGCTGTTGTCAATGCCCCATCGCAGGAGACCTGTCCACGCCCCAGGCTTCAGTTGGCTTCGAGCGGTTTCGCTGAGCAGTTCGGTTGGATTACTATTATTGAAGAAGAAAAACTCATTTGTGCTTAAAAATGCCTAGTGATAATCATCTGCATCACCATCATCTGGGACTCAGTGGTGGCCTATCGCCACATCATCATCATTTGGTATGCTATGATAATAATAAGTTAATTGAGAACAGCATTTTTGGGATGATTAGATCTTTGAATGGGAATTTGTGCTTGTCTGCGAAAGGTTTCAGAATATTTAGGGCAATAAATCCATCAATATGGCAGTAAAATCAAATATCTAATTTAAATTCTTTTTTGCTTTTAAAATATTTAAAATTCTTTACAAAATTGTAAGAATAAAATAAAATAATTAATCCTGTGTGCTGAGATAAATGCCGGATCACTGCAGAATTCGTATGCTTTTCGTTGCCCAATCGAAATTAAAACCCAATTTCGTTTCGGTTTGACAACTTGCTTTATTATATAGTTGTTGCCTCTGTTTACAGCTCGACAGCTCATGTGGAAACACAGGGATTACAGTTACAGAGCATCATCACGGCATCGATGTGACGACTACGTTGCGCAGTGAATTGGCTGCGTTGTCCTACAAAAAGGAGCGTCTAACCAGCGAGGTGAGCTTGTGTAGACTTTGCCATTTGGCCTTTAATCTAATCTTATATTTAATCTATAATTTATCTATGTATACCTATCTACAACTGCTTTAGCTGGCTGAAACCCGCAGCGCATTGTGTGGTCGCGAATCGGATGTGGAGAATCTGCGAGCGCAAGCAGCACGCCAGACGGCGTTGATTGCATCGCTGCAGAGTCGCCTCCAGACGGCGGAAAATCGGGAGCAGTCGGTGCAGGCCCGTTGCGACAACACGATACACACCGTGCAACGGGAGAAGCGTTGTTCGGATGAGCGCAACAAGGAGCTGTTGTGCAAGATTCAGCATTTGGAGACGCATTCTGCCACTGAGGAGGCCCAGAAGGAGCAGGCCAAGGGGCAGCTGCATGATCTGCTGCGCCGCTTGAGCATCTGTCTCGGGATGGATGTGTGCGAGAGCAATCCGAACAATCATGCGACGCCCGAGTGTGTTGTCTCACGTGCCGAGGAGGTGATGATTGAGTTGCAGCGTGCCAAGGCTAAGGTCACCTCGACCTGCGACACGCTCAGCTCCTGCGAGAACGAGCTACTCAATCTCAAGTCGCTTGCAAATATTGAAAAGCAGCGCCTGAGTGCCCAGCTCGACGGTGCCGGCAATCACAATCATGAGCTGGAGGGGCGTTGTCGTCAATACGAACGGGACTTGCAGTTGCAACGGGATCGTCTGACTGAATCGGAAATCAATGGAGAGAAACTGAAGGAGGAGCTGCGCGGATTTGAGTCGCGTTGTCATCGGCTGCAAAACAATCTGGATCGCATTCAGTCGGATCGGCTGCAGTTCCTGCGCACGCTCAGCCATCTGCTCAATGTGCCCGAGCCCTGCGAGACTCTGATCAAGGAAAAGCTGAGAGAGCTTCTCGGCGAGAATCAGGCAATGCAAGCGGTGAGTTTTGCAGTGTTATTATTAATTTCAACACTCTCTCACTTTCTCTGTTCCTCTCTCTCTATCTCACTCTCTCTCTCGCTTGCAGCAAATGCATTCGCTGCGTGATCAGCTGAGCAGCGAGCATGAGAAACTGAAGGAGGCACACGAATCGACAGAATGTCGCCTGCGTTCGGGCGAGGCACAGAAATGTGAGCTATCGGAGAGACTGGAGAAATGCCACGCTGAGATACACACACTGCGCAAGGAACACATGGGTCTGTCGGAATTCCTACACCGACTGGCCAGTGCGCTTAACTGGAGCGAGTGCTCGGCACCGCCGGCTCTGGGCACCGACACTAATCTCATGGCCGAGAATCTGTTGGAGCGTGCCGAGCGCCTGGCGTCGCATTGTGAGCATGATGTGGCTGTTGTTGTGGACAAGGGAGGCTGCTGCGATCATCATCATCATCATCAGCATCATTCGGGGCATCATGGTGGTCAGGGCAAGCTGAGACGCGAGAGATCCTGCCACGATATACCCCTGAAGGAGAGTAGCAGCCTTTACAATTTGCAGCGTCGCGTTCGCGTTTTACGCGAGCAAGTGCAGCGTCGGGATTTGCATCTGGAACTGCTGCGTCGCAAGCTGGCCATCATTGAGGATGGTGCGAGGGGCAAGTGCATGTTGCAAGGGGAGCGCGATGAGGCCGTTTGTCGGGCCAAAAAGGCCGCCAAACAGGTGGACAAGTTGAGCGCTCAACTTGCCGATGCACGCTCCCAAATCGCTGAGGTCAAGGCCCAGCTGGCGGAGGCCGTTGAGTACAAGATCACATCGTTAGAGCGGGCACGCAAAATCGACGAGTTGACCACACAGATCTGTGATCTGGAGGATGAGAAAACCAGGCTGCTCTCCCAGCTGAATGCAATGAAGGAGCGCTTGAAGTCTTCCTGCGAGTCCAATCAAAATCGACGCTGTCGCGACGAGGCCTTAATCAATGTGAGTAGCCGACGAATGGTCTGATAAAGTATATAATCATGGGATCAGATTATCTACCGTTTGTCCTAATCTTTACTAATCCCTTGCCTCTCTCCTCTCTTACTTTCACAGTCATTGCGTGACGATGTGAGTCGCCTCAGTGCGCAGCTTTCGGATGCCAATCAAAGGCTCTCGCATTTGCAATCGTTCCGCACTTCAGTGGCTCGCACTCTGCATTTGAGGGATCTGCCCGAAACGGATTTGCTGCACCGCTTGCAGGCACTCTGCTCAGCACACCAGGAGTTTACGCTGCTCTCGAAGCGCTTTGAGACTGCCTCCCCAGTCGGAGATCATCCCTGTCCGCGGTTTGATGATCCTGTGCCGCCCTCCAGCCACTGTCGTCCGCCGCGTGATCTGAGTCCAAATGCGACGCATCATCATCAGAGTCACGCCCACTCACATTCGCACGCCCACTCACACTCGCATGACTACGCCCATAGGCGGCAGCAGCAGCATCAGCAGCACAGGCAGCGCAGCAAGAGTCGCGATAAGCGTCTCCACGACGAATGTTTCGATTCGGATGTGCATCGATTGCATCACGGCTGCAAGGATCAGTTGCTCGGCAATAATTCTGCAGGCAGTTGCGACGAGGATTACGACTTTAAGAGCAAATATTGTTAGGTTGACAGTTTTTCGATTTTTTAATGTGTATTCCACATTTTTTATAACGTATTTTAATAAACAATAAATGTATTCTATGCCCAAAAGATCTACAATTCTATTTACATAAAAACGCTTGACTTGCAGTGAATAAATCAAAACAATGTTTTTTTTCATAATATCGACAATCCCCAAAGCGCTTGATTATCAGTGACTACATCAAAAAATGTGTTTTTCCTCTTAATATTTTCAATTCCCAAAAACCAAGCAGTTTCGACTATTTGCGGTTTATGTCTTTGCTAAGTGCACGTGTGCAACACTCACTGAACACGTTTCAAAGCTGACAGCTATGAAACGCTTTATTTTATGGGTTCAGCCAAGTCCCGCACCTTAATTGCTTACTACCAATATGCAAATAGGAAACGCATTTTCACAGCTCTCGAATGGGGAAAATAAATCAAATCGGAAACACGCAACTCGTTTTTACCATCGGCGCTAGCAAATTTGCAATTAATCAAAAGTGCAGCAAGTTTTGCTAAGTTTTTCTTGTTTCTCCCTGTCATATCAGTCGCTGCCAGTCAAGATGCATTATTTTGCATTTTAGGTGAGAGAGGAGCATTTGCTTAAATTGTGCAAATTGCACGTGAGTCCGCAGAATGAGACGCCAGACAGCGGTGCAATGAACTTGACTCCACAGATCGACCCGCTTGACTGGCTGGCAGACAGCCAAAGGGCAAGCGGGGCACGGCCAGATTCGATGCACTCAGTCAGAACGCAGTCGCAACAGAAGAATGTTGGCAAAAAAATGAAAAAAATAATAATAAAATGAAAAAAAAGAAGCATAACCAAAACATGCTTTCGGGCTGCACTCGCACTATACCCGCAAGTCTCGTGTGCTTGCCACATATGTGTCTACATATGCTCGGTTACTGATCTTCGCACACACACACACACACACACAAACACACACACGAGCAGAACATTCCCAACTTTTGCCCGTTGCCTTCCCACTTCCCAACTTGCCAACAGGTTTGCTCTTTGATCTGCGTCTCCTTTTTTCCCATTACGACTTATGATCTCACACACTGACACACTCACTCATACACAGTCACACACACATACATAAATTGTGCGGAGATTCGCTCATTAGAGCTAAAGTCACTCAGGTGCGGCAAAAGTCTTTGGGGCAAATAGCTGCTTGCTAGACAGACGACGATGAGCTCATGGCAAATCTTGTGTGAAATTTGATTTCAAGATCTTGATTAATATGATTTAATTGTTTTTGTATTTTAAAAGTGCTCGTAAGCTTTGTCTATTTAGTCTTGAATGAAATTTATAAGTAACTATTTGAAAATTAAGAACTTTTGGTTCCCCAAGGGATTTTAATTTGCAAAAAAATAAATGAACTAATTTTATTATAGAATACTTACTTTTTTCAATTAAATACTGCAATTGGTCACATTTCTATTTAAATAGACAATTTCGGAACCTTCCACACTTAAAAGTGTTCAAATAAAATGAGAACTTTATAGTTACCTTTTCGTATAGCATAAATGTATAAATTTAGTTTATGGAACATCCCGATTTGATAATTACAAAATTACTTGTATCCCTAACACATACTCTCATCCCTTACGCATTTGACTAAAAGCCACACATAGTCAGAGCAGCTGGAAATCGCAAACTGTAAGCAGCAGCAATCTTGCTTTAATTAAAGTAGCTTTTTATATTTTGAGTTAAAATTTAAGATTTTTGGTGTAAGCAAACTAAATGCACAATTTAAGCAAACATTTTTCCAATGTAAATTGAACGGCATATCTCATTTAGTTGTTTACACTGATAGAGAGAGCAATATTTACCAAATGAGTAATTGGCATTTTATATACGACAACCTGCCAATCTGTATATACTATATATACTACATATACATATATATACGTATATATATACTATGTGCAAATAAGAGCAAAGACACGTTCAATTTGAGTTCACTTGATTCTGGCTTGCATATTTCAGCAAGTATTAAAATTCAAATCCAATGCAATTTGGCCTGTCCGGTGTCCGGCATTGAATGGGACAAGATCCAGGTTGTAGTTCTGCTTGCCATTGAATCACTTTTGAACGTGTCACAACTGCCTGTCGTGGATGAGGCGTGACACTGAGTCAAACTAGGCCAACGTCCAACAACAAATGCCATAGAAATGGAAATGTACCAGCATACATACATACAAACAATACACACACACACACACACAAACACACCCACACATACATTGAAATATACATCCATGCTGGCACATACATAAACACGTAACTTACAATTTGTCTTTTGAAAAATTCTTGTGCAGGCTTTCAACGCCTTCGTATTTGACTTTTCTTCCAGTTGGTATACCCTGGAAATTATGTTTCGTTTAGTTAGTTCTACAGTTCATGTAATTAAATTTGTCAATTATATATCAAATATATATATCAAATAAGAGTTAAACAAATCTTGAGCACAAATTATTTCACATACTTCTCAAATCGGTATCGCTTTCAGGGGTATTTGAAGTTAAGTTCTCCTGCTAGTTCAAGTTGTCCTAGGACTGTGCAAATATGTGTCGACATATGTCTAAGGTCACAGATGTGTTTGTGTTGCCATTCGGTGTGTTACATCAAATTGTTGACAGTACTAAAACACGTGTTGCAAAACTGTCATAAAAAAGAGAGTGAAGCTAAAGCATTCTCGCTACAGCCTTACCTTGAAGGCGGCACATTTTCTTAGCTTGGCTTTTCTTATGCCGATTTAATGGTTTTTCAAACAAATCGCAAAGCGGCAGCAGCAGCAGCAACAGCAGCAGCAGCAGCAGCAGCAGCAGCAGCAACAGCAGCAGCAGCAGCAGTCGCCAAAGAAACCCAAACATCATCATTATTAGAACTGAGTGTGGGGGTTAGAGCCTGACTTGCATTTTGATTTCAAGTCAAATGCTGAAAAGATATTGTTGATGATGTCGATGACGATGGCAACGATGATGATGATGTTGATGAGGCATGCGGCTGCTTGGGTGTATTGTGTATGGGTGTGGACAGCAGCAACTTTGACTTACTCGAAGATATTTGATTACATGCTTTCGCACGGATTTACTTACGATAAACGCACAAACCAACACACACACGCACACACACCCCACGCATCACACTCGGAAAAAATAAATAAAAAAAATATAGTTGAATAAATCTTCAGTAACAACCACTTTGCCGTGTTATTTTTTTTTTAACCTGATTTGCTAAATCAGGATTATTATTTTTAAGCAAGATTGACTTTTTTTCTGTTTTTTTCTGAATTTTAGAAAATAAGTTTCGGTTTTATATTCAATATAACGTATTTTGAACAACGTAGAATTAAATAAGATATTTTATTTATAGTGCATGATCTTCTCGCAGTGCACACAAGCGCACATCAAAGTAATATAGCCGCAAACTTCCGCACATTGTTAGTTGCAACAATTAAACCGCAGTTTTGCAACAACTTTACTAAATTTATCAAAATGTTTGTGGCTTTGTTGGCAGCACACCCACACATATACGTACATATCTACCGTCTGCCAAATATACCCGTTTCACATGTAAATTAATCGCTCACTCTTATTCCTTTTTTTTTTGCTTCCGGATGATCTTAAAATTGTTACAATTCATTTGAATTTGCTGCACTCAACATTAGATCATATTGTTAGCAACTCATAGCTGGTTTCAATTGTTGCCAAATCCAAAAATTCAAAACGATGTTTCGGCCCTTGTCTTAATCGGCTTAAGATAGTTATATTAAAAGTTGAAATGCATATTTCAACAGAATTTTGAAAACAAGAGGAAGTAGGAGAGGGGAAGTAGCACTCACTGTTTAAAAGTGCATAACAACGGAGTTTAAAAGTTATACTAATTGGGCTAATTCCAGGCGAAAACCGAATAGAAATAAGAGACTAGCTTTGGGAATCGCTTTTTTCGTATCGATCAAATCCACATTTTAGCTTTTATATATTAAATATAGATTATTCTGCCTTACCCTTAATGAGATGCAAATTTGTATAAAATGTCATATTTGCTTCACATTTGATGTCTGCCTGCAGGCGTGAAACATACATAATTCCATTGCGTTGACGGGAAATGTGAAAAATGTTGAAATTGGTTGAATTTGTCGCAACACAAAAAATGTGTAATAAATGTGCAGAATAATGGCATTAATAAATGGCAATATACACAAAAACATTCAACAATAAAACAACCATAAAATGCAAGCACATCCATAATAGCCTTGTGGTTGACCGAGCCACCAATATAATTCCTCTTCTGCCCCCGCTCAGCACTCCTATTCCCCCTTTGGCTGAGGTTGCTCCTGAGTGCCATTCGATGTGTCTTAATTAGCATAAATGGTGGCACTTATGTACATATTCCCCCCTGGCCTCTGCCCCCCTCATTCAGTAAATGGAGCTGCTGCATTTGACGGTGGCAGTGTCACATGATTTAAATACTTTTATTGCACTTGCGGCATTCAATCAGCAGCAGCAGCAGCACCAGCAGCAACAGCAAAGGCAACTTGCAACGAATTACATAGCACTTGATTAATTATACGGGCACTCTTTACTCTCTGTCCATCTCTCTCTCTCTTGCTCTGTCAATTGTAATTGTAATTTGTAATTGCTGGCACGATTAAAGGGAAATGTTTTGGAAACATGTTCACAACGGATTCAAAAATATTATAATTGCAGCTAAAAATATATAAGTTTGAGGGATAAAGTATTCAAATTCAAGGCTTTAACTTTTGGCTACTCTATAAAAAAGAAAATGCCATCAAACTCTTCTCCAACTCGAACTTGGCTAACACACATTTGTTAACAGAAACATATATACGTAATCAAAGCAATATGCAACATGATCTATTCACCTGCAGCAGCAACGAATAAATACAAATTATCTTCACTTTATTTTCATTTCTTCGCACATTGCAATGCAGCAAAAACCAATTATGTTGTAAATCACATTTTGAAAGATGCTGCGCAGCCACTTTTTTATATGTTATATAACAACACAAATTAAAAAATTAACACAATAGAGACACACACACGTCAATCTTTTATTATGCCTTTTGTTTTGGTGTATTTATATTCCATGGGGAAGAATAGACTCAGAATACTCACCGGTCTATTGACAGGACATTGTAGACTGAGAAGTCACCTAACCAAATTAGGTATTTACAGTAGCGATGTATGCAGGTTTTGTGGAAGCGAGGAGGAAGCCTCAATGAACATCCTAACAGACTGCATCGCCTTATTTAGGAAAAGATGCAGCATCTTGGGGAAGCATGTCCTGAGTCCCAAGGACATAGAAACCCTCAACCCAACAAAAATCTTGGCATTCGTGCAGGAGCTGAGGTTGATGGTAGACCTATAGGCTCAGAAAGGGGGCACAATAGACCTTATAGGTCGCAGTGCTGGTTCTCCCCAACTATATATAATAATAAAAATTGGTTATTGAGAAACCAAAAACAACATGCAGTTATGTTATTGATTTCTTTCGATTTCCTTTGTTTCACCTACTCATGTAAAAAAGATAAAAGACAAATGTTTTTATTGTTTTTTTTGTTTAGCTTTATTTGTTTTTGACATCTGCAATTAATGTAATTAATGACGATTAAGAAATACATAAGTTTGATTTGTTGAATGTAATGCTTAGAGCTATGTACATTAGTCATAGAATATGTGTAATATATATGCATAATATATGTATGTATTATATTTGTATGTACTATATATGCGAAAAACAGTTAGTAAAATTTGATAAGAAAACAAGCTTAGTTACAATGTGGACTTACGAAATGGTCTATAATGATGTATGAATGCAGCAAATGCAAAATAGTACTAACAGACATTTGATAGCTACAAACCATATATCATATATGTATATATATCAATATATATTTATATTAATTTTATGTATTTTGACGATATTAGAAAACGTTATAAAACTCGCTCGCTTATTGACAATCGTTCGAATTATCTTATAATTATTGATTCTCACTACTTTGTCGTTATTATTTATATTAATGGTATTTTTACGTGTTTTTTCTTCTTTTTCTTTCTAATAAATCTAGGAATATAGACGCCTAAGTGATATCACAGATAACACACATACAGCTGTGCAGTAAACACACATATGCATAACTTAGGCCTAACTGGCGTTTTAACAAATATTAGATACAAATACATTTCAACTTCTTAAACTCGATGCACAATTTTCGTTTTTCTATTTTTTTTCTTCTAATTTTTCTCTTATTGTTTTGGTTCGAGTTAGAGAAGCTCAACTGTAGAACTAGAGCTACATATATATTATTAATTATATACTCATTTTGTTAGATTAGGGGGGACTGGACTTTTGATTTTGTGTGTGGGAATTGGTTGGTTGGCTAATTCTGCCACCAGAGGGCGCTCGTGTTCCAGATCCACGCGCCCGACCCTGATCAACGATGCTGTTGCTGGGAATTGATGGGACCAAAGGCCTGCATGCTGTAGTATCGCTCGCTGTCCTCCTTGACCACGCTGGTCACATGATGAAACTGGCATGGATGCGAGATTTGCGATTTGGGCGGCAATGGTGCCGGCTTCACTCGCTTCTGTTTCTTCTGCTTGCGCCCGGGCGCCGAGAGGGCTATGTTCTCCGGATCGCTGACCAAGCGCTCCACATGCTGCCAGAGCTCACGGGCCGCATCCGTCGAGTCGAAACTGAAACCAATCATCTGCTGATGATTGCTGGACAGGCACATCGTGTGGAATGAGGGTCCAGCAATGCGATAATTGGATAGATTATCGACACGATCTGACCACAAGGCAAAGCACGAGCCACGCTCCGCCAGCACCAGGGTGAGCCTCGGTATAGATCTCGCCCGGGAATTGCCCTTGTCATGGAGTATGACTGGAATGCCAGTGAAAACCAGACGCCAATCGCCATCATTGCCAGTGCCCTCATACAGATTAGCTAGAGCGCCGCTGACAAAGATCTCGGTGCCGAGACCCGCAAAGAAACTCTCCACCTGTCCACGCTCATACTCCGTCAGATTCGTATTGCTGGTCGTGTCTGTGCTAATGGTGTCAGCATCAATGTCCGAGGCATTGTATAGCGACGTGGTGCCATGTGCGCTGCTCCGCTGTGCCGAGGATTGGGAGTGTGCTGACCAATCCTGGTGGAGGATGAGCTCATCCCGCTGCTCCGAGGAGGCGGTGCCCTCGCTGGACTCTGATGGCGGAGCCGAGTCACTAACGGAGCCCAAACGGCGACGTGTCTGCTGCTGATGTGACATCTGCGAATGGAAAACAAAAACAAAAGGGAATCAGACAACTAAATTAGATTTCAAGTGTAAAAGCTTTTCGATTCCATGTTGGGTTGCTTCAAGGGTGCATGGTGGGGTTGGGCAAATTACTCTGGGGTTTTTGCCACTTGGCACATTGCTAAATCGTAATGCAATGGATTTTGTTGTTGTTACACCCTGTAACCATTATGAATTGTTAAATAGTGTATCATCCAAGTCTTAGACACGCTCTGGTAAATTTTAAATACAGATATGAAAATAACAATCTCAGTAAAAGCTTAATTTAAATTGTCGATAATTCACACATCGATAAATATCGATATATTTGCAATCTGTGTGTTTTAAGCACACGTATTCTAAAAGAAGTATGCAATAGTATAAATCATAATCAATGTTTTATAGATTTTCAATAGGTTATTCAATGTTTCCAGTATAAATGGCATATTTCTTAAAAAATGTTGGACCTTGAAAAATTTGGATGCCATGTGCAACCAATTGTTTCACTAGGGTATCTTCAAGTAGTCTCCACTGCAGCACTATTACTCTTGTCGTTGTTTCAGTTGTTACTTTTGCTTCTGCAATCAAAGTTGGCTAAAATGAATTCCACAGCACGCGCTTTTGGCTTTTTGGTTGCACTTTCTGCACTTTAGTCTCAGCTTTGGTTTTTTGTTTACTTTGTTGCTCTTGTCGCTGCTGTTGTTTTTGTGGTCGCTCATCTGGTTAGCTCAACTGGAAATTATACACAATCAATTTCCGCTCTAAAAACCGTAAACAAGCTATAAAATGGGTTCAGCAAATAGTTGGCAACTATTTAAACCAATTTAAAATTGATGTATAAATTCGCCAGCCAATTTGAGAGCATATCAAAAACAAGAGTATAAATCTAATTTCTTTGAGTTGGAATGTAATGTGTAAATTGCTTATGTAACATGAGTAGAATACTTTGTTTTTCCTTCAATTTGCGGTACTGCGCAGCGTACGTAGCATATCAATATCACAAACCAAAGTGAGCTGAGTAAATTCAATTATAAGGCCTGAGACTTGTGTAATGAATTCAAACAATTTGAATACAATTCGTTATAGGGGCACATAAAAAACCCCTCAGAGATTTATCGACAGGTTGTTTTTAATAAAGCAAGTTGTTAAAAAAAGAAATGTGACTGGGAAATACCCGTTCAAATTGAATCAATAAAAATGAATTGCAATAAACGAGATTTGCATGTAAGATAACTCAAATTTTACATTAATAATATGAAAAAATTCCCCCAAATTTTATTATTTCATTTAAAGTTTAATATTCGTATTTGCATAATATACTTTGTGTCATTCTGATGATATTATTATTACTATATAACATAAGTTTTTGGTTGCTTACACCAAATCTAAGATCGACATCAAAATGATATATTTTTAGGAAATCGCCTGCTCTGCAAATAAAAACACTGGAAATTGAATACCTAATGTCTGCATCAAATTGCCAACACTCCAAAACCGAATTGCTAATGAATGAAAATGGGAAAATGCAGTGAACCGCAACTCTGCAAACCCTCCCAAGCCCTCCCAATCTGCCCAGCCTCAACTTCTGTGGCACGTGGACAGTGGCACGTTTTAATTAACGCCACAAATTGCTGGTCGCGATGTAATTAAATTATTTAAATTGCTAATTTCCAGAAAAAAGTGGCGATAAACAAAAAGCTTAAGCGCTAAAATGGAAAGTGCGTAAAAAACCAAATAAAAAGCTTTTACTTTAAAAACAACATTAAAGCCAAGGCATAAATAATAATAAATATGAACCGAGACAAGAAGACACTAAACAAAAATGCTGTCCAACATTTTTCGACACATTTTTATGAAGCAGGATGCCTGTGGCAAAGGACTCACCGGATGCTGTGCGGCGTTGTGTGAATATCTCGCATCCGTTGCGAGTGGCATGGCACACTTTTAGGCCAAGTTGGCGAACACAAAAGTTGGCATAAAGTTTACCAGAGGAGCTGCAACATTAACGCGGTTATCTATAATTCACACGCACACACTCGATACCAAGGGGGCGGGAGCGAGGGGATGGGGGTGAACTGAAAACATGTTGCGGTGATTTCTTGATGCACATTTATTGTGCCGTTACTTGCCAAGTCTACGCTTCGAGCTGCTCCCCAATGTATTGCTGCCTTCTCTTTTTATGTTAGTTCTTTTCTACCCTTGAAACGAAACAAGACACACAAAAAATATCTTACGAGCAAAGATTAATTGCCTCGCTTTGCGGGTGCTTGGTCCAGGCAAATATATTTAGTGCCGAGATTTATTGTTGCTTCATTACATGCACCCCCAACCCATCCACAGCCCCTATCCTCCTGGGTTCGGAGTAGCGCCTCGGGGCCTCTGTCTGTTGCCAGTTGCAACATTTAGTCTAACAATTAAACAAAGTTCTGTCTGCCCAGGACGAGCTTGACGTTTTTATTGTTGTGGCATCTATCGACCAAATGAATATTTAATGCCGCCGTCGCTGCCAGCTCAATTCCCAGTGGCCTTCAAAGCATTGATATAACAGCAAGTTCAATGTCAACCCATTTAAGCAAACACAAAAACGACTACACTCGGTGCCACGTAGCGTATACGTAACATTTGTGCTGCCAACGCTTTTATTTACAGCCAATAATCGGAATTCAACTCAGAGTCAACGCTTGTTATTTATGCTCATTATATCTGAATAGTAGATGCATATAAATATAACTTAAACATTAAATAAATATAGCTCTTGATTAGCCTAGACGTAATGGCAAGTTAATTATTAGACAGAGAGCTTTATATTAAGTGATTAGTTCTAATTTGAATTTAATGTTTTTCTGGCGAAAAATAATGTTACTATTTGCCGGTATGCTGATTTAGATAGTAAATACTTATTAGGTTAAAAAGAAAAACATTATTTCTATAATAAGTAGGACAAATGTGTCAAAAATTCCAACAATGATATTTTTGAAACACACTTTAAACTTGGATCCGGGGTCAGCTGGACAGTTGGCCTTTATGTTAATTTCTGCCTTTAAACTAAGTTTTTCAAATCAGTTTTATCATTTGATTATACATAAGTTAAAAAAATTTAAATTATATTAAATAGGTCGAACTCTCTACTTACAAATAGCTCTGTCAACATTTTGATTAACTGTCAGACATTCGTATTTCATCTGATAAAATGATTGAAATTGACAATCGAAGAAGCAACAATAATGCCAGACAAATAACAATAAGTTAACAAAATCAACAACAAAATTTGAACAATTTTTGATGTGAAAAGCGAATAAACCAAAAGAGAGAAAACAAAAATGGTTTTCTTTTATTGTTGCTCTTTGGTCTTTTGGGGCAGGTCAGTGAAAATGTTGGGCATGTCAGTGCCAGAAAACAGAAAGACAAACAGAAAGCACACACAAATCAAACAAATTGAGTGGGTGCACACACACACACACACACACACACACACAGATATGTAGCAAATAACATTTTCCAATTAGAAACCGTTGCAAGGGCGTGTCGCATATACATATATATATATATATATATAAAAGAAAACTTGGATCCGGGGTCAGCTGGACAGTTGGCCTCTATGTTAATTTCTGCCTGCTGCTTTTCATAGATCCACATAGGCATTATGAAAAATTGTTCAAGTGCAACACAAATGGCAACAACAGCAACAAAAGGTGGCATAAAAAATGAAACGTGCTGTGATTTAATTCTTTGTGACGCTGCCAAAAGGGGGAAAAATTCAATTAAAATGCACAAAGCCAACAACGTCTCGCAGAGTGCACACGCCCCCGGCTTATAGACCACCCTCCCCCCTACCCCTTGACAACTGTGTGTAAATGTGTGTATGCTCACGTGTGTGTATCAAAAAATGCTTAAACTTAAATTGAATTTGTTATTAAACCCATTTCGTTTGGCCATAAAGCAATTTGCATGCAAAGCTGAAACTGCATTTGTACGTCACCCACACCTACCAACCCCTCCCCATCAAAATGCTAGTCAGAAGTTGACATATCCATATCCAAAAACATCTCTATCTCCATATCTTTCCCCCACCCCCACTCTACTCCATCTTTCTGTCTCTCTCTCTCTCTCTTAGAAATGCGCTGAGTTGACATCACAAATCGCGCTGCTGTCACCGCACAAATTGCAAAAACCGAAACGACGCTCAAGTTGCCAGCTAAAAAATTTGCGACGTTGCTCATACGACGCGTTGTACGCCCACCCCACCACCCCCCGTGCCACCTAATCGGTCTGTCTGCTAACCGAAAAATTGTTCATAAGAGGCAAACGCAATGTTATTTCGCATAAACATGCAAATTTCGCACCATTGTATTTGCTAGTTGTACCGCAGACCCCATCAGCATCCCCCGCCCCTTACCAGCTAACCCCTGTCTTGTCCCAAAGCACTATGCTGCACTTGCGCCAATGAGTAATTTGCATGTAAATACTTTTTACCATTTCGGATGCCCTTTGTTTGGCTCAGTCGGGGAACTTGAGTTTAACATCCCAAGAAAGTTTGTCGACAAACAAATTTATAATACGCATATCTAAATACAAAGCTGGTGGAAAATTTAATGCTTCGATAGTTTTGTGCTTTATGAAAATTGTATAGGTTTAGGCAGAGATCTACACACAAGTAATATTCTCTAGAAAACCCGAGAGAACTTGTTTAAAGTAGTAAAACGCAAAGTAATAATATCGAGTTTGCATAACAAAGATAGTTGTAATAAGGGAGATCAAACATGTTATTCAATTTAATGGCTCTCCTATATATACAGATATGGATTAAAAGTTCCAAGTGATGGGAAATAAATATACTGTAAAGGTACGCCAAATACGTAGACAAACATTTCCCAACCTTTTTTTTTTATAAAATTGATATTAGGGTAAAATCTATTGAGCATTCTTAGACTATTCTTAAATTTTATTGTGTAAACTATTGCCGAAAATAACTCTTCAGGATGAGAGAATATAGACTAAAATGTATCAAAATAATTTTTTACATATAATTACATATAAAAGATATTTTTACACTCTTGTTGGATATGTACGTATATTTTACTTTTTCTGTATTTAGACTTTAGAACTCTATATTAATTTTTTAGAGTATTTAGGCTTTTGCATTGATATTTTATATATTTTTATATTGTTTTCATTTTCATTTACTTTTGCTGCTTTTTTATGTTTGGTTTTCTGTTCATGAACTTCACAACGTTCTGCTGGCATACAAAAAAAAATTGTACATAAAGCGTCGCCATTGTTCAAGATGTTGACGATGATGACGAGGTTGTAGGTAAGGGTTGAGGGGTGTACGAGGGGGGTTGAAACGTGGCTGTCAAGTAGCTGACTAATATATTTGTTAACTTGCAAATTGCTGGCATCGCCAGAAACAGCTAACCGTGTGGAGAACTCAGCTCCCATGGCGAGTACGAATACAAATATGAGTGTGAATATGAGTACTTGTGCCGATGTCATTCATTCAGCTTGCATTTGGGGCCTGTGCCACGTTCTGGGTTATGACAACATTTTAGTTGCGTAAAATTCAACGATATTTTGAAGATTACGTAATGCAATTCCTAAGAAACAAATAACAATACCAGAAAACAAAAACAAGCACATGTTTCCTATACTTTATTTCCCAGTATGGTAATTATTAATTTTCCCATTGTGCGAAATCAAACGTAACGAACCGGCAAAGGCAATTTGAAATGAAATATTAAATGACACGTGCATGGAATAATAAATGCAAAACACTCAATTGTTGCGATTGTGGGTGTCTATGAATCACTTCAAGTCTATGATTAACTTTACTACTTATTGAATAACCATAAATCTACAGCTGTTGCAACACTTGGCTCCAAAATTGTAAGCGATATTCAAAATGTTATCCCAAATTACGCAGAACTATTTATCACAATTATCATAAGCAACATGCACAACTTTTCTGCGGATAATAATTATTATTTTTAATTATTTTGCCTGTAAGTCAAAATGCGCAGTAAATATTTCAAGCAGCATTTTTTCGGCGATAAGTGTTGAAGTTTTAAAAACGACGCTCGACTAATGAATTCCAATGATATCAATGGTAATGGTGTAAAACATTCATTTCGTGCGAATTTCGATTTGAAGATTATTTAAATAATTAAACAAATATAAATATGCACAAATTCTGCTAAATCAAAATCGTAAATCAAAACGTAACAAATTAAAATTAAAATTTCACAACACGATTTACATTCGAATTTTTCATCCGTGCCTAAGCCTAATATACCCCATAAGAAGCATTTGCCAACCAGCATTCAAACCGCAATAAATTTTGTAAATAAGGAAATGCGATAAGAAAAACTTAAATTGAAATCTTCATAATTTGTCTACAGAAAAGTCGCGCAAAGAAAAAAAAATACTTGAAGATTTTTCAAGAGTTTCTTTTTATTCATTGTTGTTGTTGTTATTTTATTTTGTTAAGGGCTCTGCAATTTTGAGTAATTGTTTGTATATATTGCCAAGTCATTCCGATTACATGACTGAATGGATAATGGCTTATCGGGGGATAAGGCAGGAGATGGTGGGGACAAAGCAAGAGCTATGAGCAACTAGCAAGAAGCTTGTGCAAGCATTCAAGAGATGCGATGACTTCGGCCAGTGAGTGGGTAAAACTTTAGAGTGTCTTAGCCACAGCAACAGCTGCTGCTGGCAATGAATTGACAGAAGCCAAAAAGGCTTCAGGAATGCTGCCAAAATGCTGCAAATAAATATGATCAGCAAAATTCAATTTGGGACGAAATTTCTTGTGGCTCCGCCAAAACGATTTGGCCGCCATTCAATATATCTCTAAACTTAATCACATTTCTATCCACTTCAACGACCCCATTGCAACCTGTTGCAACCTTTTTATTTTATTGTGCGAAATTGTGTGCACATATCTCTTGATATTGGCCATGTAACTTGCTCTAGTTAACTTACACCTATATGTTTATTGAAATCAAATTCCCACTGGCTGCAACAATTAAGGGGAACAGCAACAAGTTGCATGCAATAAGCTGCACCCGCCACCTGCCACCCGGTTTGTGTGCCTGTGTTGCCTGAGCTAAATAATTCATTGCTGTGGAAAATTGCCTCCGGTTGCCGCTAGCGTGCTTGCAACAAACACAATAACAACAAGCAACAAAAACCACTTGTATAAAAAATTTCAATACATTTTTACACACACACAATTTGCATTTTTACGCTGCACATGCGATGGGCGTGATTAACAACTTCCCTTTTGGGATCAGGAATTGGCTTATGCCACAGCTGGTTAGTTTCAAATTGAAGTTGACACATGAGCTGCAGCTTTTTAATAGCTGTGTAATGTGATACTCTAATAACTAAACGTGTTGCAACACAATGACTTAACCATGTTGTTGTATAAGTTTGTAGTTAACAGGAAACTTTCTTAGACTTCAAATCTATACGTAATGAATGTGGGAATTTAACAACATTGTTGAAGAAGTAACTAAAGGCAAGAATTAAAGAAAATTTTAAACAAATGATAACGCTTTCATTCGTTATAGAAGATAATTATAAAATGGCTAACACAAATATTAATAGCAATGTTTAAAATAAGAAATGATGATTAAATCATAAAATTAAAACATTAAAACTAAATTTACGACTAAAATGAAGCAATAAGGAAATCATAGATAAAAATATTGTTCAATAATAAATCTTCGATACGAGCATTATTAAGTAATAACGGTGCTAAGAGAGTATGATTAATTAGTGGACGGAAATATGACTACAAAAATATTTAAAATGATGAACTCATGTATACAAATATTGTTCATTAATAATTCTTCATAAGAGATGAGACCATAATGAAATCATTGAATAAAATAATGTTAATATCACATAATATGTTTGTTTGTTGCACAGCTTAATCGTACTTCATAAAAAGAATAATAAATAGAGCTTAGCTCAACAGCTTATGAAATATAACTCAATATCAATGCGCAGCTTTAGGCCCGTTCGTATTTATAAAACTACTTAGATCTAAGCTCAAAAGCTAATAAAATCGTGCAGAGCGCTCAAAGATTATTCAAGGCAACAGCTTATTATGTTCGTGATAGATAATTCGATTTATTTTTTTCCTCACGTATCAAACGAATAAATATTGATTGAGACGACTGTTGATTTGCACTTGACTGAAAATACTCAACTTAACCACAGCTCAACTTCACTCAAGACAGTTCAAAGTCTCGGCTGCATAAACGTTCAATTAACGTTGCAAGAGCAACAATTTAGGATACAATTTAAGCGCATTGGCAATTTGAAGTGGACGTAATTGCTAACTGAATTGCTATTAACGGCTTGGCGCCTTCAGCTGAAAATCAACAGCTATCCAAACATCATATTAAATGGGCAATTCAGCTAAAATAGTGTTTCAGGCGGAAAGCGTGCCGAAGAGCGCAAAATCAATCAAAACTGTAACACGGATTTTGCAAATTAAACTATTGGAACTAAGATTTTTCTCTAGCAAGAAACAGTTTATCAAAGGCTTCCGATAATTTACCCGACCTCTAGAGCTATCTTTAGCTTCATAATAATTATATGAAACAATAACTCTAGGTTATACCCTGTAATTTATATTTATAGTAGATATGTATCAAGTTATAGTTCGAATCTAAGTCTGGTGCTTATATATTATTGTATGCCTATATGAAGAATACATTGTAAATTTGCAACTTTTTTGTTTACCTACGAAAGTGGGAATATACCTGGTTTTGAAATATACCTACGTCTGTCAGGAAGGTCAGAAGTCTCAAAAATACCTAAATCAGTTACAAAAAATATGTGTGTTAATGGGAAATTTTAAGTACTTTTGGAAAATTTGCAGCAGACACATATCTGATAAACTTCCCTGGGAATTGGTAGCCTACGTTGGGAAATCTAATAATAAATGAGGACGGAAACCTTTTATTTAAATATTTGTACATTTAGTTACCTGAAAAAGCTGATAATTAAAATGATGTTAACTATTCCTATTCCATAATGTGTTCAAGTGGGTATCTCTTATAATCAATCAACAAATGTTTTCTCGAATGTGCAGCAGTATTAGTAAATTAAATTAGAGCGTGTCGAGACATGCAGACATTGACGAGACAGTTGCAAAAAACTTTTCCCTTGATTATATACATTACAAGTTACAAGGTCAGCTGCAAGTTAGCCCTGGCAAAAAATTAAAATATATAAAAAAAACCTGTCAACTCTGGCATTACTGAGCTTCAACACGCACAAGATCCTGTTTTCGTTATGAGTTATGCACCACCAATAAAACGTTTTAGTTTAGTTGCTATACACGAAAATTTGTACATAAGTGATTATTAAATTCTTCTTATCACTATGAAAAAAGATGCTGCACTATGGCAGAACGAGAGAGAGAGAGAGAGAAATTTGTAAACAAAAACGGTTCAATCTGGACTGTGGAAACTGCCACTAATACTGATAATGTTAATAAGAATAAGATGTGTCTGGTACAGCTGCTGATGTATAAATTACTATCAGGATGCCGGTCATTATCAGCCAGAGAGAAAAAGACAGACAGGGAGAGAGACAGAGAGAATGACAAGGAGAGATAAAGAGAGATAGAGAGAACAGCGATAGCAGCTGTCGGGTTTGTTTTTTTGTTTTGTATACCCTAAAAGGGGGTATTTTTCTTACGTCGTGAAGTAATCTCCCATTCTATAAATATAAATAAATATTATATTTTTGAAAAGCCTTAAAGCCCAACTGTTTACATCTGTCTACATTTGCCTACCATGTATTAACTATGTGAACCCTGTCAGATTCTTAGCTACCTTGAGAAATTCTTAAGAAATAAAAATCGTATAAATCAGGGCTCAGATGTACCTGAAGTATGTAAAATATAATCTATTAGTTCAAAGAGGAAATAATGTTTAAAAAACTTTTTTTCTTAACAAAAATTGTTATACTCTATACTATCAATAAGTCCTGAATATTTAGATATAGGGTATCTAAACCTCGGCGCTGCTAACACAGTTGTTCTTCTTGTTTTTTATTATGTACTTTTGTTTTTTGGCCAGACAGCATTGACTTGTTGCACAGAGGAGGGAGAGAGAGAGAGAGAGATATGGAGAGAGAGAGAGTGAGAGAGGCTAAGACATGACTTTCGATTTCATTGCATGCCACAGGCAATTGAGAGGAGAGGCAATGGCAACCTGACATAATTATCTGGGATTCGAAGTCAGTCAGTCCATCAACGTCTGCGTAAGGTTCAAGATGTGGCTGTTGCTGCCGATCCTCGCCTACACGCTGATTTTTGTGTTCGTGCGTCACATCTATAGCTACTGGCGACGCAAGGGATTTCCGAGTGAGTGCCCCTCACTCTCCTTGCACTTTCTCGCTCAGGTCTATCGCCGTGAGTTCCGGCACGTCGATGCCATCTGCGAGGCCTATCAGATGGGTCGCGATCGCCTCTTTGGCATCTATTGCTTCTTTCGGCCCGTGCTGCTCGTCCGCAATCTTGAGCTGGCCCGCAGCATTCTGGAGCAATCGCATGGGCATTTTAGCGAGTGCAGATGGGATTATGTCAAGGGCTACAGACGCTTCAATTTGCTGGAGAGAATGACGCCAATATTTAACAGCATTCGCTTATCGGCCATGTTCAACAATGCGCAGCACGTGGCAAACCACATGATGCAGCATCTGTTGGACAAAGCAGATCAAGGACAGCTGGAGCTGGATGTGCAGCAGTTGCTCAGGGTGTAAGTACGACAAGAGTAAAAATAATATTTTACTCTTATCTGATATTGAAACACTTTACTAATATTAGCTTAATAATTCCCTCAGCTATGCTGTGAACATTATTGGCAATTTAATCTATGGCTTGGATGCGAATAACTTTGAGCAATCGGATCACATTCTCAATAGTTTTGTGAATCGTCCAGTTCGGTGCTGTGGCATTCAGTCCTTGTAGGTATGCGAGATTTTCAACCACTTCATCCCAATAAAGACTATGTAATCTAGCACACTGCGAAATGTGCCACAAAAATCATCACTGACCTATCGCCTGCTGGACATCATCAAGCGCAATGTGGCATTGCGGGAGGAGGGCGGCATAATACGCAAGGATATGCTCCAGTTGCTGGTACTGTTTCGCAATGGCAACGATCTCAGCGGCGACAAGTGGAGTGTCGAACATGTATGCGGTAAGTTTGGACTACCCTGCTAATCCAGGATATCATCCCTTAACATTTCTTGTGACTTTGATAGAAGAGGACAAACTCCTTTCGGTTCAGCGATTGGCCAAAGTAGCTGAGGATTTGCTAGACTCGGCATTGGAAAGCATCGCTTCTACTTTAACACTAACGCTCTACGAGATCGTTCAACAGCCGCAGATTGTAGAGAAGCTGCAAGTGGAAATTAAAGAGCTCGATTTGGTGCATGGTCAGCTGCAGTTCAAGCAGCTGGAGGAGCTCAGATATATGGACATGTGCTTGAGGGGTAAGCTAGTCAAAATCTTGTAAACCCTACTTTCTCTTTACTTTGTAGATTATATTATTATTATTTGCAATTGTTCTACACCACAGAAACTTTGCGCAAGTATCCTCCATTGCCCATAATTGAACGCACTTGCCGCAAGACCTTCAAATTACCCAACACCAAATTCAGTATTGAAGAGGGTAAAACGCTGATGGTGCCGTTGCTGGCCATTCAGCGGGATGAGAAATACTTTGGGGAACCATTGAAGTATAAACCAATGCGTTTCCTACACGACAAATCCGACAAAGCAACCCAACAACGGTGTTCAGCTCTTGGGGGTTTTGGCCTTGGTAGTGCTCAATGTGTGGGTAAGTTGAAAGAAGCACACTGATGAACTTTTCTATAAGTGAGGAGTAAATTAATTACAAACCCCATCTTTACGGTGACAGCACAAAATTTTGCCAAAATGGTCGTTAAACTGGCGCTTGTTAAGCTGCTGCACAACTATCATCTTGAATTAAATGCGGATTCCAACGTGGAGGTCTCACATCTACCAACACCGTTTATAACCTCTAAAGATGGACTCAAAATGCAATTAAGAGCTCGAGAAATTGTACCACACAGCAATTATCGCAAAAACTCAGTTTGAAACGAATTTAAGCAACGATTTTATTTAAGCAACAATTTGTTGAATATATATATTTTAAAACCGCTTCGCAACACTTTATATTTAAGTATGGTCGACTCCTAAAAATATGCCATAAATAAAATCAGTAAAAAATGCCCTGAAATTGGGTTGTTGTTGTTGTTGTTGTTCATGTTACTGTTGTTCTCTGTTCATTTCGCTTCGTTAGCAACGTGAAAAATGCCAGAGGCTCTTGGTCCTTGAATATAAAGCGCGAGCTCACTCAACATATACGCAACGCCATTAAATTAGACATTCTATGTGCTTGTTGTTGTTGATGTTCTTGTTATTGTTGTCTCTGTGCTATGGGAAAACTCATCGGGCGGAAAAGACATGTTCAAGCACATGAGCTTATCATTAAATTTGATTTGCTTTATTGCCAATACACATGACATGTGGCATTGTCTGATTTCCTGCTGAAATGGAAATCTGCAAAAGTCACATAAAACAGACACCAACAGACATTCACTCCCACACCCACATGCCCTGCCCAAACCATCCGGTCTTAGATTTGGTCATCAGAAGTTGGTTGGGTTACTAACGATGCCACAATTAGGCTGCATTATGAACTCATTTATCAAGCTCAACAATTGGGGAGTGTGAAACGAGAGCGGGTGACAGAAAGAGGGACAGTTTTGGCAGATAACAGCTAATATTAAAGGCAATTGCAATCAGTGTAAAGCATTCTGCAAAATTAACAACCCGCCCCCAAGACTTGTGGCCAAAACATCAAATTAATAGAGCTCTGTGGGTGACCAGAATCGGAATCAAGACACTGAACTCGTCTGCCCACATTGCGGGGGGTGAGGAATCTCGAATTGAAATTGTGTTTGTTGTCAAGTCAGAGCAAGAGATTTGGTTTCGACTTAACAACGAAGAATTTGCTCGAGGGTATTTAAGGCAGAAATATACTAATTAATTTTCAATTCAGGTAACACTTTTTCGGAATAAAGAAGGAATGTTTCTGATAGTTTTAAGCAGGGCTTCAAGGGTTTTATTTCTGATTTTCGGCAATTTATATCTTAAGAAAAGTATTCAGTTTTTTTTATTCTCTTTAAGAGCAATCGTTAGAAATTCTTTACAATAACAAAAATGAAATTCTGATTTTCTGTTCAATTAAATTTCACATTTTAAGTATACACAAATAAAAGGTATATATTTTTTTGAGTGTAGCTAGCAGTCACTTCTAATGGCAACGCAATTATTAATTACGTATACGCCTATGTTGACTCAACTGGAATCCAAGTCGTAATTGAATTGTTTGATGCCAGTGAAAGATACAAACAATTTAAAGAGCGCACAGAAAATACGTGTGCTACCAACAGTTGCAACAGTTACAATAACAACAACAGCAGAGCTCTTCACATGCGCTGACCCAGTTGCAACATGTCGAGGCACCGAATATAAATTGCTGTGCAGATTCACAACAAGATTTCCTTGTAGATTTGCGACAGCCCTCGGGTTGAGTGTGAAAAGTAGCGCTTTCCCCTGCTCCCCTGACCAGGCATTGTCCTGGTTACATTTAAACATTACACATTGCATATTAAGTGGTCAAAATGGCAGTCCTCCACCCACTTCTATCCCACTTGTTATGCTTTAAAGCGCGTGAAAAATGTGAACGCATAAAATTTTACCCAGTGGCATAAATTAAGAAATATTTTCCCCTTGGCGACATTTGACATGGAAAAATTACTTAAGTGTTTGCTAATTTGTTATGTACATTTTTTTTTCATTTTTCTCTTTTTTTGGCGTGTGAAAAATGCGGCAACAAGAGAACCCCAATTAGCAGCTGTATTTACTTACCATAACTTAAGTTTTTTGCTGCAACAAATGGAAGCTGAAATGGCAAAAAGAGAGAGAAAATTTAATAAAATATGATTACAATTTGCATTTCTAATGAGTTTTGTTCATTAGATGTTAAGATATTTATGTAGTTTATGTTGACAGGTTCATTACAAATATTTTGTTATTGAATAACAAATTGTAAAAGTTCATTACTACAGCTTGTTATTGAACTTTTGGGATTTAATCTATAGAAAAAACTAACAAACTGACAAACAGTGCAGTCAATGCCAAAAACTTGAACTGCATTTGGCAAAAACAACAAGTGACTAAAAAGAGAGAGATAAAAAATATGAACTGAAAAAAAGGCATGACAAAAAAAAAGAAAACGAAACTGACATAAAAGGTTATCAAAGTCGTCTCTTTTAATTAACCAATTGACATATGACTTTTGTCTGACAATTGTTTGTTTTTTTAACTTTATTGTTCTGTTTTTTTTCTCTGATGGACGCTTTTGTTGCTATTGTTATTCGGATTGTTTTGTGATAAATGTTGTGTAAGGCTTTGGAAACTTGTAAGGCCTGAGGCTAGACAAAGTGACTTCAATATTACATAATAAGAGAGATTAATCACTTGCATATTTATATTAAAAATTTCTCTAATATATCAAAAGAATTTTAAGCATTTGCCTAAGATGCGAAAGCTCCCGAAATATTGTGTCATTATAGATATATAGATTAAATACCCTCTTAAGCATAATAAATGATTGTCATTTACTTGGAATGTTCTGGCAATTAGTCACTTCGGCTGGATATGAGAGTTGTTTTATAGTCTAAGCCCAATGATAATGGGTAAAAAGTGTATAATGATGTTTTGTATGTAAAAGCCAGAAGGAGCACCTCTGACACTATGAGGCATATGTATATCTAATTAAGATCAACAATCTATGCCATGTGCGCCCGTCTCTCTTTAGGAACACGCCGATTTCAGACACTAAAATTGATTATTCAGAATAAAATAAATTTCACAGCAACAATGCCAAACATTTTCTTCAAATAGTAAGACTTATGTTAGATAAATACTTGGGATCAGAGGATCTCCTAGTCGAGCTATCTCGACTCGAGCTTTCTTACTTGATTTCATAAGACCCAACTGTTAAAAATCGTATCATGGTTTGAATCTACTGAAACAAATTACTTAATTTGACTTAAACATGTGCTTAAATTAAACTGCAAAGGTTTTGGTTCCAGATAAATTCAAAATCTTCCTTATTCCTGTCGTCCTTGCAGTAACTTCTCTTTCTCACTACTGTTAACTCGACACTTGAATTAACAGTACTCGGACTTCAAAGGCGCCCAACTAAACGACCTAAGTGACCTCAATGTGACACATTAATAAAAATAAATAAGCGTCAACCATTCTTTACTCATATGCATTTAGTAAATAAATACATACATATGTACATATGTAGTCATATATGTTTTTCATATTTTCATTATTTGTACAACAATTAAATTTTGTGCGAGTGTATAAGTGCTTGTTTTTTTGTTGTTTGTGTACAAAGTTATTATCATGTTGATCTTGGTGAGTAACTGCTAAGCAGACAAACAGACTGACAAATTGTGAGGGACAATTATTTCAGTTGCTGGTGTTGCAGTTGCACTCTCACTTCTGTAGTAAGCATATAGGCATACTTATGTATAATGTACACTTAGAGAAATAACGAAATAAAAAATAATTCGTTTTGACTTATTTATGTTCATATATTTTTTTACTTATACCAAAACAGTATCAACTTTTGGAATAATTTCATTGCACATCTCCGGATCTTAACAATTTTACTATTTGGATTTCGCTGAGTGTATATGTAGATAAGCAAACTTATCAACGTCATCGTCATGCACTGACTCTGGTTTGGCTTTGGCCTGTTGGTAGTTGGTTGTTGGTTCTTGGTTAGCTACTCTGGTTGGTTTGTTGGGGTGTCGGAGTTTGGAGCAATGAATGGGGTTGACTTTTTCAATTTGTGTGCGGTGTTGTACATACATGCCGTAATGTTGTACGTGCAACGTGCAACAAGCAACATGCAGCAAAAGATGACGCGGCTGCTTCTTTTGATGCTGATGCCGCTGCCTGTTGGCGTTGTGCGTGCAGCTGTTTGTTGCCTTCTTTTGTTTAATTTTTTTGTTTGTTTACTCGTGTCTTCTTCTTCTTGTCAATATCACAATTGTTGTTATTTTTGTTGCTGCTGCTGTTACTGCCGGTGTCTGTGCACAGTTGCCTTAATTATTGTCGCAACGGTCGCCTGCATGTGTAACTTGAGTGTGCTTCCAATGTGTGCGCTTACATATTTATATTTATGTATATTATATCTGTTTCCGACTTTTAATTAATTTATGAGTGTATTTTTGACGCTTGCTTTCCCAGAGGCGCTTAAGCAGTGCGTTAAATTCAACCAACAAGCAAGACTGAGCTGAAACTTCACTTTAATTATATAAATCACTCGAACACATAGTGCAAAAGTGTGTGTATTATTATAGTATTATATAGTACTGTCAAGAAAGTAAATCGACTGGGCTAGTAATGTTGATCAAGAATATGTGTACTCTGTGGGTTCAGAGACGTCTCATTCAAATTTGATGATATTTTATTTAAAGTTAAAGAACTCGCTAACTCAATAATTCTTGAACTCGTTATAAACCGCAAACAAAAAATATAAATCTTGAACTTCTTGGAATTATCCCAAATGCTCCTGTTTAAAGTTAGGTGTGGACTTTTTTGTGCCAGATTAGCACAATTGCAGAGCGTTCTACAATAAATTGTTAAAAAAAAAATCAGATTTATTCCTGTCATAAATTCAGCAACTGTTTGTGCAAAATGTGCACCGAGGCCTCAATTTGCAAAACTTTGGTTTGAGCTATGGCGAAGCACAAAGTTGAAATGCGATTATAATGATTATTAATTATGCATTCAAATTAATTAAATTAGCACACGCACAAATTACAGCGGATTGTGAATTTAAAACTACATGCAGCTAATGCTGCCACAAATTGAATTGTATTTATCCAGCTGGCCAATAATGTTGTTGGTTTTCATTGTTGTTGTTCTTGCTGATTGTTGGATGGCAGCTGTAGCGCATAAATTAATAAACATAATTTACACCTGTGTGTGTGTGTGTGTGTTTGTGTGTATGCGTGGCAAATATGTGCAAACTATGATTTTCAACTTTCAACAGATTTGCCATTTCATGCCCCTTTCGGACATTTATATAATTCTTTTTCCGTTGCGCCAAAAATATAAACGCCCCAAAATGGCAAGCGTTGTATTTTGGTTGTTGTTGTTATTGTTGTGGTTATGGTTTTATTCTTATATGGCCTTTCATGTGACAAACTCGGGCAATTTCCGCTGCACGGAAATGTGCACAATTTAATTCCTTTCTTTCATCTATTCGGATGCCCTCGACGGAGTATATTTTATTTTTAGCACCATATGTGTAGCATATTAAGGCGTGGTCTTTTTAGACCAAATATGTTTACTTGCAAATAAGTATTGAAACAATAGGTTTAAAAACTGACTAATAAATTATTACAATTAAATAATTTAACATAATTAAAATATAAATAAATATTTATAATTGGGAAATAAATGTACAATTTGTATTGGATTTTTGTTTATAAGCTGATACTTATTATAATCAAAATAATAAATATAATTATGTTCATATTAATTTTTTGCAGAGTATTAAGTCTTTCACATTGCTGTGAAAAACAAGCTTTTTCTTCTCCAGTTCTGCACAAATTAAGACATTCTCGGTACATCTTTTTGGTCGCTGCCAAGCCAAGAAGAAGTTGTTTGGCTGCTGTTTATATGTCTTGCTGTATTTGATGCTTTTATTCGAGTGCTCAGTTCTCCCTACTGAGTTGATAATTTTCCGCTTGAGTTGGGCTCTCGTCTCTGCATTGCTTACAACTTCACTTGCTGTTGCTTTTAATTAGAGTCAGCAACTTGCCACAACAGCATGAGAGAGTCTTCGTTCGCAATGCGAACGTTTCGCACTCGGCTAAAGATAATTTTTTGCCGTGAAAACATAAAATCAACTTGTTCTCATGCACAGACACTGTAACACACACACACACACACACACACACACACACACTTATACATACATTACACGTACACGCACTTTTGGGGGAGACCTTCTATTTTGGGAGCAATAACCACCTCACCCCCTGACGCATTAAGGTTTCCTTGGAAAATTAACAGCACTCGTGGCTTTGATTTATCGCGATAAGCGGATGTATATGTGTCGTACATTGTTCCCATTGTTATTGTTGTTCTTGTTGTTGCTTCTGAGTCTCACAATGTGTATTCTGAATAGGGGGGAAACGAGACTTGTTTGGGGCATACAGATTTTGGCAGCACGTTGTCTGCCTCTCATAAGCATATGCATGCAGATTGATTTTGGCTTTAATTCAGTTATTTCGGCATTAATGAGAAAAGTGCTGACATCTAACGGATATCCTTACCCCTTAATGCCTAAACTAAACTAATTTACAAAAAGAAACATGATTTTAGTTGCACATCGATTTTACGACACAAAAATGTTGACTTTTAAGGTTGACAATTTTTAAACATTTGGAAACCTTAAATCAAGGTGTTATTTTCTGCATATTTAAAGGCACAAAATTATTGAAAAACTTTATCTGTGGAGTGCAAACATTTGACGGTAAATTTCGCTTTTTATTGGTGTGTAATATTTCCTAAATTAAACCGCATTTTTTGTGTTCACCTTGCTGAGATCTTAAAATACAATTTCCTTATACTTCAGGTAATCCCACTAACACTGAACTAAACGATATATTTAGGTTGAACGCACCTGCAACTTAGTAGATGTATATGTAACATATATTCTCTAAGTTTCAAAATAATCTCAAGTTTTCCCCTCTGACCAAGCACAACAAAATAAAAAAGTTTTCTCTGCTTCTTGCCAAGCACACACATCGCTGCACTTGAGATGCAGTCAAACTTGAAGTTTTTGCACACTCCATAACACCAGCACAACATTGGTGTGTGTTCTTGTTATTGTTGTTCTTGCTGTGGCAAAATTGTCGTTTATTAACCAAACAAACGATACACGATGCTGACTGCTCAGAGTGCATCTGTGGTTATGCAAGTAATCTGCAAGCAAAGTTAGCTTCAAACTTTAATTGCCACCGGCACCGAAGTGCACTGAGTAGCAATATTATGCCGTACCCTGCCGTACCCTATTGCGCATCCTTTAGCTCACTTTTACCCATTGTTGTCTTGGTTTACAGCAAGCAGAAGGTAACTACCAGCTAGATAGCTAGCGGGCAACCGCCCCTTTCACAACCTAATCAAATGTTACATACAGCTAGCAATTTTTATTGTATCTGCCGATGGGCAAAAGCTTCCACTATATTTATACTCTTGGGAGTTACATATACACGCATTCTTCGTAAGGAGGGTGCATTGGGAGTTAACTGCATTTGTTTAGCTATACACGGCAAGAAAAACAAGTAGAATCAAGAATTTCTACATGAAAATTTAAAATTGTTTCACATTTACAAAGGTGTAAATATAATAAAAGAGTAATTGACTGATAGAGTAGATAGATAGAGTAGTAGACTGATAGAGTAGATAGATAGTAGATAGATTGGGGGACCTATTATATATACATATTGTGCCCAAGGATATTTAAGTATTTCCGATTAAAAATTTATTTTTGTTTTAATTTACAAGAGATGAATGAAATAAAGAAGAGTCATGCAAAGTTGACTAGATAAATGATTATATGATATTATTATTATTGGGAGTATATACTAGATATATGCGATTTGTTTTTTATTTATTTATTTTTCCATAATCTCTTACATGATTATTAAATATATAAAAACAAAACCTTTGTTAATAGCTAAAGTCTATGTCTAAGTATCTTCTTTCTTTTTACCAAAGAATTCTTCTCTGTGTGCAAATATCGGGCACAAGTGCTGACGTAGTTGAATGTTGTCATTTGGTCGCTTTTGTTGTGCCCTGCAATTCTCTGGAGCTGGTATGTAGGTGAGTTTGCCCATTGATTTGCTGTCGCAACCGGAGGCAATCGAGCTGTGTCGGCTTTAGCGCTATTTGTGTATGGCTCCATGTATCAACTTTAACTTTATTTACGTGCTTGATTAGAAGCTCGCCGAACGACAGAAAGGCAGGCAGGCAGGCAAATGGCCAACCGTTTCGGTTAACTCTATGTTTTCTATGACGCTATCAATCCAATTGACGACCCCGCCCCTCCCTAGTTAGGTTGCCCCTTTCACACCTAGGGCCTGTCTATTGTTATGATGGGGCTTTTGCGATCCCAGGCTCTTATCATTGTGCAAGCGCAAAACTTAATTGAACGACATTTGACACAATTTAAGAGTTGACTTTGCCGCCAGTTTCAGGTTTTTGTTTCCCGGCCTCAAATTAGTTTCACTTGTCTTTTGGGCTTGCTCGCGGTTACAAATCCCACGCGAAATTGCGCATCATGGCGACTGGGGTTAAGCTGTGAGAAAGGGGAAAAAAGGGAAATTTGGATAGTACGACAGTTACGAGACTGTCTCTAGTCTAGTCATCTTGACATGTGACATGGAAACCCCAAAAAAAAAGAGGCCCTTTTCAGGCCTCACTAGATTTGTTGCACATAAACCTGAGCGTAGTCGGTGGGGGACTAGAACTTTTTTATGATATATGTACATATATAGAATAACCGTAATCAATTAAGTAGATATCTAGTTTGTTATATGTTCAGGACTCAAAAGATGTGTTTTGTTAGTTTGGATGAAGTATTTTTTGGCCAAATCCCCAGCTAATAACCTGACGACGCCCATGCTTGTGGTAGAAGATGAGCGGCATGGAAGGCAAATGTCATGCAACCAAAAACCCATGCGATTGCCTCAGCTGGCGTTGGTTACTTTCCAGAGATTGCAAAACATGCCCCATGCCGACAGTTGCAAAGAAGAGCTTTCAGTCGCCACTCGAGCAGCGGCAAGTAGCAGCTGGCACTGTTGTTTGGATTGTTGCAGCTGCAACTCGAATTCATCAGCTCTTAAGCTTGCCATTTGCAACGTGCAGCATGCAGCAGCCAATCTGAAATGTTGTCAATGCAACTTTCAGCAGGCAAAAAGGGATCACAGCCACCTTTGCCAACTTCCTGGACCTACTCAGGACTTGACTTATAAGCTAAGAGGGATGGTGGACCGTGTGTGTGTGAGGGGGGAGTCATGTAAAATAAATGAGCTGCAGATGAGACAACGACAGGATTGGCAAGGCTACAAGGTGCAAAACTTTTCCATTCCATAAGAAACAAAATGAGTTATCATATTATTATTTTGCTTGGATAAACAGCTCAGCAACTCGTCTTGAGGCAAATGAAAAACAAAGAAAGTAGGAAAACCGCTTTGGCATACTGTAAAGTCGCAGCACAAATTGCGCTTTATTACAAAATTTTAAGAAATATGATTATGAAATTATAGTTTCATTATGTAGCATTCATTCATCTAAAATTAAGAAAATCGAAATGTTTTTCTAGAATTTCTCAACCAGAATTTTGCAAACATTCGCAAAAGACCCAAATTATTATTATGAGTTCACTAAAATAAAAAAATAATCTAATATCTAATTTCACAATTTACTTTGCACCAAATGCTATACGAAACTGAACCTCCCTTAACTTCCTAGCTCTGTGATCGTAAAGTATATTCCAAAAATCAATGCCACATCCAAGCCCTGCCAAACCACACCCTGCTCCTTCTTCCTCCATTTTAGTTGACTTTCTGCCATGGCGGCTTAACTTTTCACGTGAATAATGTCATCATGGGGAAAAGTTATTGTCTTGCTTGGTGAACTGCTCTTCAGCTGCTTCCAGTGTCCCTTCCTGCCCCCACCACCCTGTTCCTGCTCCGCTATGTTGGATGTGCTGTTGTTGCTGCTGTTTGCTGCTATTTTGAGCGCATCATCAGCGACAACGTCGTCGACTTTATTATGCAACGCCAAAAATTTAGTGCCATTTGTTGTCAACACGATGAATGCAAGAAAAACAGCAACAACAACAACAACAGGCACATTAGCAGCAGAAGCAGCATTGCCAACAATAACAAAATGAGCAACAATGACTGAGTTAGCTGTGGAATTAGAAGCAAGGAGTGCTGTATGAGGGAGACGATGTCTAGCGAATTGCACTGCATTTGCGCAGTCACTGTAATGAGTTTCGCGGCAGCAACTCAACAACAGCAGCAACATCGAATGTTGCAATATGTAAAATTAACAGCACAGCTGCGTCAGAAGACGCTGCAGAAGTTTCAAAAGAAAAAATAATAATAATATCGACTACAAAAATTGGGATTTTTTTTTAAATTTTGTTTTTTATGCTTTTGCAAAAAGTCAGGAAATGTGTAATAATTTGAGGAAGTATCTATCTATCAACTTAAAAGTTATCGTTTCCATATGAACCAAACTCTCTCAATGAAATTCACTATATCATACAACTACCATGGGAACTATCGGTCAAAAATCGTGTTCTTTTATGAACATCTTTTTCGGTCCATCAGGAAATTTTATGCTTGGTATTTTTGTTTCTGGTTTACCTTCTAGACATGTTTATTCAAATTGCAACGGAAGAGACTCGTTTTTGGCATGCAAATTGTGGCCTCTGTGTGCAGCAAGCTGCATGACATTGTGCATACTCCCCTTACCCAACCCCACCGGTACCCCTTCCATCCACTGCTCCAGGCTCTTTTTCGTTTCACATACCGGTTGCAAATTGTCGTTAATTGCAGTTCGCACGAGCGTCAAAAACCTCATAAAAATGACGTGCAAATGCTCTGAGCATGCGAAGTTTATACGACAATGTCATGGTAAAGATTGATTGATTGATTGATTGACTGACTGATGAACTGATCAAATTGCCATGCAGATACTTATGTCGTCCAATTAATGCCTTAATAACAATCAAATTTATGATAATTAAAGCCATCAGCTGACACACACACATACACACTCGCACATGCAGCAAACCATTTTATAATCATGCAAATCATACCAAAAACAATTTCGAATTAATATCGAAAAAAAAAGTGAAATTCCATCGGAATCTGGACAGACTCAGTTGTGGTTTTTTGGCTTCTGAGCATTGGGGCAACATCCATCAATCTCGAACGGTGCACACGCCAAATGCTCTGCGAGATCAATGTTCGGCATGCCTGTCCAAAGAAAATCACCAAACAACAACAAAAAAAAGAGTGAAAGTCCATTATGTGTATTTTGTGGTCAGGCGAGAGCGTCATAAAAATGCCAGCGACATCTGCAACAGATCTTTGGACACAACCAAACACCTCTAAGTCGCCATATAAATTTTGTGCATGCCTTTCTTATATTTATTTTTTCTCTACACATTCCAAATTATTTACAAGACTCAGTGTGTGTGGCAGCCGGCGATTAATTGGCCACGCCCATTGGAATGAGCTGACTGAAATCCATGTGTGTCTATTAATAGTACTAGAGTCAAGACAATAGTCAAGTGATTTGATTGCCTTGATTGATTGATTGATTGATTGATGAAGCAGCCTGCGATATAGTTTTCGAAGACTAAAAGGAACAGAACAGTAAGTTAATAATATAAGCGCCTATTATTTTGTGGCTTACCCTTCAGAATGAGATGTAAAAGTAGATGAAGTATGTTCTGACATAAATTGGGATACGCATATACCAATATAAATAAGCTATAGCACTCTCAGTTGTATATATGTAAGTTGTAAAAGAAAATATTTGTATATTAATAAGCCTTTTAGCAACTTTCAGCTAAGTAGTCCAAATATTTGACATCTTAACATTCCCTTTTTAGCTATTGCTTACAGGGTATTTCAACTTTCTTTTGACACCCTCAACTTTAATAAGCACATATTGTGCGGCCTTTTCTGTCACAGCAAAGGCCAGCAAAAAGGAAAAAAAAAACTAATTTAAAAACATATAAGACACAATGCAAAAGCCACACACACAATACAAAACAGTGCCAAAAAAGAAGTAAGTTTTCTGCTTCTTTTTACTTATTTTTCTCTTATTGATATATTTTATTTTGGACAAGACCTTCAAATGCTGAAAGCGAAAACTTTGCAATTGCTGAAGATTTGTGAAGACAATGAACAACCACCACACACATACCCAAACACCCTTTGTGGGTGTAAATTATAAATGTAATGACATCAATTGTCAATCAATCATAAACCTTTTGAGCTGTCCATCAATCCGCACATAAATCAATCGCTCACTCAGTCGCTCAATCGACTAATTAGCATGCAATTCAACAATTGAAAATTGCGACTTTACTGTCAGACTCACACTTTTTGCCAATACTTCAAACCCATTAAAAATTACTTAAAGGGGTGTAATGATATTGTGTAAAAGTGCACATTTTTGGACTCCAAAGCAGAATATATATACATTCATGAGCTTAAGACGTATAACAATGAAAACCCCAAATTTAAAAAATGTATTTCTAATCAAGAATGTAAGCAAATAAACACGGCAGAAAATCGTAAAATCGAAGACTTATGATGGGTAAAAAATTGATTACAGGGTAATTCCAAGTTGCGCCCTCACGACTAGAGCATTTTTGTTGTTTGTTGTCCCCGTTGTTTATGGTACATACATGTATAGTATATACGCCTTGTCATAGCTCAATTGCCCATATTCAAGGGCCTTGCAAACGTGACGCGCTTTTCAAATGGCAAACAACAATTTCTTGATGACTTGCAAAGGTCACGTGAAGTTAACGCGTATTTGTTATAAATAAAAACTTTTACGATATATTGAACACACTTTGTTAATTATTTTGCGATCCCCCAGGTTTACATTATATTTATCAAATCTGCGTTAATTTTCACACAGTGAAGCAAGGAACAAAACAAGTTCTGGATGCTAAAAAAAACCATATTCAACTGCCAATAAAAGACTCAAAAAGAGAAAAAAAGAAAAGAAAAACCGGCTTCAAATACGCGTGTTTCCTGTTCAAAAATGCAACCTGTTTTATTATTACTTTTTTTTCGAAGTACCAAAGTTCGCATAACCCAAAGGTATTTCACTGTGCTCAGCAATCGTCGCACTGGGCTCTCCCGAAAACTAATTAAAAACTCTTGTTCCACACACTATCGGGTGAATAACCAAACTGACTACATTCCAATTTGATGTGTTTTCGATAAGAAACATTTTCGATCGATTTTTCTTCTTTTTTTCAGTCTGGCAAAGCCTCAATTTTATTGATGTGCTGTCCATATATTGATGACAAGAGCAGAGGACAGAAAACAAACATCAAATATATCAGTTAATATACCAAAAATATATATTGGGAGAAAGATATATAGACGAAAACATTTCGTGTCAACTGCACATGAGACGAAATTGGGGCAGAAAAAAATATAGTCGGCTTTCAGCGTCACGTGACATATTGAATGCGAAAGTCAAAACAAAAACGAATAGAAAACAAATTTATTTTGGCACATAAAAAATGCCAATCTATGCAAATAAGTGGCACACATCCATATTGTCGGGATAGAAGGGGAGGAGGTGTCCCCCACTCACAGACACACACGCAATACTTGCTCAATATTCTATGTGCCACGCACAACATAAAGATTTATGCGTATTTCATATTGACAGCGTTTAAACAATGAACTTCCAACAGCTTTTCGTATATATATATCAATATATAAATACATTTGTTATTGTCATGACAACTGCTATAGTTTATTATAATAAATATATAATATATTTTGATTCAATTCTAGATAGTGCTTGAATTTGAAGAAAACTAAATGTTGATTTTACGATAAAATTATGATTTTTTAATATGCACATTATATTTTTTAATATATACAATTAAAAAGCCATTCGAGAACCGACCATGAGATACCCTGAACTCAACTGTTAAATAGATTGCAGGCTTCCTGATATAGTTGATGTAATAGGAAAAGTCGTTCTGGTTAAGAAAATCAGTGTTTCTAATCCGATGTTAATGATGTTAATGATGATTATAGCGTTATTTTTTTCAATTGACCAACGATAAGGTATATTACATATAAATTTAAAGACTATATATTTACAAAAGTGTATTTGTTAGCTATCGCAAATCAATTATTATCGATATGCGCGAAACGTTAACACAGTTATCGAAAAAATTAAATCATTTTGAGGGCATACAATGTATTGAATGTTTACATTGTATTAAAATTCAATTTAAATGAATTTTTTGATCTTTTGTTGTAGCATAAAACATTCATTTTTTACGTACACTTTTCTATTCCATTTACTGTTATTTCTTTCTTTCACTGTAGCGCAACGCATGTTAATCAATTGCCAAAATCTATGTATTATGATTGGTGCCAACTGGAAACTTGGGCCCGTTAATGATAGGCAACCTGAGCAATGTGGCTCGAACACGCCTCTTAGCTGGAAATCGAAATCGTGCTGGAGTGCAATCACTTTAATTAAAGTTGCTCTTAAAGTTCCATTGCCCGCATTAGAGCTGTGTGGCTGGGACAACGCCTAAAAGCAACAACAGCAACAACAACGACTAAAAAACCACCCAAATGAAGCCAACGACTTTCGCCCGGACAACCGCAGAAATTGTTCAAGTAATTTGAACATAAAAAAAAATATACTAAAATACAAAAAATCTGAAAAAAAGTGAATATTGCCAATAAATCTGTAAAGAAATACAAACTGGTTAGGGTAGAAAGCACAGACTCGGAAGCTGCCTGCCCGGTTCAGCTCGGCAGAAGTGATGCGATGGGAAGCGTTGTGATAAACACAAAAAAAAAATAAATACATAAACATTCACACAAGAAGAAGAAAAAGCAGCAAACAGGTTAATCTTAAAGCCGATAAACAAACAAACATAGATCAGGTTGGTGGTATGTCCCATGTAGTCATGTTTTTGAGGCAAGCCAAACTATTGCGTGAATCGATGGCTTCCGACAGCTTGTCATGCAAATCAGTTTTCACCACAACTCTCCAACTCTCCCACGTAATCCTTGGGGGGAAAAGTTGTTAACAACATTGGCAGATATAAAAATGTTGGAATGTTTTTATAATACTTGCTCAAAGCTTTAATTGAGCGGTGACAAGAAAGAAGCAGAAAATACTTTCTCGGCGCAAAAAGCGCCACAGTCCACAATCAGCAAAATATAAAGCAGTTCAAACGTTGTCCAATCAATTCTAGAAAATAAAATTGCTAACGGAGTATTTCTCTGAGTGCATTCGAATTAAACTCTGACTCACTCTACAGTTCACAAATTGACTCAGACGCACAAAGCGGTTCACTGATTGCACCATCGGCGAGAACCATTACTTTAACGACATTAGATATCGTATACACAAAAGATTATGAAAGCGATGCGACAAAATAAACAAAATTTGTTTGTTTTAATGAGCAGTTGACATTTTGTTTATGTCTGGCAATTGCAGTTAGCCAGACAGTCAGTCAGTCAATCGTCTATTTTCTTTCTGTTTTCTTTGAGCTCCGTTTTCACTTTCACGGGGCAGCGAAAATCTTTGGCCTAAATGGCAACTGAGACAGATACAGAGACAGCGGCTTGTATTCTGATTTACGAGAGACCTGCTTTCATTTTCATTCAACAAAAACAACTGAGACACCAAATGCGGCGACACCAAAAAACAACAACATCACCTGACGCCTTACCTGGCCAAATTGCTTAACCCAATTTCGATATCATTTGGCTCGTGGGCTACGCAACTCTGGGTTAAGAAAAAACAACGGTTGCCAATGCAGCCACGCGGCTTAAACGCATTTTTTCGCGCGGCTACATTACGAATTGCACCTGTTTGTGGGCTGCACCAGTTCAGTTCAGGTATGCCAGCTGGGGCAAGTCTCAATTTCTGATCATACACTCAAAAGAAAAAATGTCTTCGATATAAGATAATCGCTAATGACGCTTGCCCTAGTTTATAGTGTAGTTTTCTTTTTAATACTAACACTTTTAATTCTCAGAAATCAGAGTTCGTTAAATTACAAGCACGATGGTGAAGCCGTAAAAGTGACAGCATAAATGCCGAAGCCGACCTGATCGGATCACGATAACATATAGCTACCAAAGAAACAATCGATCGAAAGATGAGTTCTAGTATAATGTTTTTTTTTGGTCCAAAAATAAAAAAAAAACAGAAGGAAGTTCTTCAAATATATCAAGACATTTTTCTTTTCAAAAATTCGCAATTCTGAATTCAACAGCCCGTTTTTTTAAGTGTACAATTCAGGTAACTGGTGCAATATTTGCAGCAGCTCGTGTGTTTACATAGCTGGAATGAAATAAATAATTGGCTTGCTATTTGATGTTGTTTTCATGTATTCATTTTATCTTACTTTACTCAGCTTTAAAAAATACATTTCTAAAAGCAAACTTATGTTTATAGCAAAAGAATTTAGCTCAAACATGTCCAAGAAAAGAAGCTCGCGGCTTTTTTCAATTCAAAAGCCCAAAAGCGTATAGGAAAACCTAACTAAATTAAAGCTGAATCTTTTAATCCCAAACTCCGCTCAAAAATATGCAAATATAAATAGTTTTAAACGGAGGGCAAATAAATGGAATTTAGTTTTGCCACAAAACAAACGAATCTATAGTAAAATCAAAAAAATAAAACAAATGTTTTGTGTAAGGAATTGTAAACAAAATATTGTATTTATTTTAAAATTAATGGGTTTTAGTTAATATATAGTGATTGAACAAATGCAAATTGTCAACCGTAATTCTGCTATAAATACACTATATGTAAAATTGTCAATTATTTAAGGCCTAAAGCTTTAAAAATGGCATAGAACTGAAAACACAAAATACAAAAGCAAATCCACCCATTTTCCAGCGCCGCTGGTGTTTTGACCACCCAAAGTTGTAGCACAATAAATCAAAAACGAAAATTTTAATTAATCTTGCAACAAAAATGTACAAAAAAAAAGTGAACAATAAAAACCAAATAAATGGCGCAAAGATTAAATTAAAGGCTCAAAGCAGAAAGCGAAAAAAAAACATAATAAATGATCTTGCTAAGACTAATAAAAAAAGGCATTGCATTTTGCTCGATGATGTCAGTTGAAAGTGCGAACACAGTTAAAAATACATCAGCTACATACAACGAGACAACCAAACATTTATATATTCATAAAGACTGCAGCAACAACAACAACATCATTAAAAGCATTAAGCATAATGATTTTTTTTTTTTTTTTTAATATCAATGCGAGTTTTTTGGTTCCCATCACGACCAGACGGACATCAGTACGACTTCAGTAGAAGGTCACATGTGTGCCGCATCTGAGTCTGTCGTTAAGTAACTAAGAATTTCACAGCCTCAGTCGTGCCCCAGTCCCTGCCCCCGTCCCGGCTACACCCTTCTCACTTCTCATCATTCAAATTCAACTGAACGTGACGCTAAAAGCTTCATTTACGGTTATTTGCAAATACTTATACACACATGTGTATTCAACTTATGCACTCATATTCATGCACTCGGGATTACTCATTAAGTATTTCCATAGAGCTGGTCAACAGCACTTATAGTTAATCGCTTACGTCGCATCCCTTGCCCCTTCGAACGATTCATTTTAACTTGAATCTGCTAACTTGGCCGTAATCTATTCTGATGAAAATTGTGAAGATGTCTTAGAAATCCATTTAAAATCAAATTTTTAAACGAAAAATAATTTAATGACAGTATCAAAATTACCTACACATATTGACCAGGCAAACCTTTAACAGTTTCGACCTATTCTCACGAAAGATATGTATTTTAAATAGGACACATAAATAACGCCAACATATTTATGTTACCCTAACAAACTGTTTGGCTATTCAAACTATAAATCTACAAAACGAGCTGCTTCCTCAACTGCTTATTTTTTGCAAATCTGATATTCAGAATGCAATTTAAAGATTCTCAGAATTTTTAGAGAGAAAGAAGAACGAGAGCTGAGCAGGTAGACAAAAACAAAAACAGCAACAACAGCATATTTAACAAACTTCAAAACCGGCAAAAGAGTCATAAATTATGTCAGAAAGTTAAACTACAATTAGAAGCAACACGAAGTGAAACTAGAGGGGGTGATGCCTTAAGTTTCAGTGGCTGTAAACCAAGGTTGAGTGAGGCCAGGGGACGTGAGAGGGTTCCGACAAGTGCACACATCTCAAGACTTTAACGAGGCAGCTCAACGTCATAAAGACTAATTATTACAAGTTCGCCCGTGAAATGGAAGTTCACAAAGATTTGGATCATGTGAGATACTTGGCTAAAATTAATGAATGAGTCAACCAAGTCATGTTTGTCGCTTAAAATCACAACAGTTTTAAGCGCGTCACGTAAAGTGCACAACTTAATTAAAGACCCCGAAATGAGAACAGTTCAAATGTTTGACTGAGCAAATAACTTACATTTCCGCAAGCGCACAAAAATCCCGGACAAAAGTCGTCGTTGTCAAAACTGTAAAAGAAGAGGGGAAAGAACATTTAGCATAATCTCAATACGCAAAACACAATCTAAAACAATTTGCTAAAAAATAAATAAAATAAAAAAATACTCAAGCAACAAGATTTATCTGAGAGAAATTGCGCATCGTGTCCCCGAGACGAACGGATGCGGCTACACAAAGAACTAAACTCAATATCAAATAAAGAACATATGTACTATATACTGAAAAAAAAAATATATATATATATGTATATATATGTATTTGTGCATGCAGAAATTAGTCTAACGATGCGATGCGGCTTGTGTAATCTTTTTTCTTTTTTTTTTTTGAGGCGGAACTCAAGTTCAAGGTGAGTGGAAAAACGAACGTAGAGTCTATTAAAACTAATTTAAAGTCTGGCTGCGCTACGTAACACTCAGCTCGTTACTAACTCAGTCAATCAGTCAATCAGTCAGTCAGAGTCTGTCAGTCTCTGGGCTAGTTGCTCATTAAGTTAGTCTTTTGACTGTTCATTAATCTTTCAATTAAATGCAAATTCCAAATTATGGAAAGAACACACTGCAAATTGAATTGTGTGAGCCTGGGAGCGGGACCTACCGCAGTTGGTACTCGAATTCAAGTGAACCCTTTCACAGCCCCCTCTTCTCACATATCCTTCTATCCCTTTAGCAATCTACTGGCTGGCTGGATATTAAATTTCCAACTCATTAAAATGTTGCGCGCTGTGTGCAAAAGTGCCTGTGGAATGAGAATTAAGTAGTAGTCGAGTCGAGTCGAGTGGATGCACCCTATGGAAGTTGTACTTTATGGACAATTGGGGATACTATACGAAGTGTTTGCACTTGTGCTTTAAAGCTGCCAAGAGAAAAAAGAGGGGTAGAGAACCGGCATCTTGTCATTCATAAATGAAGTTAAAAAAGAAACAGACACAACTTGTGGTTTGAGCTGCCAAAGATTGAGTACTTTACGGAATTGCATGTCCATATTTCTATGGTACTCGTGGTGAACGGCGAGCTTTTCACATATGAAAAAATTAATTGATAGATGAATAACAATAAAATAGTATCATTTTAACTATAAATTGTAATTCCAGCTTCCAATGAGGTATTATTCTGGAAATCAGAATTTTCTTATGAATTTCGATAAGAAATCAAAGAAACCGATTCAAAATTTTTGAAGTTGTGATTGTGGAAATATTAGATTCGTGCCCAAATCACATTGTTAATCACATTTTAAGAATTTTTGTGAAAATCGTGTTTCCGATTTTCTATGTAATATTCATTCATGATTTTTTATGGTTTTTGAAAATCGGATCACTTTTGACAAAGTTATGAATGTGGAAAATGTGGTCCCATATCATTTTCATATTTACCGACCAAGCCAAAATACCCATTACACAAGTCATGAGAAGTTATGTGAAGTACAGGCTGTGCCAGCTGAGAAAAATAATTTAATACAGTGCAATTGTTCTCGCAATCGACTGCTCAGTTATTCATGTTCGAGTTCAATTGAACTTTTGACTTAACTTTATAAATGATTCAATTGAAATTCTGTGCACATTGATAAAATTTTGCGAACGGAAATGACACAAACGGAGGATAGTATATTGTTGTATAAATATAACTGCTGCAATCTATGCATGTATTAAGTACAATCTAATCGAAGCAAATTATTACGTCACCAGGCTGTCATAAACAAACGGAGGTATACCTTACTTTACTATACCATAATATACTATATATTACTGTTTAATGTCAGCAATAAAATTGGAAAGTAATATATAAAATTGGACGCTTGCGTCAGTCAATCGAAAACCCACATAAACTCTACCAAAAAAGAAAAAAACAAAAAAAGAAAAAATCGCAAAAACAAAACAAAGCAAATAAAAAAATGCGCTAAATAAAGCGTCAGGTTTCTAGCTATCTCTCTCTTTTTATCTCACTCTGTCCTTGTCTCGCTTAGCTGCTGCTTGTTGCTTGTCACAATTAGAGAAGTGCTTACAAAAGGTCAGCCGTAACAGAATTGACAAGGCACTCGAGACAAAAGCGAACCGAAGCAAAAACATAAAATAAAATAAAATAAAATAAAATAAAGCTAATAAGAAAACGTTGCAATAATAGAAAAATTAGAAGCTTGTGGCAAAATTAAACGGTTTCATGTACCCTTTAGCGTTGTTGGCTAATGGGCATTCTCAATCAAGCTGGAAGCTTACAAAAATTTGCTAAGAAACCCATATAATGTTTGTATAATACATATACAAATCTCATTTATTCTTTGCATATAAAAAACAACATTTCGTAGAACAGAAACAAGTCCAAAGATTAAAAGATATCAGTATTTGTAGTATTTAAATATTTACAGGGCATTTTAGAGTTAGTTACAAAGCTAACCCCGCCGACTTGCTTGATTTCTTGCTATGCTTTTGGCAACTTGGACGATGGCAAGCCCTTATTTTTTACCACAGCTGTCTTGTGGGAAACAAATGCTGGAGTCGACCACGAAGACACGACGACGACGATGACGGGTCGTTTAGCTGCTCTAAAAGCAGAATTAGTGCGATGTATGGGGCGTGTATCGTCAACAGAGAAGGAAAGAAAGAAAGGCAGAGGGAGAGAGCGAGACAGCTACGACAATGTCCTAGGGGAAGTGGGCAATTAATTTTTTAATGGCTTAGACGAAATGAGTGAGTTTGGGTTATAGAAAAGTTCGTTTTTATTGCTAGAAGTTGTCAATTAGCAAAGTGCTGAGCCAAGACAAAAATAAGGAAAATCGAAATAAGCAACAAGAACAGCAATAACAACAACAACATCAGCAAAGAAAGCGAAAATCCGCTAAGAATCAGCCAACTTGGTTTGGTATTCTGTTTATGGCCGGACTATAGACTATAGATGGCAACAGTTTGCTTTCTTGACCATCTAATTGAGTACGACTTACATTTTTATGATGTTTAATCTATTTTTTTATGTGCTGGCCACATTTTACGGCCATTTGCCTAACGAGCGGACAACTGGAAACTCGTTACACGAAATTTTTGCTTTGATACCCCCGAGCGGGTACGCTATTTATTTATTTATTTAAAGCCAGACAGCCTGCCAGCAATTTGTTTTGATTCAATGAAATATCAAAAACGTGACCCAAGTGCACTCCACAAAAAACAAAAAGCGACCCTCCAAAAAAAAAGAAGGGAAATGAACCGGGGCAATATTTTAGAGTCTTCCTGCTTTGGGGCTCTCTTGGGGGCTCTAAGGTGGGGTAAGGTTGTGGTAGAAGTCTCTGTGCTCTGAGGGCAATCGACATCTAAGTGTATGCAAATTGCATTTAGCCAAATTGAGCGTTAACGTTAACCCAAGCACGTGCGAATGATTGAGCCAAGCCATGCCACGCAGACTGTTGCAAATACACAGATAGTGCTTCTTATCAGCGAAAACGTAGCTGATTGATGGATAGCTAGCATTCACTGATAGCCAATCATGATTGGAAGCGGTTGCTGCTGCTGTTTCTGGCTGCTGGCTGCTGCTGGCTGCTGACTGCTGATTGCTGACTCAACTGATTAACAGCCATATGCGGAAGACTTACTAGCATATGTAACTGTTTTCCCGTGACTAAGAGGGCGTGAAATGAAAAGAGAGAAAGAGCGGGTGACAGCTAATTCAGTCGGTCTTAATCGTGCTCAAGTGGCCAGTTAATCCTGTCACTTCCGTTGAAAGGAGTAGCGACCATTAAGTAAAACCCCTGAATACTGCATCAAGCATTGCACTTCCGTGTGAATGTCCTCCAACTGTCTGCCTTCAACGAGGGCTAGTCAAAGTATTTAAATTGAGCATAACTTATTTTAGATAGATAAATACTGCAATTTATGTTATACATACGTACTTCAAAGCAAATGTTATGTATTTTTTAGCTATTTAATCTGTTAACTCGTTCTCGTTTTCGAATAAGAGTTCGCTTTATCTTAGGTTTAATTTGACCAACAATCTAATCACGTATAACTAATCTAAGTGATTACTACAAATTTTGCATTAATCGCGAGATTAACATTAAATTCGGCAAACTGCCAGCAGCGTTCACCTTTCTCTTCTGATTCAACTTTAATGACCTAATGAACGGTGTAATCAAAGTTTTCTCATATCATTATCTAATCAAGTGGAGAGCTCTGTTATAATTTGGCTTAGAAAACATGACTTAACGGTAATCGACAATCAGCTCAAAGATTATAACACAGACACATGTGTGTGTGTGTGTGTGTGTGTATTAGTTGATTTGCTTGACTAGTCCAATTTCAAGCACGGTTCTTCATAACTTCAACAGCCTCCCACATGGCAGTTAACATGCTCATTGCTTTTGGCCATTAAACGCTGCACTCTGGAATGCCTTTTCCAACGCCATAAGTCTCAAACACACACACACATACACACACACACACTGTCTCCATTTTTATGCGCTAACCATAAAACACAAATTCAACTCTTTTTTTCTATATTTTTTTTCTTTCTTGGCCACAAGTTTCAGCTGCGGTCCCACAAAAATATAAAAAACACCTAAGAGTGCTCTTGTCTGTAGGACTGGGTTAAAAGATACCCTGTAGAGTATAAGAATATACCCAAGGAGGGCCATCCCCATATGCTAATAATAAAAATAAGGTCTCCCAGTTACAACACCATAATGCCCCTTAAAATGATTACAGGGTATTCATACAAATCTTCAGCTCAATTGGCAGATGTTAGGTAGCGGAGTTCTTTAGCATTTGGCTTTGGAGTTCGGGTAGAGGCCACTTGGTCGCCACCACAGAAGTGGCTTAACTCGCTTTAAGCCGCCTCATATGCGATGCCTCCCCCCCCCCTTAATACTCCCCCATCCGCGGCTGTGTCGCATCTCTATTTCATTTCAAACTCCAGTACACATGCCACGTCTAGATGACACTTGACTGAATATTTATGACCTGAAATGGAGCGAAAATAAAATCGCCAAGTCACGGGCGGACGCAAACGCGAATGCGACCAGCAACAGCAACAACAACAACAACAACAGCAACAAATGCGAACGGACACACATGGCGATGGCGATGGTGATGGCAATGTCTGTCGATGGATGCCTTTGTCTGGAGACTGGTCCGGATCGGACCGGACTGGACTGGGGACTGAACGTTTGTGGCCACATGGAAGACATGCCCTTTTTTGGGCGTGCTGTACTCGTAACTGTGCCCCAGCTGCGACTTTGTTGCTTTTGTGGCACACAAAGCACAACCTCACAATACCGTTAGACTGACCGAGCCCACAAAAAAAAGGAAAAAAAACCTGATGACTGCCTTTGGATTTTGATTTTTTTTTAGTTTTGTGGCATTTATTGTTGTTGTTGTTGTTGCTGTTGGATTTTGGTTCGTGATCTTTATCTTTATCTGTGCACTTGGCTTTTGTAGGCACATGGCAAAATTCACAAATATTTGCGCTAAATTTATGTTGCTTTTGTTTTATCAGTTTGTTTATTCAACGATTATGGTCCACACACGCAGCTTAAGCAAAGCTCTCCTTAGTTTTACTCAGTTCCCCGCTTAAAGACTCTGTCTGCACTGATTTGGTACCACTGTACTGGGCCCGGGACCGGGCCCGGCAAATATGTAATGAAGCATAAGCAATTATGATAATGTCATTTGTGTTTACTTTCCGTTCGGTTCAATGTTGTTTTTGCTGTTGTTAAGCGTTATCAGCACAGCAAACAACCCGAGTGAGCAGAGCAGCCTCCAAATTGTTGACTACAGTCAAAAAAAGAATGAAAACCATTTCTATAATAAAAAAAGCAAACTTTTAAAGCTCTAAAGAGCTCGGACAAGTTCCAAGAAATTTCATTACTATAATATCAAAGTAAATTCTGAATAAGTCGTAAATTGAAAGTAAATTCTAAATAAGTCGTAAATTGAGTATTTTTTTTTATTATTAAATGCATAACATTAGTTCTCCGAATAAATCAAAATATTAAAAAGCGCATTTATTTACAAATTTTAAAAGTTTGTGACTCAATTTTAAAAAGACAGAATATATAAAAATAAATAACACAAACCATAAAACGTATTCGAAATTCACTTTAAAGCAAGAAACGAAAATGCTAAACAAAAAACAAAAGTACGAGAATATTTGTATATATTTTGAACTTATTATTTGTTTTTTGGCGACCTTCGCTTAATCAGCTAGCTGACAAAAACAAATGTACGAACAGTTTTGAGCTTTTGATTATAATAACCTCTGAACCGCAGCATAATCAGTTCGATTGCAAAAGTATTTCGACACAGAAAAATTGCAAATTTTCAATTTATATTTCGCTTTTTGTTTTGCTGCTCAACTTTGGTGAATGTCACGTAAAACACGCGCTGAATGGCAAATGGCAAAAAAAAATGTAGCAACATTTTTCTATTTTTCCACCACCCTTTTTTTGTGTGTGGCAAATTGCTATCTGGCCACGCCTCCGACAGGTAGCGGCAATTTGGGAGTTTTCAACAAGTTTTTTGGCTTGTCATGGGGTGGGGGGGGGGGGTGAGGGAGGCAGCTTAATATTGACGCCCATTGGCAATTTATGCAAATCAAAGTCGAAAAACTCAACCACTTTTAACCTTAACCACATTGCTCTCGAGCTTGGCTTTGGCTTCAGTTTTGGCCTGGCACCCAATGGCACCACTTAAATTGGGCACCACTTGAGTTAAGGCCTGCAGGCACCACCCACTCGAAGTAAATTAAAATTGACAAAAAGTAATGCAACCAGTCGAGTGAAATGCGTAGTGCCTCTTTCTCCAAGCATTTTTCGCCTAGAGGTTTTCTATCCTAACCATTTCACACCATTTCTCTACTTGGACACTTGAAAAGTCGACTCGAGTCGACGACTCAGGCATTTATCTAAAGTTCAACAACTTATGCAAATGTGTGTGTATGTGTGTGTGTGTGTGTGTGTGTGCAGATGAGTGTGCTTTCATCAATGCCGTGCTGACAAATCACACACACACACTCACAATTACACAGGCACATATGCATAATAATGTTCAGATGTGCAGGAATGTGTTCATATACTCTTCATGCATCTCTTTCTTGTATTACACTTGTAAGCCCGGCATTCCGTATTTTTCATTAGATGTGACATGCAGCTATGCACTGAGAGAAAAATCATTTTCCCGCTTATTACTTACTTGTTATAGTTTTGAAAAAATGAATAAATTAATTGTATCAAAAATAATCGTTTAAAGCTGTACATTTTTAGGAAACTGTCGGATCAAATATAATTAAGTAAAAACTAAATTTGTATATATATATTTATATAGCAAAACGGCTAAAATGGAAAGAGTTATTTGTGATACAAATAAATTAATGGTTATGTAACTATCTACACCATATTTGATTACTTTATGTTGAAAACATCTTGATGGATCTCATAATGTTATGTCATATATAGAAAATCAATTTAATTATCATTCACGAAAGGGTATTTAATCTTCGTCTGGCCGATGAAAGCTGCTCTATCTTTTATTTCCTTTTATAAACCACAATTGTATTTATTTTTTAATAAGCTATCTTGGATCTTGTATTCATACAGACATAATCTTTATGTTGTATGTATTACTTGTTGTTCTTTTGATGATTAATGTTGGGTTTGTGTGTGTGTGTGTGTGTGCGTGTGTGTGTGTGCCTGATGTGTGTCCAGTGCATATTGAAGCGATTATTCATGCGTGTTTTTGGTGTTGCTGGCGACGCTCTTGAAATTGTCGGACAAGCGTTTCAATGTTGACTGACCGAATAAGCGGCTTAGGCACTGACAAAAGTGCATAGGTTAAGTCAATTGAAGTGGAAAAGCCAAACAGAAGGGTAACACGCAACCAAAAAAAAAAACAAAAACAAAAATGGAGAAGAGAAGTCAAAATGTCCACATGGAAATGTGCTGACAATTGTTATCAAATTGTCATATGAATTTTAGTTGATTGAGTGCCGGCAGAGAAGTGGAAACTGAGGAAACTTTTTTGATGAGATTTTACTTACTGATGATTTTTACAAATAATTCATTTAGAATTACAGATAGGGCTTGTAGATGGATGTAATTTACTTAGTAAAAGCATTTGAATTGGATATAACTTGAAATATTTCATTGAGAGTCGTAGTGGTTCCAGCAAGAGTATAATTTCACATTTTGACAACATTTATGATATTTCTGTGGCTTGTGTTGGTTTCTGTACAGTTTATCTACAAGAAGATTAAAACACATACGCGGAATAAACACCACAATCATCAACTGTATTTGCTTCTTGATGTGTCCTAAAAAACCATGAACAATTTATTATCGCAGCACTTCAAGTTAATCCATGAACAAAATTTCAAAATGTTTTTTGAATACCAGCAGTATTAATTGATAAATATAACTCGAATAACTTGTGACACTCAAAGTTTGTTAAAGTTGATCGCAATTATCAGTCTCGAACGAGCTCATTAAAAACCACTTGTTTAAATAAGTTAATTATAGAAACTACCTGTAAATGAGAAGCAGACTCAACAAACAAATGGCCCACAGGCATTGCGTCGAGTTCTCCGTCTCGAATTATTTTAGCTCAAAATAATTGAATATTAACTGGTTTTATTTATGTATGATACGGAATGTAGCTTGTTTTGTATACCCTGTGAAGATAGATTTAACTGCATGAAAATATATTATGGCGCAGCCTAACTTGAGACCATTAAAAACCTAACCGAGCAATATTAATAAGCTAGGTTTGTGTAAGTTACTTTAATAGAGTCTCATCTAGTCGATCATACTTCAAGAATTCTGATATTTTTCTGTCTCAAGTGCTGCTGTTGAACAATTATAAAGCGCTTAAGTTGACTTCAGCAAGTAGAAAACTTTGAGATTTGCTGATCTGAGCCATTTTTGTGTTGAACTTGACCTTTTTCTAGGCATGGCCGCACCAGAATGCACTTAACCCAATGCACAGTTTGTTGGCCGTTGCTGCTTTAGCATCAGCATTATGGCCGTCGTCTTTCATCATTACCATTAACGTCATTATTGACATGCAATCCGCCCCATTGTCTGACGGTAAGTAGCTGCCTCTAAGCCGCTTACCACAGGGCAGAGCGGAGAGAACTCAGCGAAGAGATGAAACTATGAGAACAGAGACAACTGATTCGCGGTCTCGTGCTTCATTCGCCTGACCCAATTATGTCTGGCTGCACATTTTTCGCTGTATGCCACATATGAGTACACTCAAGAAATAATAACAAATTAGAATGCTCGACAGCTCGACTTTTAAACTTATAGATGCTTGTTCAGATTAGTTTGTTCAATTTACAAATAAGCCTGTATCTCATCCGATCTTAATGAAATTTGTACAGTTAATAAATAATATGCCTGGGTAAGTTAGTAGTTCTTATAGTATCTGAGATCAGCTTTTATAATCCCAATATGCACAATGTGAATTTCTTACTTGAACCAACAAATAACAATTTGTAATCTAAAACTTTAAAATATTAGAGAATATTCAAATTAAATTCAAGAAATTCGCTCTCGATTGTACTTGAATTTCAGCAAAACATTTTTCTCTGAGTGTATAGAGTGTAAGCTTGTGGTCTTGTGAAATGAAACAAGTGTGTGCCAGCCTTGTGACTGTTCTTTTGCTGCTAATTGGATTAATAATGACAGAAACAATGGGGCAGCATGTTCCAGAAATATGTATGGGGATTATGTAAGGCAATCGACTGTCTGCAAATATGTGTCGGTCTCTAACGTCTACTCGGCCATTTATGGCATACTGAGCACTGTCAAAATGCTGGCTTGCAGATAAAAAAAAAAATTAAAGTCCAGCAGTTTGGCCACAACACACTCCACATAAACTCCAAATGGAGCAAATTTCGAATGTTTTTTTGGTTTCTATATGGTAATAAGAAATGCTTACGCAAGCAGATAAAATGTAACTGGTTGTTGTAGTTGATAGTTACAAATTTCTAACAGTCATTCATTCGTTCACTTAGCTCCGTACCAAATTCGAAAAATATTTTAATCACATTTTATCACCTGATTCGTAATACACATATTTGTTCTTTGGTCTAGACTTTGCGGCTCCCACCACCGTTACAGCTGAGACCTAAGCGTTAGCTTATTACTTATTGTGACCCATTTTTCGGCATAATTTTCAATTACCAAATTACTGACCCCATAAATTATTACACATACAAGCAGCTACTACCAATCGTCTTATATCATTCTACAAACGAGGCAAGGCGATGAGGCACAAAATTGCTTCATCAGCAGCGAAACGGTTAAAAAGAGTCAACACACAACTTCTCTATCAATATGAATGGAACGGTTCGCTGTGTGTGTGTGTGTGTGTGTGTGTGTGTTTACTTTGTTTGTATTTCTGTGTTTGTCATAGATACGCTATCAAAACACCGCCGTTTGGTGTCCCCAATATATATAAATATTATGAGCAATACAAATTCAACGAATGAAAACCAATTGAGATAAGCGTAGAACTTGATTTAAAGAACATTTGGATTCGAGCGTTTTGGATTTGATTAATTCCAAACAAAAGATGAGCTAACTAACGAAACAACACAATCATAGAAGTAGGCGTGCTTTTGCTAAATATTTTCTTGATTTATTCACGTTTATTTATATCGTTTTAGTAAGTAAAGAGCAAAAAAAAAAACGATTCTTTTGTTTTTGTCTTTTAATTCTTGGCCAATTTGTTGAGCCAGTCGATTCCGGGTGAGGTGGGTTCAGGTTGAGGTTGAGTTGGGTTCAGTTTGAGGTTGAGTTTCTTGTTCTTTCTTTTGTTGATGTCTGCTCTGTTCTATATGAGTCACATGATTCTTTGTCACGTTCTTTTAATGCTTTGGCCCTCTGCCCGAGTTTTTTCATGTTTATAGCATCTAGCGGTAAAAAAAAAGCTTACGGGTTTTATATTCGCAGCTCTCATTGGTTTTAAAATTGTTGGTTGTTGTTGTGTATTTAATATTTGAAATTGCTTATTTTGCAGCTGCCAGTTTAAAAAGTTCCTAACGGCAGCTGTCCTCATAAATTTAATTAAAAATCGTTTAAAATCCTTTTGGAATTTGCTTAAGCACAACTTGTGCTTCTACTGCCAAAAAGGTGAACGAGTGTCAACACGTACCAAAGTGTTGGTAAATGTCTCTGTATAAGTACATCTGTGTATGTGTTTGTGTGTCCATTTGTCTGTCAAATTGCAAAAGTTTTCGGGACAAAAAACAACAACATTAAGCAAATTGCTGCTCAAAGTTTTTTGTTCACTGCAAAACAAAATAAAGTGCACGCCAAGTATCTGCAAGATAAAAAATTTTGCTGTAGATAGATACGTTTAAGCATATATGTACATATACATATGTATATATATTTATATATCTGTAAAAGTAAATAAAAGTGGAAGTTTTATGCGCATGCAGATGTTTTATCATGTTTCACTCGAACTTCTTATTGTTGTTGTTGTTGCGTGTGGCTACGCTGCATTAACGTAAACAAATAGAGACAAATTCATAATTGGCCACGCACAAAACCCCCCACCAACCAAAGCTATCGGCAAGTGTTGTCAGGGGAAGGCGGGTGTTGTTCTTGTTGTTGTTGTTGTTGTTGTTGTTATTCAGGGTGCGTCGCCATGGCGTTTGATGAATATAACGCACGTGCATGTCACACGTTGCCATTGCGGTTGTTATTGTCATTGTGGCTGTTGTTTCTGTTGCTACAGTTTCTGCCGTCTTGCAACTGCTGTTGTTGAGCTTCTCCGCCCTGACCTGAACCTTCAACTGAGCATTATGGCTTAGTAAAGTTGTTTGTTTTGACTATATCATTCAAATATTTCAGTAGCTTACATCTGTCAGAAATCTATATTATTTCAAATTAAATTCGAACAGTCATCAAATAATTAGTTATGAAATCCAAAAATAAAGCATTCAAATATAAAGTTTAAACAAACGAATTGTAAAAATTCAATCCAAATATTTCTGCATATCAATATTTATATTCTTTGCCATTATAAATCCATCTTGAAATTTGAAACGGCTTCAAAGAGATGTCTTCGAACGATATAATCATTTCCGTCTGTCTGTCAATCTGTTAGTCTGTCTGTCTGTTCGTCTGTCAATTCGTCTGTTTGCCTGCTTCTATAGAAAAAAGAAGTACTTATATTTTGATTTGCATTTTATTAGGCTACAGTATCATATGGCTTTCTTAGGAAAAATCGGTCTGCTTATTTAATTTATAGAAAAATAAATATATGTCGGCAGTTTGACTTCAGTCGGCAAGGGTATGTTATCTTCAGCGTGCCCAAAATAGCTGTTCTTTATTGTTCTTAAAAAAGATTTTTGTATTATATGCATTATTTAAGTCCTTGCAAACTCATGAAAATATTCGATTTTCACACAATCGCAACATGAATACTTATGTTTTCAACATGCCGTACAAATTACAATCAGCTTTTGAAGCCACGTTATCAACGCACCAAATGCTCATACGCAATGTTGACCCAATTTTCAAGCCAAACCGAAAACACCCTTGAAACAGACAATCCCACATGCAGAGCGCATTGGGGAAAAAACAGCAACACAAATACTGTCCAAAACAGAGCTGAAGACAGAGATAGACATAGAGATAGGGAGTGCTCAAGAAGAGAGAGTGGGGGGGCACTGCAAAGACAGTAACTAACAAGCGAGGAGGGTTGCAATTTTATTTTACAGTATATATTTTGGGGCGCGGTTCTCATTTGCGTCCTCTGCATTGTGTTATATACGTATGCATCTGGTAAAGTGGGTCAGCCCCGGCACGTGCCTCTATGCAGCTCTATTCTATATATCTATATCATTATGCAAAACCATCAGTTTCAGATTTTAATATAAATTGCGGCCCGCAGCATTCGCTGATGCTCATTAAAAGGATTCTCCAGCGCCTCCTTCATTGCACTTCCTTTCGGCCCCACTATAGCTTATTATGCGAATAAATGCAACTGCAGTTGCTGTTGGCCAACTGTCGCAGCTCAAGGATGCTTAGTTTTCATTTAGTGCCAAAAAACAACACAGAACAGCGTTGAATAAGTGGCCCAAAGTCCAGTTGGCCGCCAGCAGCTGTTGACCAAGTTTCGCACTCATTGCAATTGTTTTCAAAAATTGCAATTGTTTTATTTTGTTGGTTTTGTTCTCGAGTTAAGTAAATATTTTTTCTGGTACATACAAAAAGGCTTAAAATCTCGAAAGGCTCAGTCTTATCTATCTAGGTGTTAAGCAATACTTGTAAATTTATACAACAGCTTATGTTCCGAAATGGGTTTAGCATTTTAATGTCACCACATTATTAAAACAAGTAAATACTCTGATAACATGGATACCAGCCGATAACAGTTGGCAAAAAAAAACTGCGTTTGGGGAATATAACTCAGAATTTTCGAAAGTCTGTCTCGACGTGGCTAATAACAATCTAGCCTCCCGGGTTAGTGACTTTAGCCATACAATTTTTCTATCTAGCTTATCGATTTGGGATTTTGAATGAAAGCACCTCAAATTTGCTGAGTCTTTTTGATTTATAAAAGATTTTTTTTAACTTAAAAAAGATGCAAACATTTTTATCCTTTCTCATCATAATCTCCAGCTTTTATTAAAAAGCCATTAAGTTGCAAATGAAGTGAAAGACAGCTTAATTATGATGTGACCAAGCTGAAAACACCATATTATCTTGGCATGTATTTCCGACACCTCGAAACAAGTCGACTCAGTGTAGGCAAAAGATTGTGGGCCTCTTAATTTAACATTAATGGACATTTGTTCGGTCAACACCTGAGACTGAGACAGAGTCTCGTCCAAGGCGCCACTTGGTCGATAAAGTATTTGTTTCCTTTCAACGCTTGCGGAACAATCAATCTCATTGACAATGCACCCAACGAACCCCAACCTATTTCTATATTTCTCTCTCCCTCTCTGTTTCTCTCTATCTGTCTCTCTCTCTTTGATAGCTTTACTGGCAGCTCTTGTCATATGCATAACATTTCATTTTAGGTTTTCTCGCTTCGCCTGCCTTTCCACGTAAATTTTGATAAATGATACAACATTTTTTGCCCCTCAATGCGAGTGATCACTGATGAGTGTTTTTGCTATCTGGTTTTTCTCTGGAATGGGAGTTTGTTTGTTGTTGTTAGGTGTGGCATCTTCCGCTGTGGGAAAAGTTTTTTTTTGCTCTACCATAAGCGACTGTTGTTGAAAAGATTAAATATTTGCTCAGGTTAGGAGTTTAACTGACTCGGCTAACTAGGCATAGCTTTAGATGGACTCATTTGGTAAAAGAGTTTTTTTTTCTTACTTACGTTCAACAATTGAGCAAATAATAAATATGTGTGACATATTTATACAATTTTAGTTGTTGCTAAACCAATATTTGCATTTTAGTGAGAACGCATGGAATAATATGAAAAATAACAACACATATACACATACACATAAATATATATATGTATGTACATATTTTTTTTGCTAGCCTAAGTACTTAAAAAAAAAATAACTGGCAACTCGTTTGGCTTGAAAAAAAATCATAATCATAACAACGAAACATTGAGAACTGATATTTTCACTTCCGAACAAGCGATTATTTGCAATTTGTCATCGATAGGCGACACTGAAATTCGAGTCTCAAAGTCGGCGAACTGAAGTTGATCTTGATTATTTGTTTAAGGCAAACAAAAACGCTTGACGGGCTATCATATAGCTGGCGAAACTTTCAAGGAACTCTATCCAACACATGGACAACATACAACAGCTGACACAGCATTTAGCCAAGCATAATAAATGGAATTATATTTGGCGGAATTAACGACCAAGTAATGCTCTATAGAGTTTTGAAGAATAGTTGCAAATTTATTTATAATTTTAATTGGTTATATTGTGCTGCTTTCTGATCCAAAAACAACTCCATAAATTACAATTTCTATTTGAATAGAGGCACTTTAAATTGGCTCATAAGCTTGTCAGCCCTAAAAAATATGTTATTGCCTAATCGGGAAGATCTAAAGCGAAATTTAATAACCTAATATGAAGTCACAGTTCATCTAAAAATACTTTATATACCCTTTTTCTAAATGCAAACTTTTTTGTTTTGCAAATCTCAGCAGAAAAAAAGCTGAAAATCAATTTATGTTTATTTTTTTCTTTCTGTTTTTCTGCTTAAACTTGTTTTAACACTTCAGCGAGCACACAATGGGTTAGTGGGAAGGCGGTGTTGGAGGAGGAGGTGGGGCTTGTATTCTAGGCCTACAACATGTATTTGAAACTAATTTAAATAAAAACCAATCTGGCTGAAAATGTCAAACATAATTCGAGCCCACTGCTCGGCATCTTATCGCTTTATGTGTTGTGACGGGTCTGGAAAACTTTTGTCGTTTACATTCTTCTTCTTGCTGTTCTTGTTGTGCGTGTGTGTGTGTGTGCGAGTGTGTTCAGCGTAGCGTGACTGTGACTGCAACTCAAATCAAATTGCCAAGCGAACTTTCCACTCGGCACAAACAATTTTTATTTTTATAGCCAAGTCCCCTACCACAGCCGATACCACCAAGTTGCCCTTAAGCCTGAACACTATCGAAGCAAAACCAAAACCAAAACCTAAACCAAAAACCCGACACGTTTCACTTTCGCTGAACTTGAAACGACAACGACGAACTTGAGAACATGTCCGCGCATGCTGATGATTATCCATGCAGGCACTAGCTAACAGCTAACAGCCAACAGGCACCAGGACACCGAGCAGCCAACATCCAGCATCTAGCTTGCTTAAGCCTACACACGCCCAAACCCAGCAAAACTTCGAGCTGCAAAACAGAGAAACAAAAGCAGAACAGACATAACAAGAAAGAATAGTTCATTTCGGTATAACGCAGACTGCATACTCTTTCCATTCAAAATATTTATCTATTTTTTTAATATTATTATTGTTACTAATGTTGATAGCTATCAATGATTCTTTTAACTGGAATGACCATGCAGTCTCTGTATGTACAACTGTGGTACAGATTTTACTACCTGGACTATGTTAAAAAAAAATGAATACATAAAAAACGAATAAGCGAATCTATTGTTGCTATGAGATCCAAAAATAAACTACCTTAAATTTAACTATTTATTCTAAGCATAATGTTTTTAAATTCAATGTCTTCTTCAATGACGTTATACATTCATATAAAAGTGACAATTCCCTTGGCAAAGGTCAATAAAAAATTGTAGGCAAAAGCGAACGACAGCGATAAGAACAGACAATAGAAAAAGGAAAAGTAAACAGCAAGTGCTGCCCGCTTTTAGGCGTTAGAGCCCCACACACCCTCTCGACAGAATCTTAGTGTAATCTAAGTGTATATAGGTCGCCCAAGTTATGAGAATTAGAGCAAAACATTTGGACATTGCACCATAAAAGATTGCAATAAAACAGACCGCAAATACAAATAAAAGCGTCCACAAGCAATGACATTTATATTGGCCATTGTGGAGGAACCAAGCTGTCTCTCTGATCCCCCCCACGCCTTCACTTACTCTGTTTCCCTCACTCACTACGTCTTCTCATCTCATTCTGTACAGAGACGTATCGCATTAAGTATGAACTTGAATGGAAATTAATTAGCTGCTCATCAAATGTAGCAAAGTTAGTGGCCAGCATTTGAAATGAATGCCAAATGTGAGTGTGAGTGTGAGTGTGAGTAGCCTCAGTAAATTGAATTTATTCTGTAATGAAACTGATACGCAGCCATCAATATCAACGGTAAACACATTTCGCATAGATTGCTCAATCTATTTGCTATTTGTGATTGTGGTTAAGGTTCACTTGATAAATAGCCATAATTATTTTGAATGTCTAGAACAATCTCGAAATATAGATATCGCAATGTGAATAAGTTAATTAATTCCCAAGATGTTGTACATAAGATTATTATTCAAGAATATAATATATCAAAATATTCATATACGTATATACATTTGCGATATTATGTTAATTTGTCTTACCAAAGAAAGCGCCTCAAAAATTTGGAATTCCCCCACGAATTAAATACGATATTGAGAAGTTATAAAAGTCATAATACGCTCAAGTTATTTTTGACATTAATTATAGTGACGTTAATTTAAAAAATTAATTAATATAAATGACAAATTATTAATTGTCGTTTTTTGAATATTAATTTCTTATAAGAGACCATAAGGTATTTCCCAATACAAGTTTCAGTTCACCAGTTTATATATCATACAAATAATTTAAGATTGCCAAATAATATTTCAACAGCTTTCCAAATTGATTTTGATTATGTGTTGATTCTCTAAATAATAAAAAGTCTATGCTAATTATGTATATAAAAAACTATGAGTGATAACCAAATTATGTAAATCCGGCGAATACCAAATAAAGCCAAGAACTATTTAGGAAGAAGGCCTTTAAATTAAAATAATGAAATAAATAATACATTTTTGGCGCTTGTAAAGACTATCTTTGGCATCATTCTTACGATGTTATAATGAATTGATTTACGATTCTGTGAGCTAAGATTCATATTCGAATTTCTTTTTATGGTAATATGATAATTTAAAATCTTTACTATATGTTGCAGACCTCAAACATGTTTATACTACACAATAAAAGAATTCATCTCAACTAAGCACTAGCCAAGTTAAACATGTTGTTTTTTTAAGTGCACTGACCCCCGTTTCAGTGTATTTGCATTTAAGTGCATGCCAAACCCAAAGCCATAAAAACTGTTATCAAACTCGAAATGACTAAACCCAAACTATATATATATATAGGGTTATATAATATATGTATATATATATGCCCCAAAGTATATGTGCAAACTCTCAATTGATAAGCTCTGACAATAAAGTTGCCAACGAATTTGCAGCAGTCCCTTTTTTTACGCTGATAAAAAATAAAAAATGAAAAGAGTTTGCAGCAATCAAAAACCGCAACATGTTAACTGTTAATGCCCCAGACACCTATTTGGGGGGTCAGTGGGCACTCTCCATATGTGCGTCGACCCCAAACAATGAGCATTGCCAGCGCCAAATATAAATTATATTAAAAAGAGGAGAGCGTAAAAAAAGGGCTCCCCAGTTTCGGATCTCAATAATTCAAAACAATTTCATTTTATTGCGCAAGTTTTAAGGATGCGGCTCTGAGGGCCCACAAAGCACAGTTTAAGCTAACAATAAGGCCTGAACTCTCTTCTTTTTTTTGACACCGGCTACTTCTGTGTTGTGGGGGGTAAGGTAAGTGGTAAGGGGGTAGCTACACGGGTTAACCCTTTTTAAATGGTCGCGAAACATATAAAACATTTTGTTGTAGGGACGTTGTAGGGAGGGCGGTGCGATGGGGGCTTATATATGTAAGGTAGGCGTGAAAGTCAAACACGCAAAGCGTGGGGAGCGAGGGGATTATGAGAGAGTAAGTACACTGAAAAATGGAGTAGATAACGTATTTTTACACAATGACAGCAATGTTTTCCTTACGATTTCAATTATGATTTCAGTGTTGGAAGAGTTGCATAATACTTAAAATAACAAAACATTTAGTGTTTTAAGTGTGAAATACTATTTAATATAATTTTGTTGCTGCTTTTTTATTTTTTGAAATTTTGTTTTGATTACTTATTTATTTAGCAGCTTGCTACATTTTCTTTTAGTGTACTGTTTCAACTTACCGTTCGCAAATATTTGGCTCGGTTTGAGGCTGCTGATGAAGATGAACGGGTTCGTAATCCTTTCAGCGTCTGATAATGAATATTCTGGCCAAAATACACACACACACACAGATATGAACGCACACAGATACAGGCACAGTTAAAGCAGCTTCACAGCTATTAATGAAGTCTAGTAGAGTGCGCGAGATTGGTATTAATTAACTTCAGTGTATTATACAAAATATCTGTTGAGTTGCGCAAGATTTAATGCAAATAAAAAATGTATTAACCGCTCTGTTCAAGCAATCGCCCGGCTTAATTAGAGTCAATTCAAAAAGATTTACTTTTTAATTTGCAAAACTCTCCAAACTATTTATCTCTTCTTTACGCTTTGTTTTGACTCGTTGGAGTTGCACGTAATTTTGATTCAATCACACACTTTGTGATTAATTAGCTACAGTTGTTGCTGGTGTTGCGATCGCGTTATTGAAAACACCGAAAGACGAAACTAGCGCACTGTTTTTTTGATTATGCCTTTGAGCAACAAACGCACACGAAACATCCGCAACGTAATGCACAGCCCAAGATGCCAATACCGAATGAAATTTGGTTGTGTTTTCATATTCCGCTTGTCGCGCTCAAACCAAGCCAGCTGTTGCGGTTGCACGTCGAACCAAAACATCGAGCCGCAACGTGCTCGAGCGTAGGTTGCAAAGCATGGGCGGCGTTTGCTTAGCTACAATAAAGATCAGAAGTTAAATAAAGATTAACTGCTTATGTTAATTACTTTTAAATTACTATATATATTGTACATGCATATTAAAGTGTTAATTGCTAAATTATCCATTGTTTTAAGCCATTATGTTAGTTAAATTTACTCTTAAATTTACTCTTAAATTTACTCTTTGTTGAGTGAAACTTGCAGCTTTTAAATTTGCCGCTAAATCTTTGAGTGAAAAAATAAACAATTATTTTCTTAAATCTGATTAACAACAATTAGGTAAGGAATAAATATACATATATGTATTTTATCTGTACATTTGCACTTTGATTTTCCAACAATGTAAATAATCAAATAAATAACAAAACTCTTTTGTTTCTACCAAATTACGATAGGTAAGGACATTAACCTATTAGGAGCAGCTAAAATAGGCGCCAGCTGCAATTATCCCTTTCGCTGCACAAAATCTTCAATGCAAATTGCTCATCCATAAAAACCCATTTAGAGGCCTGAAATGTGGTTCATTAATAAAAACACGCCATAAAATCGTCTCGCCCAAAGGCCCAAAACCAAATTGGCCCACAGACGGTAGCCGATTTCATTTCATTTCGATGATTTCACTCACTAAACTCAATTCTGAATATTCAAAGCAACGGACAATGTACGGGGAAAACAAGTAAAGCTTGGTTGGGTGGAAAGGGTATGGAAAATGAGATTTCCATTTCATGTAATTAAAACCAAACAGCCGCTCAATATTCGCAAGAAAAACAGATAAGTAAGCCGGGCCAAAAACAAAAACAGCTACAGCTACAACAACAACACAAACAAGCAGACAACGTTGTTGCCACGACAACCAACGAGGCCAAAACAATTGACAGTTTTCTTCTTTTTCTTTCAGGTAAAAGCAACACTTGCAGATAGGAAACACAGACACAGGTGCCACAGAAAAGAAAAGACAACTGAGGTAACTGCAGGACTCTTGCCAGCAGCAAGCATCAAGTATATCCCAACGATTCAAGGACGGAAACCTGAGCGGAAGTGCGCAAAAAATAGAAATTCGCAGCGTGCGACCTGCTCAAAAAAATCGTTTTAATAACAAATCAACAACAACAACACCAACGATTAGGAAACAGGAGACAAAAGAGGGCGCAACGTGCCACATCCTTGTGTTAGCACTTCAATTACTACGATGAATTACTATGATGAGGAGATCCAAATCAGTGGACCAGCGGATAGCAAACATCATCTGAGCAGCGTTCAAATGGAGCGATTGTCCAGCCGAGGTGAGGCTCGTGGCAATAGCCGAACACCGGGTGGACGGGAGCGGGGACCAGCCAGGCAACGTAATTTGGTAAGTACATAAGACACTTGTGACCAAGATAGAGTGAGACGACAAATATAAATGAGAAGTGAGAGTGAGAGTGAGAGGAGAAACAATAAAACACAAATATTATCCATTAAATTCACACAGCAACTTCAGGGCAGCTCCGCCGATGACGATGGTCTGCTGCAGGACATCATAGATCACGATGATGAGGCCGATGACAGCGACGACGATGATGATGATAGTGAGCTGCAGCTGGGTGGTGCCACTGGCTCCGCCGGTGGTGCCTCTGCGACGGTGCCACGACCACAAACGCGTCCGGGAAGCACACGGAATGCGAAGGGGCCAACAATGAGGCCCCACGATGATGACCCACTGAGCTTTGGCAGTTCCGATGAGGCAGCGGGCGAGCAGATGTTAAGCGGCAAGTTGGCGCATCAAAAGTTGCCGCTGCCCACACAGCAGCGAGGCAGCGCTGGTCGGGCACAGGAGACGTCCTCGTTTAATCTGACGCCCGATAAATGGGAACAGCTGCCGTTGCAGGCGGAATTAAAGGAGATATTTCCCTATATACTCAAGTATACGCCGCAGGGCATAGAAACGCCGTATCATCTGCAACCGTTCATACCCGAATATGTGCCAGCGGTGGGCGATGTGGATGCCATGCTGAAAGTGCAGCCGCCAGCGCTATTGCAGCCACAGCGACAGCGGGAGCTGGACGAGCAGCTGCAACGTTTGGGTTTAATGCTCCTGGATGAGCCGTCGGGTGCACAAAGTGAGCCCAGTCTGCTGAACATGAAACTGCGCTCCGTGCTCAGCGGCAATCGGGGTGGAAATCCTCGGAATGCCTCCTACTCGGCGGCGCAGGTGCCCACCGCAAAGTCTGCGAAGGACATTGAGAAGTGGATTTGTGAGGTGGAACAGGTACATATGACGCAATCCATGTTCGATTCCCAGCCCCGCAAGGATATCGATGCCATGCAGGAGGATTGGCCGCGTTCGTTTGCAACGGCCGCAACAAAGAATGCCCTGGATGAGGCCTATCGCTCCTGTCTGCAGCAGCAAATCTCACTGGCCGACTATGTGCGCGTGCTTTGCGAGTACTTCGGAGTCGATGGACCGATGGAGACACAATCGGATTACATCCACAGCATACAAACGCTGTTTGCTCTCTACCTGGCCGCAAGTCAGGCCTGGGAGTAAGGCGAGCATGGGCAAGTGGAGATTGGAGATGAGTGCGTGTTGATTGAATTGAATTTAAAAATGATTACATTTTGAAATTGGAAAACAAGTTTCTTATCTTGTAACAAAATATTGAAAATAAAAATAAAATATTTCTTAGATATTTTTAAAATGTATTTAGCAAGCTTTCGCAATATATTTAAGCCTCTTATATTTGTTCAATAAATTGATATTAAAGCTTGTAATATATTCCAAGTTACCTTATTAACACTTTTAAAAGTTACATATTCTTAGGCGTGTCGTGTCACGAGAGTAAGCACGACACGCGGTCAACTCTAAGTCGGCTATGAGGGAATAGGATGAGGAGTAGGAAGTTGGCTGCATCACTAATAACGCTAATGGCTTCGATTAAGTGACAGCCAGACGCCCGTTTGTTTGCCTTTGTGCAGCTGTGCGGCATGCCCCGACTCTCCCCCTCCCCTCCACTCTGTTCGACTGGGCCATTAAATCGCCAGGAAACCCTGTTTACTCCTTACTCCTTAGTCAAGCATAATTGGTGCGTTTTTGATTTGAGGGGGGTGGCGAGGGGTCACTTGTGGGCAGTAGTCCTGTATCTACCTACCTATCTATCCATAAACATATTCCCTTCTAGTTTTTTTTTCCTCCATTTTGAGGAACTTCGTATGCAACGGCTGTGGCGACAACTTTTGAAATTGCCGCCGTTGTCGCTTTGTCTGCCGCATCAGCAGCTCCAAGCGACAAAAATGAAATTTGGTTCGCCATTTTTTATGCGCTTTACTGTGTACGTATATAAATTGAGTATATTGGGTATATTGGGGTGAGTATGAAAAATGTTACAGGCGTTTTCAGATTGGGAAATTCCAATTTATATTGGTACAAAACTAGATTTGATTTTGCTAACGAAGCATTTTTTGAGAAGTAAGTAAAAGTATAAGCAATCTACAGAACACCCCAGAAAAATGACCTCTGGATTGAAATTCAGTTAAAATTATGCATATGTTTTATGCATTTTAATTTGATCTTGGGAGCAAAAATCAAATATTGCAATCACTGACTTTAAGCTCTACTATATCTACCATGCTATGTATGTACCATACCATACATATAAGCTTTAATGTTTGTAACAGGGTATTTAGCTGTCGACTATGTTATCCAATATGGCATTCGTATTCCCAATTCGTTTGTTGCTGTTCTTGTGTCTCTTTCGAAGTGCCAAAAGGCATAACCAGGCACAATAGCCGAATGAAAATGAAAAAGTGCTGAAAACAGTTGACTGAAAAATGCAACAACAACAAAAAGAAGAAATGCAACCAACAATTCTAGAGAATGAATAAAAACACCGGATTCAAATAAATAGTCGCAAAAGAAGAAATGCAATTTTGCAGTGCGTGCTTTTTGGGGCAGAGACTAGGCGACACTCTGTCACAGTTAAACCAATCATCCACTTGAGCAAACTGGCCAACAACAGCAAATGCCTAATTAGAGCCGCTTAAGACAACATTGACCAGGCCGAAAAGCCCGCCACAGTTGATGACCTTAATTATGCGTGAACCTCGTAAAGACCCATTAATGACATTTGCGTTACAGCGCCTGCAGTAGACAGCAGGCAGCAGCATGAGTATGCGTGTGGATATGGGTGTGAGTACTCACATGCACTCAGTATGAGTACTCACACTATTTAGCGTGGTGGGTGTGTGAATGGCTGTCAATCAGAAGCGGACGTCAGATGCAAAACGCATTACGTAGCAGTTCATTTTCGTCGCCTTTTGTGCGGCTGCCTCTGACAAATAATGACCAGCAGGATTAACTACTTGCCATTAGCATGCTGCTGACTAGCAATATTTTTGTAGCTTTCCCATTCGATTCCATTGGATATAATTTACTTGTTGGGTTTCCAAAGTATCAAAAATTCATTGCATTTTTCAAATTTTCAAATGAATTTTGAGTGAAAGTCGTATTTCCAAGTATAAATGTAGAATTCGTCTAGAGGTCAATCTGTGATTAAGAAGCACTGGACAAAGACTTAGCTTTGTCCATGATATTTGACCTCTCCATACTAGCAGCTTAGGGTTTAGATTATCCCGAAAATCGAGCCAGAACTTTAAATGTAGTCATAATCTAGTGATCAAACTTTTATAAAATCACTTTTTTAAGCTTTGAATATAGTTTTAATAGCCTTTTAAACTGAAAGTGTACTATTAATCTAGAGATCAAACCATGATAAAAAAAACCTGGATTTTAATAAAATCTGATAATTTTCGACAAAGTTATGACGAAGGTTTTGATCCATCCCTACAAGCATTCTTTAATGGTATAATTTGAACATGAAAGTCGAACCAAACTTAACAATCTTAATATTTTATTAACTTAATATTGAAAGATGTACTTAAACGACTTCGTAACACAAAATGGCTCAAGTTCACAACTTTGCAAACGCAAAATGAGCTGCGTACTAAGCTTGATGCGTTGCCATATGCAGCAATTTTAAGTATTTCTAGCGATGTGGCAACACTGTAATGCATTTCAAGGCAAACGCCGTAACAACAAATTGTTATTATCAACAAGTTTTGCTTGATTTTAATAGTGCGAAATGAGTTCCAATGCGTTTGGGAAACAATGTGACTATTGCCACACAGTGGTCGGGGATGAGGACTATCTGGATTGCCGAATTTGTGAGCAGATTGTGCACATCAAATGCTTGCCACATGCAAGCACCCCGGGCGATTTACTCGGCGATGTTTTCTTCGATTTTACGTGCATCAAATGTGTGCGTAACGACCCACAATCCGGAGTGGAGGCACCCAAGGAGCAGCTTGTGCGCCAGCGCATTCCCTGGCTGCTGGTGCTGACGCTGACCCTGTACAATTTGTCCATCAAGTCGAAGGGGCTGAGTCATCATGGCTTTTTCCATTATCGGACGCACATCATCAATTTCGTGGACAAGAACTGGAACTACTTATTCGAGCCGCGAGTGTAAGTTAGAGCAGTGATTAACCCAAGTAGTTGGAATAATATATATGTTTATTTCAATACAGTCGCCGTCGCAAGCAATGGGCTGGTTCCGTTTCGGGTGCACTTTCGCACAACAGCCCGGAATACTTTCAGTCTGGGTTCAGTGTTTGCACCGAGACTGGCTGGTGGAAGCTGGCCAAGCCCCACTTAAAACCGCGCAGCGTACGCGCTGAATGTGAGTTATCTTATAAAAGGAAAGTGTTTAAAGTGCATAATTTACATCCCTTTTAGACGAGCAACGTTTGCTGGAGCGTCAACAGTTGCGCACAGATCGACGCTTGCCCGCGTTCGACGAGAACAGTTGTGGCAGCGATTTATCAGTCACAGATCATCTGAGCAATGCACAGGCGACAGCCACGACGGAGGAAACCCTGGAGCGCTTGCTGCCAGTCAGCGAGGGTTGTGCACGAGCCATGTGAGTGAATCAGAATTAAAGTGATAATTTACAAAATGTATAAAGCAAAATATAATTCACAGTCCCTACATGGGTTGCCCGCCGCCAGCAGTTGAGCAGCCAGCGGAGCTGCAACAACAGCAAGAGCAAGAGCAGGAGGAGGAGCAGCAGGAGCATGAGCCAGCGGAGCAGGAGGAGGCAACGGAGGAAGCCTCACAGCAGCAGCCGCTGAGCAGTGTGCAGGCGAGTCTTATGGATTTTTTAGCGGAAAGCTTGGTCGGCGATGATCTGAGCATGTTTATGCCACCGCCCCTAATTGGAGCAGGCAAAACGGATTTCTTTATGTCCGAGGCGCTGCTGGAACCCCCCGGAAACAGTGCCAGCCTGTTTGAGCTGGAGCATAACTTTGACAGCGAGCCGCAAGCGAGGAGTGAGACAAAAATGGAAGAAATTCGAGCAAGCCCAAAATTTGAGCAGCAAAAATCTGAAAGCGAAGAGGAGCAGCCCATGGACACAGAGACACAGACGCAGGAGAATCCCAACTATCAGCCGCGCGTTGTGCAGGTTACCAACTTTCAGGTGCAGGAGCAGCAAACGCCAAAAATTAAAAAAGAGCCACCGGAGGCACCTGAGGAAAATGAATCCACAGAGATGGAGCAGGCGGAGAGCAGCCGCCTAAGTTTGGAGAGCTGCAAGCCAAGCGGATTCGTTCGACAACTGCGTCGCAATTGGCCCTGGCTACATGAGACCGACGAGCAGGAGCCACAGGAGCAAAATCTTCGACCAATGAGCATCTACGAGGAGCAGCAGTTGCATCAGCAGCTCCACAAGATCTTACAGCACGGCGCCAGCAATATACCAGGCCATGTGAGGCGTCTGTATCGCAAGCTGTGCCTGCGCAAATGGAAGCGGTATCACAATCGCCGCATATTCAATCTGGACGAACATATTGATCCCACGGCGCGAGCACATCTCCAGCAACAGACCCAAATACTCGATCGCTATCAGCTGCTGGAGCTGGGCAATCCGGATAATCGCAGTTCATTCTATGCCCGCATCGTGGGCAGCACCGAATACGAACTCTTCGAGTCACCGTACACGCAACGCGTCTTGCATCCATTCATCTATCGCAGCCAGAATATGTCGCCAGCCTGGCTGCACTTGATGTGCGAGCTGCAGCATCGGGTGAATCGTTGCCATCCCAGCCGATCCACGATAGACTTTTGCTATGTGCGTCCACAGCATATACCGGCAGTGAATGCGCTGCTCCAAAGCGTTTTCTGGCCAGGCATCGATGGTGACTTAGCCAACATTTAATTCCATCTTCAATATTATGCTTAAACTCCTTTTTTCTTTCAGTGAGCGACTGCCTCAGCTATCCGGATTATAGTGTTGTGGCGCTCTACAAGAAACTCGTTGTTGGCTGTGGCTTCCTTGTGCCAGATGTGGGCTACAATGAGGCATACATTTCCTTCATGGCGGTGCGTCACAATTGGCAGCGTTCCGGCATTGCTAGCTTTATGCTCTATCATCTCATCCAGACCTGCATGTCCAAGGATATAACGCTGCATGTGTCCGCCAGCAATTCGGCGGTGATGCTCTATCAAAAGTTTGGTTTCAAAATTGAGGAAGTCATCCTTGACTTCTATGACAAGTATTTGCCGCTGGACTCCAAGCAGAGTCGCAATGCTTTCTTTTTGCGCCTACTGCGATGAGGAATCTGCGAAATGAATGAATCGAATTACAGCCAAAATGAGTTGCTAATAAATATTCGAATTTAAAGAAATGTGTTCTGATAATTGAATGTCCTTGCAGGACGTATTCTGAATATAGAATTGAAATTTTTCTTCAAGTCGATTTGCGACTGATTCTTTCTGATAAATTATTCATCTGTGCCAAATTTCATAAATATATCTTTGCTAAGAGCTTAGTTCAGATAGGTTTTAAAAATAAGCTGAGGATAATTCTCTCTAGTTTGGCAAAAAGTTGTAAAAACATTTTTATATATAGGATATTTTGTCGAAAATTTATTGTATTTTCCTAACACAAAATCGGCTTCGGTTTAGGTTTAAGCAAATATTTTTTCCTCGCGTCGCTTTTTGGTGACCACTGTGCCCGGTTTGTGTTGCGCCTCCGGATGATTGGTGAGCTCTGGCGGGCAGGTGGACACAGGACTGGCTGTGACGCACTGCTTCAGATCGTAGAAGAGGCTGCTGTCGTCCTTGGTCACAAAGGAGATGGCGACACCCGTTTTACCAGCGCGACCCGTACGACCAATACGATGCGTATAATCCTCAATGGACTTGGCCATGTCATAGTTGATGACCAGCGAGACATCCTTGATGTCGATGCCACGACCAGCGACATCGGTGGCCACCAATATATCCTTCGCACCCGATTTAAGTGCGGCGAGCGCATATTCACGCTGCTCCTGTCCCTTGCCGCCGTGCAACGTGCACGAATTGTAGCCGAGCTTCTCCAGACCCTTGGCCAGGACATCGGCACCCTTCTTCTGATTGACAAAGATAATCACGGGCGGCTCAATGCCCGCCGATAGGATCTGCATGAGTTTCTTGCGTTTGTCGTTCTCGCCCATCATGTACACGATTTGGTTGGTGCGCTCCGTGGGTTTACCTACAGATCCGATATAGACGGTAGACGGACGACGCAGATAGGTGCGCGCAAGACGCTCCACAGCCGGTGGCATCGTGGCCGTAAACATCACCGTTTGCCTGTACTTCTTCTTGGTGTGGAAGTTCTCCATCAGCTTCTTTTCATCCTCGGCCTCCTCCGTGTCCGGTTTGAGATTTGTCACGGGCATATACTCAAGGATCTTTTGCACGTCCGGCTCGAAGCCCATGTCAATCATACGATCTGCCTCATCGAGAACGATGTAGGTGCACTGATTCAGCACCAGATACCGGTTCTCCAGCACATCAATGAGACGACCCGGTGTGGCAATAACAATCTCACAACCTAACCGCAAACGGAAACCCTGCTCCTCTCGGGACAAACCGCCGACCACGACAACAGTCCGTATGCCCAGTGGTTGCCCAAATTTGATTGTTTCCTCCTCGATTTGCTGGGCAAGCTCACGTGTGGGTGCCATAATAATCGCATACGGACCTTGATCCACATCCTCCAAGCGCTCAATTTTCGGCAGCGATTGAATCCACGAAAGCAAGGGGATGAGGAAAGCTAAAGTTTTGCCGGAACCGGTTTCGGCAACGCCAATAATATCCCGATTCTGCAGGCCAATGGGTATCGCCTGTCGTTGAATGGGCGTCGGCTCCTTGTAGCCAACCGTATCGATGATTTCGATGATTTCTGGTGGAAATCCAGATTCGTTCCAGCTGCGTATGGGATTGGGTATTTTGCCGCCCTTGATGGTGATGTTGTAATCCTCGCGAAAGATGCGCCAATCGCGTTCCGTCATCTCATCGTTGTCCTTCTCGGACCAATGGCGATCGTCCCACTTCTGTTTGTCCTCCTTGCGCTTCATCTTCTTCAAGCGCACCTTCTCCTGCTCCTTCTCCGCCTCGGTGCGCCGCTTCTCTAACAGATCCCCATAGAATTTGCTCTGTGTGCGCTTCTGTTCCTTGATGTCGATGCCGGCGACATTGCCACGTCCAAAGAACTGCACATGATGACGCTCCTTGTACAAATTGTTGTAGTCGATGGAGGTGTCCTCGCCTGCATCCCAATCGAAGACGAATTTGCGATCGTTGAGGCGTCGAACTCGTCGCTTCTTCTTCACAATGCCCAGATAACGTTCACGTATCGCCTCCAGTTCTTTTTCCTTGTCCTTGTGCGTCAGATCCTCGACACGTTTGCTGTCCCTATCGCGATCTCCACCGCCGCCTCCACGATCTCCACCGGCGGCTCCACGATCTCCACCGGCGGCTCCACGATCTCCACCGCCGCCTCCACGATCTCCACCGCCGCCTCCTCGATCTCCGCCACGATCTCCGCCTCCTCCTCCGCGACGATCGCGTTGTTCGCTCTTCATGGGCTGTGCGGGGGGAGGCATGGACATGGGCGGCGCTGCTGAGGCTGTGGCTATACCGCCGCTACTGTTTGGCTTGCTATGCGCTGCCTGAATTTGTTCCCTGGCCGCATCTCGAGCGGCACGCATGCGTTCACCTTCCTCTTGGCGACGCTTCAGCGCCTCAGCGGCACGTTGTTCCTTCGTTAGGAAGACGGGTTTGCTGCGCGCCTCCTCCTCGCGCTTCTTCTTGTCCAGCAGCTCTTCGAGTGACAACGGTTCCTTCTTCAACTTGACTTCGTCCTTCTGTTCCAGCTTCTCATCTTCGACTTTTTGACCTGCGCATGCTGCAGATTCACTCTTGACGCCTGCATCCAATTTCGGCTTCTTTTCCGGCTCACCATTGCGTCCACCGCGCTCCCGGGAACGTTCGCGTATGGGACGCTGACGCTCGGGCGAGCGACCGCCACGTCTAGCGCGATCCTCTCTACATAGATAACAAATATTTAAATTAAATCTCATCTCAATAGTAATTCCGTTTTGTTTACCTGGAGCGGGAGCGTCGCTGGCGTCGTTCCTTCTCTCTATCCACTTGCCGATCCCTCGGATCTCGCTCCCTGTGCCGCGCGCCATCTCTGTCCCTTTGTCGCTCTCGTTCACGTTCCCGTTCTCGTTCGCGATCTCTGTCGGCTGCGTTTACAACGCGATCATCTCTGAAACGTTCTCGTGAACGCGAACGTCGCTTTTTATCATTCACCATTTTCTAGTTGAACAGCGGAAAAATTGAAAATCTTTCCGCAGTCAAACGTTTGAGTGAAAACAAAACAGATGTGTGTTCGTCAGAGATGAGCGGTACCGGCTTTTATGTGACTAGAATTGCAAGAATCACATTCAGTCACTGTGAAAAATGTGTGAAAAAGTCAAACATAGAAACTTACAACAAATATGAATTACACAAATTAAAAAAAAAAAAAATAAAGCAACAACAAAAATTAATAGAGAATACTTTAAATTAGGTAATTAGTAAATTTCTATAATCCCAAAAAAAAAATCACAGTCACAGTTACCCGCCTGGTCACAATATGTAGGGCAAGCGAATGGGCCGAAATACCAATTTTCAATATTTTACATGATGCTAAAAAATACTGCAAAATACTAATGACTTCAGCCGCCAGCTGAGTTCTTTTGGAGCCCCGACCCTTTTGGGGTTTTGTGGGAACTTAGTTTTGCGTGATTTCTCCGTACCAGCAGACAACTAAAAAAAAAAACGGTGACGCGTTGAACTAGAAAACAAGAAAACAGAAAAAAGAGCACAAGAAAAAGCAGCGCAACGCAAACAAAAGAATCAAACGCTGTGAAGCGGCCCAAATAACAAGATACACAGAGACAAACAAATTATTTCGTTTATTTGCTGCAATTGTGGGCGTCATTACAAGCGCTTATTTATTTGTTAGTGTGTTATTGTGCCTGTGCTTGTGTGTGGGTGTGGGTGACTTCATATTTTAAAGCAGTTGTCATCTGGACAGCTGGATGCGATGAGCATCAGCACTGATCAGGAGACGGCTCCAATAGCGGCCCCGCGCAATGGCAGCTCCTCGAATATGTTTCGGAGCTTTGGTTCGCTGTTCGGTGGTAGCTCTGGCGGCGGATCAGAAGTCGCCCGACCACCGACGCCACAATCGAGCGATGGCTATGTAGAGTTTGGCATGCAAGATCCGGAACACAGCGGACGCACCCTGGGCACATTTGCGGGCGTCTTCAGTCCGGTAGCGCTGTCCATGTTCAGTGCCCTGGTCTTCATACGTGTCGGTGAGTGTGTGTGACGTCACAAAAAAATAAACACTGGCTGGCTAATCAGATTTTCTAATCTGTCTCTCTCTCTCTCGCCCCCATCCCTTTCGTTCTAGGCTATATTATTGGCAATGCGGGTCTATATGTGACTCTGCTGCAGTTCATCATCGCTTATGCAATTCTGCTGTTTACGGTCGCCTCGGTTTGTGCCATTTCCACCAATGGCGCTATTGAAGGCGGCGGCGTCTACTGTGAGTAATCCCTTGAGAAAAAATGCTTCATATTCAAATTTTACAATTGTTCGCCTCTCCATTTCAGTCATGATAAGCCGCACTTTGGGCCTGGAATTTGGTGGCTCCATTGGCACACTCTTCTTCTTTGCAAATGTGGTGGGCTCTGCCATGGCCATCGCAGGCTGCACGGAAGGAATAATGGATGACTTTGGACCGGGCGGCTTGTTTGCGAGAGCGGAATCGGGTCTGCCGGATGGGAAGTGGTTTCGGTTTTTCATTAGCAGCATGATCAATACGTCCATGTTGCTGGTCTGCTTGGTGGGTGCCGCCCTCTTTGCGAAGACGTCAGTGCTTATTTTGGGAACTGTGACGGTTTGTCTATTGGCAACTTTTATCAGCTTTCTGACTGTTGGCGCCTCCGATCATATGGTAAGAAAACCAGTGTCAGCAAAGGGGGATTGCAATCAATCATGCAACTAAATCCGCGACATCCTTATCAATCTCTCTATATCTATATATTTTATGTAGTATATGCCCTATGAAAATTTATCATTAACTTTAAGCAACTGTGTCGATTCATTGCATTAATTTTCTGTAGTCTCTAGATAACATTTGATGGCATTTTTTAGGTCTCGGTCAGTATTATTTTTTGCTTCCCCACACAAATCCCCACTGTGATTGTTAAATACAGTGCTTATTACTAAAGAGCAACAAATCGACAATTTTAGTCTTAGACTCACCTTGAAATATTTCATTAAAATTAAAGTTTTTCAATTATTATATATATTATGACTCAAACCTTCAAAGCAGCTTTCGAGCATTTTAATAAGCGTTACTAATTTTGCTTGCTTTTAAACATTTTGTGTCAATGCAATATCCACTGTACTTGTGCGCTTAGTTGATAATTTAAGCCGTACAGGCGACGCGATAATGAGTCATTAAGTTCACTGCTGATAAGCAAACTAAAATGCTCGAAAGTTGAACGAAAAAAAATGAAAATATAATTTTCAACTAAATGCAATAATCTTCTGCAATCTATGCCATAAATACATATATAAATATTCTTTATTCAATAGATCCTTGTGCCGTTGGCGAACACAATCTACAATAAAAGCAATGAATCAGTAATTGAGTATCTACCATATACGGGACTCAATGCGACAACCTTGAGAGATAATCTGGGCTCCCACTATGGACCCGATTATACAGCAAATGGCAAATTTGCGGACTTCTCAACCACATTTGGTGTGCTATTCGCTGGCGTTACGGGCATTATGGCCGGTGCGAATATGTCCGGTGAGCTGAAGAGTCCATCGAAAAGTATACCATGGGGCACACTGTCCGCTGTCGGCTTCACCTTTGTCGCCTATGTCATATTGTCGTTCCTGATGAGCTGCACGACACCGTCGGTGACGATGCGCAATAGTTATCTATTCCTGATGCCCGTGAATCTCTGGCCCCCATTTACCGCTATTGGCATTTTAACGGCCACTTTTTCAACGGGCTTGAGCAATCTGATTGGCTCCAGTCGTATTTTGGAGGCCCTGAGCAAGGATCAGGTCTTTGGTCCACTGCTAAACTTTGTGGTTCGTGGCACCTGGAAGGGAAATCCCATTTGTGCCGTCGTCGTCAGTTGGGTGCTCGTCGAGTGCATTTTGTTGATTGGCTCGTTCAATCTCATTGCCCAGATCAATTCGGTGCTGTTTATGCTCTCCTATTTGGCCACTAATCTTGCGTGTTTGGGCATAGAGCTGACGGGTGCTCCAAATTTTCGGCCACTCTTCAAATACTTCTCGTGGCACACGTGTCTCATTGGTCTCCTGGGCACGCTAATCATGATGTTTGTCATCAATCCAATCTACGCCTCCTCAAGCATTATATTGTGTCTGATCCTGGTCATTGCGCTGCACCTCTTCTCCCCAGCTACGCATTCGGCGCAGTGGGGCTCCATTTCCCAGGCGTTGATGTTTCATCAGGTGAGTAGACAAATTTACATATACCCGCAAAATAAGAAACTCTATTTTTCTGTACTCTTCTTAGGTGCGTAAATACTTGCTTATGTTGGATCCCCGAAAGGATCACGTCAAATTTTGGCGTCCACAAATTCTGCTATTGGTCTCCTCGCCACGTTCCTGCTGTCCACTTGTGGACTTTGTCAACGATATGAAGAAGAGCGGCCTCTACATCATTGGCCATGTCAAGCTGGGCGACTTCAGTGGCGTCGAGGATGCCGTCGATACTCAGCCATGGTGGTTATTCCTCGATCACATGCGTGTCAAGGCCTTCACCGAGGTCACCATCAGTCGCAGCATTCGCGAGGGTGTTCATCATTTGATTCGTTTGTCCGGCATCGGTGCCATGAAGCCCAACACGATTATTTTGGGCTTCTATGATAACGAGACGCCCAAGGATTTCTTTCAAAAGTGAGTGATTTTGGAAATTTATATTTAATTATAATTTGTAATAAATTTCAAACCAATTTTTAGTGGCACATCGCCTTATAAAACGGATGGCTTTAATGAGGGCGAAACCCATAACTTTCCCATACGCCACGATGGCGAACCGAAACACTTTGAGGTTCAGGAATATGTGCATATCCTTTGCGACACGCTGCGCATGAAGAAGAACCTGTGCCTGTGCCGCAACTTTCAGCGCCTGGACAAAAACTTTATAGCCATGTGCGTAGAAATTATTGAATCATTTAAAATTCACGATCAACATTTACCAAGCAAATTTTTAAATTTGCAGTAGCAAGCATGTAAAGTATATTGATGTGTGGCCCATCAACATATTCAATCCCACGTCTGGTGATCCCTTCGATGTGGTCTCCTTGTTCATGATGCAATTGGCCGTGATTATGTTGGCCAAGTGGAAACACTTGCGTGTGCGCATCTTTTTGTGCGAAACAAATGAGGAGCGCACCATCAGGTAAATAAGGAACTTTAATCGCTTATTTATATAACTACAGCTAATGATTTTATTTGCGTACGCAGCACCTTTGATACGCATGCTCCACAAATGGACGTGTTCTCCAAGTTGAAGCTGGAGCAATCGCTAAAGGAGCTGCGCATCAAGGCGGACATTTTGGAGATACAGGAATGGAGTCAAGATACAGAATTCACGCAACAGGCTCGCATACTCAAACAGTTTACGGCACAAGCGGACGATGCGTTGCTGGACGATAGCGATGAGATCGCTGAAGATAAATTCAATCGTTCGCTGCTCTACATGCAGCGTGCGAATCAAATAATACGCGATCGTTCCGATCAAACGGCCCTATCTTTCATATATTTGGCGGCGCCACCGAAACCCACATTGCCGGACTTTAACGATCGCAGTGCCAACTATGTGGAGCTACTTAGCGAATTAACCGCCGAGCTGCCGCCAACGATTCTGGTGCATGGCGTTAGCACAGTGACCTCGACAACGCTTTAAGAACCCAACTTTCCATGCACCCACTATCTCTCGTGACTTTTCTCGCTGTTGAGATCGCAGGCGCACAGTGATATCAAAATGCATTGCATACTCCCTACTTATATACAAACATATACAAAATGGAGCTGATTATATGAAAATCGGATTCAATCAAATTTAGCACGTTAGTTTGTCCGTTTGCTCTCTATCTTTGCATCTGTTAAATGCATTAGGGTCTCTCTCTATATATTATTATAATTGGGGATAGTTAGCACTGCGACCTATAAGGTCTATTGTGCCCCCTCTCTATATATATATGTCTATAATTTATAATAATTGTGTAGTTGTATGCGTTGTGCGTAGGTTGAAAGCTGTTCAGTAAAACATATTCGTAATCACTTGTAACTTATTTGAAATCGCTTAATCAACAACAACGGCAACAACAGCAACTAACTAATATCATCGAAACACCTTGTACCAACTATCATATCAGTAATTCTCAAATTAACACATACTTTTATATCAATATACATAATACACTCCATTTAACACCAACAGATATGCGGACCAAATTGTTCTCAGTTCGATATTAAAACGATTTGTGATTCGAGGACCCATCTCTTTTTATAGCAAGAAAGGAAGAAGAAAGTATTATAAACACCTTTAATTTTGGTTACGCTAAAACATAGATATCATTACGTACCTTTTAGTTTTCTATTTATTTGGAGGAATTCACAGTCGATTGATTAACTGTTGCAAACTTTTAACTATAATATATAAATATTTATATTATGTTGTGAATGTGAATAACTAAACCCGAATGTTAACGTATACACTTACATCGATGTATTCATTTCTTTTCAAGTATAATAAAAATAGCGTTATGACTTTACTATATCTGTATGCAGTTATATTTGTGATTTATAAATAAGTAAATTCCCAATTCTATACCGTTTCCGGTTTATTTTGACTTGTATGACTAAAACAGCTCAATAGCTCATTGAATAAGACAAAAAGATAAAGATCGGAATAGAGTTGCGATAGTCGAGAAAATGCATATCATGCAGTTGATGCAATTCTCGGCTTGAAGCCATCCATTATGCACCACATTCCATTTGTGAGTGATCCGCTTTCCACGGCCCTGCAGCCCACTTTCAAGAAGCCGCAACGAAAGGTTAATTAACTCCACATTGAAAATCAATTCAAACACTTGGCTGCATTTCTAAAGAAAATGGCCAAAACAATTCCAAAACAGAGGACGCGTCTAGCGCCGAGCATGGCTAAAATGTACAAATGATGCGGAGTATTTCACACAAAGATCAGATCGCAGTTATGCCGACAAAAGGACATCAAGGATCGTGACGTTTGATCTTGACGCAAGCTGGCTTCTGATCCTGACCATGATGATGATGATGACCTGATCGATGTGCCACGCGACCGCAGAAAAACTCGATATTCTAGCGAAAGGACTGGCTTAATTATTGAGTTTGCCTAACCTGAGCTCAGCTAAAGATCGACAACGCCTTCTATTTTTTGTTTGGTGGGCTGCGGGGAAATTTCCAATTAGCATGTCCTGCTTACCTGCGCCCAACACTTGGCCCAGTTGCATGTCCTTGTCAAAATAGCAACAATAGCTAAGTAGGCGGTGCTTGGTTGAAAGTCAAACCCATGGGCATCCATCAGATCAACAATAGACCAACTGATGATAATCCCATGCGTGTTTCGCTCTCTCCTCATTCTGGCTTCCCTTAGATTAATCGTTTTCGTTGTGCGGATTATGCGTTGGCGCTAAATTGCGAAAATGCGATTAGACCACAAGTATTGTTCTACTAGTCCACAAGCATTGTGTTCGAGTATTGCGTGAGATTGTTTCTTTGTCAATCACTCGACTTGGGACTCCGAGTCTTTTGTCCTTGGCAAACTGGCAAGTGCAATTGCACTTGTCTGGTGAGGGCCTAAGAACCATAGCACTTTTGTTTGCACAGACAATGCCCTGGGAAGTGATCTGGTCCATTGTTCTATTGTTGTTGTGAGAATACCTTCAACTAAGATCTGAGCCAAATTACCATGTAATATTCGAGCATTATGACTTAAATATACCATATATATAATATTTTGGTTATGTTTTCCGTGTAAATTTGTTTTGCTTTCTGTGCACCAGCTGTGCCAGAACAATTCCCAGACAGCGTGTCGCGTTTTGGATTAACATTTTGTAAGGATTAACTTAAATTAAATCTAAATGTTAACGTTTTCATGGAATTTAAATTGCGATTTAATTTCTAGAGCGTGCTCAAAGACTGCGCCTTGGTTCTGTGGAACTGGAACTCCTGCCATAACTTAAGGCAAACGTCCCATTTAGTAACTGCTCATATCAGCATATCCGTTAGGCTCCTTGATAGGCCCAAGGAATGTGTCAGGCAATTGCAAGGCTTATGAGAATTTATTGATACTTAACAGTGATTTGGAAAACAAACACGAGACCAGAAAAAAACCCCTTGAAAGGACCATCGACTGACGGCAGGTAGCTCCTTGAGCGGCAACCCTATTTGATGAGTATCATAAACAGTCATCACATAAATAGAACGTCCTTTGACATTTATGACTCTATTGCGACTGCCGTTGGGTAATCTTTTTGTCCTTTTACACATACACGAGCACAACACTGCCCAAACTTATCTTAATAAGCATTTAATGGTAGCGGTAAATGGGCGCCCAAAACACAGTTCTACGATCCATTTCATTCTTCGGCTCGAGTAGAAATCGAAGTGTTAAATGGGCAACTGATAAACTTAACAAGTAGAAACAGCTACGGGGTGCCAAAGATTGGATTCAGTTACTTGATATAAACAAAAATTCATTGAACTAAATTTTTGAAACGATCATTTCATTTCCAAACTGTATATAGCCGATTAAGTCTGAAGTAAATTAATATAATTTCATTAACTATAAGAAAAATTTAGTTGAAAAAAACCCTAAGACAAACTTTTATGTGTAAAGAATTGTATTACATGATTTGTTATAACCATGTGATTTGTTGTTCCATTATAATCTTAATTTAAAAACTGAAAACATTTTTCATATGTGCTCTAGTATTTTATGTTGATCTTATGAGGGTCACTTCAGTTCATTCTTTAGATCAAGTCTTTTTCAAAAAAGCACACGATCAATATTTATTTGTGACCCAATAAAATACAATGGTTAAAATCGAAAGTAGTGCAACAATAATATTCCACTTGAATGCAATTCTCATAAATGGAGAAATTTAGCGCAAAGCACTTACTGAAGGATCCTCTCGATCGCTTGACCACAGACATGCAAAGTAATTTTGCTACTGACCAAAACTGAAGGCCCCCAATGCGGTGAAGAGACCAAGCCACAAAAAAAGCCGTAATAAACTTATAAGTAATACTTGCAATCGCATAACAAAAGAAAAGAAGGCGTCGTTTATCTTTTGTTGAGCCATGATTGACCTTGGCAACAATTGTTTGACATATAACATTAAATAAATGCATATGCATTATAATAAGCCAATTGGAGCTGCAACACAAAAGAAGTTTGCAGCATACACAAAAAAATTTCAACACTGTTATTTTAATTTTTTATTTTGTTTTTTATTTTCTAGAATCAAAAGCATATTATAATTCATAAGAATTAAGTAAAACAATATAATTGAAATTTTGGAAACATGTTTTCACATTATTATGACAGATGGTAAAAATTAGTTTCATAATCTTAGGAAAATTATGCAATCTAACTTATTAGTATCAATCCTTTTTTTGAGTTTGGTTGGTGGTTTTTGTTTTAGTGTATTTATGGGACGGTAGCAAATGTCAGGTCAAACAAAGGAGAGTTGCTGCCTTGTGGCAGATTCTACCCGTAGTGGCAATTAAACGTTTTGACCGCAAGCCAATTTTAGGGCACGGGCTGCAGTAGGTACAAAGACAAGAAGCAAGAAAAAAAAAAACAGGATCAGTTGCGAGGCATAAGCCGCTCAGCGAATCAGGTAAGAGCGTTTCTTGGGTGTAAGCCAATCAACGTTGACCGCTGCCTGCTGCTGGCTATTTAAAGGCCTTCTACAGTCGGAGCCTGCGTCAGTTATCCTTTAACTATCATACTCGCAACATGTTGACGAACAACGAGCTCATCGAGCACTTTTACTACAGTGCGGAGAGACACGAAACGGAGTTGGATGCAGATGCTCTGCTCCTGGCCAATGGGAATCTGTTGCACCAGCAGCTGGAACAGTTCATGCATCAGGAGCAGGATAAGGACTTTAGTGGCAGTGCGGATAGTCTCTCAGATGGCACCAATAGCTGCTCCCTGGAGCTGTTTTATGAGACGCCAGCGGTGCTGGAATTGGAGCAAATGCTCAGCGCACAAACTCAGCAGCAGCAATTGCAACAGCAACAGCAGCAAATTACCTCCAGTGGCGCCTCCAAATTCCAAACAAAGGCAGCGAAATACTGGCAGAGAACCTCACGTAGCATGCCCTACGAAAGCAATGCCTATCCAAAGGCATCCTCGGAAGAATATTTAGAGCTAGAAGGTCTGGAGCTAGGTGGTGGCAAGGAGGTCATGAAAAAGCGCCGCCTGGCTGCCAATGCACGCGAACGTCGCCGCATGAACAGCTTGAATGATGCCTTCGATAAGCTGAGGGATGTGGTTCCATCACTGGGTCACGATCGACGGCTCTCCAAGTACGAAACATTGCAAATGGCGCAGGCGTATATTGGGGATCTGCTAACGCTTCTCTCACGAGACTATTGAAGGTGGTGGAGGGGGCAACGCAACCAGGAGGCATGTTGTGGCAACACTTAAACCTAGTGTCAACTTTTAAAGGCTGTTAGTTTTTACGTTTAGTTTGTGTATACTTAATAATTTAAAGTGTTTTTAAGTTAAATATATTCTTAAATTAAAAAAAAAAAAAAAATTTTAATATGGTTTTATTTGAGCAATATAGAAATAATTCTGTATACAAATATATCATTTTGTTCAATCTAATAACTATGCACAAGCATTTTCCGGAAGATTGCAAATTTGACTATCAACATCTGCATGTATTTTTCTGAAAATGTTTTTGAAACACAAAAGGTTTATTGAATAAAGTAATTAAAAAGAGATAATAATTCAAATGGTAAAAATCAAAAACAGATAATTTATAATATTAATTACATTTTGGTTATGAAATTTTAACCATTGTTAAATTTTAACCATTAAGTTGAATATTATTTTTTAAGCTGTGCAAATATTACAATATCTGTCGACAATATTTTAAACTCCACCCAACCAGAGTCGGCTCATTAATTCACAATTTCCACAACGCTCAGTTCACTTGACGTTTTATATTTGTTACGGCTGCTATCCTTGGGAACGCACAAAATCCTTGAGCTGGCTAAGTAGAGGGCGTAACGCCCACAAATGTAACGAACAGTCAAAACAGCAGTTTGCCGACACGATTGATGAGTTCCGACTTCCGACACAAAACACAAAACACAAAACCAAGACTCCAAACAGGAGGTGATTGAGTGCCGTGCAAACGTCAACAGGTAAACAACACAACACTTGGCGCTGTCTTAGATCCTTCGCTGAGTGGGACACACCCACATGCATGGGTGGCTGAACCCGAAATTCCAATTCCCAAATTAAAGACAACGATTTCAACTTTAAATATCACATTACGGTTTGTATTTATACAACTAAATATTAACTAATTTTACATATATATAATAAATATACTATGACTAAGATACTAACTAGGGCACTAAGTAAAGCTACACATCTGGCTCTTGACCCAGCTGACTATGCTCTAAATAAATTCATTTTGGAATATTACTTTTGATTATAGTTTCTTCACAAATGTATCTGTTTTGTATATTAATTTTTATTTATTTTTTTTGGCATGAGGTGATATGATATCGTGATGGTAGTTTTGTACTAAGAGATGACATAAAGTCGTGTTTGTGGTTTCTTTGAATGGAAGCTCCCCCCAGTGTTTGAAAGTCCGATTAGGGAATAAATATGGAAATCCGAATTAGATTGAAACGTGAATCAGTCTTAGAGTTCGTTTTGGAAAAAGTCAAATGGGGTTATCATTTCAGATAAGGAAAATCCATATAATATGGCCAATGAGCAGTAAAAATAACTTTGCCCAAGTCGATAGATTGTATCCCATAGCAGTCGTTTAGTTTATCGGGCATCTTTCAAGTAAATATTTTAAAGAAATCAATCTTTATTTAATTTGAAATTCTTTTAACGAGATTATTATTATTATTTTTGCTTTTTTTTTACCGAACAGAGGATTATTATTTAATCTGGTAGGTGACATTTAGTGAAGAGCATAAAACTTTGGCTTAACCGAAGTTCATATAGATATTATTTAGTTTCTATAATAATTACATTTATATTTACATTAAACTTTTTCTTTAAATCTAGTGCTGAGAATTAAAAGCAATGTGTGGAAATTAAGTTAAGTGTATAATATATAGATGTAGACGATCTACTGTAAACTTAAAGGACATTTGTTTGATACTTTTTTTTTTTGCTGCATCGGTAAAATAAAAATAAAGCATTTGGAACGTTGGCGTCATAAAAAAATAATAAAAAACAGTCAGCAACTTAATTGGGTTACCCCCGGGAAAAACCCATAAAATCACTCAAAGGAGCTTGTAGATGCATTTTATTGTGATCAAAAATTCACGTTTTATGGCTTTTCCTTGACAAGTAAACGAAATTTGAGCCTCTTAAAATAACGTCATCTAATATTGCATGCATGAAAACATCGACATATTTAATACATTAGCTCAAAACAAACATTTTGTGAAGAGAACTGTCATATTTGAATATATTAATATTTAATAATTAATATTGTATCTGTGTATCTGGGAAGCATTGAAACGTTATTGCTTAAGTATAGTTTTTAGACAGTTCTAGCTTGGGGTGCATCCAAAATATGTATATTTAGTATATTTAATAGCCAACGATCCGCAGCTTGCCAGGATGTCAATTAAAATTATATGTGTATATGGTCTATATATGCGTCCATAAGTTAAATCCAAATGAGATAAGGACGACTAATAACTAAAAACTTTTCTCTTGCGTGTGCGTGTGTTTATATATGTGTGTGTGTGTGTGTGTGTGTGTTTTTGTGTGTTGGGTTGTGTGAGTATGTATAAATATAGAATCTATAATACGTAATTACATCCAAGGTTTACCACGCATGCGCCTACGCAGAGCGCCACCGCGCATGGGACCGCCCCCTCCACGTGGAAAGAACTGACGTGGTCCACCAGGTCCTGGTCCTGGCCCACCATCAAAGGGTCCGGGCATGCGCTGATAATTCGGTCTATACGGTCTATAATTCGGTCTGTCTGGACTATTGCTAAATGGCTGAAAGGGCTGTTGATAGGGTCCCCCAGCAAATGGCGACCTGGGTAGCGGCGGCACACCAGCTGATCCATTGTTGCCCTCGTTGCCATTCCATGGCATCGGCGATTGCATTTGATTCCACTGCTGCTGTTGCTGTGGTGGCAAGGGAGGCTGCTGCTGTTGTTGTGCATCGGCCTGCATGTCCTGCATGTTGCCGGAATTGCCAGCAGCTAGAAAATTGTTGCTGGCATCCCATTGAAACTCCTGCGGCGTTTCCAACAGCACAGGTCGCGGCGTTAAAGCGCCATTTGCATCCGTTTCACCATCCACATTATTCAGCTCCACATTCGCATTAAGTTCTGTGTGTAAATTATATAACTATAGCTAAGAAATCGCTCAATGCCGTCCGCTATCCATTACCTAGCTGCAACTCATCCAAATCCTCGTCGGACATGTCCATGTCAATGACCATATCGGCGGGATCATAGCGCGCCGAGCCATCCACACGATCAGATTCGGAAGAGGAGCCTGCAATTGTTTAGTTTTACATTATACTTAAAAAAACGCAGGTTGATTATTTACTCTTACTCGTATTGGATTTCTGCGGCGAGCTGGTTTTCTTCACAAAGCCGCCTGGCGGCGCCATCATCGGTGAATTGTTGCCCAGGCTTCGTATGGCGCTGCCCGTTTCTTCGCCCTTCGCTGTGGGCACTGTGCGATAGTCCACATCTCCGCCACCAAAGTCCTGCAAAGCACAGGGATCAGGGGGTTTTATTTTATAAAGTAAAATTCATTACACATAGAGGGATGTTAACTATTATATAAATAATAAATTCCTTTTTCAATTTAAACATTTCTCTTTTAGTTGAGTTGAAGTAATTTGAAATCGCACCTTTTCCGCAACACTCGGCGAACCCGTTAGCGATATCAAATTTCTATGATCAATGTCGACCAGTTGCCGCGTTTGCTCCTCGCTCAGCGCGGACTTGGGTCGAAAATTGAATGCCGGCGGCAGTTGAACTGAACGATGATCCACATCCTGTGCACCCAGGCCCGCCACGTTGTGGTGCTCACTGTACTCGATCGGTGCACTGCTGCCCTTGCGCTCGAAATGCGGCGGCGACTGCGGCGTCGCTTGCGATGGTGTCGTATAGCTGGAACTGGCGCCGCTGCTATTTAGGCTATTGTCGACCGACGTCCACGTCATGCTCATGTCCCAGGTGCTATTAAATTCATCGACATTGCCACCCGATGACGGCATCGGCGGGGGCGGTGCCATCGGATTGCTGCTGTTCAGTGGCGCGGGCGTATATTGAGTCTCCGTCTGGCCATAGCCGATATGCGGCGGCGGTGGCGGTGGCAGAACGCCACCATAAACCGACTGCACTTGACTGGGATTATATTCCTCGCTGGCGCTGCTGACGACTCCACCTCCGCCGAGTCCTGGTATGGCACCGCCACCATTTCCATTGGCATTATTATTGCTGTAGCTGCTGCTGTTCAGAGGCTCGGGCTTATAGAAACTGGCGCCGGGCGTATAACTCTCATCATCCGATCGCGAACCAATCACCTCAATGGCGCTGCCACGATCCTTGCCACTCGACTCCCGCTTGAAGTCGTTTATATCGAACGGCAGTTGACCACCATCCAAATAGCTGGCAAAACCATTGAGACCGCTGCTGCTGAATATGTTCTGTGGGCGAGAGAAATCAGAAAAATTCCTTTAAAGGAGACAACCAAATATATCTTTTATCTCAACCTTAATCGTATAATAAATATATAACTACAATAAAATATAATACATATTTTTTAATCACTTTTGGATTTAAGCTTACCACGCCCAGCGGTGAATTATTCTCATCCGGAAGCTGCAAATCCGCATCGCGTTCTGGGGAAGGCGCATTAATGTCCGGCGAGGGTATGGGACTGGCCAGTGTGGGTATTACCTCGTCCAGCTTGCGTTTCACAATTTTTATGCGTGTGCCAAAAGTTTTATAGGCCTACACAATAACGAAAGTTAAAATCAATCATGAAATATATAAATATGTGTTATTAGGAATTTCTCTACTACTCACACTTGCAACCACTTTGACTTCTCGTCCCTGATGCTCGTAGAACTTTTTGGCCGCATCGATGGTATCCAGCACCGATTTACGACATTTGATCTCGTTCTGCAGATTCTTATTGTAGGCATTGATGAATGCCACACAGCGCTCGAGTTCCTTTTCAATGTCGCCCGAATGGCTTTTGTCCTTCAGCTGTTGTTTAATCGCCTCCAATTCAAATGTCGGTGGCTTCGGTAGCTTCTTCATGCTCTTGTCCGTCGAATCAGCGAGCTCGACACATTCTCTCACCTGCGCAATTAGTGTTGCATTCTGATACTCACTGCTCGGATCGGTGCTAGGTGGGGCTTTCTTTGGCAGCGCTATATTAAGCAGACCGCTCAGATCACTGAGAAATTCTTCATTGTAGATTTCGCGTTGCTCCCAAATTTTAAAGATGCGCAATATTTTCCCCTTTACTCGTTCATCACTGTGGGACAGACAGGAGTTGTATTAGTATATATCGATATTTGATTTATATTAAGTTGAGTTAGTTATATTTTATTTACAGCGCATTTGGTCCTTAGTAAATAGAGATATAATTTTGATTTAGGTGAAGAACATATTAAATATATTTATTTGGGCTTATCAAGCTCCCAGATTACGTTAAAACTCAAAATATATTTAAATATGTTGATTGTTAAAAATGATGTATAAACATTTTGTTCGTGATTTGTGCAAAAAAAAATTCTATGAATATTCGATTTAAGCTGACTATTAGTTACAGGGTATTTACAAGTCGGGCACTTTCGCAAATACTTACCGCACCATTGTCGTTGCTCTCTGCAGAGCTGTTGCCCAGCACTCGACGAATTCGTAGTGCTTGCGCTTGCTGTACTGGATGACATCGTTGGCCAGGTAGAACAGCACCAGGCGATGATCCACGCGAACTGCACAAAGGATTGGCAGGGAGCAAGAGAAACGCTTTATAGCTACAAGTGAGAGAATGGAAAACCGAGTGTACGCACCTCGCTTGAAGACGTTCAACCAGCACTGAATGATCTTCTTGTGATTCAGACGATGCTGCAGGCACCAGTTGGACATGTGCTGAATGCACTCCTGTGTATCCTTCAGTGCTTCGAGGCGCGTCTCGAACAGCTCCTCGTCGAAGGCTTCGATTGTTTTCGACATTGTTTTTGTTAATGTTGCTGTTGTTGCTTGTTGCTGCCTCAACGCATTACAGTGGCGCCAATTTGGTTGACTGGCACTGCTAGTTGTTTTTCTGTGTGTATTTTGCGCCCAGTTACCCTCGGCGGCGACTTTTTTTCACCACTCTTTTTTTTTTGTACGAGGCACACAAACACGCGCACTTTTTTCGCCCGCAATTAGAGAGTTGGACGAGAGGCTTGAGATACTTGCATGTTGTTTAGTTGCTGCCGCGTAGCTGGGCTTAGGTGTTGAATATATTTATTACACGGATTGCACGCGGTTTTTTGCCAATTTTGTTGTTTTTCTTGGGAGTTGCTTCTTAAACGAACATGCTACCAAAGTGAGCAAAATAAATGTTTTTTCCAACACTAAACACAGCTGCGGGCACCCAGAAATTTTAACATTTGCTCGACTGTTATTAACACTAAGTTTTTCAATTCTTTATTGTATTGCAATGCATTTATAAATTAGTTTGGTTTATTAAGTTTCATGCAAAATTATAATAGCAACGGCTTAAGATTAATAACTGACTAGTTTCTTGTTTAAGAGAAAAATTGCAAACGGCACTCGAAATTTAATATAACAGCTGCCAACTATGTAGCCTACAACTTTAGCAGGGCCATAACAGATCTACACAGAACAGCTGTTGCCTAACATACGATAATTGTATTCATTGAGCAGCAGAGTGACCGGCTTTTTAGTATTAAATATAATATTTTAACAGCAGCCGAATAACACAAGTGTTGTGGCAGAGAACTGAATGAAAAACTAATGGGAAAATCCGATTTAAATTTATTTAAAACAAGAATTGTGAAATACATCAAAGCAACTTAATGCATTTCGATATGATGACTTGTGATTTGAACTTCGCGCGCAAAGGTCCAGCTGCCACAACCGCACAGGATATATGAGTATTTTTCGGCATTTTTTTGGAGCATCTATGATGTTGGAGAACGCTGCGTTGCAGCAGGTGGCGCCGTTTAGGCGTCAGTTTCATTTGATAATCGGTTGCAGTAAGTAGCGAACGCTGCGGCTTTGCCCAAGTTATCGCGCGTAAAATTTTACGTGTATATTTGCCATAATCTTCTCATTGCCGGTGTAAGTGATAACAATAGTAATGCTGCTGATAAGGTATGCGTGGGTGCAACGGGTGTTGCTGTTGCTGAACTTCTCTTTCACATAGGCTGTCTTTTCTGTTCTTGTTCTGTTGTTGTTGTTGTGCTTGTTCTTCTTTTGCCGGCATATGGCGTCTGCTTGACTGTTGTTGTTGGTTCTTGTTATTGTAGGCGAAAGCGAGAGGGAGAGAGAGAGCACTAAATGATTAAAATTAAAATTTTAAGGCTTAATTATGCTCAAGTTGCAAAAAATGCGCAATACATGATTTTTTTTGTTTGGTTTTTGTCGCTCTCTAGTGCTTTTCCAACTGTAAAGTCCTTAAATTGGGTTTTTGCACGTCCTTCGGGGCCATTAGGGCCCACGTAATTATTCCTGATTACTTGGCTTAGGCCAAACCATGCCAACAACAACAACAACAAAAGGAACACCAACAGACCCAGTGAAAGTAAATAATTCCCATGCTGCGCTAGTGACCCAGTGCCACAGTCGCCATTTGATTGTTGGCGACGTCACAGGGGAAATGCGCCGCAGCAACTAGCAAGCGAGCAACAAAGCAGAAATAATTACGCTTCAATTTGGTGCTCCCTTTAGGATTCCACTTGATTGACCCGAGAACATTAGAAAATAAATAGAACAGCGCTAAAGTGATTTCTGCTTTAACAGAGGCACGCGCGATAAATAAAACCGTTATTTCAAAAGTGACAAACCCACAAAATAACTAAAGTTATTGCAAGAGGTAAGTTTTTATGCGTATTTGACTGTTAACTGTTTCTTAAGCGAAATTCAATATTTATTTAACTTTTATTCTAGGAAAAACATTTATATTTGATCATTTTTAACATTTCAAGAACATTTATTTTGAAAATAATTTGAAAAAGTTGAGCTAAAATTAAGTAAAAAATATAAATAAAACTCAAGCAAATCAAATCTATTATTATTAGCTCAAAACTATATTACTATATTTATAGATTTGCTATTATTTAGTTGTAAAATGTTTTGTCCTTTTTATTTATTTATTGAGAGAAAATATTTTCTTTCGCTCTTCAAGTGGTTAACTATGACAATCATTTCAACTTAAGTTTAAATGACGTCAATGACGGCTGCCCAAATTGCCAAACTTATGGTGATTGTCTTAACTGACCCCACACACACACACACACTCAATCACAAGCAACAGACTTATCCACACACGCACACACACCCACATACACATATTCTGTATTTGCTTGCGCCCACACACATCTTTGACACGGCTAAGACAATAAAATGTAATTAGAAGCTAATTTAGCCGACTTCGCTGATGTCTCAGCAAAGTTTCCACAGCTCGCTGGGAAAAGTGATTTACTTGTTTATGGAGCTGCTACTCATGTGGCTCACAGTCAGTTTTACGCACACACTTATCAATTAACTGTTAATTTGCAGGCAACATTTTTCCCAAGTGCTTCTCCCCTAATTATTCTCATGCCTGTTGCCCCAAAACAAACACAAAAAATAATAAATCCTTGAACTCCGTCGTAATTTTATGAAGCCCTTGGCACTTAAGCTGCCTGGAATTTGTATTTAAGCCAGGAGCCACGTCGTGATTACATTTTTCATCCATAATTTTCATGCAACCACGTTAATTAGATACTTTCGCTTTCAATTTGATCGGATTATGTTATTATAATATAATATTATTTTTAATCAGGGTAAAACCTGCTTAGCTTTTGCTTCTCTGCTGCTCTAGTTGCGTTTCCATTTTCATTTTCCATGCCGTTCAACATTTGTTTTGTCTGCCAACCATTACAAAATTGTAGCATACTTTTCAGCGTTCACTCATGCAATTTTCCCATGCAAATACATCAATGTCTGATGCGAGTAAAAATATTGCTATTAAATAAAATATAACAGTCGTATATTATCTGTGAATTTATAGTTATTTTATAAAAAGAGAATTTAACGTTTAAAATGGTTGTTGAGAAAACTTATTATTTAAAAAAACGAAGGTCCGAAAAAATAAACTTTAGATTTTGAGTTCAAATATAAAAACAAATAAAAAAGTTAAAGTAAACTTAATGCTATTAAGAGACAAGTTATGTTATATTGGCAATTGAATCATGGATGATTGATCAACAAAATCCGTACACTGCAGTTACAACACGTCAATATGCAAAGCACAGAGTGTCAACCTCACAGAATCCGATAAAAATGTACGTCATTCCGGTTCAATCGAACGGAGTAAACAAGTTCGCAACGTTGGCATTGAGTGCTGGTGGGGGACACAGAATCTGATGTCTGGGATTAGGTTTTTTTTATTTATATAATAAATGGATGCATGCCAATTGCTGTTTGGTCCTTGCTCCGGCCGGAAGCTGTTGCCATGATGGATGCGATGGAAAATAAGAAAACAAACGATTATCATGTACAAAATTGCGTATCAAGTTATTGGCTTGGTGCATTTTTAATTGGCATATGTAAGTGAGGACATTTCCTATGCCAAAGGACGTGCGAGCAGCTACTTAATAAGTCACCATAGTGGCGCCAGTTCTCTTTTATTACGACGCAGGGTACATTTTAATTCCACAAAGTTGACTGTTTTCGTCTTAGTACGCAGCTCATCCTTTGTCCTGCTCAGTCATCATTTATTATTATTTTTGCTATTAATGCGCTTATTGCGCATCGCTTGCATAATTTGCTAATTGAGCCACACAATGATCACCCTATCAAAAAAATAACTCTAGAAACTTATCTCTGAAAACAGTATACCCTCTAGAGGGCATTATAGTTTTGTCATGAAGTCTGTAACGCATTGAAAAATACACTTTTTTGATCCCATAAGTAATATATAATCCTTGTCAACATTGCTAACTGAGCAGAATTTTTTTCGTTTATATCAGCAAAGCTGCGAAGATATAAATAAAATTTGATCGAAACGTACATAATAATAGTTGGAAGTCGAAGAATAACATTTAAGTGTCGTTTTACAAGGGTACGTAATCTTCAGTATTATTTTCACTCCAGCTAATAAACGGTAAGCGTCCCATGTGGCAAATACGCAACTTGCACTCAAATGTCTGCTACGTGATTTTTGTGTTTGCCACCGGCATCAAATGCTCCGTTTGAGTGCTCACTTTTTGCTGTTGCTGTTGCTGTTGCTGTTTGCTGTTATCCTCGCCTCTGTTTGCTCAGCTCGTTGATGGCCTTGCCAACCACTTGCCCATTGTTTGTCGGGCCGTTTACACAACTTGATGTAATATAGGGTATATTAACTGAGTTAAAAGACCTTGAGTGCATCTAAAAACGTTTACCGATTGAAATACCCAAATTCGATATGCTTCTAAGAACCACTTACAGGAGCCGATATTGGTTTTCCATATAATAACTTTACGAAACCAAATATCGAAATAATTTGGAAGCAACTCATAACCATTACCGAAACCGTTCAAGTTTGATCGAGGTTGGTCAATATAATGTAATTAAGTTGATTATATTTATATATAACTTTTTATTATTTGTTTAAATTTTATCAAACGAAATAAAATTTAAATTTCCTTTTCTTCATTCTATATTTTTTTTCCCAAATTGTGCATAGAATCTATGCATTCATATCATAGGATATTGTATAGTCATTTAGTCCAATTGCAGCATCAATTTTTGTATGTTTTGTTATTGGTGTTGTTAAGTTTGGAGTGCGTAGACTTCGACGCTTAGTTTGACTCCCAGCTCAACATTGCTTTCAGTTGCTCAAACTCTTACTCAACACACACGTCAGCACTTTGAGCACGTTTTATTTTAATGGCACTTTTGTGGCGCATTTCCTTTCGCCTGGAAAACAACTTATCGCCGGGTTCGAGTTGCTTAGAACTCGACTTCAATTGTGCTTTGAGGTACTTAACAATGTCGGCAAACTTGTACTTTGTTTGAGTACTTGGCCAAGTTCTTGTACTACTATACATGTCTGTGCTTGGATTTTATTTCGCTGTATAATGTGCTTCAACTCTTTGTTGTCCTTTTGCTTGCCAAAAAAATGAAACTGTTTTTGGTCTATGCAAACCACAATTAGAAATTTTGGAATGTGGTTTGTGAAGTGTTAGTTTTTGAGAATGGTTTGCACCTAAGACAATCATAGAAGGCAACAGCTAATGAAATTTAAATTAACACCCAAGGAAAAATTGTTTGAATTGTTTCGTAAATTCATTTCAATTCAATTTTCATTTGACGTTGAACTTCTACAACAGAAATTTCACTTTCTCAATAGTCTTTCACATTGCTTTCACTCTCTCTCTCTCTCTCTCTCTCTCTCTCTCTCTCTCTCTCTCTGTGTCTCTCTTTCTGTTGCCTTCCCTCGTCGTCTTGTAGTTGTCTGCAACAGAATATGTTTTATTTTTCTAGGCATGAAATATGTTGTGATTTGCATGCACAAATGCAAAAGTCAGCCAACAAATTGCAATTGCTCTCCTGTCACACTGGAATGCAATTGAAAAATGCCTTTTTCCATCTACATATTTTATTATACATCGAAAATGGATAAACCTTGAAATATATATATTTCTGAAAAAGCATATAGCATCTGCGACCTCTTAAAGTATATTCATTATTAATATTATATCGAAGACTTATGTTTAAAGTATCTCCAAGACGAGCTCTATCAATTAGGGCATTCTTGCTGTCGTTGCTCAGCATTTATCTGAAGTACATTAATCATGCTCTCGGGATATCATCCTTCATTGCACGCTGCATTAAGTGAACATTTTAAAATTCCAAGCACAACGGCATGTTTCGGGGTCATTGGCAAGCATTGCCAATTGAACTGTTCGATGACACCAACGACCAAGATGCTGACCGCTGACCGCTGTCCGCAGTCCGCTGACCACACTCTAAAAACGCAAGCAAGGACAGATTGCAATTGTCCCTGCTGGCAGCGAACCTGATCCATTTATTCGTATCAATTTCAATTGCTATGGACTGCTGCTGCAAGCCATTGGCAACATTTTTACCAACACAATTTTCTAAGTGTATTTTTTCATCTTCTTTTTTTTTTGTGTCCTTGAGCTACTTTTATTTGACAGTTGCTGGGTATTTTTTTTGGCCCGAAAATCACTTCAACCAATTATAGCTGTTAATCTATTTTCGAGAGCTCTGCTCGCTCGTTTTGCTTTTTTTTATCGCTAACAAAAACACATTTTATGTTTATTTACTTTGCTGGCGATAAACCGCAAAGTGTGTGTGCGGGTGTGTGTGTGTGCGTGTGTTATTATCGCATTAAACACTCGGCTCATTTCCTGTGAGTGCTTGGGTTTTTGTATTTGTTTGTGTGTGTGCGTTTTGTTGCCTGTTATAATTAATCATGGCAACAACAACAATAAGAAAACCATCAAGTCAGGTGACAAGCTCAAGAATTTCTTAACTCATCTTGACTTTATTGCAAATTGTGCTGCATACTTCTTGGGGGGTGGCAAATGGAACTCGACACACATTTGTCATTCACATTAGTGACAATTCGCAACATTTAAATCATTTGTCTTGTGCTTCATGCCTCATTTTACCATTTTATGGCGCAACAGAGCGTAGCATTTGATGATTTGGCTGGGGCTGACAACCTTTAACTGCCTTGGGAGTTGGCTACAAAAGGGCAAACGTATGTGCTACGTGTTGTGCTTTTTGTTTAAGCCTTAAGTTTTTTTTTTTGTTTCTTCTTTTCTTGACAATCGGCCAAGTACAAGTATTATACGGCCAACTGAACAACACACAGTAACTATCTATACTTGGCTGAACTTTTTCAAATAATAATAAAATTCGAACCCTTATTGTAAGTAGAAACGGGTACAAATATGTCCACAGTCTTAAAACTGAATTGACTTTCAAAAGCAGTCGTTTTTTTTTTCCAAGAATATTCACTTATATTCGATTTTATTCCAAATTTTATTTTGTTTTATCCATAAAACTTAAAAATATTATTTCTTTTAATGCATATGTGCACAAATAAATAAATTTCAATTAATTGTGGGTGCCAAACTGTTAGCCTAAGTCAACAACTATTTAATTACAAACTAAATTTTCTTAATTTTGAATTGCTCTTTAGTTAAATGATCGTCTTGTTATTTATCATACGAACTTCGCTGGCAAACTTAATGATGCCTGGCGGGAAACACATTTGCAGGCTGTCAAATTGCAATTAGGCGAAATGATGCATGCTGGGCTTGCCACGCCCACTTCACATGATGATTTGTGTCATTAGGCAACTTTTTGAGATTATACTTGTGGCATAAAGTTCGCGTACAGAAATGATGATCCAATTCTTAATGCTAATTGACTTTTAATGCCACACATGTGAAAGTCTTTTGTGGCAGTATCGTGACACGCACACACGAGCACACACTATATAGAGAGAGGAGAGCGGAGGGAGGTTGACGGAGGCTGATGCAAGAATTCCTCCCGAGAGGATTACTTGTAAGTAATGCGAGCAATCCTTTTAGGCTGTCACTTTTATATATTGTGCATAATATTGTGTTAAAATCAAAATTGCGCACACGCGCCGCAGGATAGCAAGAAAGCCGAACAGACAGGGAGTGAAGAGGAGTGAAAATGAGCAAGAACAGGAAACAAAAGGCATTGAGAAATTGAGAGGAAAAATACTTGAGACAATTGCTTTTGCATTTGTCCCCAAAAATCGTAGCCAAACGTAAGCCCATTAAGCTTCACCCTTTAGGCCTCAAATGCCATTCACGAGATTTGCATTTGATACACCCACGCACACACCCAAACACAAACACATACGCACAAAGACACACACGCACGCAATATATCCACACAAGCTCGAGCAGAGACCTGTTATTCCAGTCATGTGCCCTGCAACCAAAATACAAAGTTTTTCCCAGAAGTGCTGAGAGCTCTTTAATATTTGTATACGCTATGTCACGATTATGATAAGAAAGATATAGAGAGAGAGGGGGAGAGCGAGTGAGACAGTGAAGGACAGCGAACGGATTGAGTGAGAGAGGGAGAGTTAGCGAGACAGATAAAGAGAAAGAAATGAGGGAGTCAGACATATAAAATAGATAGAGTGTTAGAGACACCGAGGGGAATAGAGAAAGAGAGAGAGAGCGAGAGAGAAAAAGAGAGAGAGTGAGTGATCGAGAGAGAGAGGAGTGAGAGAAAGAAAAATAGAGACAGAGCTAAAAACAGAGAGAGTGCTTGAGAGTGCAGAAAGGGAAAGAAAGAGAGTCAAAGCCTAAGAACAGAAAGACAGAGAAGAGAGTAAGAGTTTTAAATGAGATGGAGAGCGAAAGAAGTGAATGAGAGGGAGAGGGAGAGGGAGCCGGAGAGAGCAAGAAAGACTGAGGGTGTCAAAAATAGGACATAAAGAGTTGGAGACACAGAGCGAGAGAAAGAGCAAGAAATAGAGAGGGAGAGACAGAGGGAGAGCGAGATTTAGAGACAGAGCGACAGAGAGTGTTAGTGACAGGGATAGAGATAGAGGGAGAGCGATAGAGATACAAATAGCTAAAGCAAGAATCTGATTACGAGAGAAAGAGCGATATAAAAAAAGAGGGAGGCAAAATGCATATTTCGGGACTTGTTTCGATATCTAACAAAAAATACAAACCAAAATAAATAATAGAATTGAAGAGCTATCAATTATATTTATTAATAACAGCGAAGAAAGCTATAGAAATGCGATATCAACAGAGTTAAGCGATATCTGGTACATATATCGAATTCTTATCAGTCGCGATAAAAATCGTATTATCCTTATTTCAGAATAAAAAGGACACAAACACATTTCACTTTTTGCCAGCAGCAGTTTTCAATTCGTGCCTGTTCGATAGAGAAAGAAAGAGAGAGAGAGCGAGAGAGAGAGAGAGAGAGAGAGAGAGAGAGAGAGAGAGAGAGAGAGAGAGAGAGAGTGTTTGAGTAACATTGTGGCACAGTGCATGCCATAAGTTCGACTGCCCGTACTCAGATTCGAGTTTGTAATGAAATTGTGTTGCCTTTTTTTCCAACCAAATATACAACATCTGCATATGAAAGTGTGTGTGTGTGTGTGTGTGTGTGTGTGTGTGTGCGGGTGCTCGGGTGTGTGTGTGTGTTTTTGTGCTTATGTTGGGCTAGCCGCTTTGTCGGTTTGTGGCGCGTGTATTTATTTTGGTTTGAATTTCATTTTGTGGCTGGCTCGAGCACCGGATTCATTCTCCCTACAAGTCTATTTATTTTGGCCCTTACACCGCCCCGCCCCCCTGCGCACCACCCCGTCCACCCGCAAGTCATGCCAAGTTGGCGTGTTATTTTAACGCATTTTGAACAACTTTGCATTACAAATTTTTCTACGGGGCGGGTCGTACAAAATGACGTGCGAAATTTGCCGCCGCCCCTTTCGCTTTGAAGTGCTAAAAATTAACGTCGACTGCCTTTTGACGTCCTTTTTTTTACGTACACCCTGTAGTTTACTGAATGGAGTGGTATGGCTAACTTTAAAGCATATGTATTACTGATCAGCATTAAAATCGACTTGATTATGTTGTTTCTGTCTTTCAGTTTCGTGGATAATACGCTTAAAATAGTTCTAAATATATTTTGGCGCTGGATCTCAGATTTTATGTTATCGCTGTTTATCGAAAAAGATCGATAACAAACACATTTAAGGATACAAATAAGCAATTATTTCAAATACATACATGAGCCAAATTTCAAGAAGTTTTTGGCGCTTCACGTGACGGAAGAGGAAAATCCCCAACTGGACCACATTTGGCTCATAGCGATATGTAATGCAGCATCAGCCTTATTCTTGGTAACAGGGTATCTCCTAGTCAAACACAAATGTTGACTTAACAGTTGTCAAATTGCTGGTTCGTTTGGCCATTTGCATGGAAAACCGATTAGAAGTGCGGGAAAAAATGAATTGCGTTTCAGCAAACGTTTTGGCAATAAGTAACTCCGGAATAATATGAAGACTCACACGTTATGTCAAATGTCAGAGTGGACGGACAGTCAGAGGGCTTATTTGAGGCGTTGAGGCTAAAGACAGGCAAGTTAGTTAGATAATGACTTATTTAATGATAGAGCCAAGAATGGTGATTAAGATAAAAGAAGGATATAAACGGACGATAAATTATAGCAAGTGAATAGGCAAAGTGTAAAAGCGTTAGTAAATTCAGATTAGCTAATATGAAACCATATCTAAAGAGCACCATAAATAATGGCGATATAGTTAGAGATAGAGATAGAGCAATAAGTAACTCTAGAAAATGATGAATACTCTCAAGTTGGTTTTAAGTTAATGTGAAACTAAATGTAAAGATACAGCTGGAGGAAGTATAATCAAGAATAGAGATTGGCATATAAAAGGGCGATGAAGTATGGCAAATATATAGATAGGAGCAATAATAAGTAATGATTGTCAATCGCAGGGAATCCCTCAGCACGCACATAACACATGGCTACACTTAAAATTGCCAAATGATTCAAGTGCCTGATGATGATAATATCTAGGCGAGATTAGATTATAATGTTTGTAATTATGTATTATATACAACCATATTTCGATTAGCTAGTCTAGCTTACTAAATTGTCAAGGATTCGTTTCTGTTGATTTTACAGTATTTTACACACTCGAACATATGTTTCACTTAATGCATAAATTTGCACGCGAGGCATTGAATTGAATTAGTTGCAAGCTAATTGACCTGACCAAATTGCTGCACAACAAGCAACCGCCAGCAACAGCCAAAACTAAATTTCGTGATGTACAATATAAAATACTTTAATGAAAGTTTTCAAAGTTCGTTTTTTACAAGATTTATTCACTGTATGCTTACATCTAGTTGGGGTATCGGCCGCAGTATCGATATCCCTGTTATTAACATAAGTAATCGATAATGTTATATTGATATTTTCAACAAGTAGGCTATGGCAATTCCGATTATTCTAGTAGTCAAACCTACAACATTGTTCATTAGTAGTCCACAGCTCTCCGCAGCAGAATCTACTGAACTTATTTTCACTTGAAGAAAAACCAGCGAGTAAGAAATATCAAAGCGTGTTTTTCAAAATATATTTAAAAGTCTTCAAACCTGCAAGTTGAAAACACTCGACTTATATTTATCATATTTGTCGTGCGTTTAACTTATACGCATTTCATTTTTCATTTTTGCCAGAAATTTTCACTGACATTTTGACAGAAAATTTTCACTGACATTTTGACATTTTTTTTTCACTCGCTATTTCAGACAAACCGAAACAAAGCATTTATTGTTAATATCTGCTGAGGTATCAAATCAGATTTACAAACAAATTCTCAAAAATCGACCAAACTTTCAAGACGACGAAAAAGAGTTAAAAAAAAAACAAAATAACTATTCAAAATGACAGCAAATAATTGTGAAGTTGGTCTTGATCTAGACGTATTGGAATCAGTGTCATTCCAACTGGAGCGGAACATTAATGTGATGAAGAATTTGGATAATCAGGCAAGCACTTTAGCCGAAATCCTCAGCGAGCGTTTGCCGGATTTTGTGGCCAGACTAAACTCGATGAGCCGCGAGCAGATCGATTCGGAAAGAGAGTCCCTTAGGCAAATGTTTAACCAAGTCAGAAAATGCGGCGATGACAAATTTGAGATGCTTAAACGAACGCACGCACTGTTGCGCCCTTTGGTGTGCTTGGATGGATGGATGCCACAACCGACGACCCCAGAAAGCCATGGGTCAATCAGTGCGGCGACTGAAAGGCAGCCAGTTTCCTTAAATGAGGAGTCTCCAGAAAGAAAAAAACTCAAGAGTGACGTCCAAAAGAAAATGTTGTCTGTTGATAATTCCAAGGAACCATCAAACGAATTGGTGGACAAGCGGAACTCGATGAGCCCCGAGCAGATCGATTCGGAAAGAGAGTCCATTAGCCAAATGATTAACCAAGTCAGCCCTTGGGTGTGCCTGGATGGCGAGCCACAACCGACGACCCCAGAAAGCCATGGGTCAATCAGTGCGGCGACTGAAAGGCAGCCAGTTTCCTTAAATGAGGAGTCTCCAGAAAGAAAAAAACTCAAGAGTGACGTCCAAAAGAAAATGTTGTCTGTTGATAATTCCAAGGAACCATCAAACGAATTTGTGGACAAGCGGAACTCGATGAGCCCCGAGCAGATCGATTCGGAAAGAGAGTCCATTAGCCAAATGATTAACCAAGTCAGCCCTTGGGTGTGCCTGGATGGCGAGCCACAACCGACGACCCCAGAAAGCCATGGGTCAATCAGTGCGGCGACTGAAAGGCAGCCAGTTTCCTTAAATGAGGAGTCTCCAGAAAGAAAAAAACTCAAGAGTGACGTCCAAAAGAAAATGTTGTCTGTTGATAATTCCAAGGAACCATCAAACGAATTTGTGGACAAGCGGAACTCGATGAGCCCCGAGCAGATCGATTCGGAAAGAGAGTCCATTAGCCAAATGGTTAACCAAGTCAGCCCTTTGGTGTGCTTGGATGGCGAGCCACAGCCGACGACCCCAGAAAGCCATGGGTCAATCAGTGCGGCGACTGAAAGGCAGCCAGTTTCCTTAAATGAGGAGTCTCCAGAAAGAAAAAAACTCAAGAGTGACGTCCAAAAGAAAATGTTGTCTGTTGATAATTCCAAGGAACCATCAAACGAATTTGTGGACAAGCGGAACTCGATGAGCCCCGAGCAGATCGATTCGGAAAGAGAGTCCATTAGCCAAATGATTAACCAAGTCAGCCCTTGGGTGTGCCTGGATGGCGAGCCACAACCGACGACCCCAGAAAGCCATGGGTCAATCAGTGCGGCGACTGAAAGGCAGCCAGTTTCCTTAAATGAGGAGTCTCCAGAAAGAAAAAAACTCAAGAGTGACGTCCAAAAGAAAATGTTGTCTGTTGATAATTCCAAGGAACCATCAAACGAATTTGTGGACAAGCGGAACTCGATGAGCCCCGAGCAGATCGATTCGGAAAGAGAGTCCATTAGCCAAATGGTTAACCAAGTCAGCCCTTTGGTGTGCTTGGATGGCGAGCCACAGCCGACGACCCCAGAAAGCCATGGGTCAATCAGTGCGGCGACTGAAAGGCAGCCAGTTTCCTTAAATGAGGAGTCTCCAGAAAGAAAAAAACTCAAGAGTGACGTCCAAAAGAAAATGTTGTCTGTTGATAATTCCAAGGAACCATCAAACGAATTTGTGGACAAGCGGAACTCGATGAGCCCCGAGCAGATCGATTCGGAAAGAGAGTCCATTAGCCAAATGGTTAACCAAGTCAGCCCTTTGGTGTGCTTGGATGGCGAGCCACAACCGACGACCCCAGAAAGCCATGGGTCAACCAGTGCGGCGACTAAAAGGCAGCCAGTTTCCTTAAATGAGGAGTCTCCAGAAAGAAAAAAACTCAAGAGTGACGTCCTAAAGAAAATGTTGGCTGTTGATAATTCCAAGGAACCATCAAACGAATTTGTGGACAAGCGAAACTCGATGAGCCCCGAGCAGATCGATTCGGAAAGAGAGTCCATTAGCCAAATGGTTAACCAAGTCAGCCCTTTGGTGTGCTTGGATGGCGAGCCACAACCGACGACCCCAGAAAGCCATGGGTCAACCAGTGCGGCGACTAAAAGGCAGCCAGTTTCCTTGAATGAGGAGTCTCCAGAAAGAAAAAAACTCAAGAGTGACGTCCAAAAGAAAACGTTGGCTGTTGATAATTCCAAGGAACCATCAAACGAGGCAAAGATTGCACATGCCACCAAGTCTCCTCAGGCAATATGATTGCCTGCGACAATCCAGATTGCCCCACCGAGTGGTTTCACTTTCGCTGTGTGGGTCTCATTAAGAGCTATGCATCATTCAATAACTTTTTAAATCACTTTGAATAAAAAGTTTCTTTTCTTAAAACTATTCCTTGTTACCTTTAATTAGTTCTATTTGTTGTCACTTTTTCCCCCAACTTTAGATGATATATTTTTGTCCCGGTCGTTTTTGTAAAAATATCCAATTATCTTTAAGCTTCGCTAGATAATTCTTCTACTAAGTGCCTTGGGCCAAGCAACGTAAGCAACATCGATAATAATTCTATATTTATGCTAAAGTCTTTTAATTATCTCTTTGTTTCGCATATAGTAACTCTAGAAAATGATGAATACTCTCAAGTTGGTTTTAAGTTAATGTGAAACTAAATGTAAAGATACAGCTGGAGGAAGTATAATCAAGAATAGAGATTGGCATATAAAAGGGCGATGAAGTATGGCAAATATATAGATAGGAGCAATAATAAGTAATGATTGTCAATCGCAGGGAATCCCTCAGCACGCACATAACACATGGCTACACTTAAAATTGCCAAATGATTCAAGTGCCTGATGATGATAATATCTAGGCGAGATTAGATTATAATGTTTGTAATTATATATTATATACAACCATATTTCGATTAGCTAGTCTAGCTTACTAAATTGTCAAGGATTCGTTTCTGTTGATTTTACAGTATTTTACACACTCGAACATATGTTTCACTTAATGCATAAATTTGGAGGTCTAGCCGGGCACTGTGTCCTGTGGTCCTCTATTTTGCTGTTCTACGACCAACTCGTCTGATTTATGCACAGAGTCATGACTTTATCAACGCTGCATTTGCATAACAATGTATATTTCAGTTGTTGTTGTTGTTGTTGTTGTTGTTGTTTTTGCTGGTTGTGTATGTGGCTGGTAATTTATTGATAAGGCTGAGTTGTGTGCCATGTGTCTCTGCCACTCTCTCAACTCTCTGTGCACTCAATATGCTTGCGATTAAGGTGCCTCTGGCCAAGTAAAAAAAAAAATAATATTGAAAAAATTAATTTAGGAACATATAGAAAAAATGTGTATTTTCATGGCCCAATGATGCCGATATAATGTGCCACAAACTCAAACCTCAGCAACAGCCTCAACATGCTGCTGCTGCTGCTGCTTGTGCTGCTGCTGCTTGTGCTGCTGCTGCTTGTGCTGCTGCTGCTTGTGCTGCTGCTGCTTGTGCTGCTGCTGCTGATGATGATGATGATGATGATGCGCATGATGATGATTTGTTGCGCGTGAGAATGATGCTGAAGCTGAAGCTGGTTTTAATTTATGGGCCCTCCCCGTGACGTCGGCTGGTCGTTAGCATTGTGCCCCACCATTTATGAGCCACTCAAAGTGTTTTCCATAAATTTTAGCAGGTGTAATGGGCCTCCTAAGTGAATTTTCTTGTCGGCAAACAAAAAAGTCGACATAATTTGTCTTTTATAATTGCTGAAATAAAGACAGCTTTGAATCTAATTCCAGATTCGCAAATCAATTACATAAGCAGCGGATACACTCAACAAAAACACGGCATGTTCAAAATATACTCAATTCTGAAATCTTACCAAAAATTGGCATTATTTTTATGCATTTTTGAAATTGTTTCTTTGTCATAAATGATTGTACGAATTTATTTCCTGGTGAATTTATTTTTCATGCCAAACAAGTGGAAAGCTTTGCTTTTTTCTGATTGAAGACAAACATATCTATATTAAAGATATATCATACAAAATCGATGTGAACAATTTTCAGAGAGCTTAGCACGAAGAACATTTTTTTACGTTTACCATTTTGCATATCTTATGCAGCATTTCCAGCATTTGCAGTTTCGCGACTCTGTGAAAACCGCAAAGCGCAAATGAAGCGAAACGGCGTAGAAATTCAACAGGGGACAGTAACAAAATGAACGGAAACGGAAGTCGTCCCATCGCAATCGGTTGAAATTATGGCAGCCTTCGCCTCAAGGTCGCCTATAACCTAACAACAGATGACATTTCGTTTATTGGACGTCCGACGCTTCACCGATCAATTAATTTAAGCGCTTTTGTTATGAGCGAAAGGGTGACACAACTGGCGGGGGGGTGAGTGGAGGATGAGGTTGGGTGGAGTGGAGGTCAGTCGGTCAGAAGGGTGTTTTATTTGTCAAGGACTTTGGCGCTGTGTTCACTTTTCTGTCATTTGCATGCCTCATGACACTTTTCTGTCTTATTCTCAATTTCTGAAAGTGAAGCAAGAGGAAAAATGTGGGGCAATTATTGTAATTGAAATTTGGCTGAAGATGACATCATTTTATTATCTGTTGGTTGTTGGTTGACTTATGTAAGTGATAAGGAATGATTAATCATTTACTTGATTGCATATTGAGTGAACTGAAAAGAAATGAAAAATGGACTTGAGCAGTATCCAACATAAATTATAAAGTGGTTTCATTTAAATTATTTTGGTGCACATTTCACTTCGCATTTCAATTTCAACAACGCACGAAAATCACAAAATTAATTGCGTTACTTGAACATCAATAAATTTCTTATAGCCCCTCCAGCTCAGACCGCAAATGAATTCTGAGACTCGAACAACTTTCTCAACAGTTTGTAACCCACTTAAAAGAAATACCAACTCATTATGCCATCACAATGTGCCGAGAACAATGTCAAACAAAATTTGCCCAAGCATTTTTTCGATGACTCAGTGATTTGATTTTCAATTTAGCGGCCAATGAACCCTCGATGTAACAGTCATATTATGATTGTTATTGTTACTGTTAATGTTGTCTCAATTTGTTTCTGTTACTTGTTTGTAAGTGGCGCACGATGTCCATCGGCTCGTTAGATACCCATTTTTTTATATTTTCATTTTCATTTTCCTTTATTTTTGAAAGCACCACTTCAAAGGACAATGGCATAAAGACTGAGCACTCACACACAATCCATAAGCTGATGCCACATCCTAGAAAACACTCTACATCTGTCTCTCTCGGTTTTTAGTGATTTATGACGCTGCTGTCTGCGATGTGGAACTTTCGAATGTCCGCTTGTCATTTGTCGCTGTCTGTTATCCTCCGGACTACGAGCGCATCGAGGCGCTTCTAACTAAGTTCCCGGTTTCAGTGACCATTGTCCACTTTCCAAATTGCGCACTCTTCTCGCCTCATCCACGCAAAAGTTTCTTGATGTCGTCCGGCTGCCAACTGCCAAAGCGGACAAATGCAATAACTTTTAATGAGAATTTATGCTTTTTATTTTATCAGCTTGTTTCTATGAATTATCCATGTGCTTACAACGGTTCTGGATTGCAAACAGAGACCATTGAATAGTCCTCAAACATTGAAAACAGATGAAAATAAAAAGTCGACAAATGCTGCTTCTAACTTAACCTAATTGCAAACATGTCGATCTTTTGCTTTTCAAAAATTATTGTTTTATTTCCCAATTCATTTGCCTTAGCCAAAAAAAAGAAAACACAATTTAAAATATTTTGCTGCACATTTGCAATTAAATTAAGTGGCTTTTGCCATAGCTCTTCGTACTCGTCCGCATATTTGACATTTATTGTATTAAAACCAGTTCGCCCCTACTAATGGCTTTTAGTGCTGGCCATATTCACACTTAAAATTAAATTTAATGGCGGCCAAAGTGGTCAAAATGTTTTTGCACGCGAGGCATTGAATTGAATTAGTTGGAAGCTAATTGGCCTGGCCAAATTGCTGCACAACAAGCAACCGCCAGCAACAGCCAAAACTAAATTTCGTGATGTACAATATAAAATACTTTAATGAAAGTTTTCAAAGTTCGTTTTTTACAAAGAATAAAGATTTATTCACTGTATGCTTACATCTAGTTGGGGTATCGGCCGCAGTATCGATATCCCTGTTACTAACAGAAGTAATCGATAATGTTATATTGATATTTTCAACAAGTAGGCTATGGCAATTCCGATTATTCTAGTAGTCAAACCTACAACATAGTTCATTAGTAGTCCACAGCTCTCCACAGCAGAATCTACTGAACTTATCGATATCCCTGTTATTAACATAATCGATAATGTTATATTGATATTTTCAACAAGTAGGCTAAGGCAATTCCGATTATTCTAGTAGTCAAACCTACAACATAGTTCATTAGTAGTCCACAGCTCTCCGCAGCAGAATCTACTGAACTTATTTTCACTTGAAGAAAAACCAGCGAGTAAGAAATATCAAAGCGTGTTATTCAAAATATATTTAAAAGTCTTCAAACCTGCAAGTTGAAAACACTCGACTTATATTTATCATATTTGTCGTGCGTTTAACTTATACGCATTTCATTTTTCATTTTTGCCAGAAATTTTCACTGACATTTTGACAGAAAATTTTCACTGACATTTTGACATTTTTTTTCACTCGTTATTTCAGACAAACCGAAACAAAGCATTTATTGTTAATATCTGCTGAGGTATCAAATCAGATTTACAAACAAATTCTCAAAAATCGACCAAACTTTCCAGACGACGAAAAAGAGTTAAAAAAAAAAACAAAATAACTATTCAAAATGACAGCAAATAATTGTAAAGTTGATCTTGATCTAGACGTATTGGAATCAGTGTTATTCCAACTGGAGCGGAACATTAATGTGATGAAGAATTTGGATAATCAGGCAAGCACTTTAGCCGAAGTCCTCAGCGAGCGTGTGCCGGATTTTGTGGCCAGACTAAACTCGATGAGCCGCGAGCAGATCGATTCGGAAAGAGAGTCCCTTAGGCAAATGTTTATCCAAGCCATAAAATGCGACGTTGACAAATTTGAGTTGCTTAGACAAACGCACGCTCTGGTGCGCCCTTTGGTGTGCTTGGATGGATGGATGCCACAACCGATGACCCCAAAAAGCTATGGGTTTATCAGTGCGGCGACTGAAAGGCAGCCAGTTTCCTTAAATGAGGAGTCTCCAGAAGGAAAACCCAAGAGTGACGTCCAAAAGAAAATGTTGGCTGTTGATAATTCCAAGGAACCATCAAACGAGGCAAAGATTGCACATGCCACCAAGTCTCCTCAGGCAATATGATTGCCTGCGACAATCCAGATTGCCCCACCGAGTGGTTTCACTTTCGCTGTGTGGGTCTCATGAAGAGCTATGCATCATTCAATAACTTTTTAAATCACTTTGAATAAAAAGTTTCTTTTAAAACTATTCCTTGTTACCTTTAATTAGTTCTATTTGTTGTCACTTTTTCCCCCAACTTTAGATGATATATTTTATCCAATTATCTTTAAGCTTCGCTAGATAATTCTTTTACTAAGTGCCTTTAATCCTTTTAATTATCTCTTTGTTTCGCATTTGGGGTCCAAAGCAATCCATAAACAAGGCAGACAATTTTCGCGTATATTGACTACTTATGAGGGCCATGTACAGGGTGCTCAGGGGCTAAGCATAATTTAATTGTCTGGCAATCGAAGCACATCAACAACAATAAAACAAAACAACTACAAACAACAACAACAACAACCACAACACAACTACAACAACAACAACAACACAAAAAGAACTAACTACTCAGCAGAAGCCTGAACAATTATCGCTAGCCAGAACTTTGGTAATAAGGTTTTTGCGAGTACACCGAAAAAAATGCAATGTTTTTTTTCCATTAAATTTGTTTAAGAGTAATTTATTCAAGGCTTACTGAAGTTGTGCCAAATTCAACAGGCAGAAGGATGCCTCTCCCATCCCATAAAGTATACAAATATATATAGTATGTATAAATGTCTCATTCGCAGAGGCTTTTAGAGCAAGGGGCTTTATGTTTTGAGCAGAAAGCAGCACAAGCTTATCTATTTTATCGATAAGTTTCTCTGTTCTGTCAATATCTTTAAGCATCGATTTCCGATAGATATTTCTGATGGGGCATATCAAATATATATATTAACTCTCGACGTATTATTGATGATTTGTACAAATTTGTGCTAGCATTTTCTGCAGTTCACTTCATGCATTATTTTTCTGTGTTGGCAACAAGGCCAGCAGCTGATGGCAAAGATTTCAGGCGCTTAATTAGCCACACGTCGAGGAGCAAACTTGCTGAGCTTTAACATGCTCTAATTGAAATTATGTGCGTGTTTCTATATGTGTGTGCGTGTGTGCGTGTGTGTGTGTGTGTGTGCTATGTAACTTGATGATAACATTGAAATTGAGCCACATGCACAGACACGCACGCTTAGAGCCTTTCGTGTCCATATTAAGCACGCCCGTAGCCATCTCCCACTCCTTCTCTCTCTCTCTCTGTCTCTGTCTCTCTCTGTAGTTATTATCCATTGTATACACTTGGCATATTCATGTGCGGCGGTCAGCGGCTTTATTGAATTGGCTGCTGCTGCTGTTGCTGCAGCTGTTGCCATAGCAATAAATGCCTTTGTTCCTGTTGGCAACTCTTGCTATATTGGATTAATATTACACGCATAGAGTGTGTGCGTGTGTGTGTGCACAAAGAGGAAAGCTGCTTAAAGAATTCTAGTTTCCATTGCTGCAGTTGCATAAGGCACACTATGTAAATACCCTGTAAATAAATGCAGAATTGTCAGTCTATGACAGAAACTTCTATGTAATTTGAAAACTTTTAGCTTGAGCTCAACATTTACTTAACTTATTTCCCAACTTGTGAACAAAGATTCAGACTGGTTCTGCATACCCTGTTCGCTTGGCTATTCACTATCATTTCTGTCGCAGGGCAGCAAAAACAACGTCGACTGCAGCCAGGTCAATTCTCAACTGTTAATGACTACTTCAAAATTTGAGTTTCAGTGCGTGGGGGGGGGGGGGGGTCGTGAATTATGCTAATTTCTAGCTGTAAAGAAGTCGCCTGCTTCTTCATTCCTGTTAAGTGGCATACTAGGTAGCTGGAAAATAATCAGGTTGAACTGTACAGAAAGTGGGATTCAAAAGGCAAAAGGATATTATCATATATTATTATATTATATTATCACAAATCTGAATAGTTTTCAAACTATTACTGTTGAGCTAATGAGCTTTTTCAATAGCTATCGAATTTTTCCAAAGTCACACAAATAAATAGAAACGCACCGAAATTTGCCTTTCTTAAATTAAGTTTATTTGCCTTCGTGGCCAAAATTAAAAATAGTTACAATTGTTTATTAGAAGCTCCGATTTGAGCTTTACACCTTTAATTGTTCGAATTAATTTGTTGACTTGCGGTGTCGAATACAGTACCGCGACTTGAATTCTCGATTGACCAAATAGAACTAATTAGCTGCCGAATTGCAGCTGCTGCTTGCGCTCAGCCAAGGCAAAGGGCAAGCAAAGTGAAAACAAATGCAATAAAACGAAATGCCGATGAGCATATACAAAACAACAGTTATGATCGTTACGTTAATTTGCTCTTTATGCTGCGCAGAGCATAACTTATCAAAGAGAAAAATATTAAGAGAGAAGCTGCTTTAATTGTTGTTTGGCGCGGATACCTGCGTAACCAAACAATTACAATAAGCATATTCACATATAGCATATTAATCTTTCCCTTTTTATCAGATTTACAATTTTTAAGGTAATTCTTTATTTTTGTGAATATTGTTTGTTGTTTGCGCACTTGTCTACTTCGCAGTCTGTTTTTGGGTGCAGTGTACTGAAGGATGCTTGGTGGCAGCTGCGGTTTTGTGGCCCACCATCAAGATGGCTCAAATGTGTCTCGTAAAAGGTGCAAAGTGATTGGCCGTTTAATATTTTACAGTTGGAATTACATTTTCAACAGACACAAATTTTGCTGGCGTTTCATTTTATGTACTCTTGTTTTTCCACGTTTTTTTTCAATCTTTTTGTGGCCATTTTTATGTGCGAGTTTTGAATGGCCGAGCCACAGGTGGTTTTTGTTGCACGTTCGTCGCTGCGGTCATTTTGCCTGAGGTCAATTTGCAGTCACGTACACGCAGGCGACCCGGAGTTGAATGACACACCAAGGATCCCGCACAAAGGAGCCTCGAACGAGAAATTTGAATGTACATTCAAACATACGAACAGATTTGCCAAGTGCCAAATTGCATATGTTTGGCTGGCTCAACAGAAACAAAATTGAAATTGTGCCACAAATTTATATTCAAATCATTGCAAATTTACTCAAGAATTTTGTTTTACTTCAAGTTCAGTATGTTTAATATCATTTTCTGTATTTTATTCCCAATAATAATTTATTTTTAGCTCAGTTTTCATTTCAACTCCCCAAACAGCTTTTGCCATTTACGTTGTGGTTCGTGTCTCGACTTCGAACTGAAAGCTTTGCGCTACGTAAGCTGTGCAGTCGCTGTCAGCGTTGCGTATGCGTATTTTTTTGTTGCAAAATAAATATTTGAGATAAGCCACAAGTTGAGTAACAAGTGTGCAAATGTGTGTGAAAACTTATTAGCTCATTCAAATATGCGCTTCTTTATATGTTTAGGGATTTTGTCACAGATAAACAACAAAATAACAAGCAAACCAAATATTTTCTTCACAATGTTGCATTTTCATAGCTGGAATTACTTTTGAAAATCAATCAAAATGTCAGTCAATACACATACTTTACACAAATAACAACTGCCTTAGACTCATTGAGTAATCATTTAATTTCCTTAGACACTTAGACTCGCAATAATTTTCTCAGCAGCTGAGCATATTCAATGTTTGACAAGCCTCCTTTTTGGTGTGCGTCGCACGACGTCAATTTGTCGTAAAGTTACCTTAATGATACTTGGCAAAGTTGTCAGCCATTTGAATGTTGCAAATAATTGAGTGCTGAGAATTGTTAGCGGGTTTTAGCGTATTTTACACATAATTTCCGTCATTGCTCGATTGCAGTTTGCATTTGCAATTTGCATCTTTTGACAGGGGCGAGTTTCTCAGTCATATCCATATATATATTCATTACGTAGATATTATGCGGTTCTCAGTTGCGACTTCTGACCCTGAAGTTGTCGCCACAATGTCGCTGATTTGTTTAACCATCTGATTGAAACTGGGCTAACAATAGGGTATATCCATTGATAACTGAGATTTGATAAGAGACACAGAGATCAAATAAGCTAAAGGTTATAGTATATATATTGACTTAATGCTTCAAATAAATGATCTAACTGTATAAAATAGTTGCTCAAAGCTTTAATTAGCACGTTTAACTACTGAAAACTGAGCTTTTTTTAAAGAGCAAGGAAAGGAAGCTTTTTCATAGCTTGAAGTATTTGAAAGTCGTGCTTGCCGCGTTCTCTTAAATTATAGTTGCTTAATTTATTTGCTTTACTGTTTTCTTTCGTTTCTTTCTGCGTTTGCATCCTCTGCCTCTGCTTTGACTTTGACTGCTCTCTCGTCTGTTGCTTTGTTACTCGTGCTTTTCTTCTTTTCCTTCCTTCTTTTTTTGTTGTCATTTGTGCAGCACGGTGTGCATTCGATTAACACCTCGTTTTGTTTTCTGTTTTTTTTTGCATTCTCAACAACCGTTTTGCATTACAAATGTCCCGTTGTGGTTTGCTATTGATATTTTTGCTTTTGTTGTTGTTGTTGATTTTGAATTTGTTGTTTTTTAGTTTTGTTGCGTTGATTATCTTGGCTTTAAATTGTGCGACTTGTTGTTGTTGTTGTTGCTGATTATTCTCTGTCTGTGTTTCGGTTTCTGTTTCTGTTTGCGTTGTGACTTGGACAATTGTCTGAGTTGTTGATATAACACTTAGATAGCAGACGCTACAACAATGCATTTGTTTGCATCCACACAAAACGTGACCGTTATAAGCGCTGATTTGTTTTTAAAAAACACATAAATTGTTTTGTTATTTTTTTGCAATGCAAAAAAGTTTACAAGCTATTTTAACGAACACCAATTCTGGCATTTTTCTAAGAGATAGGGAGAGAGAGAGAGAGAGAGAATCTTAAATGCGAGCTTTAAATACTCCTTTTTTTTTGTCCTTTTCTGTCATTTGTGTTTTGGCAGAAGCAGACTTTAAGAGAGACTTTTGTATTGATCGTTTAAAGAGAGTTCAAAATTGAACAGTGGCAAACCTCACTCTGTCTTTACTGATTGAATTATGCAACTATTTTTCAACTGCAACTGTAAATGTTAATTTGTGTTCATTGAGTAAAATAAATTCAATTTCGTTTGAGTTTTGGCTCGAGTTTCCTCTTCTAACCAGCAGATTTCACACTCTCCCTCTCTCACACTCTCTATTTGCTCTTTTTTGGCATGCATTTGTAAATCAATTGGGTTGATTGTGTTAGAGAGGGGGCATCGGGGAGTGGCCACCAAAAACCTAATTGAATCAAATATGAGCGCCAATCAGAAGCAAAAGATTTTCCCACACAATTGGCGCATTTCGCCTTTAAATGTGTGTTTTATTTTGAATGGTGATTCGAATCACGATGATGATGATGATGGTGATGATGATGATGACGATGATGATGATGATGATGACGATGATGATGATGATGATGGGAGTGTAATGCAATTTTGTATTTAGAAATATGCAATTGAAACAAGCGATAACAAGCAAAAGTATAAATATCAATAACAACAACAACAACAACAACAACAACAACAACATGTTGAATTGATTTCAATGGAAACTAAGTGACGTAGTTTCGCGTCTTGTTTGCCAATTTATATTTAAACTCTTGTTTTCACAAAAAATAATACAAAATTCGTTTGTGCTTGACTTGCCCGCTGTCAAAAGTCAGCAGATCTGGTCTTTTGTTCCGTCCGGCCGTGTAGAACATAAACTATTTCGTCAGTCTTTATCTGGCCTTATATATTATGTATATGCATACATATGTATGTGTATGCAAATGTATCTGTGTATCTTCACTCAATTGGCTCGTGTTTGACGCCTCACCTGGAACTATGCTTATACTTTAAGTAAGTTAAGTTTGGCAACGTGTCCAAACTAGATATGTATATAATGCAGATATACGTCAGCATGCCATAGATAACTCAGACTTTTGTTGGCTTATTTGTGTTTGTTGTTGTGCCACAAATGAAACGAAAGTTCTTCGATTCTATAATTCTAGAATGTGTCTGCTTCAGTTCATTGGCAGCCAATTGGCTTACTGCTAATTGTTTTAATCAATCAAAACTATATTATATTATACTATTATACTATAGTGTACTCTATATGGATGCCACCAACATCTTGCAAGTTGTTTGTGTCTCTGTTTTTTGTTGTTTCTCTGATGGGGCATGTGATTCGTGGCATTTTGAACAAACTACGGTTTGTTTTGCGGAATCTTTCGAAATCACATGTGCAATCTTTGTTTTGTTTTATGGCAACCGCAGCAAAAAAAAAAACCGGCGAGGTAAACGTAAAAAGAACGCCACGAATTTCGTATACACTATCGATTCAATCATTTGCACATTATTTATGCCTTATTCAATCTTTTTGGCAATTGCATTACTCAACATTTTTTGCCAGATTTATTTCAACATTCCTCAGTTCTGGCAACTGGCATACAACGTTTCCGGGTTAGACGTCGTCGACGTCTTTGTCCGACAGCTGTTCAACAGTTATGAATGTAAATCTGTACAATATGCATGCTTATTTATTATAATTAATCATTTAGTAGTTAAGCGCTTATTTATGCCTATTTATGCCAAATGTGCTTACCTCAAAGGTGAAAAAGCAGCCTGTGCCTTGAGAGAAGAGAAAGAGCGAGGGGGAACAGTCGGACAGTGCAGGAAATACATTTTTTCTTAGAAGATTTGAGCAAAGCTGGAAGAAGCAGTGCACGTCACTGCACCCAGATGGGAGCGCATGCCTTACGCTCTCTCCCCCTTCCAATGTGGCCTCTCGCAGGGAGTAAGAGCGCAAAAGCGATGATCGTTTTTGGTTTGCTGATCAGTTTACGCGGAGAGCTCGTCGCGTGCAGTTCGTTTAGTCGTCTGTTCGCTTTGCCGAAAGTTGAGAACGCAAAAACAAACGAAGTCGCCCTCGCGCTCGCTGGAAACAAATATCATAATCATCATACTGATAATGATGAACTGATCCGGCGGCTGATCGTGTGTCGTGTTTGTGTGTGCGTGTTTTTTTTTTGTATCTGTAGAAGTTTGTGTTGTGTTAACTGCGGCAAAGTCAGGCAGCAAATAACCAACAACAACAAAGCAGCAAAGAAATTACAAATTGTGAAACGAACTTTTGTATTGGGCAGCCTAAACGGTAAACCCAAAATAAGAAAGAGCACAAGTAAAAGAGCAAAGTGCATAAAGCAAAAGGCAAAAAGAAGCAGCTGAATCTACCAAAAAAAACTGCGCTGTTTAATTGTGTCTGTTTGTGTGTGTGTTTATACTAAAAAAAAAAAAGTGTTTCTCTGTATTGGTTACTGGTTGTTGAAGTGTTGTTCAAAACAAACCAGAAAGCAGCGAGCAAAAAGAAATAGTTAAGAAGTTTCCTAAAAATTTCCACTAAAAACGATGTTATTAATCATTTTGTAAGGCATTGCAAAAAGAGCGCAAGCGAAAGAAGCAAAGAAATTACTGTGTTTGTTGTTGTCGTCGTCGCAGTCCCTCAAGCACGATATAATTTATTATACAGCGACCGTTTTTTTTCGTTGCCCCCCCTCCCGCACCACCAAAAAAAAAGAAAAAAACGAGAAGAGGAAGCAGACGAAACGCGAAATTTTCAAACGAAAGTTGCGCCGAACAAAATCAAATTTATATAGTGCCTAGGTACGAGAGCTGTGTGTGTGTGTGTGTGTGCGAGTGTGTGTGTGTGTGTGTGCGAGTGTGTATTAATTGTGATTTCAATAAATGCAAAATAATATTAGTTATTATTGCATATGATAAATAAGCCAGTATTTTGTGCTCTGTTTTCTTGCTGTGATCATCAAGTGCACAAAATAATAAAATAAATAATTAACGGTGAGTAATTGCAAATGTTATTTTAGTTATGAAAATATAATATATATATATTTATATATATATGATGATTAGTTTTGCACCTCAAGTAATTTTTTTCAATTGAATGAACATAAACTAAAAAAAAAAAACTATCTGACTGCAGGGAAATCCCTTCTACTTTGCTTGTTTTACATGCTTTTCTAGTTCTTTTTCATTATGTGCTTTCATTTGCTTTATTTCGTCTCTTTACAAGTGAAATTCTTCAAATTTTTGTTTACATTTCTTTGCTCTAAATTTTTTTTTTTTTTTTTTTTTTGTGTATTTGTGAAGCATTTTTGGCTGCTTGAGACTGTCAGAAGTTTTGTTTCTTACCTCTGCTTCTTTTAGTTTCGATTTTTAGCAAGAGTGTTCAACTCGTTAAGCGTATAACGGAACTTTTGAATAGGTGTAGAGAGAGAGAGAGAGAGTGAGAGAGAGAGAGTTAAATATGGGCTACATATTGAATGGTCATGAGATAACTTTAACCCAGAAGCACTTGAAGTTTATGGTTAGCCCCTCTCCCTCACACACACCCCCCCACTCCTTAGCCCCACACTACATCTGTTTGCCCCTTCAGCCATTCGTTTTGAGACACGTACTCACTAAAATCAACTTTTACGGTCATTTTTTTTTTATTTTTCTTTCGTATGTGGAGAACTGAACGACATTTTGTTGCCTTGGCGCATTTTGTTCAGTTTACAGTTAGTTAATAAGGTGGCTAAGAAACAGTTTAAACATTTCAACTTAACGAAGTTTGCTAAATGTTAAAATGCAGTGCAAACAGCGCCACACTCGCTGACATAAGTAAACGCACAGGCCACCCAAAAATGCAAATAATCGTGCACCAATATACATATATATATATATATATATATGCCACGAGTTGGGGGAACTAGTCGAGCACTTCCTGCTCGATATCAATGACGCAAAAGGTTTCTAGCTGACATTTGCTTTCAACACTTGTTCAATCCCCAGTTGCAGCCCAAACGTGACTCGCCTGCTAACTGTCTAATTAGCTTTGCTTTTGTATTAGCCGTACCTTAAATTCCCTGTGGCCACCATTTGAAATTAGTAGAAGAGTTGACATAGCAAGGTTATATCTGAATTTGATCTTCTGCTGATCTGATTTCGAAGTCTTTAAATGCTTGGCATGAATATATAAATATGTATAGGGTATGTCTTAGTCGAACACTATAATTTTTATATATACATATGTGAGTATTTAAATGCTTCTGGTTCACTTGAGATTTTCCAGGGTATCTGTTAGTCGAACACTCTTTTTGTATGCTTCTGGCTAGTCGCAGTCCTTTCTGATGGACTTTGGACTTACCTTCACTGATAGGCTTAGTTCTAGGGCATCTTCTAGTCCATCAGTTCCTTGTTTTCCAGTTTTCATGATTATTGTTATGATTGCTGCTGTAGGCTGGTAAAAATCCAATTAGCTCGCTTTGGGTGTATTTTATGGAGTGGTGTTTTTGTGGGCGCCGAGTGCAAATAAATTTAATCAAAATGACACTTTGTCTCTCTGTATGTCTGTCTGTCTGTCTGTCTGTCTGTCTGTGTGCTTGTCAGTTTTGCCGACGTTTTGTTGGCATGTTGGCATTTAGTAAGATAACTTTTAACCGGAGATAAGTAAATGTCTTTTATTTCGGCATTGAGCTGTGATAATCATTTTCGGCAATTGGAATGTGAAATATACGATTTTGATATGAGACTATCATTTATTAGTGGTAATTTAGAGTGTAAACATACATTCACTGGGGCTGCATGCTGATGTTCATTGATATCTTTAACTCTGGAAATGACTATTTAATTGATTGAAGTTTGTTAGGTTAGACAGTAGTAAGTTGGTTGGCTTATTGGCGCATATATCTATCTACATATCTAATTCATCACACCATAAGTATAAGTAAATAATGATGCTATCTTTGCTTAGAACTTAAGTTGGATTGTACTTTAATAAAGCGAGTTTCTTGGCAGCAACTTAATTATTAAGCGTGATTCACCAAATTGTGCAGCCTCACAACAACACTCACCAATTAATTGGCATTGATTTAGTGTCAACACAAACTGAGTATTTCTGGATTGCATTGGATATGAAAGTGAGTCAAAAGTGGCACAGTTAAGTTCAAAAAAATGTCGTAAACTAGTTTCAAAAGAGTTAATGATTTCGCCCGCTTACAACTCGAATGAATCAGCTAACCGCGAACAGGTGCGAATTGTTCCCTTTCCTGCACTCGACTCGAGGATGAAGCTGATTTGCGAAAATTGCCGGAAATCATTTTGAGACATAAATTTAGACGTCATTTACAGGCACTGTTGACGTCCACTGTTAATGAAGTGAAGTTGGCCGACAAACACACACACAGTTGACCAGCCGGCCAAGTAATGGCCATGAATCATGCATATCATCATCATCATCATCATTATCAACAGGTGCGCCGCTCAGACACAAAAAAAAATTAATAATAAGAAGAAAAAAAAAAAATGAAGAGTTGACAAAGTTGGGAAACCACTCACGGACATTTCTCAAAAATTGATCCACTCAATTAGCATATTTGTGTAAATCCGTGAAACGCGTGGCTTTTAGCATACTTAAGCTGGAATCTGTATAAGTAAGCAAAACTTTGCAATCTATGCACTGGCAAAAAAAAAAACCAATAAAGAATTCATTGCTTATAGATGGAATGGAACCCTTAACAAATCAGCGCTGAAATAATGACTTATATCTCATGTCTTATATCATCAACACTGAATGGCAAAGATTTTCCCAGAGCAAGGAATAGTGGAAACTGTGATGTTGCCCCAGGAATATAATGAAAATAATGTATTATTCCAAGTGTAGCACTCTCCGCACATCTTTTTAATATTAGGACACACACATACACACACACACACACACAATGACACAGGCATTTTATCAGCACTCACAAATCTGCGCAAACAACAAATATTTATCAGTCAGCGCACAGATAATGTTGCATATAGTACATAAAGGTGTTTATATGTATCATATATCTTATCTATCGTGACATGATGCATGTCAGCATTTCGAACAACGCACATAACCGCAACTGTGCCCCTTCTCCACCCAGCCACGTCCTAGTTAATTCACATTCAACTGGTTGCCTGTGGTGGTGCTCCCAAATATGAGTAGTCATATCGACCAGGGTTGCCATTTGGCATGCAGCAAGTGCTCCCATCAAGGCGACAATATTATTTATATATATTTTTGTTGTTTGTGTGCTCAACTTTAAGTTTTATGTGCCAAACAATTACCAAAAAAACAAAAAAAAAAAAACCAAAAATCAACTGTTCAAACAATTGCGGAAATTTTGCTGCTTTGTGTGTGCAATGCGCATTATGAATGCTCTATATATATAGTATAAAAATGATAATAATACTTGAATCAACAAAATCTGAAAAAGTTGTATCGATTTTTGTAAAGTTTTGAAAGGTAAGTTCAAATTGATTGGAGAAAAAGACGTAATTGCCGCTCTCATTGGTCAATTTGAAATGTTGCTTCGAAAATTGCTGGAAGCACATCTTAAATAATGTTTCCTTTAGATCTCAGGAAATAGTTTAAAGTCAGTTTTATGGAAAAACACAAAAATTTCCTCGCTGATTCCCAGAAAACCCAGCGCAAGCAAATCTGACATCGAGTTCACTTTATATCTCTGTTGATGTTTACTTAGGGTAAACAAAATATTAAAATGCCGGTCATGGGAATGCACATTTCGGGTTGATTGATTTGTTGGCCTGGTCATCGAGCTTGTTGTTGTTGTTGTTGTTGTTGATTTGTTGCCTTGGCCAAGCTGTAACGTTTCTGCTCTGCTCTGCTCTGCTCTGCTCTTGGCTTCTCTCGTTTTTGCTTGTGGACCGACCCCGTCAAGTCTCACCTAGATTGGTTTTTTGGCTCATTATATTATTCAGCTGCCATAGGAATAATCTGTTGAATAACAACCCTTTTTGCTTACCAAGTTATCCTAACCAAACGAAGTCATCAACATAGGACTAATTCATCAATCGGTCGGTTTCTTGAATTTATAGTTATATGTCGGAAATCATATTTGAAACCCAATAAAGATTCTCACATTCGTGCTGGGACTTTGGAGTGTTGATGGATGAGCCAGAGAAGGGCCACTATATAATAATATTTGCAAGGGTATTTAATCTACGGCGTACTTTATCTATTATCTGCTATCTGTTCAATGATGTTTTTTTTGGGATAATATTTGGGTGTTGTTTGCCCATCGTCAATTGCTGTTTGGCATTTGTTATTTGTTGGTTTTGTGCGTTCACAACAAATGCAACAATTGAAACCATCATTTTTTGCTGACGGTCTCGTGGTCTGTGCGCAGTACGTGGTTAGCCATTGTTAATATCATTGTTGTTGTTGTTGTTGTTGTTGTTGTTGCTGCTATGACTGTTGGTATTTTCATGATTACGCATTTTATCGGTTGGTTGGTTTATTTATTTTTTTTTATTATTATATTGCGCGATTTTAGCATGAGCAAAACGGTCAACATTTGATCAACAAACAAGAGCGAGATACGCCTCTAGCCTGTTCAAAATTATTATAAATTATAAGTTTAACATGATTTTGTGGAATTGAGGCCATTATAATGTGACTGTCGATTTCTTGTGTTAACACTAATTGTCTAAATCAATGGGGAACGAAGAAGCCGATAAGCAAGCAAGAATGGGGGCAGAAAGACCCATGATAGGCCCTGATAGGCCCTATATCAGGGATGAAGAAAGACTGATGCGGGAACGGAGCTGGGCTGAGACACCAGGACTCCGACAAGCCAGAAGTCTCCTAGGTGGCTACAATCAAAAGCGATTTAAGCAAATGATATCCATGGGGAAGAATAGACTCAGAATACTCGCAGGTCTATTGACAGGACACTGTAGACTGAGAAGTCACCTAACCAAATTAGGTATTTACAGCAGCAACATATGCAGGTTCTGCGGACACGAGGAGGAATCCTCAACGCACATCCTAGCAGACTGCGTCGCCTTAACCAGGAAAAGATGCAGCATCCTACCATGAGGCCCAAGGACATAGAAACCCTCAACCCAACAAAGATTCTGGCAATCGTGCAGGAGTTGGGATTGATGGAAGAGCTGTAGGCTCAATAGACCTTATAGGTCGCAGTGCTAACTATCCCCAATTATAATAATAATAAAAAAAAAACGGAAAAAGTGAAAACGACTTTTCCATTAACAATAATTTTGATGAAATATTAAATTAATAATAACATAATTGAGAGCAAAACTGAGTTTACATACATGTACATGTACATGGAAATAAATAATTATAAATTAATTCTGATATTTATACTGATTCTGATACCGTAAAATATTGAGTTTATAATTTGTTTACTCACGTTGAATATATTTGAATGAATTGAGAAAAATCGCACATAAATTGCATTTCAGTTGAGATTCTTGAGTGCGAACAATTAGATTCCCAGCGCTTGTTGTACAGTTAGATATGCATTTTCAGTTATCTAATTAGCGGTTAACAAATGCCGGCCAACCTTCTCCCCTTCGCACCTTCGCACCTCCTCCCATCCGAGCGATTCTTTATTTTGTTTTTCCAGTTTTTTGCAATTTGTTTGTTATTGTTTATATAAACTATTTGTATGTACACGTATGTAAACAAAGTGCGCAGTTCTGAAGTATGTATATGTATGTATATGTATTTATCCAGACCCTGACCCTGGCCTATGATAATCACCGACAATTTCTGATCGTCACATTCGACAATTGGACGCCACAATTAATAAATGAAATTGGTTGAAATTTGTACAGATAAACAATATTCCAATGTGTCCAACCGATTATGAATATATGTATTTCAAAATGTGACTATTCTCGTTATCGGTAATCGAATTGTTCAAATATTGTGCAAGCGACGAAAGTAATCGTTCAAATCAACTAAACAAATTTGAAGACTCGAGCTTTTTCGATTTTTAAGCTGGGCTAGTCAGGGACGAAGAGAAGGCTGAGGCGAGAACGGAGCTGGGCAGAGGCACCAGGACTCCGACAAGCCAGAAGTCTTTTATGTGGCTATAATCAAAATCGATTTAAGCAAGTAATATCCATGGGGAAGAACAGGCTGGGGTTGATGGAAGAGCTGTAGGCTCAGTAGGCTTGTGCTCAGGCACAATAGGCCTTATAATAATAATAAAGATGGACTAGATCGCCTCGGCTGTTGATACTGATCAAGAATACGAAATAAATGATGCTTCCTTCTACCTGTTTGCACTGCGACCTATGAGGTCTATTGTGCCCCCTTACTGAGCCTACAGCTCTTCCATCAACCCCAGCAACTCCTGCACGATTGCTAGAATCTTTGTTGGGTTGAGGGTTTCTATGTCCTTGGGCCTCATGATATGCTGCCCTATGATGCTGCATCTTTTCCTGGTTAAGGCGACGCATTTTGTTAGGATGAGCTTGCCGTGAACAGGCCTTGAATGCCATTGTTCACCCATGGCTCCTGCACAAGGGCTAGCCCGAGATGCCGTTTGGTAAACATCCTCGCTAGGAGGCTGCCTTGGCACGGCTGATGTTTACCTGGGCCAGTCCCGTTGTGATGACTCCCGTCATCTACTAGAGGAGGGGCTACTACTTGCATGGTGGCTGGGGCCCGGAGCAGCACCCGTCACCGCTGCCCGGCAGTGTGACGTCAGCTTCTTCCTCCTCTCTTAACTCCTCTTTTAATTCTTGCGAGGACATTATTGTGTCCCCGTCTTCCACTTCACCCAGTTCTTCTGGGCCGAGCGTCATGTCCGCCAAGTCCTCATCTTCCGCCAGGTCTTCCGACGGATCGATGACGATTGACGGATGATTGCTTGGTCCGTCCGCTGGGTGCACCTCCTTGGCCTTCTTCTTTCTTCTTCTTCCTCAGACCATTCACGGGGATATTCCCGTACCGAAAGTTGATCTGGTGCCCATTCTCGACGATCGTCCTCTTGGACAATTCGTCTATTCCAATTACGTGGAGGGCTCCTTCACCCTCGTTCCTCCTAGTAATTACTTTCCATGTGGAAATGTCCATCTTGTTCTGGAACCCGATAAGGGGCATCAGGGACTCGCTGGACCGTTCTTTACTTCTTGGGCAGAATATTGTGATGCAGTGGGGCGTACCAGATACATTTGTACCACAAATTTTTGTAATTGTTTTCTGTTTTCTTGCCTCTGTTTGTGTTATCAACAAATTGCAATCAAAACGCGCAGCTGCAGAGATTTATAGTTTTAGCTGTTTTTCTGTTTACCCTGACGCCATATTATATACATATATATTTTTTGATATTGTGCGAAATGAAAACAGCAAATATTGGCAAATATTTAGTTCGCAAATTAACCACATTTTTTTTTGTTGTTTCTTTGGATACACTTTCTATAACTATAAGTCTTATAGACTTTAAAACTATCAATATCAAATCATTATGTCCCAAAATATGGTTCATATATTGTTTATTTTGGTTATGTTAAGCCAGGCTTTATCAGCTGGTGTCATTTTGGCTTAACATAACCTACGATCCACATCCGCTCTCACAGCGCACTCAGCGCTGTTATCAATAACATAAATGTTATAATGTTAACATTGAATCAATCCTTGTAGACACAAGAAGTAGTGGATATTTTCCAAGTGAAATCAAATATCCAAAGTGATCTAAAACAACCCAAGAAGAAGAAGAAGCAAAGGAAAAAGACACACACCCCCCCCCCCCCCCCCCGCCCACATTTTCATATATGTGCCACATTGTTGCCACATTGAGTCTCCAAATCTCATTTGCATACGAAAATAATCAAAAATCAAATTTTGAATTTCACACTTGCCATATATATTATTGCAGTGTATTCAAACTTCCACAGGCAACAAATACTTCTTCATTTTATCACATATTTTTCTCATATTTTTTTATTTGTTTCTAATTAGTTTCTTTTAATTATGTTTAATTGAATTCGGCAGCGTTGCTTTTGCTTCATTGCTTTCATTTGCGTTTTTGTCTCTCTCCTCCTTCTCTCCTTCTCTCTTTCTCAGTTTCTTTTTGAAATTTTATTTCTTTTACTTAACGTCTCCGCCGTCGGCAACAGCAGAAATCTAAACGCAATCAGTGGAAGAGAGGGGGATGTTTGTGTGGGGGGGTGAATCGGCAGTTCATTGACATTTCTCGGATTTGAGGGGACACAATTTGACTGTGAATAGACATCGATTGAAATGCGGCGCAACAGTTGGCAGAGATAAAAAATAAAAATAAAAAGTCAAGGTCGTTGGCGTCGCTGATAACAATGAGAGCGAATGGGAGCGAAAAGAGAAGAAGGAGAGCCGCAAGCACAGCTGATAAGGCCAACAACAGAAGCAGCTCTAATTGATTGCTCAACTCAATATAAAGACGCAGAATCGGCTCTATATACAATATCTAACCCAAGCATTCAATTAAACCATATATTTTGCCCATTTCCAAAGAAAACAAATGGAAAGAAAACTGCAAAATATTATGTGGAATTTGTGGTGAATGTTTTTATGACGCAAATCACAATTGACTTCGCTGCAATGGTACACACATCAGCATATAGTATATATAGAGTCTGATTGGCTGACTTTGGCACCGTCTTGATTAGTCTTCCATGTGAATCATACGATTTGTGAGCATGCATTTTCTTTGGAATCAATTTTGGATTGTTTGCAGCTATTGCTTAAGAATGTTTCAAAATATTTACTCTACTGAAAAACCATTAGATTCAAGTAGCTGAATTACGATTATCATATCATTTGCAGCTTATACGATCTGAAAGACAACTTTACACATTATAATTGGGGATAGTTAGCACTGCGACCTATAAGGTCTATTGTGCCCCAACTTTACATAATATTTCATGCAAAACTCTTCAAATTTGGCTTAAACTTTATGTGGCCAAAAGTTCAAGTTTTGGGCTAATGATGTTTTTTGTCTGGGCTCCATTAATCAGCGCTGTCATTCATAATGCGGCTTTTGCAGTGCTTTTGGTTGGGGAATTCAAATTTGCTGTTGGCGGATATACTTTGCGGATGTACACGCAAAAACCAATACTGGTTCACAATGTTGGCGCCCAACTATTTGGCTTATGGGCGCCAATTCGCAATCGCAATTAATCAGCAAATTTGGAAATTTGTATATCTAATGTTTTGCTTTGTTTTTACATCAATTACAGATATCCGGATATTAAGTGAATACATATAGATACATATAGAAATGGCCTCATCACCCAATCAAGCTGCTCCTCCCGTTTTATGGCGTGCTCGTCGCAAAATTGGTAAGTACCCAAACTTAACTGAATAATTACTAATCAAACATGAATATAGTAAGAACATATTAAATCATCCACTGGATGTTGATCGAGGTTAGGTTGAAGAAATCGGATTAAGAAGGAGATATTTACAGGGAGCATTATAATTTTGTTGTGAAGTTTGTAATGTAGGTTCAAAAGCAACAGACTCATGTTATATACTTATATATATGCTTGATCAACATCGACAATCGCGTTGCTGTTACTTAGTAACCCAGTCTGAAACTTATCTTGATCGAATTTGGTATATAACATATTTAAAGAAAAACTTTTCATTTCGAAAGATATCTTATGATAGCCAGATTGAGGCCAAATATCTTCCAGATTCGACAACTATATGATATCATTAATAAGAGTTTTCGATTATACTGAACGTTGAATGGTATGTTATCTTCGGCTTGCCTAAGTTGGGCGATCTCATTTGTTTTCATTAGCTTTTCCAACATTTCCTATTAGCTGATTGCTGTGAAAGCATTGTCTCAGTATGACGAATTTAATGTGCTTGCCCCCGAAATAAACATTCCATTGTCCAGCTCTGCGTCAAAGTTCATTGGCATGCTTGATCCTTGATGTCTTGCCCCTTAATTCGCAGCATGTTTTAGCGTTCATTATTGTTCATTCCCAGCAGCTAAAGACAACAACAACAGCTCTGAATTACTCTTAAATGAGTGACTTCGAACGCTTGACTTTTGCCTGCACAAAAAGTTTTTAAGTTTGTAGAAATACACAGAGTGCTTCTTCTAGTTGAACAACCCCAATATCTGCTCTGTTCTGCTCTGTTCTGCTCTGCTCTATTCTGCTCTGCTCTGCTCTGCTCTGCTCTGCTCTGCTCTACCTTGCTCTGCTCTGCTCTGCTCTGTTCTGCTCTGCTCTGTTCTGCTCTGCTCTGCTCTGTTCTGCTCTGCTCTGTTCTGCTCTGCTCTGCTCTGTTCTGCTCTGCTCTGCTCTGCTCTGTTCTGCTCTGCTCTGCTCTGCTCTGCTCTGCTCTGTTCTGCTCTGTTCTGCTCTGCTCTGCTCTGCTCTGCCCTGCTCTGCTCTGCTCTACTCTGCTCTACTCTACTCTGCTCTGCTCTGCTCTGTTCTGCTCTGCTCTGCTCTGCCAATTTTGCCAATTTGATGGTCTTTTCTTCAAGTCAATAAGACCTCAAGCAAGCAAGGCTTATCGTAGTCGTTGGCAGATGCATTTTTGTGTACTAATGTTTAAAATGAAGCACTTGGAAAAATTCGCATTCTTTCTACATAAACTATATTAATAAATTGTCTCATATGTAATGCTGCTTCAGCTGTCGAAATTAATGGTGCGGCAATCAATGCTTGTCTGGCTTGCCCCCATTTGTGGCCAACTGTTATTGTTTGGCTTAAGCTAGACGCTTAACTGATTTGCAATTTGCAACTTGTGTGTTTTTGTGTGCTTCTGGCCCCCGATTAATGCGGCAAGGCGTACAATTTATCGCAGCTGAAACAGCTGAAAGGGATGGAAATGAGTTTTCCGATCAATGGCAAAACAACTAAGCCAACAGACAAACAAGTCTAGTGATTTATTGGCGCCAAAACTATGAGTTTTAGGCGGTGAGTTGGGGAGGGGATAAGAGGGGAATTGGGGTAAGCTGGATTTTGCACAACAATCATATAAGTTTTAATTAACTTCAAACAAACAAACAAACAAACTAAATACAACAGTTGAGATTTGTGTTTGGCTCAAAGTGAATTTTGCTACAGTGATGCCTCGATAAATATCAATTCTATATTATAATTTGTAATTGAAAGAAATTGTAATTATTTAACCTGCTAATTGAATTCGTAGCTAAAATCAATTTAGTTTTTACTGTACAGTGAAGCGTGCTTCGAGTGGATCAGAACTTATATTGTACGCTTTGTCAATACTTTTAACAGCGGAAGTCGCAGAAAGTCAGCTGTGCTTTCCGTTTCCGTTTCCGACTCACGCACACAAACTCACACAAAGGCAAACAAAGCAGCAGCGACTGCGACAAGGCAAAAACAAATGTTGAGTTCACCTTCCGTTTGCGTTGCCGGCAAATTGGCATTGAGCGAAAAACAGCCAAAACTTTGCACTTCAAACTTCTCACTCAATTCGTATGTTGTAAGCTTGCCAAGCTTTTTGGCAAAGCTAAAGCTCTTGCGAGCACACTTCGATATCGAAAAGCTTCAAACAGCTGTCCGCAGCGCTTTGAGCGCTTTTTGCTTGTGTTTTACCACCCAAAACTCAAAGCCGGTTTCAGTTTTTTGTTGTTGCTTTTGCTTTTGCGCTTGCATATAGACATTTCTGGGCTTTGGCTTCGTCGTCGTTATTTTCCATGCCAAAACTGTAGTTGTTGCTGCTACTGCTGTTGCTGTTGCCATAGTTGGTTGTTGGCTCACTAACGGTGCATTCAATTTGCTTTGTTTGCTGTGCTTTGAGTCATGCTTGAGCACAGCTTTTGTTCTGTCAAATAAAAAAATCAAAACAACGGTTAACAACAGCTGAGATGCTGTCTGATGGCAATTTTTAAGTGCATTCTCATTGGTCTTGGCAACCTGTTGCGCATTCTCCAACTTTCAATTGGGGCACTAATCGAAATAAGCTTTTGCAGCAATGCCAGATGAATAAAAAAAATACATATACATAAATGTACGAGCGTGCCCAGTCTTATTGGCACACAGAGAGTGGCAATCAATTACGGCCATGGTCACTTAGCAGCAGCAAACAACCACAACAACAACGAGGATTGCCCATTTCCCAGGTCACAAGCACTTGAACAAAACTGATAAGAAATCTGGCAACACCAAAGCGAAAACTTACGCTATCAACAGGGGAGAATGTCAACGCGAATGCGAATGCAATTGAAATGGCATGCAAAAAACTACAAAGACAATAAACTACACACACATGCACAGAGTGAGCGCAAAAGAGAGAGAGTGACTGAGTGCGTGCGATAGACGCTAAGAGAGCGCCCGCCAGCTGAAGTTCATTAATCGCTCGGACAAATGTAAATAATACGCAAAGTCAAAACACAGCCACCATCAAAATAGGAAAACAAAAACGAATAAGCGCTCAATGTTCTTTTGCGCTCGTTTTGCGTTTTGTTGATTTTAGGTGAATTCGCCGCGAGTCGCCGTCGCTTTAGCCCCACAATCTCGTTGAGCGCAACTCGTTTTTAGTATCTCTCAGATATTCGACGTGTTCGGTTGGTGCGCGACAGCAAAAGCGGCCCGAAAAAAAAACAGTGCTTGAAAAAAAAGAAACAAAAATAAAAATCAACTTTTTCAAACGCAACTCAATTTATTTAGCTCTATTTTTCGGGCAGAGTTTTGTTTAAGCGAAACAAGCAACAACATATTATTCAAGTAAAAACAAGATGCGCGCGTCGTTTTCATTTTTCTTTGCGTTTTCGTTTCATTCTGCGCTCTAGCAAAAAAAAACAGCAAAAAAAAAGAGCAGAATAAAAGAAACGGCAACGATCAACGGTCGCGTGCTCATTCTGCTTTCTGCTTCTTCTCCTTCTACTTAGACCCCCCTCCTCCAACAGCATTCGTGTGAGTGTGTGTGTAAAGAGGTGTGAAAATATATCTAACGAGTGAAATAATACAATAAGAGAGTAATCAAATAGGCGCAAAATTTTACACAAAAAGCCACGACGAAAAAATTCGGCAAGCCGCTAAAAATAAATGCAAATAGCACAGCAAACGAAAAAAAAGATGCAAAAAATTGCCAACACTATTCAAGAAAAAAAAAATGCATTTGTAAGTTTGAGTTGAAAATTTGGAGTGCAGTTTGCAGTTTTCACTCGAGTTGAAAGATTGAAAGCCCGACTCTCGGCGCACTCTGCTACTTCTTGTTTGGTTTCTTCTTTTTTTTTTTTTTGCTTTACACAGCTGATCAGCAGCTGCCGAAGTTTGATTCGCCGCCTTTTCTTCTTGAGCATCTCCTCGAAGCTGTGGCGTTGCCAGCTCGTTGCATTAATTGCTCACTTTTTGACTTATCTTATTTATTTTTTATTTTTTGGCTCTTGTGCAAAAAATGCCGTCACTTAATTAATGGCACATAATTTTATTTAATGTGTAATATGTGTACATACACATATACATTTTATAACGATTGCTGCTGATTTTCTTTCTTCTGTTTTTTTTTGGTGGCATAATAATTTTCGTTAATTATGATTATTTATGAAGCGCATAACATCATTTTGTATTAAGTGTGTGTTGTTTTTAAGGTTTTTCACTTTTTTGTTTGCACAGCGTTGACAAAGAGTGGTGGGAGTGTGAGAGAGTCCGAGGGCGAAAGAGTGCGCAACGCGCAAAAGATAAGCTGACTGAGCAGCAGCAACTCTCCTCTTCCCACTCTTCCACCCATTTTGACTAGTCTCTCGGCCACAAATACTTGCAGACAGGTGTGCTCAGTTTGGACATGTCTTTATTGTTGCTGCTTCTGCGAGAGAGAGATAGAGCGACCGATTTTTTATATAGACGTGCGCACTTTAGCTGTTGTTTGAGTGTGTTGTTGTTGCTGCTGCTGCTGCTGCTGCTTTGGCAAGTTTAGTCATTAAGTCTGTTTTTTTTTCATAAAATGTAACGGAAATGACTTTGTCGCACTTGCTCTTTAGTTGCTGCATCTTGTACTCCTGTATTCTTGTCTCTTTTACTTCTTCTGTTTTGAAGTGCCAGCTCTTGGGCGTCCTTTCTGCTTTGGTCTGGTAAAGAGAGCTTTGAATTTGAGTATTTTTATGATTTTGAAAATTTAATTTTAACTTTAAAAGAGTAAAAAAATAAAAATAAAAATAAAAATAAAATTTGTGCACTTTCATCATTGCTTTAAATATGCTGAGCACTTGAGCAATTTGACAGAAATTCACCATTATTATCATCTTTATCATAGCAATATAGTCATGGCCAATGGGAAAACTTGGAAACTAACTAACTAACCTTATCAGCATCTAAATAAATATGTATTTGAAATCGTGCTAATATTCCTATATATTATTCCTGTGTTTTATGGCCTGATTGTGCCTACATGGGAGTCGTGTGAGTAATGTCTAGATTCTAAATTCAGTTGGATAAGAATGGTAATTCCTCGTGATGATAATGACAGCCCTAATCAGCAAGTCGAGTGCGATGCAGAAATATATATATATATATATATACTACGGCGACACCTGAAGGAGCATTCGGGTTTATTGGGGTTCATGGTGGAAAAAAAACGCACTCAAATGTTAATATTGAGAAGTCTGTTGAGTTCTCTTTAATATGCGAGAGATTTTTATCTCTCTCATACTCTTTCGCCCTCTCTCTCTCTCCCCCCGTATCTCTTTCTCTCTCATTATCTAACGTGGTAGTTAGTTGATGGCTAATTGCGGCCACATACTCGATCCCGATTCCAATCCAATCCTGTCCACATCGCACCGTACATGTGCAGCTGTAATAGCACTGGTCAGGGTGAGGGGGAGGTGAAGGGGAGGGGATCTGGTCTTAATATGCCATACAAAAGATACTTTGGCAAGTTGAGATTGCTTGACAACAACTTACATATATGGTAATTACAGGTGGATTATTATTGTGCGCCTTAAACGGCGAAATTGGAATGCGTGGTAACAAAGAAATGTAGGGGGAGTGCTTGGGAGGGGGGGGGGGGGGCTTGGTAATTCTTCCTGTTTTTGTTTTATTTTGTTTCTGACATTTGGAGTGGGTTTTGTTATTGTTTGCTTTGACAACTTGTTTTTGGCTCGCCGCCTAAGTGGGTTAACAGTTCTTGTCTCTTGTCTCTCTTAGTGTCTCTCTCTTGTCTCTCTTAGTGTCTCTCTCTTGTATCTTTTATTGCTGAACTGTTTTTGTTTAATTTATGCTAGCATTTCTTTGACGTCAGCGCACTTACCATTATCACGATGATAACTCTTAACTATATTCATTATCATTATCAAATGATTACTTTTTCTCTTATGCTGTTTATTTTTATGGGTTTTTATATGGGCTTCTGCTGCGTCCCCCTTTTCACTTTACTTTTCCTTATAGCTGTCATTCTCCTTCACCTTTTATTATTATTATATTTGTTTTTTTTTTGTTTTGTTTCTGGTTTTCTTAACAAATTGTCAATCAGCTGTTGTTGTCTTTGTCTTTTTGTTTGTTTTCTTTTTTGCGGCACGTGTCAACGTTGAAAGATGCTAAAAGAGAAAGACGCGAGACGAAGAACAAGAAGAAGAAGAAGAATTTCAAGATTCTACATTAGCCAAAAAAAAAAAAAACTTGTTTGCCTCAAATGCATTTTACACAAATTAAATATTTAAAATGTTTCTTTTTTTGTTGTATTTAAATTAAATTTAAAACAAATAAAAAAGTTTATGGGATTTTATGTTCGATCATTTAGATTATGATTAAAACCATTATACAAAAATGGATACCGAAATATTTGGCAACACGAAGTCTTGAAGAGAAAGAAAGAATCTCAAAAGCCAAAAATACGCTGTGTCAAAAAAGTCTTTTGACACGCAAAAATTAATATTTACCCATATGTTTTGCAAAATGTATAAAAGTAATCCAATCTTGAATTATTTAAATATATAACCCGATCCCGTTAGAAATGAGCTTTAACAGTTTGTCTAAACTTTCTTCCATGTGTTTCGGCTCAACTTGTCGCGTTTCTACGGAATCAACTAATTCCTAAACAAATAAACCGAAAGTACAACAAAAATGATCTTTCAGTCTGCACGGTAACAAACATTTTTGTTGTATTCATGTTGCTCAGATGATGGAAACCCCTTCGATTGCTGGCAGCGAGTCAAAAGTTGTTTTTTATCTCACACAATTAGTATTACATATAAAATATATAATTGTGCTGCATATATACTAATATATCTATATATCTATATATATATTGCCCGGCTAGAATAAAACACATGTAAACATATGTAGAAAATATCTGAATACATCTGGTCTTTGGTATTGGCATCCAGTCGTCGTCCATTAATTGCTCTGACTCAGATTTTGCTTTTTATTAATTACTGTGAATTGTGTTGCATGCAATTTTGTTGTGGCTGCTGCTGGGGGTGATTTCAATTGTGAATCATTCATTTGAATGGCATTTCTTGTTGAGTTCGGTGAAACTTGCGTCATGAATCGAACTACAGCAGAATGTGTGCCAAATGGAACACAAATTACAACAATAGCAACAACAAGCATAAGAATTCGACTCGAATTGTTGTTGCCCTGTAAGAGGCTTTGGCAAGCGAAACTTGCTGCTAGCAACTGGAAAATTAGTTTTCAAGAAATGCAAAACGATTGTTTCTAATTATCAAAGTACTCGAAAGTTTTTTTTAATAGAGCAGATAATATATACTCGAAAATATGCTTAAATCTAAAACGAATATTGTTCTGGGCATATAACTCGTCACGGTTTTGGTTACAGGGTAGTAAGCAAGGCGATCGCTTTGTGCTTGCCATGGATGGAGGAAATGGCCCTGCCCACGCGACAACCGACGTCGACGTCGGCGATAACGGCAAAGGCAGCGACGCCCGCACGCTGTCTGCCTTTATATATGTATGAATATATTTTTTTTGGGGTCTCTGCCTCTGTTCGCTGTTCGTAGCTGGCTGCTGTTGTCGTCATACCTGCGCTCTCTTTCTCTCTCTCTCTCTTTTGCCTCCTCTCTCTACGGCTGTTGCTCTCGCTACCTTGGCTCTGGCGCTTAATTCGCCGCAAGCGACGCGCGCACTTCGCCGTTGCGGCTGCAGCTTATCAGGCAGCATGCTGCCTGCTATCTCTTTCGTGCTCGCACGCTCTCTGTTATAGATTTGAGCGAAAAAAAGAATTAATAAATCTGTATTAATTGTACATATTTCAATATATCTAAATTTTTGGCAGCCATACAAACATATTTCATTAATTGCCATAGAAATATGCACATATACAGATATATGTAGGTATGTACATATATGCATACATACATATGCTGCTCTTATACATAAGCACATCCCACACACATTGATTATCAGCAATATGACAATTCGCTTGCACTCTCGCTCGCTCCAACGCGTTCTCGCCCTCTCTGGCGTTTAGTCTCTGTTTATTTATGTTTTTGCCTTTTGGCTTTTGTTTTGCGCGTTCCTATTGTATTGTTGTATTGCTTTGCTTTGTTTTAGATGATGATTATTATTGTTATTATTATTTTTGCTGTTTGTTTCTTGTTTTTGTTCACATTTTTGCTTTGCTCTCTTTTCCTCTCGAGTGCACAGCTGATGGAAAATTTTCCAGCGCTTCACATAAAAGTGTATATAATTCAAATTGATGATTTTAAATCCCTACATGAGAGAGAGAGAGAGAGAGAGCGATTGGACAGAGGAGAGAAAAGCGCAACGTCCACTGTGGCGCCTCTATAAATGTATTAATTTTATTTTATTTAATTTTCCTTGTTGTAGTTGTTGCTGTTTTATTTATTTTTATTGTTAATTAGTTAATTGCCGTGTGAGGCAAACGTGAGGCTTATCAGAGACGGGGAAATACTTGTCGGCTAGAGACCCTTAATAACTGATTAAAACTTACAGCTTGTGAAATGGGTTGGGGCGTGTCGTTGGGCGGCGGTTGTAATGTGAAATCTTGTTTAATTGTGATTTGATTGTGTCAATTCTAACCATAGTTAGTGCAAAGTGCAAAATTTGAAGTAAACGTAAAACTTATACAACATTCCAAGTAATACTAAGTAAATATCTGTTCAATTAATTCATAAGTATTTGTCTTCGAATACTTCAAATCCTTCAACTTTTCCACAAATCAAACGTTTTTATTCGTTGAAACTTTTCCAATTTGTTGGCCAATTTAAATGCGCGTTTCAACCAAACTGGCGTTGCTGCTCGCTTGTTTATTTATATTTCATATTGTTTACATTGAGTGCCCTCTCTTTGCTCTTCATTCCTGTTGTTTTTGTTTTTTTTTTTGCTTATCCAGTTCAAAAGGAGATTCAAGTTTCAATTTCCTTGAAAACGCAACGTTCGTTTTCGTTACAGAAAACCTTTTACTCGTTTTTGTTGTTACCAACTGTTTTCTTTCTTAATGTGCAACATCGTGCAATAATTTGATTATTGTAAACATATACGCGCTGTCAGACAGACGGAGACCGCCCTCGAGGCATCGGTTTACAATTTATGCTGTGCTCGGCGGCATCGCAGCGAAGCCCAAATAAAATGACAAAATTAAAACCCAACCAGGCACAAGCCCCGAACTTGAAAGTTGACTGTTGTTTGCCTTTGAGAAATGCGAAAATGAAATGAATATTTAGCATAAGGGACAGACAGACAGACAGACAGACGCGTATCTACAGTGGATTGTGATTATTGAAATAATTAACATGTAATTTTTGTATATATCTATTACTACAATTGTTCACTTACTTTCCAGGATCGGTTTTTATGGTCTCCTCTAAAATGAGAAGCACAATTTTAAACACAAATAGATCCCCCCCAATCCCACCACCCCTCTTGTACACTTCAATTACCTATAAGTGAATGCATAAATAACAAAATATATAACAAATTCAAATATAGATATATGATAATGCGAGATTTATTTGCGCTTTTAGGTTTCATGGTAATGCGCTCGAAAGAAGAATCTGATTTCCATATCAATTGACAAAAATAAATATCTTGTTTATTTATACAGATAATTCACTGTGATCATCATCAATGAATTTAAATGTATAAAAGTTTCCGTTGATGTTGATATATATGTATATATATATATTGATATTTGAACATTTTTTTATTTGTGTCTGGAAATGTTTAGATTGAACAGTTCGCGTAATATGTGCGTGAGTTCAACTAATTAACACTTCATTAGCACGAGACAACACACTTGGGAATGACTAAGCAATATTTGCATTTTGGAAACAAAGCCAAATCTATACAAAAATTGGTAGCAAGTTGGCAACGCACAACATTTGTTTATTAACGGCTTTTCAAGCCTAAGCCAATTGCTCATAGGGATAGGTAAGGATTTCCGTGTCTGCCTGACTGATAAGCAAAATATAACCAGACATGCGATAAGCGCAATTCTTTTTTGTGTTCATTAGCAGACAGCGAGAAGCATAGATAAGTTTTTCAGAACTCTCAGATCTTTGCTCATATTTCTTATGTAATCCAAAGTTGCCCAATACTTACCTTTCCAACGCGACAGTCTCGGGCCGCCGCCAACTGGCAGCTGCTCAATTATTTCTTTACTTAAAACAGTTAAAATGTATATAATATATGTGTATGTGTATGTGTATGTGTGTGTGTGTGTATGAGTGTGTGTGAATTGAATTTTTTTGATTAGATTTTAACACATTTTGCATATGGCTAAAATGTGTTGCGCATTATTTCGAAATTTTAGCTTAGCGCTGATTATTAACAAGTTAGAGTGCTAGACTAAGGAATACCCTGTTGATGAATAGCATTTATCAAAGTTGATAAATTCCCTAAGAGAAATATATATCGTATCGATTTTTATCGATATTATGTTGGAGAGAAGTCAAATCTCCAACTTGTCGCCTCAATTTTTGTAGTCTCTTATATCGGTATATATATCACACAGACAGATATACTCCCCCATTGACGTTGATCATATATATATATATATATATATATATATATATACTTTAAGGGGTCTGAGATGCTGCGTTTTGGCTAGTACTTACTTATTTCGCAACGAATTCCTGAGAATTTCTTTACTCAGGGCATTTCCACTCATTTTCCTCACTCATTGCCTTGGATTTTCATAATTTCCACTGGGCGTATGTGTAATTTTTCTTCGTCAAAATGTTTATTTATTTGCGTGCTTTTTTCTTTAAAACCAAAAATCTTTGAACTGCTCAAACTCATTTGTGACAGATTTTTATTGACAGGTTTATTTTTCTTCAGGGTTTTTCCATTTTCCTTCTTGGTGTATTTGGCTATATTTGATTGCCATTTTGAGTTTTGCTTGAGTTGATTGCACGCCTCAATGCAAAGGACTTGGAGCGAAATGCCAACTCAGGTGGTCAAGGTTGATGGCTGACTGAAATTTGCCTGTGGTTGTGGCGCTGACTCAATGAGAGCTCAAGGCAAATGTGCATTAAATGTGACAGTTGCTGATGAATGTTTGAAATAATAGATGTGAACTCATTTACAAAGGGTTAAGCAATGGTAATTAAGTTGTGAATATGCTACATGCCAAGGCAGAAGGAAGTAAAGTGTATATATATACATATAATCTTGAGCTCACAAACTAACAGAACGTTATACTCGAAATTTCAAACATTAGCTCTCGTATACCACAGTTAGATCCACTTTATTTCATTTCCGATCACAGTAAAGGTTTGTTTGTTGATTTTAGAACTTATGCTTTTAAGATTTTTAAAGTTTGATGATACTGTGCCCCAAATTTCTCCTCATTTCTCTATACCAAGAATGAAGCAGCTGCCAAATACCGTATACGTCGCGTATGACGCTAATCTGACGCCATTTGGTTTGCTACTAAAATGAATAAATTTGACAACAGCAGATTTTAAACAGTTCAATATATCAATATATCAATAACGGTTTCAAAAATCACATGTAAAATGTTGTAAATGCAAATCGGTTGAATATGATTTTGAAATGCTCGAATGCATTCTCGCAATATTCGCAATTAACGTGACATATTAATTAAAAGACTGCCGCCCGATATGCCGCTTATGTGTGGGTGTGTGGGTGTGTGTATGTGCGAGTGTGCGAAGATTGCTGTAGGAGGGAGTGTGTGCGCAATCAGCCGATTAATTGAACTGCACCCAGCACAGAACTCACAAACACTCACTCACATTCACTCCCACTACTCATTCACTATCCGCTTACAAGTCAATTACATGAAGATGTAAGCAGGGCATTTGAAAAGTGGAAGTTTGTCCGACTATACAGATACATAAATATATATATAGATTCGAAAATATCTGAATATATCTATATATAAATATCATATCATATCATATTATATTATATCTTTGTTCTGCACTTGTCATTCACTCTGCCATGTTAGTGTATAGAATGAGTAGTTCAGTTGGAAAGTTGGAAAGGGTTCTCTGGGTTTGGGGCGTCATTGTACTCGTGTACAAGAGTATTGTTGTGGGTGTGGCACTCTTGGCGGGCAGCAGCCTTTCGCAGAAATTGCTGCGCTCATCCGCGCTCGAGGCTGGCGTCACTTTGAAGTTGCTGTTGCTGTTGCTGTTGCTGTTGTGCTTGTAACTGGGCAATTATAGAGAAGTGCAGAAGCAAGCAAAAGCAACTTGCAACTGCCACAACAACAACATGAGCTCGTATCATTTTCTTGTTATTGTCTTAGTGCTTAAAGCGCGAACGCGGTCCATTGAACGACTGGGTGACTGAATGAATGAATGAATGAATGAGTACGCAAAACAAATGGCACGATAATCAAATAGCAGCAGCAGCAGCGGCAGCAGCAACAACAGCTAACGACTCTCGCACTCTCTGTTATTAAGCTTACAAACTTACCCCCATACCCCGCCATTTGACCCACCCGTCTCAGCCAAGACTTGAGTATTTTTATTTTAACTGTTGCTCTTGCAAATGGCTAACAAAGGGTATCATGAAGTTGTAGATATCTGCAAATTGTTTGAGCAATAGAATATAAGATAATAATAGGTATAAGAGCTATCGATAATTATCGATTAATGATTTACGTTACATGATCGCAATACGAGTTAACGGCAACCTATTCATAATATATAAATTGATATCTATATATATATATATATTTGTCTTTTTCACTATGCATGTATGTAGGGCGTTGCGTATAGGGTATCTCCTTTGTGCACTCCCGACTTGAGCGCTATTGTTTTATACTTTTTCCTTTTTGCTACGTTTAGTTTTTGTTGATTTGTTGTTGTTGTTGTTGTTGTTGTTGTTGTTGCTGCTGTTGCTGTGTGTTTGTCTCCTCACTGTGACCAGAGGTTCATTGACTGCTGTTGATTTTAATGGTTGACTTAAACTGAATGCGAATGTGCAAGTGTGTGTTTGTGTGTGTGTGTGTGTGTGAGCGAGTATAAGTTTGAGTGTGAATACTAATACAAAGAAGAGTATTTCTTGCTTCTAGCTTGCTTTTAATTGCTTTAAGTTGTATTTGCTTTAAACTCAACTACAGGTGTGCTTATTTACCTGTATGTCTGTGTGTGTGTCTGAGTGTGTGTGTGTGCTTCTCTGCTGAAAAGTATGCAAGGCATTTTGCTTGGGGCAAAGTGGCTGCCACTTGTGTAAGCTGAAAGGCCTTTGAACAGTTGCAGGCGCAACTGCAGCAGCAGCAGCAGCAGCAACCTTGGAAGCAACCGACCGCAACACAACCACCCTCTGAACCACCCACTAAACCACCTACTGACCCATCCACTGAACCACCCATCGGCCACCTGGCTGGATGGGTGGCCTGATTCTTGAACTGCAGCTAAATAAACAACTACTTTGTCTTCATTAGTGCGTGTGGATCTGGCTTTGACGTCATGGCCAAGTGCAAGTCACGGGCGGTCACCGGTTTTAGCCTTGTCCTGCTGCTAATTTTAGCCCACCCAAAATGAAGACAACGAAGCCAAAAATATTTCCGCGAATATTGTCAACTAATTGCTGACGATTTCCACGCCAAAAATAAACTAAAACTAACAAAGGAAAAGATATATAAATATACTTTAAATTGTTTATACACAATATACATTTGCTGCTCCACAAACAGGGCTAATTAATTGCTTGGACTTTGTTTCGTATTTAATTCATTGTTTATTTGATTTTTATAATATGTTGGGCCACTTTCGAAGGGGGTTTCCCAAAGACTTATATGGGCTGATTTATCGAACGTTTTTCCCTCGATTTGCCTTGCCTGCTGGGCGCTTCACGTTCGTGTTCACACGTATTTTTTATAGTGACATAATTTAATTAATGATTTGTGGATCGAAGTTTACAGTGTTTTTGATATCGGACTGTGGCAAATCAAGAAATCGTGGGCGTTGCAAACATGTCATTAATTATTGAAATATGTGTACATTTCAACTGCAACCTCAACGGTGCAACAAGCTGCTCCCGTCTAACATTATCCAATCAATTAATCAGCAATTTCCGTACTTCAAAATTTATGAATATCAAACACAAGCCATATGATCGATATATGTTTACTCTGTCAACATCAGCCAATAAAGAAAAGAAAAAATCAACTGATAAGCTGCACAATAAATTGGCCCAGTATATTCAATATAATTCAATTCCCGACCTATAGCCGGTAAAGATACAGATACAGATCAAGCAAACACTCGAATTTAATATACCGATTTAATGGCCACAGCTGACAATAATTTTGCCGCAGTATGAATCATAAGAGAAAGTGGTCGCAAGAACAGATTGAAAATATTAGATAATCCAGCCAGGCACAGGGCTATGCGACACAGCTGTTGCCATCTCTCCCCTCCTCCTGCTCACTTCACATGCGATTTCACACACACACGCATAAAATTGTTTAATCAAAATCTTAAATGTGCCATTTAAATTCTTGGCAATAGCAGAATGCTTTCTCCTGCCACACTTAGCGTCCCTCTTTCCGCTGGGGACCAATTCAATAGGGGGCAGCGGGGCAAGCAGCAGCAGAGTGGAGTCAGTCGTGAAGCGATGGACAAACAAACTAATTTTGCTGTCGACATGTTTCAGGATGTTGTCAAAGGTCTCTGGCTGCGGCCACGAACAAGTCAAAATCGTTGAGTGGGCGCAATCAGCCAGTGCCACGCCCACCTTTCAACTGGATGTTGACCTCAACGTCGCCACACACACACTGTGTTTGTCCGTTTGGCAGGCGAGGCACGTTTGTCATTGGTAATTTTGAGCATGTCATAATGATAACGCAACACAAACAAAATGTGAGCAGACTTTGGAGCTACTTATGCAACTCTGATGCTCGCTCCCCCTTCCCTTCCCTGTCTTGGTCCTGCTGATTTGCAACTGCAGTTATTAAGTATTTTTTAAGTATTCTTCATATATCATATATCATGCGACTAGCAAATATGTATTTACTTCTACAAGTAATCTATTTCAATTGTGCTTTATTCATACCCTGTAAAGTTGGGTACGGCCACGGAAGTTGGATGTTATATGCTGATTATAATTAGAATTGTAGCCTATCTCTATCTATCTATCTCCTAGTTAAACAAATATGTGTGGGGCAAGGGGGGACATTATTTTAAAAGAGGTATTTCCCCTGGCTAGATTTTCCACTTGTTTCTTGATTCCTTTGGTGTTCAACAAAGCGTGGCAACAGGAGACGACGGGCTAACTGGAAGCTCAAGGCGCTATTGCAAACAGAAAGCGTGCGGCACGACAATGGAGGAAGAGCAGCAAATAAGTTTATGCGACACAGAGATTTATGTTGAGAAAACTAGCTGGCAACGCCTTAGCGCCACTGCTCGCTTCTTGCCTCACGCGGCTGCTATGTTTAAGCGTCTTTTGCTGCGAGCATAAAATTTCAATATTTCTTCATCTGCTGAGAGCAGCTCGAGTAAAATTGAAAATCTTACTCATGTTGCTTCGCCTGACAGCGCGTCGAGGCAACATTTCCTCGGGTTGTGTTTTAAATTGGAAACGTGATAGCCGGCCAGAGTCAGGGGAGTGCAGGGAGTGCACGCAAACTGAATTGTTGAAGAAAGTTTTGTGTGTGTTTAAAAACCGCAAAATGCCAACGAAATTGTTTAAAAATTGTTTATTTGCAAATTGCAAATTGCACAAGATGTAAGAAATAAAAGAAAATAACAGAATTGATTGAGCATACGACGCGTGGCGTACACTTTAACGATTGTGTGTGAATGTGTGTGTGTGTGTGTGTATCGGAGTGGACACACGCTCACCCTACATAAGCGTTGCATACAACAAGCCATTAAAATTAGCTGTAATTAAAGTCGTTTCGCATGGAAACAGCAATTGGATTTTTGTTTCTTATGCGAAATTACTCATACGCAGTGTGTGTGTGTAGTGTGTGTGTGTAGTGTGTGTGTGGGCGGCACATGCGGGCATTTAAAAAAGCAATCGCAAGTGCAGAAATAAAATGAGCAATACAATTTGAAAGCTCTCTTCTAGGAATACATAAATGTTGGGCGTTAATCTCTGTTTGATGGCAAAAAGAAATCTCATTTTAATACGGTTTTCTGAGATTTTGCAGTTTATTTGCGGGGTTTATTTTCACAGTTCATTGTCAAGCCATGTTTCTGAAACCCCCCCTATATATTTTATTCTTAATTATTTATTAATTTCATGTTAGGTAATTTATTTTTATGGCATGCATTTTGTTTCTTAAAGTCGCCAGTAGAGTTTCTCATTTGTTTTTATGCGATTTTCCGTGTGTGTTGCTTAGCATTTCCCTTATGTGAAGTAGCGTTTTGATAGCCAGGCATAGCAGTTTGCAGTTGGCAGTGACCTTCAATATTGGCACTTGACTAGCCGGCACTAAACACAAATGCATATAAAAACATATTTAAACAGCCAGAGGCATAATAATAAAAACGACATATATAAGAGGATATATATATATATATATATATATATATATGTCTGTATGTGTGTGTATATATATATATGTATATTTTTTTTATAGTTAAATGTCAAAGGAAGCCGGCATTAGCTCCACTTACAGTCGCCAGCAGTCGCAAACATACACGCGCCCTGTTCGCTCACACTATAGTTTTGTCGTCCGTCTGTCAGTCTGTCCGTCTGTCCGTCTATCTGTTTTGTGTTTTTACGACAATCATAAAGCTGTAGTTGCTGCACCCCGCCCCCACTGTTGCGCCCACGTCAACGCAGCTGTGCTGCCCATCAAATTGCACATTTAAAGCCAAATCGCAAATGGTCAGCAAAATGTGTTTTTGTTAGCTGTAAATTCCATGTAAAACTTTCAATGGAATAGCACAGAGTGATAACTGTAATAATGATGACATATGTGCTCAAGCCAAAGACATGGAAAGAGAAAGAGAGAGAGAGAGAGAGAGAGAGAGACAGCTGCTCTTGTAACACCGTCTGCTGATACATTGATAAGCGGCTTTTTATCAAGATGTTTAACCGCTTCTCGGCGTCTGCTTTGATTGTCTGGCTTAAGGTTTTTGGTTTGCAGTTCGGGAGCCTTAATATGTTAATACCATGTGTAATACCATGATCACGATTAGCAGCAACCAACAATGCAATATAATCTTTAAAGTGTACCACTTTGAATGGGAACTCATCTCAACTGTATGAAACTTGATAAAGAGTCTTCAGCTACTTTAAAGGTTTTTCATTATTTCATTTTATATTTAAATATTTGTAATCTGTATAAAGACCTTATTTCATGAGACTCTCAACTCGTCTTTAAATATCTTCTTCTTTTTTTTTGTTTTGTTTTGCTCATTGATATTTGCAAGTATTATATAGCATTGTCATATGCCAGACAGCAATTTTGCTTGAGTTGTGTTCAATTGTTGGGTGTGCGTGTGTGTGCGTGTGTGTGCGTGTGTGTGTGTGTGCTTGTTGTGTGATAATAATTGATTGCACGAGCACAGCAAATGTGATAATGAGATTTATTGTTTATTTACACAATTATTATTATTAATATTTAAAGGCAGCAAGCAGCACAATTCGTCGATGCTGCTTAACTGCCTCTCTGTCTGCCAACTGCTGCCAACTGCTGCCAGTTATGTGCTCCACTTTAATAGTATTGCTTCTTCTTCTTCTTCTTCTGTTTTTTTTTCTTTTTCTTTTGACACACGCTCACAAATGTTGAAACGCGTGCTTCGTTTCAGTTGGCTCTTGTATTTTGGAGCTTAGTATTTTTTTAATTTATTCACAGGTGCCCGTAAAAATTAACGCAATAGCTGATTTTCGTATCCCGCATACGCATACGCATACGCACACGCAGCGTTGACTTGGCTGAGAAAGATGTTGAAGCCAAGTGAAAGAAGAAGAGAAGAGAGTCTATCTCCATCTCTATTTATTACAAGAGCAGCGCAACAAGTTATTGATCCAACAAAACACCAAATGTTTAGGTCCTGTAATGTCGTGCGTTCTGCTCCACTCTGTTGTCGTCCTTCACTAATCGATGCTTAAGTTCGTGACGCGTTTCTCGACGCCGCCTAATGACACTTATACCCACACCAATTTTTGCACAGTGTGTGTGTTGGAGTGTGTGTAGACATTGTAGTCTGTTTGCATTGCCACAACAACAACAAAAAAAGCAATGAAATGATATGAAATGTAATGAAATGAAATGAATGAATAAAGAGAATGAAAAGGTCGACCCATTGAATGACATGTACAAGCTATAGTTACTATGTATGCACTGACAGAAATAAGAAATAACAATAGTAAAAACATTGCGTACACTTAAACTTCAGTTTCAGGCTCTTGAGACTTACTAAATTACTAAATTATTACATCAAATTTAATTTGTATCCATTCAATTTAGTTTTTGAAGATTTTTGCTGAACACATTTCTTGCAGTGTTGCGTTTGTTATCTGTTAACTTGGCTTTGTCGCTCGCAGAACTCTGGCGTGCGCCATTAATGAACATCGTTTGCTTAGCCAGACATAGACAGGCGGACAGTGCCCGTTGCTCCCCTCATCTCCACACTGCCCCACTATTACTTTTACCTATGCTATTGACATAATGTAAGCGAACGCTAACCGACGAACGCCTACCCCTACACTCCTAATCCTACCTCCGCCCATTCTCAGTATTTGCTGTGTGTGTATGTGTGTGTGTGCAACTTTATGTATTTCTGTGAGTGTCTGTGTGACGCTTTTGCGGTTGTCGCCATTGGCATAAAAATAGTTTTTGTGGTTTGTTTTTTTTTTTTGGTTTAGTTTTTTTTTTTTGTTGTTGTTGCTGTGGTTAGCCACCAGTTGCTAGGGGTATATTCGAGTGAGTCCGAAGAGAGTACGGGCAGAGAGATACGGGAAAAAATAGATGCAAATCGCTTAATAGTCGGCGACTATGAATGCGGTGCGCTGCGTACGGGCAACGTGGCAACAAAATTGCAAATTGCTGCAAGTTGTCAGTTGTCAGTTGGTATTAAATGGTTTTGACTGCCAGCTGCACGACAGATACTAATGAATATTACTTTAGAATATTTCTAATTAAAATTCTAATTAATTCGTAGCTTAGTTACGTACTCTTCGCAAGGAACTGTAGAAATAACTTTCCAACTTGAAAGTGTATTTTTGTCTGCTGCAACTTTGGCTTTGATGGCCTTTGGCTGCTCTGTGGACTGGATGGAATAGTTTTCAAGTTGTTGCTTTCTGAAATAGTTCGATGTTTTATGCATTTTTGAAAGTGTTACAAAAAAAATCTTCTCCATTCGTTAGTGAATTCTCTTTCTATAATATAAATATATATATATATATATATATCTTCATATTCAGTTAAAATCCTTTTATGCTTTTATGCTTTTATTCTGCTTGTGTCAGCTGACCAAAGGCAATGTCAGCATTTCAAGCTGCAAGCAAATCGATGCTCATTGCAACTTACCAATCAGCTTGAGTCAACATCATCAATACCCCAACAATGGCGAAATTACATTGTAGGAGCTTTGTTGCCTGCCACATGCCCAAGTCTCCCTCCACTGTTGTCGAGTGCTCTTGCTGCCGTTGCATCTGCAGCATTGTAAAATCGAAAATTTTATCATTTCCGCTGTCAACTATCAATGAGGGAGAGCAGAAGAATGAGTAGAAGCTGCCAACAAGTGATGCAACAGCTGGCAACAGCTGAAATTAAATCACTGCACTGAAGACCTCTCTACACTCGCTTCACGAGTGCTGTCAGCCAATGGATGGCGGTTAACTCAATATACCCATTGTCAAACACTCAGCTATTGACTGTCAGACTGACGAACTAACTCACTGCGAGGAAGAAGTGTGTCTGGCTGTGTCGGTGTCAGTGTGTTTGCTGTTTGTGACTTGTCTATTGTTTCTTTTTTTCTCTCTTTCGGTTTGTTTTTTTTTTGTTGGCCTGCCTTCATGTACAAACACATTTCGAGTGGCGGCAAACCAAAACCAAACCAAACCAGATGCTAACCGAACCAAACCGAATTCAGAGCACACAAATTTTCACCTCTGTGCTGTTTTTTCATTACCTGTCGTGCGAGCCCGAATCCGAAATATAAATGTTTACAGTTGTGGATTTGTTGAGAAATACAATTTTAAAGACAATTTCATCCAGTTTTAATATACGACAAACATATTCAAAATTCAAATTCAAATTCAAAATTAAATGTCACATTCGATACGATTTGCATATTGTTATTAAACAATTTGAATCTCAAAAGTTTTTTGAATATCATGTTTCTGGGGCCAAAATCTTAACTTCTCAATAAGTAAAGTCCATTTAAATTACAAAAGTTTGTAAAAATACAAAAAAAACAGGGTATTTTCATGTCGCATCCTGGTCAACTGCTGCCCTGTTTGCTTTTGGCTTATGTGGGTTTGCGCGTGTATTTGGCTGGTTTGGTTCGAGCCATTTTTTAGCCATGTTGATTTTATTTAACTGACATTTCGGTACTTGGCTACGTGGGTTTCGTTGCATTGTCTGTCTGTCTGTGTGTGTTTTCAGGCAGTCGCCCAGTCTGTCATTCGTGTGGCTGCAACCCACACTTTACTCTATGCCACGCCCACTCCACACGCCCCACACACCCTTCTCGTCCTCCTCCTTCACAGCGTTTGTTGTAAGGGCACTACTGTAAGCTTTTGTTTGTTCATCAATTGGCGTCTGTCTGCAATGCATTTGGGGCTGCGGCTTAAGTGTTAATTGAATTGCCCCGAGGCCAAAGCCGTAGCTTAAAGCTGCAAAATGGAATGCGAAAAATGCAGCGGGAATCGTGTAAAATGAAATTTATGCAAAATGAAGTGCGAAGAGTTTTTCTAACATTCTCAAAATTGCCAACAGCAGCTGAGAGTGTCGCAAAAGGAAAAGCCACAGCTCAAAACACTTAAATTATACAAACTCGAAGCAAACACACATAAATCAATTAACAATAAAAGCAAAAATAAAAACAAAATTTATTATGCAAGTGCAACAAATTAACAACAACAACAATAACAACAACAACAACGACAAACAATACCAAAGTCAAGAAAATTCGAAAATAAACATCAAGTTTCTGTTGTCATTTGGCGGCCATTTGGCGGCGACAAAGCCAACAAAATTGAGTCCTCAACTAAGACAACAACAACAACAAAAGCCAAAATCAGCAACAACAACAACAACAACAAATACAATTTTCACTACGCGGCGGCTTTGCTTAAAGTTGACAAAATTAAATTCATTAAAACGGAGGGTTTAACATTCGCATTGCTTGCGGGCCCCATGGGCCAAGCGGCAAGTATGTGTCGATTTCGTGGTTGTCGCTACAAAAATAAGAACAAAAACAGCAAACAACAACAGCAACAACAGCAGCAGCATCAGCAACAACAACAACAACAAACAACACCAACGCATAGTCCGCAACAGGAGACAACAGGTGAGAAAAGCAAACAAAGTAAAACTCATCTCAAGTTGACTTTGGAAAAAACTTGCTAGCGTCAATTAAATTTACTTCACACAAGCGAGTGCAACACTTTTTCTTGCCCCATCGATCTGCTGTGGCCCGCGTGAATCTCAAATAGCGTATAAAGTGCAGCCAGACAGAAAAAAAATGGTTTTCTTTTGCACATTTGCCAACTTTCTGTTTACTTTTGGCATCAGCAAAAAACAAAAAGAAAATAAAGAAACCAAAGCATAACATGTGTGTATCTCTCTGCAATTTCATATACCCTTTAATCTGCACATCTAAGAGAAAGGGTATTCAATTGCAATTGTGAGGCTGTTCTAATTTAGCTAAAGGTTTTCAATCTTATCCAGGTTGAAAGTTATATTTAATGAGACATTTTTATCCATTCGAAAGTTTAGTAAAGCGATTCTAAAATATATTTTTGGAAAACCATTTGCAATATGAACTTAATTTGATTAAGGATTCGATTTGAAGTAGATTACTGAAATCATATGAAAGATGATCTTTAATAGCTTTAAGATTCTCAGAAGAAATGGTATAGTCTAAAAATGTGTAACTCACTACAAATCCACAATTTCTATAATCTATGTAGCATAAATCGAGTATGTAAAAAATACTTTTAGCTATTCTTTAATGAGTCACATGATATATCTTGCAGTCGTGCAATTCTGCAAAAATTTGCACATATTTGTTTGCTGTTGCTTTTTGCTACCAAAAGTGAAATTTCAAACCAATCTTCTGTACAAATTTGCCAGACCAAGGGCTCTGGGACCTAAGGGCTTGGACTGGTACTACAAATGGGACTGTGACTGGGACGGGAGTGGAACTGGAACTGGAACTGGAACTGTGACTGTGACTGGGATGGATGTCTTACATAAAGCTGACGCATAATGAAACCGCAGCACAGAGTGCCAATGTTTCTGTTGCTGGGGGCGTGGCAGGCGCCCACTCAGCCATGACGCTGTCATTTGACTTTGAGAGGTTGAAAAGTGAGGGGTGGTGGCACTTTGAGTATTGCTGCCAAATGTTTTGCTGCAGCTTAAGCATGTTGCATGTTGCCTGTGCAAGGCAAATGCAGCTTAAAAGATTAAGTGTAGCGTATGACGCTGAAGAGCCAGAAGATGTGGCACCAGAAGGAGTCGGTGCAGGGTAGACGAGGGGAACACATGCATGTAAGTGCTGCACTTGCTCATGTCTGTGTTTCTCTCTCCCCGCTCACATGCCCTGGTTGCTCATAAATTTCTCAACATTAAGTAGCTGACTTTAAGCTGATATTTGCAGCTTAAGCTCTCCCACAGAGTAGGAAGCCAACAAAAATTTAAAAGTACAAAATGTAAGAGGGACAATATAATACCAAAATGAATGTCATCGGATAAGCTTCAATTTTCAGCAATCATATTGGACAAAATATCTTTTCCCAAAAGGAAAAGTAATGTAATAAACCGAATGAAATACTTTCACATACCAAGTTCAATTTAATATTGTGAAAATGCGCTTGGCAACAATTTTCTAAATTTTCTTACCTTATTTTCTTTATTTATGGTAGATTAAGTACCAATTTCAGTGAAAGTCTGTAAATATTCGTGAAATGATTAAAACTAAAGCACCTGCGATATTTAGAGAAAAACAAACAGATAATTTTACATCTGTTACTTAGTACCTGCCGTTGCATGCCACAAATTTTGGGTTACAATTTGGGCTACATTTGAAAAGCCAACAGCAAAGGTTAAGCTCGTAAATCTAACCCAGAATGTTGGCGCAAGAAACAACAGCAATTTGTAAATGCTTCAGTTTGTCAACTTATCCGGCAGAGTAAGTGTGTGTGTGTGTGTGTGTGTGTGTGTCTGTCTCTCTGTTTATTTAGCTTATTTGGTTGCTATGCCAAAAGCAGATAATAAATCAAATTTATACAACTTCCTACTTCCTCTCAAACCCTGCTGGTGAGCAGTCACAATTTGCACTTGGGCTGGCAGACTTTACTGCTGATATCCTCAGACATCCATCAGAACGATACAAGTGTCTATTTTTAGCACTTAATCAGGCGCACAATTGGCGCCACATGGCGTTGCAATGGTGGGTGGCGTTCCAGTGTGCCCATATTTGCCGCCAATTGCCAATATTTCCGGTTAATGTAAACCTGACAAATGTCTATGATTTTAAGCCCTTTAGGGCTAGGGCAGGGCTACTCTTTGTCTGATGATGCTCATTACGTATACGCAGCATGTGGCGAGCGACTTAAATGCTCTTAATTGTCGCACTGACATGCGATGGCTGGAACAAAGCAATTTAGCTAAATTTATGTACATGTGTGTGCACAATTGCTTAAAAGAATATTTTCTTTGCGCTGCTGTTTTTTTTCACACTTTCATGATGATGATGATGATATAGCTATCCGAATTTGCATATGCTCGAGAGAACCTACACTCACACTGGCTTTGGAGGGTTGCGTGTGACGCGTGACTTTTGCAGTGGGCTGAAAGGATATGTTGGCCATTTGCAATGCAAATGTTGTGCAATCGAATTGGGGCGTGCAGCTCACATAAAAATGTCGTCGGGGCATGCAATAAAAAAAGAAACAAACAACAACAAAAAAATGTTTAAATGCAATAAAAGACAAGTCGCAGTGCGCTGGTCGAGAGTTCCCCATTGGGACATACCCTGCCCAAAACAAATTCCTGCAATCCCCAGTTGCACTTTTTTGGGCATCATATTATAATAAAAATCAAGATGAAATCTCGATTTCAACTTTAAATGTTTAACACTTTGATAAGTTGAATATATATATGTATATATAATATATCAATATTCAATTATTCATAGCAAATTTCATATATTTATCTCTTGATTTTCGTACAGGCCTGCAATTGCGGAGCATTGAGGAGCCGGCGTCGACGCCGCTGCAGTTAGCAGCTCGAATGCCTGCGGAGCAGGGGGGCACAGGGTACGGTATGAGTGAGCATAGTCTGCTCATTGCCACACGCACCGGTGTCCCCCTGCCGCTATCACAGCAACAGCAACAACCCGCCCACTATCACAACTACAACAACAGCAGCACTAGCAGCAGCAGCGGCAACAATTGCAACAGCAACTTCAATGGCAATAACTGCAGCAGCAGCAACATCAACGGCGGCAGCAGTGGCTATGTTGCAAGCACAGCTGCCGCTTACCAGCAGCAGCAGCAACAGCAGCAGCAGCAACATGGACAACAGCAACAGCACTCGTACCATCAGCAGCAGCAGCAGCAACATCAGGGGTATTCCCATCCCTATCACCAGACAGCATCGCCACATCATAGTCGACCCTATGATCCGGAGCATGCACGCATGGAGGCATGGCTGGATGAGAATCAGGAGTTTGTACAGGATTATTTCATAAGGTGAGCTTTAAACTTTAAGCAATTTTCTATGATGACTTTAAGGACTTCAAGTTTCCTAATATGATCTGGCTGAAAATGGAAAACACAATATTCTGTCATAATTCATGGCATTATGGATCCACTAAAGTTCTTATGCCAATCAGTATGTAGTTCATATATGGTTTCCATCCATTCACTGATTCAGCTCGGATAATGTGTATGGATTATATGTGTATGCCCTTTAACCGATCTATTAGATATATTTGCAAGTAGATGACAACTTTATTATGGCAAATATTATATGAAAATCGAAACTTGTATGTGTTGCACTGAAATGCGGCAGTGTGTTGATGCCAATGGCATACTTTAGGCCATATTTATGAAAATCCATGCTCTTTCCGTCGTAAAACGGAAATTGGCTTTCGCACATATACACCAGAAATATAAGCAGAGATAGTCCAGGTCAAATAGATAAAATGTGTGTGTGTGTGTGTGTGTCTTTGACAGACACATTGTGTTTGTCGGCCTTTGGCTATGACACATAATAAAAATCACTAGCAACTAAAAACATAAATTGGGCTTTATTTTCATGGCCATCATCAGACTCAGTTGGCCGCCACTGGCACTAGGCGTATGTGTGTGTGTGTGTGTGTGTGTGTGTGTGTGTGTGTGTAAGTGTGTGTGGCTAACATTAAATGAGGCAGAAAAAGGCTTCATTTTGTGTACTTTGCATAAGAAAATGTGCGACGCATGGACATTTAGTTTTGCCCACAAGCCATGTCCACACATGGCTTTTTCCTACACAGCTCAAAATTCGTATCATATATTAAAGGATTTTATTTTTAATAAATAAATTTATTTTTTTTTTGGATTTATATTAAATTGACTTGCGAATAAATTAAATTTGGTTTTTTGTACCAAAATATTTGAGTGTACAGCGCTGACTCTTTGAGTTGTCAGTCTAGCTGTCTCTCAGTTGACTTTTCCGTTGGATAACTTCCCCCGGCCTTTTTGCAAAGAGTTGTGCGCTTTGATTTCTCGAATTTTTATGCTGGTCGCGCGTGCTGCCCAAGCAGCATGTGTCCTTGCAGAACAACCAGCCAACCATCCAGTCAGCCAGGCTGTCAGTTCGCCAGCCGGGAGTTGGCTTGCAGAATAATGTAAAAATATTTCGCTCGCTGAATATTTATGAGGCACTGACATTTTATTAGACAATTTCACCCCACACACACACACACACACACATGTGTGTGTATTTTGTGTTTTTGTCGCAAGCATGTAGAATAACATCTCTGACCAAACAAGCGCTTAATTTTTAATAGCATTTTAATATGTTTGCACTTTAACTCGCAGTCACTCCCATTATTAATCTATCTTTCTCACTCACTATCGCTCTCTCTCTCTCTCACTCTCTGTCTGTCTTGCAGAAAGGCGACTCGCCAAACAGTTGATGCGTGGCTGGTTTCGCATGCGACCAGCGCTGGCAACGATGTCATCAGCAGCAGCTCACCCACGCATCCCAATGGCCAGACGTGCAGCTCACGAGGCGGCTCCGGCGCCACAACACCAGTACGGTAAGTTGTAGTACAGTCCGTCGACTCTGTTGAAAAATAATCATTATGAAAACTAGAAAAAGATTTTGCTAGTAAGTACAGACGAGCTTGCTCTTCAATTTCTTAATTCTAATTAGAATTAGAAATTAGAAAATATGAATTCAAGAGCATATTTTTTCATTTGATACTTTTGCCTAGCATTTGTGAATAATTTTGTACTCTTCCTCGCTGCAGCAAAATTTCGGCGCATGAATTCGAGCGCGGCGGCCTCTTGAAGCCCATTGTGAATACGATCGATGGAACGCTCACATTTCTGAGCATTGGACCGCAAATGGATAATACGAGCGGCAGCTGCAGCAATCTGTCGAATGTTGGCGGCATTGCAGCCGGTCAATATCAGTATCAGCCGCAGCATCATCATCATCACCATCACAATCACAACAATCACAGTAATCAGCATTATCAGCATAGTTATTATCAGGCGGGCGGCGCTGTCGGCAGCAGCAGCAGCAATTGTTGTACAGCCATCAGTGCGACAAGTCCTGGCGGTAATCAGTATGCGTATCCTTATCATCATTGCATTCAGCGACCGCAGCGTTTGTCCCGCAACGAGCTAAAGCAGCTCGATGAGAAGGAGCTGATTTTTGAGCTGGTTCGTATTCAATTTCATATTCATCAATATTAATCATACTTGCATAAGGCTCGTTAATTATTTTAATTAATAAGCGTCATACGCCCCGTTGTACAATGGTGATTTCTTTATGGACCGACAAACGCACCCACACACCCCGCCACCAGCCAGAACTTTTGCACTTTTCCATTTTTTCGCGTCGTCGACACGCTTGTGCGTCATAAAACGTTCCACATGCTGCACGTATTTCCATTCTCAGTTTTTGGAAACGAGCGACTATTAAATGATATATGAAATAAAAAACAACTGTTTATCCAGTGCAAAAAATGATGTATGCTATTTCAAATATTTATTCCCAAATGTAAAGTCTGCAAGCTTAAGCTTATACCCATTTTATTTCCAGGACTACAGACTTGACTTTTGTATACGTATGTATTCTTGACATTAGACTGCATCCGCTGTGGCACTTTTTATATATGTTTATATATATACTCGTGAACTGACTTAACTTGTCTAACGATTTTCGTGTATTCTCGTGTAAAAATTGAATTTAATTTGCTATAGGGTATCTTTTAGTTCGGCCAACTGGTGGTCGGAGCAGCTTCTTAATATTGCTCCGATTGATTTTGCGTATATTTGCGGCAGCTGCTGACGTTGTTATCAGCAAACAGTTAAGAGACTTGGCCACATACATACAGGAGCGCATTAAATTGTCGCATTGTCACAGACGTCACACAGTCAGTCAGTCAGTCAGTCAGTCAGTCAGTCAGTCAGTCAGTCAGTCAGTCAGTCAGTCAGTCAGTCATTTCATCAGTCAGTCAGCATGTCGCCATTCTATTTGGCTGATTGGCATGTTTGCTTATGCAGCACCCACATTAAGTGCACTTGAAACTGACTCACTTATTGAGAAATTGTAATTTGATGGCACACTTACCTCATAATGCCGTATAAAACACTTGCGAATCCGTAACCGTAATATTGTTTGCTTTTTTCTTCTTCTTCTTCTTCCTGCCTTTGTTACAGGTAAAGGACATTTGCAATGAGCTGGAGGTGCGCACATTGTGCCACAAGATTTTACAGAATGTTTCCATATTGTTAAATGCGGATCGCGGTTCATTGTTTCTGGTGCAGGGACGCTACAGTGGCGCCGATGGACTCAAAAAGTGAGTACAACAACAACAACAAAGCGAAGTTAATAATCCACCTTGTAAGCAGTTTATGATGGTTCGTCATATGCCATAACTTTGTCAAAACTAACCTCTAGAATAAAACGGCATTTAAATTTGAAAACTTTAGACAGTTCCGTTCCACTCCGTTCACAGCTAAAACTTGCTGCAAACTGAATGGATTTTAACGAGCATTGCATTTGCTGCTCTACTATAATAATTAATTTAAGTTTTTAATTACTTTGAACTTTATAAAAAATGAAAAGTTTGTTTATTTATCAAACTACTTAGGCTCACTGCTACTTGTCCAAAACCAAACCTCAACTTGGTATTCATGTGACACTAAAAGTAGTTATGAAATCTATGAAATCTTACTTTCAATGACCTAAGGCTAACTGTAAATAAAATGCAGTTATAAATAGATTGCAGCATTGCAACCAATTGCCACACACACCAATTTAACACTAACAGTTGCTGGAAATTGAATTTGGTAATCAGGCAAGTGCTTTACTAGCTGCTACTAGCTGTAAGCTACTGCCAAAATGGCGATGACTTCATTGGCCCAGAGCCATTTAGTTGCCAACTTTTAGACCAGCTTCAACTTTGTCTGTGGCACATTTTTTATGGGATTTATTTTTGGCATTTTATGATTGCTCGAATGCAGTTTTTGGCTTCATAACTGTAATACACACGTACGCATACACATGCACACATGCACGCACACATGCACGCACACATACACACACTCAGGCATGCCCGTCCGCAGGGGGCCATTTTGTGTGTACAAGTGTGCTTGGCGCCATTTTGTGTGTACAAGTGTGCTTGGCGCCATTTTGTATTTCCCAACTAATTGCAAACATTTTCGGTAAATTCAGTCGAGTGCAAAACATTTTGCTCGCTCTCTTTACTTATTGTATGAAAGGATGCTAACAAACTAAAGTGTATTATATATACATATATACATATATACATATATATATATATATGTGGCTTTAACTATCGTTTTGCAGGTGCCTTGTATCAAAGCTATTCGATGTCTGCCCACGCAGCACTGTCGAGGAAATGGAACAGCAGGAGGAAGTGCGCGTTGCATGGGGCACAGGAATTGCCGGTCACGTGGCCGAGAGCGGCGAGCCGGTCAACATACCAGATGCTTACCAGGTCAGTTTGTAAAACAAACAAAAAAATAAATAAAAAACAAATAAAAAACAATAAAAAAAAATTAAATAGAAAAAAGAACCAAGAATGGAAAGTTTTCCATTTTCAGCTTTGCAGCATTCAGCATTCAGCTTCATCGTCATCTTCAACTGAAATGTTATCCTCCGTTCGTATTGAGTTGACAAATTTGAATGCCATGCCGCCAGTGACCATAAATCAACTAGCTAACGAAACCTGAACAGTGGCAAATTCGAGACTCACAAGATTTATGATGCAGGCAGTCAGTTGCGCTTGGAGCACTCACAACACAGCCCCATTCAATTTCGCATGCTCGTGCCACATTCAAAAATAGGAGTTCAAGTGCTGGAAATTGCTTCTGTATGCCCTGTAATCAATACAAAGGCTTAACAGGGTTGTTCAAATTGTGTGCTAAACTGCAGCTAACCTTTCAGTAAATATTTAATTTATCTTGTATGTCTGTCGGTCGTCCGTCAACATACCAGCAGATTAGAAGCTGTTCTATGATTTGAAGCACTTATTCAAATGTAGTTAAGAAAAACTTTAAAAGTATTCAAAATCGATTTAACAAATCACATGTCAGAAATCTACTAGCCGAGCATAACCATTTGCAGCATACTCATATTCGGAAAGTTTCAACTTGGCACAATGAACTTACCCTCAAAAAAACACTACTCTGCATTTTGTTGTTGGTTTTTGGTGCTTCTGCTACTTCGACGCAATTGGACCGTAATTAATCTTGTGGCCAAAACGAATAGTTCAGAGGAGGGAACCGATTTCCCAAGGCTATGTGTGTTAGGCAATGTTATTATGTCATTGCTGATATAAATTGAGTACCTTTTAAAGGCTTTAAGCTGCGGGGCCAAACAATAATATTGCTCCCTCGTTGGCGCTCGTGTCTTTTATCTGTGCTGTTAAAGTCAACTTAAGGCTGGGCCAACACTCGCCTACAACAAACAGTTGGCAATAACTGTGACGCATGTGCGAGACTTCTGGCCCCACTCTCAAGTGGGGTGGCGGTTGTGGTGTTGCTGATGATGTTAGCTCTTTGATCGGAACATTTTAGCACAATTAAGTACATTTCGCAGACTGATTGACGGGCAAACAGAATAGCTGAGAGACAACTCTCGACAGCAGCTGGGGACTGAGCTGGCTGATTAAAGCACGGAGAAACTACAAAAAAAAAAAAAAAAAAAATGAAGTTAGCACGATTTATTTGTTCTCTGCCTGACACCATATGAACGAACCACAAAAAAAAAAAAACGCCAGTCAACGATAATAACATGATGACCTAGACAAATACTTGAAATAACAGCTTTAAATAGGATTGAAAACAGAAAAGAAAAATAAGAAGAAGAGACAGGAGAATATTCTCACATTTCCGACTTGACAATAGTATGCCTTTTGTGTCAGTCTAGACACATGCTTAAATAGAGCCATTTGTTATATTTAGAGTAAGGTCTTCTATAAATATCTCTTTTTATCTAACTTTCGCAGAGGCCACAAAAAATTCTGACAAGCGACACATTCTCACATTCTCACATTCTCACATTCTCACATTCCTCACTTAGTAAATAGAAATTTGCCAGCTTTGTTTATAAAATTGTCAAGCTTGTGCTGATTTTTGCTTGCGCTGCGCAATTAAATCTTGATATATATATCATTTAATAATTTCCTATTCAAATCGAAATCAATTCCAGGATGAGCGATTCAACTGTGAAATTGATTCACTGACTGGCTATCGAACGAAGGCGCTGCTCTGCATGCCCATCAAGGATTCCGGGGGCGATGTGATTGGCGTGGCGCAGGTGATTAACAAAATGAACGGCGAATGCTTCTCGGAAATCGATGAAAAGGTGAGTACTGAGTACGCTGAGTACGCATCATCATGCTGCAAGGCCCTTTGTTTCAGTGGCAGTTGCAATGGCAGTGGCAGTGCCAGTGTGGCAAGTTGCAATTATTTATTTATCAAAGAGAAAAATTGTGTTGAGCCATAAGCTGGCAAGGGAATGGCCTTCCGATTATGAGCATGTCGGCGCTTAAGCCGCTTGCCAGCACTATAACTGACAGCAAGAGCAAAACTGATGGATGCATGTCTGAATAATAATAATCCTTAATTCCATTCATTCCATCACTCGCAGGTCTTTGCCTCGTATCTGCAGTTCTGTGGCATTGGATTGCGCAATGCGCAATTGTTTGAGAAATCTCAGCTGGAAATTAAACGGAATCAGGTGCTGCTCGATTTGGCGCGCATGATCTTCGAGGAGCAGAGCACCATTGAGCATATGGTCTTCCGCATACTCAGCCACATGCAGAGCCTGATCCAGTGCCAACGTGTCCAGATCCTGCTCGTCCACGAAGCCGACAAGGGCAGCTTCTCGCGCGTCTTTGACTTTGAGGCCAACGATCTGAGCGAGGAGGAGGCCAATTCACGCACCAGCCCCTACGAGTCCCGCTTCCCCATTAACATTGGCATCACTGGCCATGTGGCCACCACCGGCGAGACGGTCAATGTCCCCAATGCCTACGAAGATGATCGCTTCGACTCGAGCGTCGATGAGAATTCCAGTTTCAAGCATCGATCCATACTCTGCATGGCCATTAAGAACTCGCTGGGCCAGATCATTGGCGTCATCCAGCTGATTAATAAGTTCAATGAGCTGGTAAGTGATTAACTATGTCAAATATATTATGATACATCAAATTTCCTAATTTAATATTATAAAACATTTCTAAACCATTTTGCTTTAGGACTTCACCAAGAACGATGAGAACTTTGTGGAGGCATTCGCCATATTCTGCGGCATGGGCATCCACAATACGCACATGTACGAGAAGGCAATTGTGGCAATGGCCAAGCAGAGTGTGACCCTGGAGGTGCTCAGCTATCATGCATCTGCCACCATGGATGAGGCTCATCGGTTGCGAGTAAGTTCTTCTTCTTTTCAAATGGCACCCCAGGGTGTCATTCATTTGATCGTACTTGGGAAAGGGTATTGCATTTAAATGCTTCATTTTATTTGCGTGCACGCTTAATTTGGATGTGCAAACGGTTCTCAAGCCAACCAGCAGCAGCAACAATTGCAACAACAACAACAATGGAGATAACTTGGCTCATTTACTTGGCTCATTTTTATGCCACTCCATAAATTCTTGTTGCTTGTGTTGGCCTTCTGTTTTGTGCTTCCATGTTTTTATTATTTTTGCGTGACAGTGGCTGAAACAGCAGCAGAAACGACACCAACCTGTCTTCCCCATCTTCCCGATCCCCTTATCCCCCTACCCACAGAACTCTTGGCAAATGCGAGCATTCTGCCGGGCCCAACGTGTTGACAGTTGTAATTAGTTTGTTCGCACAAGTATGACAAAAAGAAACTTTCGCACACTGAGTAAGAGTATTTGTTAGTCTTGTCCCCTTCTCTAACACAACAGCTCCACCCACTCTGCACCCCTAAAGCGAACCCCTGCCAGACAGCCTCAAGTTGTCGCATCATTCTGTATTTGCCTTTGTGTTGCTGTTGTTGCTGTTGTTGTAGTATCTTTTGCCTCTGGGCCTCGGTTTGTTGGCTCTCTCGACACTTTCAGTAATTATGCTGGGCGAAAATTATGGCCGCCTGTCGCCTTGTCAGCCAAGCCAACTGCCGTGGACAGTTACTATGACTATGCAGGGTTATTAATTTTAATTAAAATTATGCCATTCTATGCGCTGCGTTTACCGAGAGCCTCGGCGATTATGCCATCACAACGCAAGCAAGTTAACGAGTTGTCTGTGGGGTGGGGGAGAGAGATAGGCGAAAAAAACCCTTTTTTTGCGGTACTGCATAACAGTGTTGGAGTGCTTTTTGAGCTACTGCTGCCACTGGTGGACATCAATTAACAACACTCTGACAGCTGCTGGGCGAATGGGTTTCAAGTTCATATTTGTCAGATCTTGTTTTTTGCTGATTCCATTCTGACATTTTGCATGTTGTAAACAGAAGCTGAGGCAGCGAAGATGGAAAATAAAAGAAATTCATAATTCTTACACAAAAGTGTTGAATTTGGCGAAAATAATTTAAGCAAAAGTAAATTAAGATTAGGAATATACAAACTTAAAATAGTATCATAGGAAATTCAAGTCTTTTTTTTAAATTGTGTAAAAAATCAGTCCTGGTATAAATTGACCTGCTATGCCATATCAGATTAGGAGATTATATTACTATTAAACCGTTATTTAATCGTTTACATTATTTCTATGTTTTTATCTATAGCGTCTTCGCGTTCCTTCCGCTGTACATTTTCGTCTGCACGATTTTAAATTCGATGATATACACTTCGAAGACGATGATACGCTGAAAGTAAGTTTGATATTCCTTTCAAAATTCCATGCAATTTTCTAATATTCTTCTTCTTTTTTTTTTTGGATAGGCCTGCTTGCGTATGTTTCTGGATCTCGATTTTGTGGAGCGTTTCCATATCGATTACGAAGTGCTTTGCCGTTGGCTGCTCAGCGTCAAGAAGAACTATCGCAATGTGACCTATCACAATTGGCGACACGCCTTCAATGTGGCACAAATGATGTTCGCCATACTAACAGTAAGTGTGAGATATAGAAAGAATACAAATTATTCAATTAATATATACTTTTGTTTCAAAATAGACAACACAGTGGTGGAAGATTTTCGGTGAAATTGAATGCTTGGCGTTAATTATTGGCTGCCTGTGCCATGATCTTGACCACCGAGGGACCAACAACTCCTTCCAGATAAAGTAAGTAAAAATAAACACAGAAAATTTGATTAAACCCTCAACTGTTGTGTAAATTTTGCTATTTTAGAGCATCTTCGCCGTTGGCTCAACTGTACTCTACATCGACCATGGAGCATCATCATTTCGATCAGTGCTTGATGATACTGAATAGTCCTGGTAATCAAATCTTGGGCAATCTGTCCTCAGATGACTACTGTCGCGTCATACGCGTACTCGAGGATGCCATTCTCTCAACAGACCTCGCTGTCTATTTCAAGTGAGTGGATGAGATTTTGTTCGCTATAGTTACGGATTTTAAATATTGATTATTCTTTACAGAAAACGTGGTCCGTTCTTGGAGAGCGTGCAACAGCCGACGAGCTATTGGGTTGCAGATGAACCGCGCGCCTTGCTGCGTGCGATGAGCATGACTGTCTGTGATTTGTCGGCCATAACAAAGCCGTGGGAGATTGAAAAGCGGGTGGCCGATTTGGTTAGCTCTGAATTCTTCGAACAAGGCGACATGGAGAAACAGGAGCTGAACATAACGCCCATTGTGAGTTTTTTTTACTGGCAAATAAATAAATAAATATATTTAGCTAAATGGTTAAATAATAAATTGTAACCCACTGCCTTTCTCGTACAGGATATCATGAATCGTGAGAAGGAGGATGAGCTGCCCATGATGCAGGTGAACTTCATTGATTCAATATGCCTGCCCATCTATGAGGTAAGTTGTCAAGTTACCATGGAGTGCATAGTCATTATATATTTGTTATCTTTAACGTTCGTTTAGGCCTTTGCTAAGCTCTCGGACAAGCTGGAGCCACTCGTTGAGGGCGTGCGTGATAATCGCGGCCATTGGATTGATCTGGCCGACGATGTGAAAACTAGTCAGGATCAACCACCACAGCAGCAGCAGCAGCAAATTGTGATAGCGAATGGTGACAGCAAGCAGGCGTTAACTGAGAATGCTGATGTGGCTGTAGCTGTAGCTGTAGCTGAAGCTGAAGCAAGCGTAAATGGCCTGAATTTTGCCAAAAGCAGCTCAGCAACTAATAACAACATTGCCATCGCTTCTCGCCCCAGCAGCAACCAGCCCAGTGATGATGTTGATGATGAGGATGAGGATGACAATGAGAATGAGGAGGATGAGGATGAGGACACCGAAACGAATGTCCACACAAGGAATGGGTACGTCGCCCAGAGCAGCCGTAGCAGCAGCTGTTTGTCCTCAGGCAGTTCCTCCACCGTCTCGAGCCGCCTCTCAACACCGCCCCCAACTGGCGAAGATGACAGCACGCCCGTTTCACCCTCAAAGACGCTCCAGGCCCAACTGGTGGCAGCTAATCTCAATGCACTGACCCAAGGCAAGGCAGCGACAGCACAAAAGCAGCGCTGCAAGAGCTGCTTTCAAGTGCGCAAGACGAGCTCGTTAAAGGGAGCGCTGGAGTTAAATGGCTGCTGCAGCAGCGAGCATAAGGATATGGCTTTATGCAAAAGCACTCCTGCAATTAGCCATCCACATAATCACAACCACAATAATCATTACCATCATCATCACCACCATCATCATCATCACCATTCGCATTTGCACCACAATCATCATCAGCAGCAGCACATTATTGGCGGCGGCATTGGCAGTGCCAGCATTGGCGGAAGCGGCCTCATCGGCCTCAGCAGCAGCGCGGACAGTGATAAAATACCAAAAATTGTGGGTAAAATGGGTCAACTGGAGGGTTTGCCATTTATTAATGGCCACAATCTGCAACTCTACTCACAGCATCAGCAGCAACAACAACAACAACAACATCATCATCTGTTGGCGCGTCGCCACTCGGAGACAGCGGACAAGTAAAATGCCAGTCGCCCCCAGCCCCAACCTTTGACTGGCATTAAACAATTTGAATTTGTAAATAGGCCACATTTCTCACGACCATTTTGTATATAGTATAACAAAAATCCACATCGCAACATTTGAGCACAACACAGTATCGTAAACAATATAAAACAGATAATAGAAAAGCAAGAAAAAAGAACATACCATACGCATAAGCAAATTGTGGCATAGCAATTTGATAATATAAAACTAAATAGCAAGATTCCTATAAATTATATATTTACAACTATATGTGTAAACTTATACTTACGTTAATATATATTTGACACTACTCTGCTGTGTGTGTAACTTCAATTTTAGTTTAGTCTAAACCTATATATACTATCTAAAAGCAAAGAAGTCAAATTCTCTAGACTCTTAAGCACAAAATGTACCAAAAATACAACAAAAGGCAAATTAGTTAATTGTTGTTTGTCATGCGAGTTGTTTTTGTTGCACTTCAAAAAAATGCGAACAACAACAAGATGCAACACTCAAACACATGAAAAGTATTGTATTTTGAATGCCTATTTGTCAAATGCACTGCGGCAGTTAGTTGAATTATCTGTGGTTAGCACAATTAGCACAACAGTTTAAGCATGTTTAACAACAGCAACAACAACAACAACATCAACAAGAAAATATTAATATATATTATATACATATAAAATACTAAGCGCTTGTATTTTTTCTCTATGCGCTCTATTCGAATTTAAATAAATGTAATTAACTATTATAAACATATGCGATAATAACATATATAATATACCATCTATACATATAAAACACATGTATATCTATGTATGTATTTATGTAACAGAGTATGACATAAATGGCAAAAGTTAAACAATTAAAGTTTTGTTCATATCGCTTATTAAATGCGTTGAGCACTTGTGTTTAACTAAGTGCATTTCTAGCGTAACATCTTTTTTGTCAACAAAATAATTAATGAGAATACTAAATACATAAATATATATATATATATTTACATACATACATATATGCATAGTAAACCCTCTTTAGATTTAATCGTACTTCGTGAGTTTTGTTATTTATTGTCGGCATTATAGAGATCTTATCTAAACTTCACAAATTATTTGCTATAATGGAACCACGTTCAAAGAGCAAAACTAAATAAAGCAAACAATTATTTCAACAAATAAGATGTTTTCGTTTTCAAATAACTTGGAACTCAAACAACAATCAAATCAAATAACCCGATCCAGAATAAATCAAATGTTCTCAGTTCCTGATAATGAGCTGAATATGAAGCATACTGTTAGGCTGAAACATTGAGTCACTAGTTGTCACTTTAGCGATAGAAGCAGTGTTTTGAAGCATACTTTTAGGGAAGCAAAATAGTAAGATATTTACTATTTCAGAAAAATAGCTCTAGCTCTATCAAATCCTAACAGATTTTCGAATCTTAGAATCTGTGGTCCGAAGGACATCCGTATACTCCTTGAAATTACCAACTAAAACCGGATTTTTGTATTTGTCTCATGTTTTCTGACCTCGTGTAATACTTAGCCAAATTTTGTTGTCGAATCCCGGATATATTGAGAGCTTATTAATAGCCCATTTTCAAGATATCTCAAAAATATGTAACCCTTCCATATCTACAAGGATGTAGCTGAGCTATGTCCAAACAGAAATATCCTTTGGATGAAAACTGTCTCTTTTTCGGTCATATTGTGTATTTTTTTATTAATTAAGTAAATATATTTGACAATCATACGGTTTAGGTAAAAAATATATTACATACATATATAAAAATGCTAATTAGTTATCGCTTAACTTACAATAGAATCACTTATTTGGGTGGTGCCGAAACAAGAATGTGTAATTTGTGAAGATTCACGAGCAATGCAATTGGTTGGATCTCTTTTTCTAGTGTGAATAGTATCTAAGATTAGGGTACATGCGTCGGAAAAGTCTTCTTCAGGTAAGCGAATATAAGAAACTACAAAACGCAAAAGTTATTTACAAAACACTGTACGGAAAGCCTGCTTTCTCTGGTCGCCTCATTTACAAGGATGCGATGAACGGCGTCAAGTCGGGGAACTTGAAGAGGTTCTGATTGCGGGAACGAGTAACACGCGACTGGGCGTGTCCCTGTCGCTGCTGTGAGCTAAAGCCCGAAGCCTGTTGGCCAGTTAAATAGATGCCGCATTGTGAATTGCACACCTCATCGCGTAGAATGGCATCCTTGGGCCACTGACGGATCAGCTGGCCGCAGTCAGTGATGCGCAACGAAGCGCACTGCGGCTGTAAATAGCAATGGGGAAAAGTTAGAATACAGAGTTATTGATTTTGGGTAAGAACTTACGCCTTCAGCGGAGCAGACGCAGCTGGTGCAGGGTGAGGGGAAGGCGGATTCGCCAACGCGCACATTGCGACTGCCAATTTGACAGCCCTGGACATTCTCGCGCCAGGCATTCAAATCAATTTGTGGCATGGACTGACAGGGCACTCGTGGATTACTATGGAAATATTACCGAATTGGCTGATTATTCTAAAATGGAATGCAATTTATTTTGACTTACAGGAAATTGCTGGGCAAATCAAAGGCGGCACGCTGCATATCGCCCTGAATCTCCAGATTCTCACAGACGATCTTGGCCAGCGTAACCTTGCGCAACTCAGCCAGCTGAGCCTCGGTGAATTTAACTTCCGTATTCTGGTTCTCATACCAGAAGCGATCGCATTTGCGCAGCTGCCTGAACTGAATGCCAATGATGCATGCCAGCGTGGGTCCAACGAGACCGCCTTGCAACGGACGCTCTGTCATGGCGCCAGGGAATATGTCGATGTCATCCACGCTGGCATATACCTTCTGGAAGCGATTGATAACTTCGGTAGGTATTTCGCGACTCAGATCCGTCCAGGTGGAGGCGCGCTTCAGATTGCACAGAGCGCGATAGTTGTTGTATGATGGAATACCATGATCACGAGCTAAAATAAAGTTTTTTGGGAAACAATGTAAAATTAAAATGTTGACTACTTCAAAAACATCATATTCCAATATTTTAATGACTAAAAAAACCTACCACGCTGAATGTTGAGAGCGATCAGATCAACGCCGGAGAAGGGAATCTTGCGATCCTCGAACAGATGATTCGTCACCTCGCCGGTGATGAACTGATCTAGTGTTTCCATGGGCGTCGCGACCAGACCACGCAGAATCTCATCAATAAGGCCTGGCTGGAGCAGGGCGTCCATGCGGAAGAAGCCATCGCGCAGCAGCAGAGGTGGATCCACAGGCTGATGCTGGACACTGAGCCGGGGAATATGTGGACGGAGCAGTGAGTGGCCAATGCGGAAAGCAGCAGCAGCAAATTCATTGAATACAATTGGACTGCACGATGGATTGTAGTCCTTGTAGTAGCCTTGTGGCAATAGCTTCAAGCCATAGAGATTGACAGCATTCCAGCTGAGAATGCGGGGAAGGAACTCATTGAACACTGTATGCTGCACCTGGGCGCTGAGGATACGACGGGTATGATGATACAGCTGCTCCCCGTTCCAGTGTGGATTCACGCCGCGCAGACCCTCAACGACACGATTGTGCTCGCGTAGGAACGCCGTATGGATGGCAGTCAAACCTGGTTGCTCGGAGGCGCGATCATCGCCGCCAATGAAGCAAAGACCGTTGCGGGATTTGCACTCGGGATGTGTGGCACTCAATGGCAGCAGTTCCTTGCCGCGCACCGGATGCACCGTACTGTTCAATCGGCCGGAGAAGCCACGCAGCTTATTCGAGAGGCAAGTATTCTCGCCGTACACCATAGAAGCATCCAAAAAGTGGGTATTCTGATTGATCTGATCACGCGGTCCGAGCGATTGCTGACCTGGCAGGGATCTCATCGAGGGGAAGCACAAACGCTCGCCACTTGTTACATTCACCTCGGGATAGAAGAAGTCGCCGGAGGGAACCGGGAACGGATTGCACTCGGGGTGCACCGTCTGGCGGGAGTTGCAGGACCGGCAACTGGGAATGGACTCGTGGAAACCTTTGTGAATTGGCGTTAGTGTCAAATCATGGTCAACAAACTGGGCAAACTGCATCACCATCAGTGAGTAGCGTGTGTGCAAGTTCGAAATATCCGGATGTATAACTGTCGAGATCGTACGCGGATTGGGCAGTGGGGTGCCATTCACACCAGTCACCTTGGGCGCGGAAATGCCATCCTCATACTGTGCAGGCAAAAGACGTGAGAAGGTCGTCAAAGACTTTCCCCAATTAGGGTTGCGCAGATTGTTGCAACGGCCGGAAAGCGTACGGAATGGCGTGTTTGCATCACATTGTTGTGAAGCTTCTGGACATGTGTCCAGTGATTGCTGAGTGCCACCAATCAGTGAGCTAATATCCACCGTTTGCAGGGTATCAGTTAGTTCGTTGCGATTGAAGGCATTCTGATTGGGATTAAAGATCTGACGCTTGTGACGCGTTATTGTGTTCAATGACTTGACAATCTCATTGGACGCGAGCTCAAACATCAAGGAGGAGTTGGCCATACTCAGGGCAGCCCGATTGGCCTTGCTGAAGGAGGCGGCGGTGCCATCGGGTGAACGAGCGCTGATGCCGCCATCTATAAAAAGATATGCAGATAAATATTATATAATAATTACCATATATAGATTCTCTCTCAGATTGAAGTTGTCAGTTTAACTTACGTGAACGCCACACTTCGTATTCAAAACGTTTGCGTTCCTCTAGTTCCAGCTTGGCGCGCTCGACAGCAGCTTCAATCAGCTGGGGACTCAGTTCCCTCATGGCTTCCTTGGTGTCGGGTTCTACTTCGACGTGCTCCAAGTGGATCTCTTCCTCGGCATTCATCTTCCAGGGGCGCAGATCAAACTTAGGCAGCTGTGTGCAGTCCAAAACGGAATTCCTACGCGAGAGGAATAAGGCTCATTAGAATAAAGTCAAATATAATCTGTTAGCGGGAGTGGACTTACAGATAGTTATCCTCGCGTATGAACGCCTTGGACTGTGCCGTTGTGACTTGATGGGAACCGCAGAGCAGACCAGACAGCGACGTCTGCCGTATGCTCTTCAACTGCTCAAGACTAAAGGATGAGGGTGGAATCTCGTTCTCGTACCAGAAGCGATCGGTTTGCTTGAGCAGCTCAAACTGCAGCTGCAGCAGACAAGTTATTGTGGGTCCGAACAGAGCACCCACAGCGGGATCTTCGAGCAAGGCACCTACCAGCAGATCAATATCCTCAGCGTTCCTATGGAAGACGTTACAAGAGTGGTTAGGAATTGAATAATTTCTGTGGAGTAATTCGATATACAAACTTACTGATAAATGTCACGTAAAGTGGTCACATGCTCATCGGGAATGTTAGTCAGCTCTGCTAGATTCTCAAAGGTCAAGTTGGTAGCGCTGCCTGGTGCAAAGCGACGATTGCAAATATCCAAGCTATGCACATAGGAAGCAATACCATGATCACGTCCACGATGCACGGCCAGAGCCAACTCGGTCCAGCCCTCGTCATTTGTCTGGCTGGGCACCAGGGACTTTTGCAGCGCTGCAATCGAGAGCAACTCGTGGGCGGAGCTCTTTTGGGAGAGCATCTCTGGGGGATACATGCTCCAGAAGGCAGGCATGGCACTGGTAGCAAACTCATTGAAGATGCCAGCGCGTATAGAGCTGGAGTAGTTGGCGGAGTGCTTCTCGGCGGTCAGTCTTAGAGCCACCTTGGCCGTCGTCTCCTGACCCAGCACCAATGGCAAGAATTCGTTGTAAGTAATATGCTGTATGGTGGCTGTTATAATACGCCTAGCCTCCAGGAAAACATCCTCCTCGGACCAATCTCCATTTATGTGCGACAGCCGCTCGCCAATATTGTTGTGCTGTTGAAGCAGTGCACGATGCAGTGCACCAGTGGCACCAGCCACCTGGCAATAGCGACAGGACTCAACCTTAACACCACCGCTGATGTACGTGCGCAGCTGATCGAATTCATGGCGGGTTGCGCCATACAATCCAGACCCATCAATATACGCCGACGCAATGTTCATCTGCTCGCGAACATCTGTTGATGGTACAAGAAATATAGGTTAGCAAAAATGAATAAAGATAACTATTTATTCCTATGCATACGCAATATTTCAAAATCATTTACGTTTCTTGCAGACGTCGGCATCGAAGCCGGGTGCGGAGCGTTTGTACTCCTTGCAGTCGGCACCGGAGCGAACAAAGCACTGCTGCAGCTCGCTGGGATCCTTGGAGTTGGCATCGCGTTGACAGCACTTGCCGCTAATGGGCAGCTGGCCCACCTCGTACAGATCGTTGGCCAACAGCAGGCCCCAGGCGGGCAGCATGGCAGTGATGTGATCGTGACGCAGCTCGCTCTCTACATGACGTTGCAGTTGCTCAATTACCAGCTCGGCGTCGGGCAGGGTGTGTGTGCCGCTAGAACTGCGGGGCTGATTGACGCCATCAGCATAGTCCGCTTGCAGCAGACGCAAAAAGACATCACCGCGTGCGCCCCACTTGCGATGCGACACATTGTTGCATTCGGCCGTTGGCTGACGGTATTTGCTCGGCGGACAGACATCGTAGTCTGCGGCAGCATTAGAATCGCCACAGGGTTTCACAGAACGAGCACGTTCCGAGTGCAGCGCATTGATGGCGCTATTCTCGAGATCCTCTGGTATGCGTAGCGTGAAGCTGGGAGCGCAAAGGCACCTGCAAATAAACGACAAATTTACATAATTAGTTTAATTGTTTTAAACAAATTGTAAACAAACTTTGATGAAGGCAACGATAATTCGCATTAGTCCAATTTGAGTGCAGCTTTATTTGCAAATGAACCATTTTGTCTGCGAGTGTGACCAAACATTGTAATATTAGATCACAAATGCAATCGATTGTCGATAACATGCAGTAAAATAAATAACATTCTCAAGGATAACATGAATAGTGGGTGTTAAAGAGACGCCAACATTAAATCAGCTGTTAAATGTGGGATTGATATATTCATTTGCTGATTTTTATGTTATTTAATTACATTAAAAATGCCCATATTAATATTTTAGTGAAATTTAATAGATGAATGCAGTTGATTCAAATAAATCGTCATTTAAATTTACACAACGTTTTCCACATCTCTTGATATCAGACCTATTATGATGAATTCATGTCGATACTCAGGCATTTTCCAGCTTTTTTAATTGGCCGTCGTTTTTCACAGCGGCACCATTTGCTTACGTTGCTAATTGGACGCGCAGCATACATGAGGCGAATAATTTAAGATCGAGCATCGCAAGCAAAGCCGGATATGAAATTCCCGTCCCCCACCATTCAGTCTCAAATTATGAACAATCATTGTTCAAGTGTTATACTCTGAAGAGTGCCCCCAAATAAGACTGATCAACAAACTACCTGACGAACTGGCTTATTATAGTGCTATAGTCGGATTTGGCTATTGTTGTTATTATTGTGTCTGCCGTTAGGCTATTCTCAATAGGTCTTTTCGGCTGGCTCACGTGTTGAGGTTTTCGTTTTGTTGTCTTTGACATCAATATTCAAGTTGTTGTTGTCTTTTGTTATTTGTTTGTCTCTTGTCAATTTTAGCAATTTGGTATGCTTGAGCAGCTTTGTCCGTTAAATTGTGCAACAATTGCAATTTATTGTGGGCGTCCAAAAAAAACAACCAAATAGTTAAATAATGAGCTCATTCATATGCCTATCAACCTATAGTGAAATGACGCATTTCCTCTACAGTACAATACTTATCCGTCAAATGCATACATACATATACATATATACGTACATAACTATGAGCATAATGACGTTTACCACTCGATACAAGTACATTCAGATTTGGTATATTAATTATCATATTCGTTTTTGGTTTCTGGTTTTCCTCAAGCATTTCGTGCACTTTAATTCGTTTTCGAGTACATATTTTTGTGCTGCTTTTGCATTTTATTTTTGCATTTATTTTAATATATATTTTTGCGCCTTTTGGTAATGTATTCAAGGCTGAATTCTTTCAGTTGTTTTTGTAAATCGATTTTTGGTTAGGAAAGTGAAGTGTGTGAACGACAGTTTGTTTCCCAAGTCTTTTGTTTTTAACAATAGTGTTTTGGCAAATATATAAATACAGTTCAAAGCACCTTTATATATTATGTTAATAATAACCGGACGTAAAAATCCCAAAAATCTGAATACTTGCTGGAATTCATATGAGTAACTTGTCAATAAACTTCAGAAGTATGAGTCAACAAAAATTCTAAGTTCCAATAAGCACGTTTTGCCTAATTCGATGTGTATGCAATAACTTGAATATTTCTTCAGAGTGCAAACAGCCAAAACATTCGCATTTCGATATTTCTTGTTAAAAGAAAAGCCAAATATAAAAAAAATAAGGCAAATGCCACGAAAATTCGATTCGAGCAATTTGCACGTCAGTTGCGATGCCCGAGCAATTGAGTTGAAACATGTGCAATTGGCTAGTCTCACAATTGGCACAACAATATTGCACAGCACGAATAGCGTTTCATTTACTTATTTGTATATATATGTATATATGTAGGTATGTATATATTTATTTGCTGCATTGGCGCAGAACATGGGCAAGTAAATGGATAACAACGTTAAGGCAGTCACGTCGCATTAGCTGAAAGCGAAAGCTATAGAGAAGCCAAGCAGACAGCGACAGAGTGAATGAACAGCAGTTAGCCAAATAAACATGTGTTTTATAGTTTTATTTCTCCACTCTTATATACACATATATATATATATATATATATATATATATATAATTTATGTGTGTGCTGCGGGTGGTGAGGCTTGTATCTGGAAGTAAAGTAAGTCGCGTATGGCGAATGCCAAAAACTGTGTCACACCTGACTTTGATGCCACCAGTCAAATCCCACAACTACCATAACAACAACAACAATCATTTTAAGCAGCTGTGTTAAAATCGGAAATAGAAATGCTCGTCACACGCGACTTATGCATTATTTAACATTTTGTTGTCGCTTATGACATCGTTGGATAGTTTTTATAGATTGAGTGCACAATTTGTTTGATAATTCAATTAATCGAGAGAAAGTTAAGCAATCAATAACAAGATAATCCATAATAGTTAGAGGCTTAGCTTTTTTCTGTAGCAGCTAAGATAAGCTTCTAATTATAGCGGGGAACTTTTTGCTTTTGTTACCGGACTTCAGCAGACGTTTTAACTTATTGAGCGTATTACTTTATTGAATTATTTAATGGTTTTTAATGCATCATTTAACCGGTATTTTCAAAGTCTGCTTTATCACATGTGCTAAAACTTGAATCGAATCGAATTGTTTTAATATCTCACTGACTAATATGGAGGTGAGTTAAAGGGGATGACGAGATAACTGACAAAAAATAAGTTCAGTTTTGGCAATAAGCGGATGCGAGAGTAATCTTAACTGATATATTGTTGTGGTAAAACAAGATCTTAAATTTTGTGATTATTTAAATACCCTGGACCCATTAAAAATAAAGAATTTTTGCAAAAACAATTCAAGTTTGGAATATAAATTTCGCAAATAATGATGCAAACCGATCCTCGATGGCAATAAAAGCTACGATAGCAAATAACAGCCACTACAACTAGTGTATTCGTACTTGTTATTATTTTTATTATTATTTTTCTTTTGTTTTGCAATTGTCTGTTAAGTCAAAGTTAGCAGCAATAGCTCAAACGCATATTTGCATTTTATATTTGCATTTTTACAATGCTCAGTCAGTCAAGCAGTTAGTCAGTCAGTCAGTCAGTCAGTCAGTCAGTCAATTTGTCAATTTGCAATTACAAAAACACGTGAGAGTCTTAAATACCAAATGCCACATGGAACAAGTCAAACAAGTCAAGTATTTTTTTAACTCCATCTGCTTCTGTAGAAGATAACCCCTTCAAATATTTTTGATGTTCGTTTTTAAAGATGGTTTAAGCGGGTGCTGCCTTCGAACAACACATACGAGATAATATTTATTGCGTTTGAGTAACCAAACAATAGGAGTTAATTACATCAACAGCAGCAAGCAGCAGGAGACAGTCATCTCATCATGATGATGATAATATATCATGGCTAATTGCAGTATTGTCAGCTTATTTAATAAATGTTGTGCAATTTAACAACCAATGCCTGGCCAATTATGTTTGCCACTTACCTACAATCATACACAAACACAAATACAAATTAATTAATATCAGTTAAGCTCAACAATTTATGCTTCATTTGCAAGTGTTGATAGTTCGGTAGCCGCAGATTTAATCACGAATCGAATGCGAATTGTTGTAAACAATTTCATTTGCTTAGCGGGAACAACAAAATATGCTTATGACCAACGGTTTAGCTAACAGTTGTCAGTTGTTGAACTTGTTGTTGTTCCATAGCGGGGTCTGCTGAACCTTTCGAGCAACACACATACAAAAGACTTAGGCAACAAACTTGGCGCCAGTTGCAACAGTCTTGCAATAGCAACAACAATTGCTTTAATACCTTTAAGGCGAGCAAAAAATAGGCACAACATCTAAAAAATGCACTAACAAAATGATTAATAGGCGTGGCAAAGGTTTTGCAAATGCGTAAATGGTTTAATGTTGCAATAATATCGAATGAAAAAACTAAATTTGAGAGATAATTTGATCTTATTTTTGTGGGTCTAACTAATAGATATATATATATATATATATATATATATATTTAAGCAATGGAATACAGATAAAAAGTATACTTCGCAAATGAAGCATAATGAATGCTGCTGATTTGTGATACATTTTTCATATTTTAATTGACAACTTTTCAAAATTAATTTGTGTTATTGGGTCATTGCTCATTTTCTAGTACACATTGTATAACTTTACAGTTAAGTTGGGGAAGTATTTAAATTTACGGAAGCAGATTGTGTGGGCGCATTAGTTATGCGAGTCCGTTGGCACTTTGAGTTGAGTTGCTTAAGCTACAGGCGTCATTTTCATTACCAACAACGAATGCGGCTTGGCCAAAATATGCGAGCAGGTGCTTGCATCAGCCTGTGGCCACATGACTACTGCCACAACAACGGCAACAGCAACAAAGTCAATATTATGTACATATACATCTAAATAAGGCTTACACTCTCTCATTGGCATCCATAAGCCATGACTCGCCGCAATTACTCCCAACCACGTAGCTTCATAGCGTCATAAGACTTTGCACATGATTTCCTACCACCAGCACAACAACATCAGCAAACAAACATGTTTTCTTTAAAACATTAAAACAACACCAACACAAATACAAAAGCAAGTCACAAGACTCTTTTCACGACTTGTTGGTGTTGCTGCTTTTTTATTGTTTTTTTTTTTTTGTGTGTGTTACAAGTGAGTTTCTTGGCAGCCATTACACAATAAGCCAGAAAAAAGCAGATGCAACAGCTGCAGCAACAACAAACTAAACTTTGTGACTAGACTCTTCTTGCTTTGATGAGGAAACTCGGCTCAAAAACCGCAATAAACTGAAGTTTCAAGTGCAAACAAAATATGACAGTGGCCTGCATTTAACAACATTATTATCGATAGCAATGATGCAATTTGAGTTAGCGTTCATCGAATGTGGCTTCGAAATATTTGTTACATTGCCAAGACTTGCAAATGTTTCTGTTGTTGTTGTTGTTGTTGTTGTTGGAATGCAAAGCACACAGGCGTGAAGATCATAATTCATATGCATATATGTGCATACGATAATTTTTTGTTGTGGCCAGAAAGTATATACATGTTGGCCAAGTCACGCGCCTGCCTCAAGCACACAGAAACACACACACACACACAAGCTCATCAAGCCACAAATATGCGGGGCGTAACTTTCGTTTTCATTGCGAAAGTGCATACAACTTGATATTGATAGGCAGCGGCAACGGCAACGGCAACGGCAATAACTCTCATTTTGGCTCCTCCACTTTGTTGGCCTGTTTCTGTTTCTGGCCTAAACTCTGGCGCTGAATGCTAATGAACGCATTTCTATGGCATATTATGGATGAATATGAGCCACTCTGCATTTCAGCTGATTGCTGTCTGGCTTCACTGGCATCAAGGTCGCCCCTTTATCATTTTTTTTGTGCCACATATTAACGCTGTAGCCACGAGCTGGCCACACGAGGGTGCCTCAAGTGTTACTCAGCACTTAAGTTGGTCGTGTGTGCTCCAAAAAATATACTGGCAGACTCAAGTGACAAAATTAAATACTTGTAAGCTCACAAAATATTTGAGAAGCATTAACAAAATTGTCTTCAATTATAGACGCACCTTTTGTGAAAACTTGAGCCGTGCCATTTAGGTAAATTTGTGTTGATGAAATATGCAAAAGTGAAAAGAGTTGAGTATAAAACTATTGATGTTAACAGATGCTTGATTATGGCGAAATATAGCTGGAGTATTTAAATAACAATAAACATATGAATGTTAATGTAAATATGAGTATGAAATGTTGTTTTTATGCATTGCCAATAAAAATGATTCAATTAATGCACTCTGTTACATATTTTTTACACACAGATGCGAAAATTAAGTTGACAGCTAAATTTTAGAGAAAATCAGACAATAAATACGACAGTTAAGCTCATTGCCAACACTTTAGAGCTGCTGGCATCTACAGTAGATACTTTGTAAGAGACAGTCCAAGGTGGCTGACAAATGACGGAAGACCGTCTGCCAAAATTCACAAAAATCACTGCAAATCAGCTCAAAGAAATAATGAAATAAAAAATGAAGAGCTAGGCAAACCATTGCCACTATTTGGTGGTGCTGTTGTTTAACAACCGCAAGTGGCAACAACAACAATAACGTAAACAACAACAAAATATGCCCAGTCAAGCCTGTTGAGGAACCCACTTCATCCTTAAGTTGATTACGTCTTTGTCGCCGCTGCCATATTTTGAGTATTTATTTTCGGTGTATTTTATTTTTTATTTTTTTTTATGTTATGTTTCACTAAACCTCAAACAAAATTTCACTTTCGTCTTTACAGATGCCTTGTACCGTTAACTGTTGGCAGCTGCGCTGTAAAGTCACATCAGTTGTGCGCTGGGTGCCTAAATTTCTTTTTAACCCAAATAAACCAGTTGCCAGAGTTGAGCGAAACAAGATTTTTTTGTCTCGATGAAGTTTGTGTTTTTGTTTTTGGCCGATTTTATGGAATATTTTTTTTCGGGTGGCTGATTGTGTCAGAGACCCAGTCCAAGTGCCATGCAAACACTCTAAACTGCATGTAGCCAGAAATCAGCAGCGAAAACAACACAACACAACACAACATTTTTTTTTTTTTTTGGGTGTCACCACGTATGTTGCTGTTGTTGTTGCTGTTGTGCATATCTTATGCTATTTGGGTTAACCCGACAACTGAATAGTGGTCCGGCAAGCAAGCAAGGTAGATCCAAATGCACATTTATCAATGTGTTTTTTATTGCATTGATCAGAGCTTTAATAACATATTTGTTCTACATGTGAGTTGCTAAGCAAACTGGTTGGACTATGAAACTAAAGACTTAGGCAACGAACTTGCTGGCTTCTTGATTTGTCTTTCATAACCTGTGTCCAACTGAGATCGCTCAGGGTCAGCTACTCGACCGAGCGCCTTTCACTTTGCACCAGGAAACGCATTCGGGAATAATTTGTTGGTCAGCTTTTCCAGTTTTGCCGCCTAAGTTTTTCCCTATTCGAAGTCCATTCAACTTTTTGCCGCACGCTTGCACAACTTTTGAATGCTTGCCAATTCTTCAGTCAAATAAACGAAGATTAATTACTAAAGCCATTTAAGCGGATAATCACAATTACCTAAGTTACTCTACAAATATTTAAAAAAAAAATGATAAATGTTCAGGTATAAAAAACAAGAAAAACTGAAAATGAAATTAGCAAGAATTATATGGCAAATAAAATTCCAATCCCTATATGGCTTTCTATATAGAAACATCTCAAAAAACAACAATTCCAGAAAGTGGTTTATGGGAACCTTGAACTCATCGGTGTTCTGTTAATTAGACAGATTTTTGTATTCGCTTGCTAATTTATTATGCATTGATTTAACTTTGGTATTTCGAGTTTCTATTAGTTGTTTGATTTACTTAAAATAAGCTGGCGCTATCGTTCTGCAATCGAAGATTGCTGCTAATGACTGAATTAATGTGTTTGCTATGAAATTCCCATCTAAAAAGGGGAATGACAGGAATAACTAAAAATACCTGTATCAATTCTGAAGGAAAGTAAAGCCTGAAAATATTTTATGATTTTTGATATTTCGGGTTTACAAGTAAAACTTTAAGATGAAAAAATTAACATCTGAAATTATTTTGATTTTATTGTAGCTCTTTGTTAATACTTGTGTCCAAATTAAAACACTTCCAAATCGACTGTATGCGAACGGCTAATAAATTTTTTTATTTTTTCATTATTATTGCTCTTAAAAGTGTATTTTTGTTAGTTTGTCTAATCTTGAATTCTTCACCTTTATAGTTGACCTTATACGCACACTTTAATGTGGACAATTTAAAGTGCGTTTAACATTCATGAGCATTAGCATAATATGGAATTTGACCGGTCTGCAAGTAGCTAACGATCATTATTCATCATCACTTTATTTATTTGCAGACTTTAAAGGCATTTGAGAACGTGCCGACGGAAGCGTAGATCCGCAGACTTGTAAAGCCGGCTATCGACCAAGTTAACTTCCCCTTTGCATTTGTCAGAGTGTTCTCATTGACAGATTGCATAATTATGCAAAGCATTAGAATTTGCATAGAGACAGAGTTGAAATTCCTACCAAATACTTTGGCTACCGTTGCTCCTTAATTTTATTTAATTAATATTCATGAGTATGCTAATTAAAAGACAATTTCTTATATTTGTTTGTAAAGAAGCAAGCGTTCATATAATCGAACTCAATTTGAATTTCTTTGAGATGAACACCCAATTATTAGGCGTTAGACAAACTAAAAAAAATTAAAAAAAATCAACATACAAATATAAAATTTCACTTTCATTTCTCGCTGCACGCATTCGTCGAAGATGCCCAACGGAAGAGAAAAAGTTGTTAACACAACGAAAGACCTTTTTAGAGGTTGTGGCTGTTGTTGCACTAGTGCTTTTTGATGCCTGTGTGTCGTGCCAAGTGGTTTTTGGAACGATTACCTAATCATGAGTTGATTTTTTTCTTTTCGGCTTGTTTCAGTTTTGTTTTCTTTGTGTGTTAATGTTAACAAAACAGAAACCGCATTGACATAATTTGGTTGTCATGGGTTACATAATTTGGCGCGAGAGAGTGCAGCTAATTTATAGATCTTCGGCCTATATTGAATTATCGGCTATTTGGCAACCAGCCAATTCACAAGCAAACGTCAAACATTAGAAAGTTTCCAGATTTCGCGCTTAGCTGCTAATCAAAGTTAAATCTATGCAATCGTACTTAAATTTAGCTTGGCTTTTGCGCAAGTGTCATACACATATAATGTACATACATATATTTATTTATTTATGTTCAATCATTGCACGACATTGTGGGGAGGGGTAAGTAGCCTTGGCCAGCTGTTTGGCAGCTGTAACTTCTTTGGCTTAGTCATCCAGCACCGCTTAGAATGCAGCCAATCAACTTGAATGCGCTGGCAAATTAAGCACAAGTGGTGATGCTGCTGCTGCTGCTGCTGCTGCTGCTGCTGCTGCTGCTGCTGCTGCTGCTGCTGCTGCTGCTGCTGCTGCTGCTGCTGCTGCTACCTCTGCCGCAGGCAACGTCGACGACAGCGCTGCTGCCGAGCCACTGACATTGTCTGGTTGACACACTTAAGACACTTATTTCGACGTATGTGTAGAATTCTTGTTAAATGTTGACTCAAGTGCTTTACAGCCGAAAAATACATGTGTAAAATTCAAACTAAATTTAAAACATTTTTTAAGCTTTTGTTGTTGTTTGACATTTGCTTATGGACTTTGTCAAGGTTTAGATGAGCCCAGATGAGCTTTAAATATATTTTATTACAATTTTTGCAAAGTGACCAGCTCAATTCGAGCAATTGCGTAGGTGCCAAATCGAAAGACTTAGGTAACGAACTTGACAGCAACAAGGCCAGGCCGGATCTGGGCTTCGAGCGGAATTCGCTCAAGCTGAGGAATGCCCGAGAAGGTGGTTGATTAGAGGTTATATAAGTTTTTTGAAGATTCACGCCAAAAAACACGATTATCTTTTATTGTTATTTCATTGATTGCTCTTAAGGCGATGATTTTGTATAATGAAATCATAACATTAACATTAATAGGTTAAAATTTTGTTAATTTATTTCTCAAATTTGAGATCTACCTTTGACGTACCCATCTAACTGCATATTTCGATTCAAGTATAACTCGTTATTTTTACGTATTTACATATTATCTTTCTTATCACTGCACTGCATATTGTACATACATATATATACATTTCGGAAAATGTTGTACATGTTTTGTTGAATCGTTTGCTGCAATCACTTGTTTAACAAATTTGTATAATCAATATATTTCCAACTCACCATAATATTAAACTTAGTAGCAGTCGATGTTTATTCATTTTGAAGCACACTCTTGCTTTCTCGCTCTCTCTCTCTCTCTCTCTCTCTTTCTTTCCGTATCTCCCTGTCTTTAGTTGTGTGATGTACACGACGCGTTGGCTTTTGTTTGTATTTAGAATTACGACTTAATAAATTATAGTTAAACTTATTAGCTCTTTGTTAAGCAGAATAAATAGATTAAGATTATTAAATTATATTTGGCACGTTTGCAAATTGATAAACAATAAATATATTCGTATGTATGCGTTTGAGTTGCGTTTGATTAATTATTTAATTTGATTTTGTTGATCTGATCTCTTTTTCTCTTTTCTTTTTTGTTATTGCTGTTGGTGTTAACACTTGAAATAATTTGGAAGTTTGGTGGTTTTCAACAAACGTTAGATGTCGTCTTGCCAAAGAGATTGTAACCGATAATGTACGCAGCGATTTGAATCCTTTCGGTAATTAGCATAACGCAGGCGATGAAAAGCACAACATTGAAGCGAGAACCAAAGCGATAACGAGCCTATTTTGCACCAACAAATATATACACAGATATATCGAGAACGGGGTTAGGCACAATAACGGAACGCGAGGCGCAGCGCTAAACCGAACCGAATCTCAATGGATTTTAATATTGTTATTATTATTATTATTATTTTGTGTGTGTGTGTGTGTGTGTGTGGTATCTAAGACCAGACGGAGCCGCACAATTGCACACGCTGCCACAGCAAAAACGTATCTGAAAGCTGCGAGCACTGGTGGTCGGGCTTAAAAGGCAAAGCACTTCGAGCCAAAACGGATCCGCTTTAAGCTTCAACACAAACCGGTATGCAAGCAGAGCAGCGAGCTTTTCTGCTGCCGGTAGCTCTCACGCACACAAAAGCAGCTTTATGTGTGTGTGTGTGTGTGTGTGCTTAGGGAGAAAGTAAAAAATGATGCGCCAAAAACACTCGACTACACAGCATGCGGTCCCCAAACGAAAGCAAAATCAGGCCAATTCACCAAAATCACATGGGGCCGAGAGCGCTTTTGTTTTGCGGTCAAATAATTTCGGCCAATTTTAAATCATTTTTAGCCATATTGTTGGCACAAATAAAAGCTGCAGTGTACTCAGATTTGTATATTTCATTTCTACACACACACAGCTTAACACCTTTTGTGTGCACTTTTTTGGTGTCTGGCGTCATGTGAAAGGAGTCACGCGCTTTGTGTCACTTATTATTATTTTTGTAATTTGCACACGATAAAAGATACAAAAACAAACAGAGAGAAAAAGCTATTGTCAGCTTGCCAAAGATTGCATACCCTTCGATATCGGTTTAGTTTGCTCGGATAATTTGTTATATGATGGTTTGGCCAAGAAATCCTTAAAACTGAAAGACTAGTTTGTATAGAAGCGGACGCTGATATTCAGGCAGAGAGATGAAAATGTCTCGACTCGGCAATTGATACTATTAAGAATGTATATATTCTAATATATATATATTGTCTGCTTCAATACAAAAAACATTTCATGATAAAATTATATTACCCTCAACTAGGGTTTACCAAGAAACAACAACAATAAAGAAACCTGAGTGAAGCAGCAAATATTTATTGCTGTCGAAGCATCGCAGTAAACAAGTTTCCACAGTTTATGGGAATGGATCTTGAGTCGCTCTCTCTCTCTCTCTCTCTCTCTCTCTTTCTCACCCCCACTCCATCCCTCTCTGTCTGGTAACGACTCCTGCTGTGTGATGTAAGCAGCTAGAGTGTTAAGCTCGGCAGAGGTATCGCTGGCCAATTGAGCAACACATATTAGCATTGCATTTGAAATGATGTACATGTAGTTGTAAGCATAGTCTTTGGATGGGCATCCCCATAAACTTTAAAAAGGTTAACAGATGTTTGAAAGTGCGCCTATACACTATATTAATAGTAAGCATAAATATTTTGATTAGCATTTGGATGTTAATGCTTCTAGCAAACAAACAGTGGCGGCTAGTGTCAAGAAATAAATTGATTTGCGATGGCCAGTTATTGTCAAGAGGCACCATCATGCGTCAAACTTGGCTAATTAAAATCATTCAAAATCGTCTAGACCTTAAAATGTGTGAAAAATGCACTGGACAACTTCATCTGATGATTACAGCATATCTCTATATGTAATCACCCTTTCTGATAATAAAGCACCCATTTTTATATTTTATAAATTGTCTTGAGTGGAACTGGCTTTAAGATCTTATCTTTAATTTTACATTTTAATTTGTTCACACATGAACAGATGATTTATAAACATGTCCAAAAACAAACCGCATATTTAGTTTAGTTAGGCCTTGGCATAGTTTGAGTTCAAACCCGAATCAGGAAATTCTATAGAATTCTAATCTATGTATGATATTTGCGTTGTTGAATAACAAATAAGAATAAAAAACAAAGGCAAAGAAAAACAGTTCCTTATTTAGATTTTTACAATAATATTGTAAAAATGGGCAATTTTCAAATGAAAATAAAAAGTCGATTTTTACTTTGCCTATTAATTAAAGTTTCGACGATGCAGGTCAATGTATTTATGATAATTTGCATCATGGCGCATTATGTTCAAATTATGTTTTGCATAATTTTCAAATGCACAAAACTTCACAAAAAAAAAAGCTGAAAACAGCCTCATCATTTTTCAAATCGAATAACAAATAAACAAACAGAGAGAGGACAAAATGAGACAAGATATGCAATGCGAAGAGGGGCATCACTTCATGGCTAATGGCCGCCCCTCACATGACCTTGCCGGGGCCTTAATTTGTCACCTCAGCTGACCGAAAAAAGCAAAAGAAACAAAACAAAGAAAAACATTTAAATTACATTTAAACGATAATTTCTGCAATTCGCTTAATTGTGTAATTAAAAGCGTACACACGCACACATTACAGCCAAAACACACCTGACAACAAACACCTGATGGATACATTTACAAATATATACAAATAATAGTAATAATCATAATTATTGCCCGACATTAGCTATTGCAGCACGTCACGTGCTCTCGACGATCGCGTCTTCAGTTTGTTGTTGGTTGTTGAACTTTTTAAGTTAGTTTTTTTTTCTTTGTTTGGTCAACAGCAGCAGGAACCCAACGAATGATGTGGCTCTAATACATTAAAAATGGTTCGAAATAGCGTCAGCAACAAAAGCAGTTTGTTTACTTTTTGTTATTGCTTTTGACTTTTATTAAATTCATGTGATCAGCCGTAACTTGTTTTATTTCGAATTTTGTTTGCCACCAAATTCATCCAAGTGAATATAACAAATGCACTGAAATGTCAGAAATTTGTCATATATGAGCATTTGCTAATTTCCAATGCGGATATTGAAAGGCCTATTTCGGAATATAGCTGTCGCCAGAGGTCTATACATAAAATGCCTTAGTTCGATATCGTTAGTAAACTAGTTTGGTGACCAGAGTGTTTGTTTAATGTATTTTTGATTTCTCGTCATCGTTGGTTGCTTATGTAAATTTCAAGAATGTTTTAGCCAGTTTGGAGGCTTGGCGCCAAGTATAATTTGAACTTGATTTCGGCTCCACTTCTTTGTAACTGTGAAGTGGCCTATAAAAAACTGAAATTTTGAGGGTTTCAAGTAGAAGTGAGCTAGGCACTCATCGCTCTCGGAACTGCGATGTCGGGAACTGATACCTTTGCCACGTTGTGTGCTTTAAGGTCCGGTTTTGTTAATGACGTGAACATATTCAAATATTGCTTTAATGATATTTGAAGCAAAAGCTGCTTAAACACCGTTAGCCCAACAAAATTAATTCCAAAATAACAAAAACCTGCCGCCGTAAAGTCAGTCAAGTCTTTAACATTGAGTATTGAATCTATATTTTTGCATATTTTGAAGTGTTTTAAGTTATTATATCAAAGTCTTGACAAGGGGCGGCTCGAAATGTGGCAAATACCTATGCGGGAGAGGCTCAATAATAATATGTACACTCAGAGAAACACACTGAGCCTATGCTCAAGTATTGATATTATAGTATTGACATCACAAGAGTCAGATTGAATTAATGATATCGTTCATTGGTCTATGATTTTTGACCTTAATATGATTTTGACCGCATTTGAACTCGATTTAAATACAAAATTCTCATAATTTTTTTTTTCAGAGTGCATGTGTATGCTTAAAGTTTTAATTTATGATCGGACAACATAAAAGACACAATCCCAGACAAAGGCAATCTCACGAAAAGAAAAATATATTGAAGATGCGCCAAATATGCGCACAGTCTCTTTTTTTGTATTTTATTTGTATATTTTTGCCATTCTGGTCAACCGGTACGGCCGGTACTGGGCAACCTGACAGATCGTGACAACAACAACAACGGTAGATATAAAAACAGTGGAGTCGCACTTGAACCTTCACAAGGTGACCGCCAGTGAAAGTATGATATGCATGTGACATAAACCATGTGACGAAAGCGAATTCAAAACGGTAGCGATCACCAACGTGTTGAATCAACTATATGCAATGGCTAAATGGGTAATACTTCAGAAAATATCTATTTTTGTAAAAATAGTATTATTTAAATGATTGATTGATAAATTGACGATAAAGGTAAGGTAGAGAAAGTCTCGTGCCAAGCCGAGGCTAATGCAGAGAGAAAAGAGCTAGAGAGACGAAGTTCGTGAGAAATGGTGCATTATTTTTTATCTAACAATAAAAAAAAACTTGAAGACTATGTGCTTAAGGGGATTTAATGTTTTTTAGCGTAAGAAGCCAATCATATCTGAGAACATTCAATTTCATTGGATCAAATGTCAAAGAAAACTTTGTCAAATATAAAACGATTTTCGAAAACAAATTTTCGATCAAAATTCATGTCGAGATTCTTGCATTTTATCAATCTTATCGATAACGTATCAAAGTAAACACTGTAATCAACCGTTTGATCCGTCAGTCACTTTATAGTTGCAATGTTAGCATAGTTAAATATTTTCCATATGTTGGCGACAACTCGCATTCGCAACGAACTTGGCTAACAAAAGAACGTGCAATGCGGGGGCGTTTTATGAGTCTCGAATCTGTCTGACACTTCGTGATTGTTGCCAGCAATAATAAAAAAAAAACAAGTCAAAACACTCAGCACAAAATATGCCATTTGCTGTTTATTTTTTTCTCTGCCATAAAGTTTTTCTATTTGCCTATTTCGACTTAATTAATTGGAACATAAATTATTCATAGAAATAGAAAAAATAGATAATGCTGGGCAACAGCTATGCCGCTTACCTTTAACTGATGAAGTACCGCAGCAGTGAATGAGAATTTCAAGACACAGTAGACAATCGCCAATAAGAACCACTCCATAAGTTGAGTATTTATTTCAATTGCTCGCTAAGTAGCTTTTAAATTGCTGATATGGAAAATCCGTTTCACATATACACATACATATACATATATATATATATATATATTGATCATTATTAAACATACGATAGTTAATAAACAACTTATTTTTCTTACTGAACACTTCTCACAAAAGTATGCAATGATTCAAAACATATTTATGTGTTGCTTGCGATCACTTTTGACTGCTGCCTATAAGTATGCAAGCTTATTGTCAACTAAATCTTAGAATCTGCTCAAATGGACTGATGCTCGCCAAATCAATCTGCATACTGAACTTGCGCTCTTCATTTCATTTTAAACAAAAAGAAATGAAAAGAAAAATAATGAACAGATTACAATTTTATACGAAAAACAGTTTTTAAGCGATAAACTAAAAAACATTCTTTAAAATGAATATTTTTTATGCTCGCTGTCAGTGATCGCTTAAAAAGAAACATTAAACAACTTGGAACATTTAAATTCAAACAGTTTTAAAAAATTATATCACTTTTATTTGTAACTAGTAACTAAATTGCAAATTAAAAACCGTTCACAATTGCTTCTTGACATCCTGAGTGTGAGCTTTTGCTGCACCTACAGACCACCATCTGTGGAGCCTTCTCAGCATGCGCCAAGGCAGCCACACGGTCAGAAAGAGAGCCAGGAGTACACAGCCCAAAATATCAAGCAGCAGATACTGATAGAGTGGCAGAAAGGCACCTTGCGATTTCAGATGCCGCGCTCCCTTATGTTTAATGATGTACTCAATCCAGAAGCTGGCTTCATCCAGCGGATGCATGGGATTATCCCGGAAACGTTGGGACACCTCCAGGGCACTACGTTTGTATTGTGGTTCATAAATTAGAGCCTCAATATTGCGTACCAGATCATCGACTGTCAGCTTGGAAAAGACTAAAGAACGGGCATAACCCTCACGCACCGATTTAATAGTATTCCTATGCTGATCCCCATATAAGGGAATACACAGCATTGGGACGCCCCAATAGATGCCCTCCTGGGTGCCAAAGATGCCGCCGTGTGTGATGAAAACTTTAACATTCGCATGTGCCAGAATGTCATTCTGTGGCATCCACTTGCTTATCATTACATTCGGAGGCAATTGTTGTATGGATGCGTTCTCATATTTCCACAGAACCTTCTGTTTGAGTTTGCCAAAAGCCTGTAGTATCTGAGCTGTCTTCTCGGGCGGCATATCAGTGCTCTTCATATAGGAGCCCAGACTGAAGTAGACAACGCCATGCGTTGCATTGTCCAGAAAGTTTTGCATATCGTGGGGCAATTCCTTGGCGGGCTGAATGTGCGCTCCGCCTACATTAATCAGGCCCGGCATACTGGGCCGTGGCAGATCCATGCTGCGATGACTATTGATCAGCATCAGAGAAATATTGCGCTCCAGATCATGCACATGTGGAAGGGCACCTAAAAGTGAGGGTATATAAAAGTCAGTAACAAACTTAGCAAAGTTAAGTTGAGTTAGTTCATTAAGTCGAATGTTGATACAAATCAAATATAAAAATGCTCTCTTCTTATCAGTAAAGTAAATAGTGTATTCAACTCTCACCTTTAATGGCTGCTGCAAAGTACTTCTCCGCTATCTGTTGCATTCGCGGTAGATAATACCAGCGTCTCATAACTGCATCATAAACGGACAGATACGCGTTGTAGGCACGTTGAGTAAAGGTCATCTGATCGGTGTGTGGCAGCAGTAGATGAGGTATGACCGACCAGGGAGTTAGGATGCCCATAGCATGATCCATATTATCAGCATAGCCCATGGTGCCGATGGTGACCACGGGGCACTTGAACTTCTGCCCAAACATGAGGAATGCCTCGTGAAAGAATTGCTCTAAAATAACGAGATCATAGTGCTCATCCTGACTATCGATGAGTCTTTGAACTTGCACATCCTGCAACGCATGCTCCGTAGTCATTTGACCAAGTTGCCACCACAGTTGCAGATTCTGAAAATCACTGGCAAAACGCATGGTGAAGATGTTCTTCTTAGGAACTGTAAGGGAATGTGAATCAAATCAATCACAATATACAATCGCTACTTTATGCTTTCCTTATGCAAGCTCGATATATAGATATATTTATTTTCTTCATACTCACAATGCTTGGGTATATCAAAGGTGGGGTTGAGAATAAGCTCAGTTAGATTTTCATGTGGCGTCTTCGTTGGATGATTGTTAATGCTGGTCACCTCGTGTCCACGCTTCAGTAGATCCCGTTGAAAGTGCTCCAGCCACATCCAGTGACTGGGTGCGGGAAAGGGACCCATAAACAGTATACGATATGCATCGCCACCTAATCCATTTATAACCAGCAGATAAAGCCAGAGTAAAGATCTCGATTGCAGCTGCATCTGCATCAGCATTGGTAATATAATTGTCAGTTATTAAAATCAGATTAACATAAATATTCAGCTTTATTTGCAGTGGTTTATGTCATTATTTGCATAAGCCAGTTCCACTTGCTATTGGCTCTAACATGCGATGCTAATTAATGTTGTTTGATCTCAAATAATAAGCAGATATAAATGCTTATAAGCTTGGTTGTTTCCTTATTACGTATTTCATCAGGAATTTTGTAACACATTAAGGGATTAACTTTTCTACCCATTATGGATCTTTGCTAGATAATATATTTGATTTCGATTGCAAGTATTCCAGTTTTAATTACGCCAATTATACTAGCTATATTAACATCAAAAAATTGTAGCCAGTATATATGTCTTAAACTATGTCATTAGATCATTAATATCCATGAACAATTGATTGCTGTATATACCCTCTCACCAGGTATTATGACTTTGTCAAGCAAGAAAGAATTTTCGATACAGCATACAGTGAGACACACCTTTTTTGGCTCAGTGTCAAAGAAATCAAGGAATTGCCTGCCATAAACTAATTATACATTATTTTTCAAAAATTCCAAAGACCGATGGTATATATGGTGGTATATATGACCCCAATAAACTGAGGTTTCCCCACCTGCTAGGTAGGATTCTAAAAATGGAAAAATAATGAATGATTAGTTTATGGCAGGCAATTTCCTTTTTTTCTTTTACACTGAGCCGAATAAGGTGTCTGTCACTGTATGTATTGTTGATTAGTTGGATAGCATTATAATAGAGCTATGATAAAATCGATGCCATTGAAATATTAGAGTGCAAAAAATATATTTATATTATTTTAATTTATTATCCAGATATGCCAATTATCTGCAAGGGCATTCAATCTTCGGTGGCGCAAAGACACTTTTTTCTTCTTGTTTCTATTAAAGATTATAATTTGAACTACTCTGATTGAAATGCAACCAGTGAATTTCATCATTACAAATATACTCAACTATTTGATGAATTGCGAATAAAAAGTCGATTAGACGAGACAGCATTCTTGACTCGAATTGGGAGTGTTCCTGATGTTGGGGCGTATTACGAACTGATTTACATTTCCGTAAAAAATTAATATCTGTTATTTGTCGGACGAGTGTTTTAAATTAAAAAACAGAGCAAAATTGCGCTAATTTGAGAAAGTGCATCAATGCAATGAAAGCAGCTCAATACTCATGAAATATTCATACTCGTTAAGTAATCAAATGTTCAACATTTCGTTGCTCTACAAAGGAACATAAAGCAAATGAAACGCAATTCGACATTGAGTGTCGCAACAAATGTGAGCAATATGTTTATATACATATGTATATTTTGATGTGCATGCATTGTCAACATAAGTCTACAATTCACTTGAGTACATTTTGTAAGTTGCGATTGGGATGACTTGTTTTTTGTTTCTGGTTTAACTCTCATTTGCTTTACTGTTATATCAAAAGTGATTTGTTTTATTTTGTTGCGATGATCTATGAATACTATGAACATTTGCTAAGCTGAATGCGCCAAGGTTTTTTGCTCCATTCCGATAATAACTTCACACATAATTGGCTGCGATTTTAATGGCTAACCAGCTAATTATACAATTAAAAAAAAACTATCTGTTGCGGCTTGAAGAATGTTATTAAAACAATTTATAAAAAAATATGAATAATTTGAGTCTTAAATACATATCCATTGTTGTTTCTTTGTGAATTTCTTGACTATTTATATTCGGTTATTTTTAGTTTAAATTATACATCTGAATTATATGTGCAGTTTTTAACATTTTTATTTCTGTTTTTCGATTTAACTTCGATTTTAAAAATTTTCAAAAATTGAATATTAGAATTGAAAAATTCCTGAATATAGAAGAATGTTTAAGTAAAAATGTAAGCTGATTAAGCACCGATTTAAGCTTAGGTAAATCTTAATATTATATTTATTTGCACTGTTTATTATATTAAATGCAGAATTCTGTCCATGAATTTTACAAAAATATTTTGTTTGTTTTCGACTTTTAGTAAATAGTTGAATTTAGCTTGAGTTTCATCAATTATTTTTTGTAAGTCGCTTATGCATTGACGAATATTTATTTACTTTTCGGTTGATCACTTTATTTCACTAATCACGGCCACAGAAAAATTGCTGATTTTTGTTGCATGCAAAACAATTAGAATGTAAAACGTCCGCAAGCAGCGCCTGTACTTCTCCAAGGTTTAGTTATCACTGACCGCGCTGAGCGTCAACGCGAGCACCTTAACTTTTTCCCACTTAATCAGCTCAGCCGATTGCGACTGCGACTGCGACTGCGACTGCGACTGCTACAGCAACGGCGACAGCAGCACAAAAACAAAGACAATTTGAGGCGCATAGAGTGTAAGCAAAGTCAAAACAAAGACAATAAATAACTGTATACGTTTGTCTATGAATTTTTGCCATTTTATGATGCAGCCCTGGAAACTGGAACGTGCAAACAAAGGCCTAATAAATATGAAGCAAATTTCGCTTATTTTTTTATTTTTGTGTTTTATTCGACATTCTTTAATTATATGTACACACACGTTTGTATGTGTGTCAGTATTATTGTAATTGATTGACACACACAAATCACTGCGAACGCTGCCAAATAATTGCACTCAAACGGACCCTAATTGAACAAAAGTGCACTATTCGAATCGTCTCCCCATGTGACTGAGTCACGTGTCAACAATAGGATATAATCATTTCTATTTGTCTCTTAATCATCAGTTAAACAATCTATACATTTAATTTGGGGCATGTATTGCAGCACATACAAAAATACATTTTTTTTATTTGGAACCTGTTGTTTGTCATGCCATTGAACTTTTGCCAAAGATGAATGCACTTATTTCCAGCTTATTTGATCGTTCGCAAACACTTGAGGATCGCGTTTTTATACATACACTGTTGAAAAATGTTAACATACCTCAAAATCGTATTGTTTTCAGATTTGAACTGAATGAATAACTAATAACTAAGCGAATTTTGTATGAAATTGATCTTTTTAAGTCGAAACAATGTATTGTATTCAGTCTCATTCACTCAATTTTATGGATATAAATCCCAACTTTTGAAATGAATTTCCAAGCCTGTGACGCAAAAAGTTAAGTTGTGTATACTTCATTTGAATTTATACTGACTAAAAGAAATACAATACAAATTCAATACCTTACGACATTTAAGAAAAAAATCACTAAACGGATTTTATATTTTTCTCATAAAAAATTTATATTATTTCCTTTTCAGTGGAAATCGTTAATAAAAAAAAGTTTGACTTAAACAATTGAATATTTTTAGCGCATATCGAGAAAATCGTGCAAAATTTATAATCGCAAGCTCAATTAATTGGAAATCCAGTATTCCTGCTTTGAGGCAAGCGACATTTTTGAGTTGGAAATACATTTGCCAGCATTTGCTCGCTGATAAGAAAGCGTTGAGCAAACAAAAGCTTAAATAATTATAATTAAGATTTGATGCACTTAGGTGTGTGACCATAAAAAAGTCATATAAAACATGCAACAAATGCAACACAAAATAAGATGCCGAAATACATGTTTCAGTAAAAATTGGCAAGCTTCATTGAAGCGAACCACGAGGAAACTTCAGGCGGGCAACGAGAGTCGAGTCGAGCCGAGGCAAAGCGAGGCGAGAAGTGGGCGATGATGGACTGCCCAAAGTTGCCTCTGAAGTTGACTCGACAAGACTCTGCGTGGCGAGCCAACGGCACTTTTGATGCAAGCGGAAAGTTCATTCATAAGCGCACAAGACACAAATGGTTGCCACGGTGCAATGAAATTGAATTGCGTGCAACGAAATGTGTCGTCCAGCCAAAGAGATGTTGCAAGCAGAGCTGGTGGCATACACATACTTTGTAGCTAAGATAAATTGGCATTAAGCATTAAGTATCTCAGAAATGAATGCTTTTAACCTACTAACCCTAACTCATTTGTATCTGAAGACATTTATGACTGTATTTTAGTTATACATCCATACTTCACCGATAATAATGAGTGAGAAATCAATATTTGATCACGGAACAAAAATTATTATCGATGTGTTCAATGTTTTACGAGGTGTAGACTACAAGCTTCCAAAACAGATGACATCAATTGATGTATAGTTTTGAGGCCCACGCACTTGGCTCCATATGTACATATATGTATCTGGCTTGAGCCCAAGCCAAATCCACTGAAGCCCACCCAACATATATAGCAATTTGTTAGTTTGCACCAATTTTATGTTTACATTGCACTTCCAGCCCATTTGACCGATTTGGGCAAACCAAACAGATACGCATTGAGCTATCAAAAATAAATATACCTATTTGTATACTGCTGCGACCAATGCCAAATGTATCTACTATTTGTGCTACGTGTGCCCAGCCATCAATCTATCTAGCTATCAATTAAGCCCAGCTCGCGTTTTCCCAGGCGCGTTTTAGATAAAGAAAACCACGCACCACTCACACCACCACACAAAAGAGGCACAGCCACCCCAATAGGGCACCCAAACCCAAATGATGACACTGCCATTTTCCACAGCAGTGCGCACACTTCCCATTTGTTTTCCAGGGTTTCGAGCGGCAATTCCAAATTTCACCAAAAGTAAACGTTGCGCATGATTAGTGCACGATATATATATATATATATATTTTTGTTGTATACCCTGCACATATTTTAAATTAGTAAAAAGAATTGAATTATTGATCAGCATCTGTGCATCTGTGTGTATAGCTTCAGCATGTCTAAAATGTATATCAATTAGTAAGGGATTTGAGAACTAGAAAAATCAAAATATATATGTATGCACAGATCAGGCATAAAGAATAAAGATGCATACAGAATTTAGTCAGGAATCAGTTAAGTATGCCGGCACTGGGTAGTACAGGCCATCTGCTAGTCGGGCAATCTTACTTACTTATGTTGCTTGCTTTGAGTCTTGATCAGCGCCCGCATTGATCGATCGTCACTGTCAGCGGGTGGTCGACGACGACAGCAGCTCGTCCAGAGACTGATACTCAAAAGCAGAGACTCAAACTCAGACCCAGATAGAGACTGAGACTGGAACTCGGACATAGACGTTGATAGTTGTGGAATGGGTTGTTTTGTTGTTTCGGCAGGCCGTCAGCGTACGCCTGGCAGCTGTCATACACAATTTAAAATTGAGTTATAATGGGCGACATGAGACCGCCCCTTAATAGAGCCGTCACAGGGTGGGAAAGGATATGTATATGGTATCAAAGTATCTTGCAGTCGGTGCACTCGAAGACTTTCCCACATTTAGGTGCAAGACTTTTTAAAGGGAAATTTGGCAATAAAACTGCTTAGTGATCTAGCTCTCGAAGTCCCTGCGAGCGGACAGACGAAGAAAGCGGTATCGATTTGAATTTTGATGCTGATCAAGAATTTATATATATATAGAGAGCGGAGTGCTTTTTTCTTGCCTGCCTCATCCTTTTGTACAATTTCATTAATTTCCCATTACTAATGGGTTAATGTTATCACAGCAAATATATAATATATGAAAAATATATTAAGCTCATTAAATATATATTCGTAAGTATTTAAATTATATTTGTCCACAAATATCGAATAACTTATTCATTCATTCATTGTCTAAAATGCGCACTTTAATATAAGATCCGTTTTGATCGGATTCGGTATGGGCTTGGACATGTAGGGACCATCCAGCTTGTAGCCCAGCTTGCGATAATAGTTCCTTGTGCCGACGCCGGAGATGACGGCAATCTTGGTGCTGCCGTGCTCCTCGCGAGCAATACGCTCCGCCTCCTCCATGAGCAGCATGCCAAATCCTTGATGCTGAAACTTGGTCGGATCCCGCGAACTAACTGGGACCACAGAGCCATAGACATGCAGCTCCCGCACAATTGAACAGCCGCCTTGCAACTCCAGGCGGAAAGTGTACGGCGAACATTTACGCAGGCGCAGCAGCCCCACGAGTATATCCTGTTCGGGATCCTCGTAGGAGAGGAACGTCTCCCAACCACCATTGGCCACATAATCACGGCGTATCAATTCAATCTCATGCGGACGCACCTTGTTGTGTATCTCCTGGATGCCCACCTCACGGGTGCGCACATCCCGACAAACGGTGCCCAAATCCTTCATGCGCGCCAGTGCCAATTCACGCAGATTGCCATGCTCCACGCCGGAACTGAGAAGGGAAGAGAGAGAATGGGAGATCGTAAATAGACTCGGATTACTAACTGGGATTAAGAACTTACCTAACCAGCGGCATGGGTATATCTCGCTGTACTCGATATACCCTCGTCCAGGGCGGCACCAGTGCCAATATTTTGGCCACCAAATCGACCAGCATAGAGGGTGGATACGACTTATAACGGCCCGTCTTCCACAGCTCATAGAGCCCAGTGCCGCGTATAACCAAAGTGGGATAGATTTTCAGCCCGTCCGAGCGAAAATCAGGATTCTCAAAGTACTCAATGAACTGTTCAATATCGCGCTCAAAATCCACATTGGGCAGATCGGGCATCATGTGGGTGACAATCTTATAGCCGGCATCTTTGCCCATTTTAAAGGTTTCGCAGACAGCGCTCACTGTGTGACCACGATTCGTATCCCTGGCGACATCCTCGTAAACAGACTGGACACCAATCTCCAGGCGAGTGCAGCCATAATTCAACATATCCGAAATGTGACTCTTTAGACAATAATCAGGTCGTGTTTCAATTGTGATCCCAATGCATTTTGTGCGTGATTTCTCCGAGTAACGCACAGCTTCCGCCACATTGGCGCTACTGTGTCCGGAGAGTGCATCGTGCAGATTGCGTATGAAATAATCGCGATATTCCTCGGACAGCGCCATAAAAGTGCCGCCCATCACAATGAACTCCACCTTGTCCACGGAGTGTCCTAGCTGCTTCAGCTGCTCGACACGATGCCTGGTCTGCAGGAAGGGATCGTAACGTGCGCGGATTGCACGCATCGACGTGGGCTCATAGCCGGTATAGGATTGCGTGGAGTATTCGAAATCGCTGTCCGGTCCGCCGGGGCAATAGACGCATATGTTGCCCGTAAAATTGATGTGCGGACAACGATGCGGTTTGCACATCACGGCCACAACGGCAATCTACAAAGTGGAAGAAATATATAAGTATGTATAGTAATGGATATATTGGACATACATACAGTTGCAAACAAAAATAATAATTCTTTTTTCAAGTCGGCAAACCCATTGCAAATATGTAATCCTCATTTCATTACTTACACCACTCGCTGTCCTTATCGGTTTGGCGCGCAATTTGGGCAACAATATTTTCTTGGCATCCTGCGGCACAGCTGCTATGATGTCCACCAGTCGTGGTGAGCTATCCAATCCGTATTTGGAGGAAATAAGGGATTTCATGCGATTTAGATTCACATCTTTTTTTGCTTCGTGCGCATTGAGCAGCTCCTGTATAATTTCACCAATGACGAGCACCTGGCGCTCCTCGCGGCTGAGACCAACAGCTGCCGTACCGGTAAATGGATATTAAATAATATTAAGCAAAGCGTGCATATTATTAGTATTTATTAAGACGCACCCAGTTTCTTTTTCTGTTTCATGCTATTCGTTTGTAAACTTTATAAATATCGCACGTGTTGTTATCAGTTGTTGCTAGTTATCGATATACGACAGCAGCTGTGATTTTATGTCACAACTGACTTGTAGATTTTTGATGGTATAAGGAAATATTGAAATCAAATAATTGAAAAAATAATTACAAAAAGATATATATTACAAATTTAAATAAAAATATGTATAAATTAATACATTTATATATATATACATTATAAAATAACTGGCTCAACAGTTTTTACCTCTTGCAAATTTGTATCTGCAAAGGTAAGCGAGACTTCTTGAATTAACATACTTATAATGCAGTAAAAAATAAACAATTCAACAATTTAACTTTTTTTATATATAACATAAAATATAAATGTAATATAATAATAAAACAATATAAACAACTTAACAGCTTAACTGCTTTTCCTTAATTTAAGAGGTCATATTTGGTGTGTAACCTTTTACATTTCACTTTCCATGCAGAGTCAAGCCTGACTTGTCATCTCTATCGATAACAATATCGATGCCATTCACCAAGTATTCTACGTCGAGAAAAGCATCGTTTTGTGTTATTTGTGTTTTAAGATTTTTTCAGTGCAGCGCAAAAAGATGACTAGCTGCATGCAGCAGCAACAAAATGAACAGCAACAATTGCTGGAACAATTAAATGGCAGCGATGACGACGATGAGGATGACATAAATGGCGACGACATCGATGAGGACAAAAATAAACAAATGCTAAACGAGTCTTTTAGCTACTCGGTGCGTTAAAGGGGGAAAAAATAAGAAATATTTTGAAATATGTGTCAATTTTGAAAACTTGCAGAATAGCCATGCTTGCTGGGTGTGCAATGGTTATTACGGTCCCAATTTTGGTGAACCGGTTTGCGGGGCATGCCACGCATTCCTGTACAATGCACAACAGGCCGAGGAGCTGTTGACAGAATTATCCGATGACGAAGACTCCGGTAACGATGAGCCGCCTTTTAAGGACAAACAGGAGGATGACGAGACGGAGAACGATGCGGACATAATGGGCTTTGAGGATCTGGAAGATCCAGCGCCAGCGGGAGACCAACAACAGCAAGTGAACAATGAGCCGGCGCCGGAGGAGGAGGAACTGCAGCAGCAACAGCAGCAGCAGGCGGAACAGCTGCCTTTGCCTGCGCCGCTAGAGCCACCGCTGGAGCCAGTGCCGCTGCCAGTGCGTCGCGGCAGTCCGGAGCGTGATTTCGAGAACGAACGTGCCGAGAATCCTTTTCTATTGCCCATTAAGCGACCGCGTCCAGCGGCGCCACTAGCACTACCCTATTTTATGCTGGAGCTGGCGGATGGGCGGGCGCGTGCCCATGAATATGATGCGGGCGTAGGGAGGATCAACAACAGAGACAGCAGCAAACAGTGCATCACTCGCCTTATACCAGTTGAGGTGATGCTGCAGATCTTTGGCTATCTGGATGACATGTCGTTGTGGATGGCCAGCGAGGTGTGCAAACAATGGCATGAGATCATCGTGAAGAATACGGCGCAGAGCATGTGGCGTGCATATCTCAAACAACGTTGGCCACTCTTCGAATGCCTCGTCGCGGAACCGGATTGGTATCGTCTCTATGGCGCTTTGATGTCCTCCTGCTTTTGTCGCACCTGCCTCATCGAGTTGGGCAGCCAATCTCCGCCAGCGGCGGAGCAACGGAATGTGATGCGTTCGAATTTCTTGCGTGGCGAAGCGAATCTGTTGAATAGCTATGGAACGGAGGGTATATCGGCCATACCCATGGATCGACAGAATAACTATTGGCAGGCAACGATTCTGGGTCCACCCGGCAGTCCGTATGAGGGCGGCAAATTCTTTTTGTTCATCTATTTTCCGGAACGTTATCCGATGGCGCCGCCAACTGTGCGTTTCTTAACCAAAATCCTGCATCCGAATGTATCGCGTCATGGCGATGTCGGCATCGATATATTCCAACAGCAGAACTGGTCATTGGCGCTGAATGTTGCCAAGGTTTTGTTGTCCGTACAGAGTTTGTTAACAGATCCGTATACCGAGATCTGCATGGAACCTGAGGTGGGTTATATCTATGAACATGAGCGTTCACGCTTTGAGCAACTGGTACGCAATTGGACCTGTAAGTATGCCATGCTGGAGCTGATGACGCCGTCTTACGTCTTACATTAAACGATCTATATATAGTCTATAATATATATATCCTGCTAGAAATCGCACGAACTGAATCTTGGAGACATCCTCTTTTAAGTTGTTTTTTTATGTGTATTTAGTTTAATGCTGCCATTTTAGATATGGCTACTCCCCCTACCCCCCCCCCCCCCCAACATAGTCAAAATTATGCTTAAAATAAATACAAATATAATGCTTCGACAAGATTAAACCTATTGAAATAGGTATTTTAAATTCCTTGTTGCGTGCGGAGTCATCACCATCGATAACAATTTCGATCTCATTTAGCAAGTATCGACTAAGGTATCGTTTTTTGTTTTAATAATTTTGCCCAACTGCATAAATAAACAATTGTTGGCTGTAGCAATTAAATGCCAACTAGTAACCATATGAATTTAACATTTACGACAGATACGTATTTACTCAAAATAATGGTAAAAGTATATATTAACATTTAATCCATTGTAATTTGCACTTTACATGCCTTTTCCAAGCCAAGTCAAGACGGACTTGTCATCGATATCGATAACAATTTCGATGCCATTTAGAAAATATTGAGAAAGGCATCTCAAATTATATTTTACACGACTTTTAATAAAATTTTACCTAAATTACACTTAAAGTTAAGCAGCTGACATTTCTATTTCGTCCAGGAAACTTTGGGTATATCAAAGTGTTCTGTTAGCGTGTCCAGATGCTCATTGAATTTCTCCACGCGTTGTTTGTGCGTCGTTTGTGCCTTGTCCATGATGCGTTTGTTGCGCATCTTTTCCTGCTGCTTTTTGCTGGCCAGCTCCGCTTTGGTTAACTTCCGTTCATAGTTGCTGCTTGATGCAGCTGCTCCAGTTGAGGCTGCAGTTTCGTTGATTTGCTGCTCGAGAAAGGCTCGCTGCAGTGCATCTTTCTCCTTGTCCTTGCTCTTGTGCTTCTTCTTCTTTTTCTTCAGTTCGGTGTCGCTTTTGAGCTTCAGTTTGCCTTTGGCAGCACACGCATATTCGTCGGGCATTGGTTATATTTATTTATTTATTTTATTTGCAAGCCAACTGTTTTGTTTTCTTTGCTTGTTAGGGCTGATAAACTAATTTCAGCCAGGGCTGCATGTGCTGTTTCGCGCTCGATAGTTGTGCTCAGCACTGATTATTAGATATTTATCGAATTATCGTTTCTTACAATAATAACAATTGACAGATATTTTTTATATTTTGTATTTGTTTTTAGCAAGCGAATTAATTAGTTTTTCTTTAGTTGCGAGGGCTGTTAAGAGTTCGATAGTTGCTCAATGTCGATTTGAAGTGATTTCAAACGGATTATTGCTTGTAATAACGTTATTTTCACTCAGGCCAGAAATAAATGGCGTCTAGCAAGAGTTTAAAATTTTTAAATGGGTATTATTTATAATAAATTTAATTATTTAATACTGTCAAAATCGAAGAATTATGTATGCATTAAAATAAAGTTAAACATAGTATATATGTGAATTTCAATATTGGTTTCCATTATTCGCGCTTATTTCGTGAATCTATTTTGTTGCATTGCAACGTGTCTCTCCTTCTGTCTCTCGCAAGAGAGCTTTCGCTCTTTGTGACGGCCACCCACGCGTCATTTGGTTCGTGTAAAAAAGAAAAGCTTGCACGCCTAATGCATATGTAATTGTGCGTGGCCAGGCAGCCGTTGACTTGTTAGCATTTCAGTTTCAGTTCAATCCCAACGAGCGACGGAACAACATCTCGTGTGTGTTGTGCACACGCTCAAAGCGCGTTTGTAAATATTTAAAAAATTTATTCATAAATTGCCAAAACTGCAACACGAGGCATTTGTCTAACAAATAAAAAACCAGTGCTGATTGTTGTTCGTGACAAGTGTTTTAAAAAAATATTTAAAAAAAAATAAAATAAAATAAAAAATTCCAAAAATAAAAAATAAAATTCAATTGTATAAAAAAAAAAAATAAAACACACAAAGTGCGAAGGTGAAAATTCAGCCAACTCTCTGTTCTCAAAACTAACGGTTTAACATTAGGTGCAAAAAAAGCTCGCTCAACTCGCACATGCGTGTGTGTGTGTGTGTGAGCTCGGATATTTTGCTTGCATGCTGTGTGAGTGTGTTTTTGTGTGTGTGTGTTGGTTTTAGTATCCTGTAGCAAGTTCTTCACTCAAGGATAACAGTCGTTAAAGTACAACAATGTAATGAAAAATATCACAAAATATTATCATCATCATCGTCAGGCGAATGTATTACATTTTTTATGTGCATGTTTTAAGCATACATGTATTTCTGTGCATGTGTGTGGGCGTTTGAGTGTGTGTGAGTTCTCCTAATACTTCTGCTCCTTTTCTTTCTCACAAATTTTCATGTCTTTTTGCCCTTTTTTATTTGACAGAATTCGAATTTCGCGTATTTACGATTTGAATTCTTGTACAACTAGCGAAACCGTTAGTCAAGAGTCAAATCTAACGGCTTACGAGCCGTGCATGTAACAGGTAACCAATGTAATGTCGCTCTCCCTCTGTCTCTCTCTCTCTGACTGCACTCTCTCTCCTCCCAGCTCTCTAGCTCTCTCTTACACACGTCGCATTTTTATGCAGGCGAAGATAATAAGCAGTTTCAAAGCAACATCAACAGCGGCTTTCAATGTCATAAAATAATGTTAAGTTCGCGTTAAAAACAAGAAGCTGCTGTTGGGATTTTGTCTTGTGCATTGCCAGGATTTTTTGTGTTTTATTATATATGTATGCAGATATTTGAGTGGGATCAGCAGTTAAACTTAGTATTTGAAAAGGTTTTTTTTTTGTTGCAGAGTTTTTACACATTCTTAGACTTTCTGAAGAGTTTTAGGAACACTCTTGTAATGTCTTTTATTGTAATGAAAGGTAGTAAAATTGCCTGATTTAAATAATATAAAAATTAATAAATAAGAGGAACTTAAGAATTTTCTCATGCATATAAGTAGTCCATGCCTGGAAGTGTAAATAAAAACCTGATTACAGTTTAGCCTGATTTAGTACTTTGGGAGTACTATAAATTAGGACATTTATTTGACACACAATAATGCTGGATTTAACTTTACTTTTAATGATTACACTTTATTTTCAAACCCATTTTAATAATTTTGGACTCGTCTTAAGGAGTTTTCAAAATCTGAATTTTTCTTTAGAGACTTCAATTTTGTTGATTGAACCTTTTTTTTAAGCCCAGCTCTTTTTAAGTTTGAGCCAATTCAATTCAAATGATTTGCTATGTGCTAATTCATTTTTAGATTTTATAGCAGGACCTAATATATATATAAAAAAAAGAATCGCACCTCAAGATCCTGACTTCGATTTTCAAAAATTAAGTGCCAAAAATAAGCTATTTTTTTACACACATTGTTCGATATATTTGATGGAACCCAAAATAGAAATCTAAAAGTCGTAAAATCTTGCTCAACAGAAATCAATTTGAAATATGTATTCATTTATGAAATATGTATTCATTTATGAAATATGTATTCATTTATGAAATATGTATTCATTTATGAAATATGTATTCATTTATGAAATATGTATTATATCTAAAGTAAATTCAGCTTAAAATTAATTCAGCTTGCTGCGAAAAGTTGCCGCTTGTGGCAACCATTTATTTATACGACTATATTCAAAAGTCACCACAAAAATATTTATTTTGCGTTGCAAATACATGGCTAAGCCGCATGTGTCCCCAGTTCTTATGCCACAAATATATCAGTTGAAATCCCCCCCCCCCCCCCCCCTATTTTTTTTATCTTTTTTTTGGACATGCCAAAAGTTACTGACTGAAAAATAAACTTTTTCATTACCACTCGACCTTAAAATGCTGTCGTATGCAAAATCGATTTGCCCACTTTGTGCGACAGTCAGAGCGAAAAAGATAGGAGATATATAGACGGAGAGAGGGGGGGGGGGGGGGAAGGGCAACTTGTGTCAGATGAATTTTGAATTATTCAAAGGATGCTGCTAAATATTTTATTCAACACGTCGCTTTTCCCAACTCAGATTGATTGAAAATTCCAAAAATGGCAGCTTGTAAAAAAGAGCTGCGGTTGCAATGCGTTATTGAAACGCCATTAGCGCAATTTCAATGGACGACGTACACACACACACCAGATACACACACACATACACACACACACTTTGTTAGTTAAATCCTTGCCAGCGATTTTATGCAGTTGAGTTCTGCTGTTGTTCGTGCTCAAATATTTACATAAATGTGGGCATTGTATAACAAGCATTTGACTGTGCAACAGACAACACTTGCACACACACGCACACACACACACCTACACACCCTTTACCCCACACAACAACAACAGCAAGTAATCAAAGCACAATCAAAATTCATAATTTTCCAGTGCAAAGTTCAGTTCCGCAACGAAGGCGTTTCTAATTGCAAAAAGTGTTAAGCAAAGGCATACAAAATATATTAAAAAAAATATATATGTATGCAACATATAGCTAATGTAGCTGCTGCATGCTAATCAACACTTGCAACAAGTATAATAAATAGGCTGCAACATTTTGCTGTTCATATTTAACCACTCGCGCGAAAATCCTTTGCCGGGCGCAGCAGCAGTTTCTAGTTGGTGGTGCTCTATGAAGGTGAGTCCAGTTTCATAATTAACATTTTTCTATTCTCTAAAAATTGATTATTTTTTAAATATATAAAAATAGATATTTACATGAATATAGTATTTCAGTATTCACAAATTTAAGCATCTTTGTCGGCTTGAGTTGTTCTATATCTTTTGAGTTGATAATCTAATTCCTTAAGATATTTATATCTGATCTACTGATTACATTTTATTGAGTTAGTTAACTTTTTACTTATATATATAAGTATATATATATATATATATATTATATTCATATTAAAATACGCAAACTCTTGTGATTACTGTACATATTTTCCCCCACTCCAAAGTTGAGCAATCAATTTTCCCATTTGTTGTACTTGTTTTCCCTCACTCTAAAGTTGACTTTCCTTGATCCGATTTGATTTGCTTTTTAACGCCTCTTAAAACCTCGTTAAATCAGCAAACCACAAATTGCCCCATTTTCAGTTGGCTGAATGGAAATGCATTTCAAAAATTACGCGCATAATTAAAAATTGAAATCAATTCAGCCGCAAGCAATAAATGCACATTTAAATCATTATTAATAATTTGATGTATTTCCACTCAATGATTTTATTGCAAACACATCAAATTGAATAATATTGTTTGGAATACAAATATTTGCCAACGCCTGGAGGCGAAGTATTCAAATTGGGCTGCTACGTTTATCGAGAGCTACGAAGCCGAATAATATATCGATATCGAGCACTTCTCGGCCTCAATTTGAAAGTTGAAGTTATTTTTCCATGTGTGCATATCTCGGACAGTTTTCGAGTTTGAGTTACCAAAGTTATTTTCCATGCCGGTAGCAGAGTATTCCCTAGTCGGCTATGCCCGACTGCAATATTCGCTCTTGTTGTTTTTCAAAATGTTTTCATTTGTGCTCTCGCCACACGCATTACGAGTACTCATTGCTGTTATTTTTATGAATCAAAAATATTCATTGAGTTTTTGCAAATTTGTTTGCATTTGTTATGTTCCAAAATCAACAACTTGTTTGCCATTTGCCTCGAAATTTCCAAATTTATATATTTATATAGTTATATATATATATATATTTGATGTCTGATGAACTAAGTCAATAAACTTTTGTGGCGCAGGCAGCACTAATGTTCATTAGTCGGTCGTGCATATATTGTGGGTGGGCGTGGCACTAATGGGCGTGTAATGGAAACTGTTTGCTATAATTAGCAATGAACGCTCTCTCTCTCTCTCTCTCTCACACTTTCCTTTATTCTATCTCTCTCTCTCTCTCTCTCTCACTTGACCATTAGTTTAAACTGATTATTGCCTAATTGCACTCACAGTTGCCTACTTTTGTGCGCAGTGGAACTCAGTGGCAGTTAATGCGGGTCTAATCTAATGACTCTTCAGTTCTGTTCTTATATATACATATATATATATATATACATATCTGTATGTTTGGCTAATTAAATTCATTTATTCATGGCTACCAATAATTGACAGCTAAATTTGTTCAACAGCTGTTGGTCTGCAGTTTGTAACAATGATTGATTTTACTTTGGCTAAAAATAAATGTTAGCTCGATTTTTTCAACAATTTTTAAAGTTTTCTCTTAAGTATTTAATACCTTTTATTCCTATTTTACTGCATTATTTTTTTATTATTTATTTCCAATGCCAAAATCAGCCAATTGTGCCAGACAGACGTTCGGGTTCACTCGTTCTGCTAATTTACTTTTTAATCTTATGCAATGCTGGAAAAAATAACAAAAAACTAATAAAAATTTAAACGTAAAGTAACTTAAAGTAAGATACCCTGGAAAATCTAAGCTAAATCAACTTTCACTGTGAATTAATTAAATTAAGATCGACCGATTGATCTATGTGAGCTAATCTGCTGCTGCTGATGATGATTTTCTATGCATAATATGAAGATAAAGATAATTTGGCAGATTTGGTTACAAGCTTCAGGGTAACAACATAATACCCTCTGCAAGGGTATCAAAATTACACGCACTCAAAGCAAGGAGAATACATTTGGAAACAGGAGAAGAGACGGGAAAAACTCAATTTACAAGACAACCGCAACTTTTGTGCATTTTGTAAGGACAAAGAGAGAAAAGGCACAAAGAACGATGCAACAACTGAAACTTGTGCCAGATCTGAGCAACTGATGATAGATAACAGATGAAAGATAACTGAGCAACAGTAAATGATGATAGATAAATGCTGAAAAATTACTGCTCAAAGATAAGTGAAAAAATGCGCCTGATGACAGAAATAAACTAAGGAAAGATAGCAGATGAAAAATAACTGTGGAAAAGTTACTTGTGAAAACTAATTGATGAAAGATGTCTGATGGAAGAAAGATTGTGAAAAGAAGGGAAAGCCGGAAAATGGAATACAAATTAAATACAAATCAAAAACTGAATTTCAAATTTAATAATAATATTAAATTATTTTGTGTATTTTACGGATATCTGGAACTTAAAAGGTATCCATCAAAATCAAACTGTAATCAATTCAAAGCCATAAGTACTATTGAGCTCCAGCAGGACTACCTCAAATGTAATCCTGCTTCCTTTTTTTGAGTTTTTTGGATAACGAGCTCATCTCTGATGAGAAATGCGGCTGCTTTGGGGCATGAAATGAGGTTCATCTCCCGGGTGCGAGTGGTAAAGAAACTGCTGCAAGGATTTCAATTCGTTTGGTTTCTGTGTGTGTGTGTGTGTGTATCTATGCGTGTGTGTGTGTGTGTGTGTGTTACTGTGTAAATTGCGGCAGAGTGGCGACCATTTTCGTGTACTTTTATTTCTCTGGGTTTTTCTTCTTCTTATTTTTGGCACAGACAACGCGTGAAAAATAATGAATAAGTGATGTTACACTGCGCGTAATTTTGTATTTTTGTGGCACACTTCAACATTTTATTTCTGCGCAGGATTGCGCTATGCTTTATTGCATATTTGCATCTTTTTTTTTTGTGTGCAGGACATTATGCGACCAAGTTTGAACCAAAGTTTTTTTGCAGCTCCTTGTTGTGCCCTTGCAGAGGGCTTTAGAATTTAGTTGTAAAGTTTGTAATGCATTGAAGGAGATAGGGACTAATTAAATCGGTTATATAGTTCAACATAATGCCAAAAAAAAAATGTGAAAACAAGTCAAAGATCTTATCTGAAACAAGATATACGATTCTGTTTGTCTGACACACCAATATATATTCTAGATCAACATCACTTGTCAAGTCGATATAGTCACACTCAGAAAAAAACGAACTGAATTTTCAAAATTCGACTGTCTTTTGGCAAACTCTGTTTGTCTGTTTGTATGCGAACTAATTCCTCAGTTATAAACTTACTTTCATGAAACTAAGCATCCATCTTAACCTTCCTCTCCCAGCCGTTCAAATCAAATCACTATATCATATAGCATAGCTGTCATGGGAACAATTAGTCGAATCATTCCTATTTACCAAGATATTCAGCTGGCTAGTTAAGTGTGAGATTATGTTGCTCAAAACTAAACTTATATCAATAATGGACTACTCTATCTCAAATCTGCCATAGCTCTTTAATATGTTAATCTAACTTCTATCGGTAAGGGTATTACATTTTCGGCGTGTCTAAGATATTTCTTCTTTGCTTTTGCTTCTTTTATTATTATTTTTTGCGCGTGCCTTGGCAAAGTTTGCGGCTCGGTTTATGTACGAAGCTCGGTCTCGAGTTCTGTAGCCTTCTGACCAACATTACCTTCACCTTTTCAGCATATATATGTATATATATATGTATGCTGATATATATATATATATATATATGCATATTTGCATATACATATATATATCAACTGACTGGCACAAGAGGTCACCCAAAAACCAGTTGCCTGCTTGCCTGCCAATTTATAGTTGTTGTATGTCTGTAAGTTTGTGTTGTGTATACACGAATTTTACACACTCACGCACACACTTACAGTGTACGTTTTTGTAGGCTTAAACTTATGCGGCACACTAAAATTGTAATATTCACTTTTTAGCCGAGTTTGCTCTCCATTTGCTCTCTGTAAAAAACTTGCTGCGGTCTTTGCTCACATTTTCACTACAGTTTCTTTTTATTTTTATTTTTCGTCTTTTTTTTTTGGGTTCAACTTTGTTTCTTCTCATGGTCTGAGGTTTTAGGGCCGGTATTACAAGAAAAAAGTACCTATTTATTTATTTTTGAAGGAAATATAATATGCATAAGCATGCAACTGAAGTGTGGAGAGAATATCTTAAATTTGAGTAGACTTATTTCAATTTGAGTAGACTTATTTCAATTTGATTTATAACGGGTATGCTCTGAAACTAATCGAAACCTGTTAACTCAGAAATCGACTTAATATTTGGCGAATATACAGAACGCGAATTTTTATCGATATTTATCGAAATTTATTCGTCTGCTTTACTTTTTTTTATTGATAATCGATTCTTATCGATATTGGAGAAAGGGAGGAGTTTAAAGTCTCCAGCTGTTATAGTCCCTGAAATCAGTTTCTTATTAAAGAGAAACTTGACCAGCTTTTGCTGCCAGTCAATAATATATATCTTCAATATCTATATCATATATATGCTAAGTTCAGCATGCCCCATTTGTAGCATTCTCACTGCGTGTAGGGTATAATAAAAATGCTAATCGTTGTCAATATAGTTAGCAACAATTAGAGAGTTTAATGATTTGTGTAAGTGATAATAAGCAGCTTGGCTAATGAATTCATCAAATCGAAACGAGTTTGTTACGAGGCACTTACAACACAAGTTGCAGCAACACCAACAGCTATAAATAAGATTCTACACAAAACTTAGATAGTCGAAACGACCTCAACTGTCGAGATGAGAACTGTTTCCCTAACAATTTGCCTGCTGGCTGCTTTTTTGCTCAGCTCCGAGACCCTTGCTTCCGTATCCCAACTTTAAGGATGCGGGTGCGTAGAACTGTCAGTTAAATCAATATCTGTATATCTATATATATCTGTATATCTATATATATCTGTATATCTATATATATATATATACATATATTCTAAAGCTCATCCGGGCAAATGTGTGATTGATGCCGATACTATATTGAGCGAGGGTCAAACGAAAATGTACTCAAATTGCGAGCACATCTCTTTTCATGCCAATGGTGATGCTACCATCCGCACGTAAGATTCCCACGCTCCCAATATCATTAACTATACCATATATCTATATATATATTTATTATCTATATAGTTGTCCTGGTAAGGGTGTGGGTGGTTGCACGATTGGCGATAAAAAGTATCCCAATGCGGAATATCCCAAGTGCTGCATCAATATCTTCCATTGTCCCGATGGAGATAAGGAATTCTAAGCAATCTATTGATTTTCCATTTGATTTGATATATAAATAGATACTGCATATATATCGCTTTAGATATATCCATTATCTTCCCCTATTTAGGGCAAATCAAACATCATTAATCAAAACGGCTTCAACTTCAAGTAACTTGTAAATTAAGGATGTGGTTTCTAATTGCCAGTTGACTAAAGTCAATGAAGGGTAACACACACACACACACACACACACGCATTTGACTTAAGAACACTTCATAAATTTACACACACACACAAATATAATTCACCCTTGGCATATATCATAAATTAATTGGTTTCAGCTAAATGCACTGCATCACTTATAGAGTTCTGTGTGTGTGTGTGTGTGTGTGTGCGGTGTGTGTGTGTGTTTCTTGTGACAGTATTGAAAGCGAGCTTAAAGTGAAATTACTTGAAATTCAGGTTTAATAAAAACCAGAAAAACCTGTGAATGAAAAACCAACCAACAAATATTGCAAATATATATATTAATATTTCCTATGAGAGCTATATAGCTATATAGTAGTCCGACATCAGAGATTTATTGTCCAAGTGTGTTAATTAATTGTTGCTTGCGTAATTAAATGCATATTTATGGAGTTTGCTTGAGATGACTTGACAAATGGAAAAGTTGTTAAGAACTCATCTTGGGGCCGATTGTGCCTTTGGCAGCTATATGATATAGCTTTGCGATCAGCCATATGCATAGTATATATCGATATATATTTTTAAAATATTTAAGGTAGTAAAGACTCTGAGATATCTCCGTATAAACTAATAATATCTTCTGCAAGGTTATGCAAAATAATATAAATAAAAATCAAAACACATTTTGTTTATTTTATAATTTTTATTATTTATTTATGTTTTTATTAATTATTCAGTTAATTTAATAATTATTTAGATACGTAATTTGAGTGCTTAGATATTATTATAAATAAGACTTAATTAGTTGAATAATTCAAATAAATTTGGATAATTCAAGTTAAAGTCGCCTGAAATATTGAATAATAATATCCAAGAGCATAAACCAATGTTAGCCTGAAGAGAGCAGCGCTAATTAAATTAAATTAACAATAATTTTTGTTACTGTAATCCTAAGGTCAAAGTTTAATTTGTTTATGGCAACGGTTTGGTTGCTGTGACCTTAAATCGAATGGCAAATAATATTCAAAATAAGGTCAAACTGCAGTTGAATAAAAATGGGCGACAATGCAGCAATTCCGAGCGAAACACACACACTCTAACACACACCAACACACACACACATCGAGAGAGAACTGGCAATTAGTGTTGTGGGTGTGTTTTCAGTTTCAGTTTCAGTTTCAGCCTGGCTGCTTTTATCTTTCCGTTTGCAGCTTTTCGCTTATTGTTGTTGATGGCTTTTCGGGGGTCTGTTTTGCTCTGCTGTCGCCTGACAACAAAAATCGCCAGTCATAACGCCTATTTAGGCCTAAACGACCCATTCCCCACTCGAGCCCAGCTCATAAAAAATAATAAACAAGCGCCAATTGAGCACGCCAAGTCGAATAAAGCTAGCAAAGAGCTCGTAATAATCTTACGACTTGATCTCACTCACAAAATATATTGCTTTAAGTATGACAAACTTATAGTTATGACACCACAAACACAACTAGCTTTTTCCAAGTCTATTTACGATGTGCTCAAGCCAATTGAGATATTCTTTCCAATTTTGTTCGATTTCATTTGATGGCTCTAATTCGTACCAAAATTGGGGTATTCCTTTTTGACACGCCTGAAACTTAAACACTTTATTGGACAAATATTAAATGTTTGCTACAAATATGAAGCGTTCATTTTTTTGTAGTAGTTTTGTTAAATATTTCATTGACTGGGAAGTCAAAATGAATCGTATTTAGATTCCGGTTAGGCATATATTATGGATTAATAAGATCGATTTCTGTAACTGTAACTGTAATGTGGAAATAAATAATGATTAAAGATGTATAAAAATCATCGGATCCGTTATCGATTCCTTCAAATTGTTCCTTAAAACATGTTAAATTTCTACAAAGTTGCGGTTCCGATTTGACTAGTTTGAATACATTAAAATTGTACAACAATCGTTGAGTTTGCTGTTACCCAAACATTGATTGTGAAACATATGGCGAATAAATCTGTATATATATACAGATGTGCATTTCAGTGTGATGATGTTTGTTGCTTAGACAGTTTTAATTTTAGATGTTCGATTCATGTGTCTGTTGTGGAGCACAATCGCTAGAAAAACAACCACACAAAATATATTTTATATATATGTATATTGAAGGCAGACAAGCTGACGAGATTATTCACATTACTTGGCACAGATTATTTCACGTTCACAACATTTGGGATAGTCGGCATTGGGGAATTTCACGGCCCCAAATGTGCAGCCTTCAATGTGAGCGGTACCGCAACTGTAAAATATAGTAATAAGTAATAAGTAGAATATATATATATATATATATATATATATATATCAATCAAAGATCAAGTGAGCATTTTAGAGATATGTATTTGAACTCACGTCTGTATTTCAGCCATGCTATCATTTTCACAGATAATCCGAGCACAATCCATATCGGGATATTTGGCAGTCTCTCCCGTGTTCATGATGAGATTTGCATTTACGTAGCACTTGCCGGGATGTGCGGCATTCTTGAAAGAGCCACGTGAGAGAGCTGCCTCAGTTTGTGGCATGATGAGCGCCGCCAGCAGCATCAATAAAATTCCGTTCAAAAATAAATTCATCTTTACGCGGCGCATTCGAAATGTTGACTGATTCTCAGCTAAACTGCCAGCTGCTGGCGAGCTATACTCTGAAGAGGCATTCAGTTTCCATCCCCAAGAAGGGGGCCAAGGGTCAAACAGGTTTCAGATTGCGTCAGTTGAAAGTGTTTTTTGATGAGTTTGATTGGTAAATATTAGCCAAAGGCGTAAATAGTGTAGGAGTATTGAATACTTGCTCATAGTGAGGCATTTACCATCTCATTAGCTGAGTAAATAATAAACAAGTAAAAGTTACATAGATAACAACTGGGAGATACCCTACACACAGCTGTTGAAAATTTCAAAATGTGTTTAGATTGGCGAAATCTGCGTTTTTGGAAGTTGTACAGCTTATCAATAACATACCAGAATATGTTTATATATGCATTTGAAGACTACATGTCTATAATTGTGTCTTTTTGGTGCTATCGGTAATCGATACTTATCGACAGGAAAAGTTAACAATTAAGTGAAATAATCACATTTTTATTAAGTTCGGGGTGTGAAAAGTGTCAGCTCTAAATTCAGCACTTAAATGATCTACTATAACAGTAGAAAATAACTTGGAATATGAATAATAAATAATTATTTTGTTATCGATTTGTAATGCTGAATTTATCTAGATGAAGAAATCTCTTATTTTTCTAGCAGGGCATTTAACAAGAACCGGAAATGGCAGATATACAAATTACAATTTTGAACAGGTAGCGATTTGATGATTTTATGATGATAGTGAAACGTAATTATTATAAGCAATTCATAAACCTTAATGGAACCATTCAACTTTACCTAACAGATCGAAAAAACGATTCGGATGGATTTTCAATATACTTAAGTGAACGATTTTGAAAACATTTTGTGGTGAGCATTTCCACATAATTCCACTGCTGGTTGCTGATAAGTTTGGACTGCTGATAAGTGCTTAATTGCTACCCTTTCACCCATATATATTAATATGATTATTCAGTTGAATGTTGCACTTATTTTATATACGTTTATTGAATTGATAAGAAATGAAATTAAAAACAAGAAACTTGAAACTTGAAAATCAATATTAAATAATAAAATTAAATTTAATTCAGCCCCTGCATGGATTAAACGATTTGAAAATTGACAAAATGCCAAGCCACACAAAAATAGGGCTTAAGTCCGAGTTCGGAAAATGGATCAACATATTTTAGACAACTGGGCTTAGTTATGAACAGATTAGAAAACGTTCACAGCAATCGGGATAGTCGGCCTTGGGGTCTACCTTTGTATCAACTACGCAGGGAGGGTCCTTCTTCAATTTACCGCAGCTGTAAGAAGAAAAAATAAAGTTTAAAGGATATATATATATATATATATATATGCATATGACAGATATATACATATATGAGCTCACCTGTTTATTTCAGCCACGCTGTTCTTCTCACAGCTAATTTGAGCACAATCCAAATCAGGATATTTGGCTGTCTCACCCGGATTCAGGATGACATTGGGATTGACATAGCACTTGCCGGGATGTGCGGCATTCTTGAAAGAGCCACGTGAGAGAGCTGCCTCAGTTTGTGGCACGATGAGCGCCGCCAGCAACAACAATGAAATTCCGCTCAAAAATAAATTCATCTTTACGTGGAGCATTTAAATCGATGACTGATTCACAGCTAAACTGCTCTGACTACTCTGAAGAGGCTTTCAGTGTCCATCTCCAAGAAGGTGTTAATGTTCAAACAGGTTTCCGATTACGTCAGTTTAAAGTGTTATCATGAGTTTGTTTGGAAATATTTGCCAAAGGCGTAGTGTAGGAGTACTGAATACTTGCTCATAGTGAGGCATTTACTGGCTCATTAGCTGAGTAAATAAAACACAAGTAAAAGTTTCATAGCTGAGATGATACGACTAAGGAAGACAAGTAGGATTGGTGTTTGTGATGGGTTTCATATAAAATGCCAGCTCCTTTGACCAAGGAGGTCAAGGGTCAAGAGTCCACTGTGAATTAATAAACACTTTTGCTTGCCAAAATATATCAATTTGATTACAACAGATTGCTATGCGTTCTACTTCTTTAATTTGGTTCTACACAGAAAGAAAAAAAGAGGAAAACTAATTGACAAGAAATTTAAAAATTCAACCGCATCGAATAAAACGCTTGCAACAATGCGGAAATTCCTCATGCCAGTTCTTGAATCTAGTGTAGCGACACTCATTTGGAGGTGGCACATAATCGCAACTGATGTATGACAGATATATATATATATATATTGTATGATTTGTATGATGCTTAATTGACATACGTTTGCAGCATGCCCCAGCCATCGCCCATGCAGAAGATTCGGGTGCAGGGCAGCGATTCCAACTTGACGGATTCAGCGAACTTTAGCAGCACTATCGAGGTGCCCATGTCCACAACACAGCGACCTGGATAAGCTAGATATGGTTTTATTATTTATTATAGAACATCATTAAATAATATATATAACAATGATAAATTTAGCATCTCAATTATTATTATTTATTTTTTCTTTCTTTCCACTTTTATCTTAAATAATTTACTCAGCAACTGGGAAAAATTTGTTTATTGAACTTTTTAAATTATTATTTTTATTTATTGTTATTTTTGTCTGTCAGTGCAACAACCTCAATCAAAGCTACTAATGTGTTTTCAGAGTTCAATATCTGATTTTATATATTGACCGTAAATATACCGTAATTAATAAAATTTTAATCATTTTTTACTCTTGAATTTTGGTTGCGGCTCTGAAAGCCAATCGGTAAACTTTCGATTCCAGTTTTGGTTTGTTTTTGCACTAATAACATATAGACTAAGGAAAATAGTTGAAAAAAGTCACGAATACGCGGGGAACATTTTCAATTCACTTGCTCAACAAATTCAAATTTTTAAAAAACTTTTACAAAAGTAGAAATAAGTCTGAAAAATTTGAAACTTACCAATGTCGCCATAGTTGTTTAATGCGTTTAAGGCTTGAGTCTGAGTAAAGCACTCGAAGAACAGAAAAATGATCACAGCTTTCAAAATAAACATGTTGTATTGAATATATATATATATATATATTTGATATATCACAGCCCGCTTAGTTAGCTGCAGATCACTCTACGTTCACAACATTGCGGATAGGGTAGCTCCACATTCAGATAGTCGCCAAAGCGGCATGACGCTGGAATACCGCTAACGGCGCCACAGCTATTAGGAGGAATTTATTTTATTTATATAGCATACTTCTTTCTTTTATAATCATCTATATATATATATATATTTCTACCCACCTTTGAAATACTGTGACACCATTCGCACCGCACACAATTTGGCGGCATTCGTGCTTGGGATCCTTTATGGTGACGCCCTCATTCAGTATCAGACTGGACGTAATCGCGCACTTACCCGGAAAATCTACATGAATATGGGTATTACCTGGTCAGCGTTTGTTTTCCTATATAGTACATACCTGCACTACGATGGAGTGCAACCCATTCGGCTGCTTGAACTACAATTGTCATTAAAATTAAAATAAGTAATTTCATTTTTTAAACAAATATTACAAGCAACGTAATTTAAATATTTGAAATTGACAGATTTTCAAAGCTGTGCTAGGTTTATAAGAAAAAGAAATATTTAAAAAAAAATGGATATCTAAGTTTATTTAAGTTTACTAGTATGGCTGATAGAGAAGCCTGAAGAACTTGGGTTAAAATTAGCTTATTATTATTATAAATGGGGATAGTTAGCACTGCGACCTATAAGCTCTATTGTGCCCCCTTACTGAGCCTACAGCTCTTCCATCAATCCCAACTCCTGCACGAATGCTAGAATCTTTGTTGGGTTGAGGGTTTCTATGTCCTTGGGCCTCATGGTATGCTGCCCTAGGATGCTGCATCTTTTCCTGGTTAAGGCGACGCATTCTGCTAGGATGTGCGTCGAGGATTCCTCCTCGTGTCCGCAGAACCTGCATATGTTGCTGCTGTAAATACCTAATTTGGTTAGGTGACTTCTCAGTCTACAGTGTCCTGTCAATAGACCGGTAAGTATTCTGAGTCTATTCTTCCCCATGGATATCACTTGCTTAAATCGCTTTTGATTATAGCCACCTAGGAGACTTCTGGCTTGTCGGAGTCCTGGTGTCTCAGCCCAGCTTCGTTCCCGCATCAGTCTTTCTTCATCCCTGATACACAGCCGTATTGTGTGTCCTCCTACACCACAATACGGTTCATGGCCTATCATGGGTCTCTCTGCCCCCAAATTAGCTTAAAACCTTAATTTTTCAAATTAAATTATTGGATTTTATAAACAATCTAAAATGTTTGTGTGTGTGTTTTATATTATTTGTTATGTTTCGTAATTTAATTTGAGAAAGTTTAGATGTTTATCAACAAAAAGTCACCCCTGAAACTAGAAATCTTTTATCTAAATTTAAGAAAAGTTTTATTTTAAAATTAGGAAAAGAAACAAACGGTTTTCTTTTTCTAAAATTCGGGTTGATTTTTTCCCGAGTGTAGCCCAAGAGGATAAGGCCATCAGGAATGGATACATCTCCGATGAGATTGACCTGACGAGAGTCCTCAGGCCATCCAATAATGGCCCTAGCTTATTTTAGCTATTGTCAAGGTCAATATCAACAAAGTCCCTTTGGCATTGTGAGTGCTGAAACGGAGAACCCTTAATTGTTCGATGGCGCAGGCAAAATGTAGATTGAGTTTGGTTTTGTTAATTGATTTTCCTTCAACCCATTCAGCAAATGCTCTCAAATACATTCATCGACTCTGAATTAAGCAGTGAATTGCAATCAAAAGTTGAAATTGAATACTTTTTGTTACCTTTTCAAGCAGACACTGTGTCAAAATCTCATTCTCGTCGTAGTTAATTGGTATTCAATTTAAATACAGTTTTTATTTGATTTCAATTACGATTAATTTGACAATTAACCATAAAATATAAACTAGGCCAAATAAAAATGGGATTTACTTTAAGCTAGATTGCAATCGAGGGGAAGACGACAGCAATTGGGAAAGGTTTTATCAGCATTTTTGGAGTCATCATATTTGCAGCCAGTGGGCAGATCTGCGTTCTCACAACTGCACAAAAGTAATTATTTAATGTAATTAAAAGTAATTGCAAGAATTAGAAGACGACGTACGTGTAGACCAAAGCCCAGCTGGAGCGACCGCAATAAATTTCCGCACATTTGCCCGGATAGGGCACAGTCTGATCATTATCGATTACCAATTGGACACCCTCGGATAAAGGCACAACACATTTATTGGGATGTTCTGCGGGGATTACAAACTAGATGTTAACTATGTGAAATAGTTGAAGGTGAAAGATATAGAGGTAACATAAAAAATTAATGAGAGATGAGGATTTAAACCTGAAATGTAAGGGATATTACTTTTTATACCCTTGCGGAGACTTCTCCGATCCCACTTTTGTATATATTCTTGATCAGCTTGCATTGTCAAATATATATAGATATAGACGTTCGTCAGTCCGTCAATCCTCATTCCCTAGCTTAAATGTTACTTGGAGCACTTTTTGCAGCAAGAAGTACTTAAGTCGAAGCCAGTCGGATCGGATCACTATATCATATAGCTGTCATAGCAACAATATTTATTTTAGCTAAAACTGATCAATTGAAGCTTAACAGTGATATCTTGGCCAAGCCTGATACTTAATTTATCGCAAACTAAACTCAAATTTAATTTCAGCCTCAACTTGAGCTCTTGTTGCTCTTGCCACATCTTACCATCACTTTTAAATATGGCATGATAGGCGCCAGCCTCGACGCGTTGTTGATGCAACATCAAAATGAGCGACAGCATCCAACAGGCAATCAGCGGCGACATTTTTGTGTGTGATTTGCTTACTTCAGTTGCTCAGTTGTTCAGTTGTGTTTTTTCAGGAAATTTTACTAACTGATTCAATTTACAATGTGTGTGTGTTAGTGTGTGTGTGTGTGTGTGTGTGTAAATGCCTGCTTCGATTACTGGCTGTCGATTTCATATGCACATTTTAATTAAAAGCATCGGCAGCAGCAGCAGCAAGACAGACACAGATACAAATGAAGCCAAAATGACAGCAGATGCATTCATAGATGCGCAGATACGTTTATAGAATATGTTAATCCCGTTATGTGCATGTTGCACACACACACACACACACACACACACACATAGACGAAGAACAACAGTTGTTGTCGGTCTTGTTGTCGTTGCATAATTCGATTAAGCAATGTTGACGCCCTCTTGCCACGCCCTCCTTTAGTGTAAATATTTGCATGTGTGTGTGTGTGTGTTTTGTGTCTGTCACATTTTGATTGCTGCTTGTTGCTGTGTTTGCCACTCAGACATGCTGCCCTCCCCCCTCAACCCCCCTCTTCCGCTTGAGGGAGTCGTCTGCAATTATTTAGCTACCCAACAAGCCAAATGTAGACAAATTAGTGGCCATATAATTGATGCATCTGTATGTGTGTGTGTGTGTGTCTGTGTGTGCGTGTGTGTGCTATGTGTGTTTATACCTTGTACCCCGTAAAAGGGTAAACTACGGGTATCATAGAAGCAAAAGAAGGCTTAGTCGACAACTGCGATTGTAGATGAGATATCAGTTTGGGAGAAGATATTTATCAGATTTGATTATATCATAGACAAACTAACTTTATTTAAGGGTGTCGCACATTTTTTAAGAACCAGTAAACTGGGCTGATGGCGTTAATAACAAAAATAACGTACCTCTACACTCAGAAAAAAATCCGACAAGAAATTAAGTAAATCGCCTTCAAAATTAGAAAGTTTTTTTTAAATGTGAAATGCCAAAATACTAACCTTTAATAATGATATTTAAGTTACAAATAATAATTATTATTAATTTTACAAATATATTAATTTGATTTTAGAAAAATCCGTTCAGAAATTAAGAAATGCAAACGCAGGTTTTTGAGAAGCTATATGTATAATATTGAAAAGTATAAATGTTGGAGACCCAAATTTGATATACATGTTCTCATATCATCTCATATCATATTTATCAGATTATGAATACTTTCATTATGAATACTTTCATTATGAATACTTTCATTATGAATACTTTCATTATGAATACTTTCATTATGAATCCTTTCATTATGAATCCTTTCATTATGAATACTTTCTTACATTGTTTCAATCGAAATGACATCTTTTTGTCAGTGAACTTTTTATGTAATCACTTTCATTCGCCAAACTAACTACAAATTAATGTTGCCACAGTTGACAGTTGAGTATAGAGTATCTGGCAGTCGTTAAGTTTTAATGAGACCAATATTATTTGTTTGCATTTGGTGGGTTTTGTGTTTGTTGTTGTTGTTTTTGTGTGTTTAGTTGTGTTTTGCCAACCAAATGTAAATCCATTGGTGATGTTTTTGTTTTAGCTGCCAATGCTTGCTCTGCTCCCTTCTCTCTCTGCTCTCTGCACTTCTCTCTCTCTTCTCTCTGCTATATGCTGCGCTCTTCTCTCCTGGACTGTGGCATTCGCCACACGGACTTGATTACACTTGGCCATGCTGGCAATTAGGCAGGCGGCCTTCAAAGTTTGCCAGCTGAAATTAATTGAATCGACTCGGCCTCAGCTGAGATTCCAATATGCAATTCTCCTCGGGGCACATCTGTTTCTTTCATTCGACTTTTTCTGTTGTATTTTTCTCTGTATTTTTGGCTAAACAAAAGCGAATAGTTCTTGAAAAATCGAAACCTCAGAATGTGGTGCACATCAAAATATACAAAGCGGAAATACAACAAAGGAAATGTAAAGAAAATGCTTACACATCAATTTTTTGTTGTAATTTTTCACATTTTATTCAGCGTAAAATTTGAACTTTTAAATAAACACTAAATAATTGAATATTTGCACAAATAACTGAGGGAAACCCATTTAAAAGCAATTTACTCCGATTCAACTTGAATTGGTTCAAAACAATATATTATTCATAATTTACTGACTCAAATGAATTGCAAAATGTGTTTAGCTTAATAATGAATCGATTTTTATGTTTTATCTTTTTTGTTTTCGTAATAAAATATCAACTGAAATGCCCATTAAAATTGTTGTTGTTTTGTCTTTTTCGGTATATACATATATAGAATAGCTATATAAGTTTTAGTCAGCCCAGGGAGACGCATAAATTCAGCTGGATCGACACAGATACAGTCCGATGCCCAGATAAATATACCACGTATTGAATAAATAAATAATAAATTATTTGAACAACTAATTGATGGAAAACTATTATCATTAAGCTTGCCTAAAATGTGCACTCAATTGAAAATTCAATCATTTATTTATCTTGTATTGCGTTATCCATGAAACGATTTTTATGTTTTTTTTTTTGGTATCAGCGTATTAATAAAATGTAAATTGAAAAGCTTCGTTTAATTTGTAGTTGCTTGTCTTTTTGTTATAAATATATAAAATAGCTATAAGCTTTAGTCAGCCCGGAGAGACGCATAAATTTAGCTGGATCGATCCAGATATAGATATAGATATAAGAAACAGAAAAAAAAGGTGCAGACGCAGATGCCTAGATAAATGTATATACAGAAATTCTATTCGATTTGCATATATAAGCTATCAACACGTAAACGCAGCATAAATAACAAATGGCCACGCAAAAGGAAGGTGGACTGGAGTGAGGGAAGTGGGTGTGTGGGGGGGGGGAGCGGGAGGTATACACACGCATCTACATAAGGGTCAACATACGACGGTCAATGGCAACATTTTTTTTCTTTCTTTCATTTTTTTGGTTTTTGTTTTTTTGCCCCAAATTCAAATCTTTTGGGCACCCAAACAAACAGCTTGGGTCCTTGATTATATATATACCAAAATATATATATGTATATATATACATAATTGTACATATGTGTAAGCATTCTCTGTCTCTCGCTCTCTCTCTCTCTCTCTCTGTCTGTCTTTCTCTGTCTCTCTTTGGTTTTGCGTTTTTTTTATGGTTGCACATAAAGCACACATAATTATAATTTCAATGATATTTGAGTTCATATCAAAGTGAATGAGATACGAGCAGCCCACAAGCCAAATGCTTTATTTTTATTGCCATTTGTGTTTTGACCCAAAAAGAAAACAAATGTATTTTTTTTTTCTCTTTATGTTTGTTATATTTTGCATTAAATATGAGCTGTTTTTTTTATTTATTTTTAAAGTTGATATTAGTGTTTTTACGCGTGTGTATTTCCATTTCTGCAAACTTAGTATTAAAGTTGTCTATACAAATATAATTGATATGCTTTTCACTTGGAAAAACCAACCCACCGGGTGGATTAATGGACTGTATTGAGTTTACTTCGATACACTTTGGAAAAACGGTTTATTTTTTTTAAGTTATGGCATCCGAAAAATTGCATTCATTCCTATCTGCAAGTTTTTGAGCTTGAATTTCGAGCCTTAACTTAAAATGCAGTGATTATGTAAGCCAAAGGCCAACCTTTAATAGTCTAGGATCTATTATAACCAAGTTATGGCTGTGAAAAGTCAAGCTGGAATCTCGTTTTCAATATTAATTGCAGCATTATTCAAAAATAAATAAAATAAATGAAAAGCTTTGATTAATGAAAACCTGATAACTGCATTATAACCTTCATTTTTGGGACTATAATTATAACATTAATTATGTGCAGGTATTTGAGCATTCAAAATCAATAATTGAGTTTACTAAAGGTGAATTCATTTAAATTGCACTCGAAAATTGAATTTTGCATAATTGCCCATGGCGTATACGTGACAAACAAAATGCTTGCATTGAATTTCCAGAAATAAACAGTAATTGTTGATGTACATTTTCTATAAAATATTCAACAGCCATTCGCTGCTTAAAATACTCGATAGACCACAAAATACAACTGAGGAAAGAAAAGAAGAAAAGAACCACAACAACAGAACAAAAAGTAAACGAAATTTCTTGTTGCACTGTGATTTTCATGCTTCAAACCAAAAAAGGGAGGGGGGAATCGAATAAGTCAGCCTGGTCCCCCCTCCCTCAACCTTTGCTTCACATCATTGCAGTGCATTGTTCAACGGTATCTATCTATGCTGCTTGCTCACTCACCCTCACTGCTCTCTGGCCTGCTCTTGTTGTTCTGTTTTTGTCCGCTTCTTCCGCTGCTTTCTAGTGCACTCAAAGTAACGCCAGCAACAACAACAACAACAACAAGCAGCAGCTTTGACCTTCAAATGCACCAATTGACTCAACTGCTGCTGCTGCGGTTGCTGCTCGTTGTTGTTGTTCTTCTGCTTCTCCTCTTCTTCTTGCATATGACAGCGCTGCCATTCAGTTTTTGAACATTTTTGTTGTTGGCAATGCAAAATGTTTTTTTTTTTTTTGTGGTTGAATTTTGTGCAAGTTGCTCGTTTTCTTATTTCTTGCATATTCTTTTGTTCGGTGGTCTTTCAACGTTTCTGTTTTGTGTCAGCTTCCCCCAAAATGTGCAACAACAACAACATACGCCACAGCAACCTCAACTGTAACTGTAACAATAATGTAATTTGGCAACAATTGTGCTTGCAACAACTACAAAAACAACAATAACAGAGTGAGTGTGTATGCAATATGCACGTAGAATTGAGTTCCCTTTGCTGTTGCTCGACTAGCAGATACTCTATAACACAAGTGTGTGTATCGATAACTTATCGAGATAATGATGCGTATGGTATATACTTGTGAATACTTGTAGGAAAAGAACAGCCTATTTTTCAATCTTATGAATTTTTTTCTTATACTTTCTAAAACAAGAAAAACGTTCGAATTTTAGGCAGATTTGCTTAAATTCAGAGCGACTTTTTTCTAATTGATACGGCTTTTTTCGTGTTTGCTATTCATGCCGATTAAGAATGTAAATATACCCAAAGCGACAAAGATGTCTGCTTCAATGCATTAGAAATTCGAAGATGCTCTGCAAATGTACACAAAAATATCACAAAAAAGAATTAATTATCTTTTTCTACGCTGGCAATTAGGAAATATCGAAAAGTGTCCAAGTTTCGTTATTCACTCGAGCGCTGTTAATGGCTGCAAAGCTCTTTAACTTTTTTATATTCCGTGCATGACTAAATCGACTCGTCTGTTAATGTTAAGATAAAGAATATACACACATATATACCCTATGGAGTCGAAGATGCTTCCTTCATCACATCATTTTATTTTCCACTTTAAAAAGTAACCAAAAAATAATAATATATATTTTAATAAATTTTAATGTATAAATTTATAAACTAATTCATGTATTTAACTTTTTTGTTACAGGTAAGCCTGCCATTGAATGTACTTTGAACATGCCTTTAACAGTGGGTTATTAATTGGCAAGTAAACAATTTAAAATCGTATTTAAGTAACTATTTTTGAGCTTTAGAATATTTATATAAATTTTTCATCGGAACTTAGTAACTTAGCAGTAATTACTTCGAAAACTTATTTGGCTATTCACAACTCAATTGATTATTTATTTTGTCTTGACTTTTATATACTTTATAGCAATCTGAAAGTGATTATTAATATCAAGCCCTACTTTATTCAAATCTTAAATATATTTACCTACTCTCAGCTCAAGTGATTATTCATTATTATTCGAGCTGTACTTTATTCAAATCTACTTGTGGATTGCTAATGCTATTGTGGCGCATCTATTAAGCACTGCTCTTTATGATAAAGATATGCTTATATATATATATATAGCAGCTTAGCACTGCAGGGAACCAAGGCAACCCAAAGAGATTCACATGAAGCCAAATAAAAATAAGCCCACGCGTTTATCCTTGGTATTTAAAGGTGCAGATGCTGCTCCGGTTTGTTGTTGTTTGTTATTGTGATAGTTGTTGTTGTTGTTGTTGTTGTGTGGCGCGAAACCGCGTTTGTTGAATTATTTAAGAGACAAGTGCGCAACCCTTATTCCCTTCCCACACAAAGGATGCCAGGCAATCGAGATAAAAGTGGCCGCAGTGTTGCATACTTTAAGGCGGCAGCTTGATTATGTCTCGAGTCACTCCACAAAAAAGGAATTAATTAATTTTTAAGCGTAATTAAATGCAAAGCAGCACTTGGTCTCAAACACGGCATAAGCACCGAGCTCTCTCTCTCTCTCTCACTTTCTCTATCTCTCTCACTCACTCATTCTCTCGCTCTCTCTCTCCCTCGCTTTGTTGTTTGTTGTCCATGAGCGGGCAAGGCTGTGATGATGGCACAAGGACACCAACTGCCATGTAAGAAAAATAAAGAGAAAACCGAATTTTAAATACACTTGCAGCGTGACTTGTAAATTGGCACTGAATTTTGGAAATTTGGCATACTTTTGGCGCCAAGAGGATATTTCTGGAAACCACGCTTTTTCTTTTTCTAAGCAGGGCATTTTTTTTTCTTATCATATATTTATAAATAATTTATTAATCCCCACATTTGAGGATAATCTCAATTTTTGGCAATGACTAGGACTTTTTTCGGAGCTTGCTATTCATGCTGTTCATCTGAAGATTCAAATATGCTCTGAAAATGTCAAAAAGGATATATTTATTTATATTTTTCTTTTTTGACGCTGGCAATTAGCAAAAATATTGAAAAGTGCCCAAGAGTTGTTATTCACTCGAGCGCCGTTAATGGCTGGAAAGCTCTTTAACCTTTTTCGGTTTGTTTGCGTTTGCGTTTCTGTTTGGCCAAAAAAGGTTCGAAAAGGTTGCCCAAAAAGTCAAAGTTGAACTCAAAGTTGACAATTTTTACGCAATGACTGTGCTTCTCTCTCGCTCTCACTTACTATCGCTCTCTTGCCCGCTCTCTCTCTCTCTCCCTTTTCGGACTGGCCATCAGCACGCAGGGCAGCGTTGCCCAATTCTAGTACCAATACCGTTACCAATTTCCAATGCCCAATGCCCAAATCCCAAATCAGCCAGCAACAACAACAGGAATAAGTAAACATTTTCCAGTTGAAAGCATTCGACTGTGAGATACCCTGTTGCTTGATTACTTAAAGATCATAACAGGTTGAGCTGTGATTCAAATTGTGATTAATATTGGTTTCATGATAGTATTATATCTTTCAGGATGTTTTAAATATAAAACAACGGAACTAATGGGATAAATTTATTATCTTTCGAGTTTTTATATGTATTATTAATTGAGGATAATATCACAAAATTTAACAGAGAACTTTGATGATTTTTGTGATTTAATATTCAATATCTTTTGCGATCCTAACCAACAGTTTAATTAATATATACACATATAGATTTCTATCTTGAAAATCGATATACCCTTTCTGCTCATTTTTATTGTGTAGAGAGTATAATAAAGTTTCCTCTAATTCGCATACAAAATTTTGTTTGTATGGTTTTCGTTTCGTTGGCGGCTTTTTCGTTTGCCTTTCTGGTCAATTTCACTTTTATGCTTGGCAGTCATCAGCTAAATGCTTTTACTTCGAACCGAATATCTACACGCTAACTACATAAATATAACAGTATATACACTATACAAATTTATGTATTTATAAATATATACTTATATATTTACAGTAAGTTTTGCTTGTATATACATTCTAGACAATATTTACGCGTTGGTTATTTTTAGGCGCGTGTACACAAAAACAATTACGTTGACGTCGCCGTTGCAGTCGCAGTCTCAGTCGCAGTTGGCGCCGCTGTCGCTGCTGACGTTGAGGCTTTAATTGCCGGTCTGCTCATGAATATTCAGCACTGGATTTGGTTCCATTTCCATTTCCACGTCCGAGAAAGCCGCAACGATGTTGGCAAGATAACAATATTAATAAGCAGCAGTGGCAGACAAAATTCAAGTCATAAGCTTGCTACACACACAAGCAAATACACTTATACATACATATATACCTCTAATATATACATACGTATCTTAAAGCAACAAAATTGGGCATTGACTTATTGACTTTTGTCTAATTTTGGTATCGCTAAAGCAAATATAATTTGTATGCACTTGTGGAGAATATCTTGTCATGAAGTTTGTGGCACAGAGAAGGACTTGGCATATATATTACATATTTGTCTTTATTTGTTGATCAGCATGAATAGCCAAGTCTATAAGTCTATATGTTTCTATAACTAGTCCTGCTGATAAAACTTGGTAAATATCCTTTAGTTTTGCTGCAGGCAGTAAATAGTTCGTAGCCGATCAGATTGGTTTCTTGGTGTATATATAGAATCTCTGATTTAGTTATGAACATATATATGATTTTTATACATATATACACATATTGATGTACAGATATGCAGGCTTAGATTATTATTGACCTGGTTTATCACTTCTATATTTATCTGCAAGCGTATCTAAACATTATCATCATCATTATTATCCAATCATAGTTTAGGTTGAGCTAAGAGCCAAGTCTTACCTCAGCAATACCTCCCAAATTTCGGGGTTTTCCCAAAGTTTGGCAACTTTTCTTGTTAAATTCAAGTTAAACTAAAACTTGCCACAACAAAACTTTTGTTATCTGAAACTATATCTTAGATCTAACTATTTCTCAAAGGTGGCTTTTAGGAAAGCAACTTTAAGTAAAAATTGGTTGGTAAAATAAAAAATTAAAAGTTTTTCTGGTTTTTAGAAATAGTTTCGAAATATGAAAAAATCAATTTCCAAAAAAGTTTTATAAAACTAAAATTTTTTTTAAATTTTATGTAGTTTTAAAGAGCAGAAATGGCAATCAGAATTTTTCGAATAATTCCTCTTTGAAATACAGAAAATAGTAATGAAATTAGCTCTCTACTTTTCAGGGTGTAGCAATAACTGATCTATCAGTTATATGTTTGCATATGAATTCTGATTGGTTGCTGTTCTCAGCTGCTGTGCTTCATTAATAGTAGCTGACCCAATATGCAGACCACATTGCCGCATTGCCAGCTTGCCACATGCCGCACAATTCAATTAAATTTATGCCAATGTCATGCGCTGTGTGTATGTGTCTGGTGTGTTGTGTGTGTGTGTGTGTGTGTGTGTGTGTGTGTTTGTGTGTGTGTGTGTGTTTGTGTGTGTGTGTGTGTGTGTGTTTGTGTGTGTTTTATGTCAATAGCTGCTTTAAGTTAATTAATCAAAGCCGAGGCAATTTTTGCAAGCGCTGCGGTCGCTTTGGCCAACTGCCCAATGCTCATTTGAATTTTTATGGTCGGAGGGGTGGGGCGACAATTTGAAGTCTTCTTTTTGAGGCGCTTTGACGTGAACCACACTTCGCGGCTTATGTGGGTCCCTTCGCTCGTCAAATGTTCAAGAAAATCACGAAAATTCGGCAAATGTTTGCCAGCTGCATTTAAACACATTAAACCATGTAAAAGAGTTTAATGATGCTGTGGAAAGCGAAATAAATAAATAAAAGGCAGAAGAAAGCATCTGCAAGCTAATGAATTATATATATTCTTGGTCAGCAACAAGAGCTGAGTCGATTTAGCCATGTACACCTGTCTGTCCGCCCTCTGAGCTGGAGACTTTAAATTTGCAATGTAAATTTAATGTTATCGATAACTGCGCCCATTTAGCGAGTATCGATACAAATCGATATATTATTGATTATTAACTAATTGTTAATTAATTAACTGCATTAAGATCGAATGAGGAACAAAGATTTGCATCTAGGTGCAGCGTATCTAGCAGTCGAGCTCTCTCGACAACAATATTCCATCTTGTTTTTTGCTGTGTACTTTGCAATTTTACACAATTCTTTTGTTTGCGGAAAATGAAAATAAAAAAAAGAAAGAAAGGAGTAAAGAAAAGAAAATTTGTACACGTTCCTGTGTAATTTAAACGCAATTAGCTTTTCGGCACATTTGTAAACAATTTGCAGTTGGCCTTAAAATTTGCCACAAATTTGTTGATATTTTCTATGGATGTTGTTGTTGTTGCTGCTATTGGTTTCTATTCCAGGCAAAATAGATTTATTTGTTGTTAATTTTGACTGTTTCAGTGTTCAGTTTTGCATGCTAATTGCAACAGTTGAATGCGTGTTGCAAGAGAGCATGCAACTGATTTTGTTGGCATTTCTCTGTTTCTGTTTTAGTTTTTTGTTTGGGGTCAAGTTGCGGGCCAGGAGCAGAAGAAGAGAAAGAGAAGAAGAAGAAGAAGAAGAGGTCTGCTCGAAAAAGTGTGTATGACACACACGCGACACAATTGTGTCCTTGCAAGGACACACACAAAACGTCTTCGGCCTGCTGCTGTTGCTGCTGTGAAAATATTGATCCATTTTCTTGGGCTTTTTTTTTTTGTTAAAAGCCTTCAAAGAAGTGGGGGGAGGGGAGGTGCAGGGGAAGAGGGGTTGCAACCAACCCGGGCAATGTCTCTGCATGTCCTTTGCACACACAAATTTATGAATTGTGCCTTCGTCTGTTTGTCTACCACTGTGCGTGTGTGTGTGTTGTGTGTGCGGCTGCGTCTTTGCAGCCAGAGTGGGGCACACATTGCGTATACGCCGTGTTTTTATTGATTGCCTGCCAAACATTCACACTCACATTCACATTCACCATTTGCCCCTTCTCGTTAATATTGCGCATATCCTTTAACTGCTCGTATTTGCTGAAAGCATACGCATTTGAAGCAAGAGCGTTGAGAACGCTCGACTGGAAAAGCCAAGTCTTTAAGTACTTGAAGTCGAATAAGTCTTAGACCCCCAAATGAACACATTGATACATCTGTGTGTATGTATGTATGTATGTATATACACATCTGTTCAAAATATATTCATTTGCATATTGAAGTATGGCAACATTGGCTTAAGACAGCTAACAGTCAAATTCGTTGTTCGAATTAACAATTATTAATTAATTATGAAAACTTTATTTAATCTATTGTTTTAGCTTGCAAAAGATTAGATTTGAATATGATCATTATAATAAAATAAATATAATGAAATAAATATTTCCGATTGCTGCTGTGCAATTGAATGATTTTGCTGCTTGCCTTTTAACCAAGCTTTATAAAATTGATACTTATGAATTATGCCATTATGCCCAGGTATATAAATTAGATAAGATTAAAATTGTGAAATAAATTGCTATCGACAATCGATTTGTATCGATATTTCGCTAATATCAGCGCAAGTTATCTACGTTTGCTATATGAGAACTTATAAATCAAATTTGAGGTTTCTAGCTTTTATAGTCTCTGACATCGATTGATACTGATTAATAATATGAAATTTACCATATCGTGTCATAGATGCTTCCTGCTGTCTGCTGTCTGCTGACATCAATAAAACCATTTGCAATGGTATCCCTGATCAAATATTAATATCAAATCTCAAATCTGAGCAGAAGAAGATACCTAATTTGTTCCAGTTTATGTGTGTGCTTGTGCTTGTGCGTGTGTTTATTTGCGGCACTTAATGACAATTACCTCTCACGAGGACGCAGCCAACAATTGCCAGCTGGCTTAGGGCAAAGTCTTGGCCACAATTTGGTTGGCTTAACTTTTGTGCGACACGCACCAATAAAAATAATAATAATGTTTAATTTGGATGTGCTGACAGACGCGGCGTATGCGCAATTTGAGTGGCTTTTGAGTGCTAAGCTTGGGTTCCACTCGAGTTGAGCTGCTAAATGTTTAATGAACTGGCCCAGCACGATGCGCCTTATCAATTTATTTTTGTTGTTTTTCATGGAGTTGTGATGGGTGGGGGGGGGGTGTGTGTGTTAGAAAATGGCAGCAAGAGTTTCCGGCATCGACATCGAACGCAATTATACTAAATTTCCGAGCGGAAATGTTATGCACACCTTGCTGCCAAATTTTTGAACCAGCCACCCACAAAATCAACACCTTACCCCTCCAATCACCTCCCTCGCAATACTCCCAGCTGGCTGCTAAAAGTTCAATTTCGTATTCAATTTGCCATTTCCACAAAAGTTCCTCCGAAAATTGCCAATGTCCAAAATCGAACACAGAAATAAGAATTTTTTTGTTTTGCAATGAAAGCTAAACGACTGCGTAATACTCTGTCTGGATTTTCTGGGGATTTCAAATAAGGTGTCAATTGTATATCGGTTTCGGTTCCGGTTCCGGTTCGTAATACTAGGAATATGCTTCATATTTTGTATATTCATAGATATAGTTATTAGAGTTTCATGTTCGGTTTCCTGCTTTCAAATATATCTCATATAAATTGATCATATATCAAATTCCTGCCTGAAAGATCATCAATTATCCTTGAGTGTCCTTTTTCTTAACTAGAAAATACTGCAATCAACTTTGCAACGAATAAACTCTGTTGTTATCGGAAACAGTTTATCAAAAGCAGTGAGTTCGAGCAGCCGGGTATTCAAACAATTTGAATGTTGTACGAATACGTACGAGTGTATTCATACACCAATCACATTCCACTCCCCTTTCACCACCTCCCTCTGTTTGCATGTTTGCGCCGTTATCGCTCGACGACTTTGACTTTGGTGCCGCAGGTTGTTGCGTGTGTATGTGTGTGTGTGAGTTGTGTGTGTTGTGTGTGTATTATAGACAGTTAAACGACAACACACACACACCTACACACACACAGTCATGCCTGGGCTGCAACGACAAATGTGCGACGTGTCGAGCATAAGTAATGTTTATTTCATTTTATTTTCGCTCATGTTAAACAAGCCAAAAAAAAAAGGCTAAAAGTAGAAAGCGCCGCGGGGCGAATCGAAGTTTACTCATGAAAATTGCCAAAAAATGTTACATTCAACAGTGGAGCCAATAAAGCTGTTACAAAAAATACAAAATAATTTTCAAAATGCATGGCAAAAAATATATAGAAAAAGTTTTTCATTGGATGCGAGCTTTGAATGTTCTTGCCACAAGCTAATCAGCCCCAGGACTGGGTAACTTTTTATTGTGCACAATAGAAAATAACATTTTCCGATTTGCAACTTTAAATTTATTTAACAGCTTAGTTTTAGCCAATTAATTGCATTTTATTTGACTGAAAGTAAATAAGAAAAAGAAGAAAGCATCTCTGACACCATAACGTATATATATTCTTGATTAGCATCAATCATTTTTCAGTTAATCGATTAAAATCGATAACCAATGACAATAAAAGCAACAATCTTAAACATATAATTTTCTCATCAATAATTTGTTTACCTAAACATAATATTGATTTATATAATATATGTCATATATAAAGTTTATTTCAGTTATCGATTACCGATAACAATAATTTCATAATTTTAAAGATATTTCTTTCTTATCGGGCATGTATATACATAGACATAATATTGATCTATAGTTATTGCAAGGTACGCACAGATACACACATAAAACCAGAGTTTTATGGACACTGTGCGCAAATGGCAACTCTGCCCTTTAACTGGCAATGCTCTTTTCAAGTTGTTCTCTGTTGTTTGTTGCCGATATTATTTTATTATTGAACTGTATTCAATTTGACAAAATTGACACCGAAGACATCTTCGACATCGAGTTGCGCTAAGAGGCAGAAGAGAATGAACCAAATTATGGCTGAGTAATTTCGCTGCACGCTTTTGACTGTGGAGATTGAGACCGGATATAAATGGGGATATATGCATGCATGCAATCGATATATATACATATATACATATACATATATATGCCTATTTATGTGGCCTTTAAGTGAAAGACAGACGCAGTTGTTGCTGTTTGAAATAATTACGAGCTTAAAATGCAGCTGGCATTTATATGGCAATTTTTATAGTGCGCAGCAGAGAAAATAAAAATGTTAATGAATCAAAAATTCAGAGCATACACACACAAACACACACACATGAACACACGCACACGCTGAGAGTTGAAGCAATTTTGCATATGTGAAGGTACATCACTCATACGCCACGTGCGGCAGCCTCTGTCTACGTTTTAAAGAACTCGACAGTCGCAGACATTTTTTTAATTAAAATATGTTAATGCTGCTACGACTTACTGCACATATATATATATATATATATACATTTGTATATATATTATATATATTTATTTATATATGTTTATTACACAGCTCCAACTCGAAGTCGACCTCGCTTTTATTTGCTGCCCAAAAGTTTTTCATTTGCCACATTTTCCATTTTTGTTGGCATTGTTAAGGTCGTGTGACAGCAGCAACAGGCGAATTTGACAGACTAACACACACAACAGCAACAACAGCAACAGCAACAACAGCAACAGCAGCAACAACAATAGCAGGAGCAACAATAGCAGCATCTGGGTTCCATTTAAGAAGAATAAATTTTAAATTTGGTTATTTTATTTTATAAATAAATTAAAATAAATACACATAATAATAATAATAATAATAATAATAATAATAATAATAATAAAAAAAACATTATTTTATGCTTAAACTTACAGGCAGAAGAATAATCTTAAAAATATTATATTTCTTTAATTTACATTTTTAATTTTAATTTAATTTACATTTTTAATTTAGTTTAAATTTTTTTTTTACTTTTATATTTCTCATATAGTAATAGACTATAGATATAGTCTAGCGACATTTGTAGCTGTAAATCTCAAGCTAGATGAGTACCTTTGTAGGTAAAGCATATTAGTTTATAGTTTAAGATGATTTAGTATATACTATATGTATATATACAGTATATATCGTTTATATAGTAGACGTTCAGCTTGAATTTGTTATAATTATGCTCCGATATCGTAGGTAGAAGATTGATGCAAAGTCTGTCCGTATCAGATCAACTTATTTTAACAATCTTGCAACTGCAGACTAGAAATTTAAAAACTATTTAAGCTCAAGTGTAAGTGGAAGCTCCCTTTGGAAGTTAGTTTACTGTTGAGCACCCATATAAAGCATAGTATTGCAGTATCTATATATGCTTGAGTTTGTGTAGAAAAGTTTCCTTACATACACAACTGTTATCGATTAGCGATATTCGATATGTGTTCTAGTTGCACGTAGCACCCATCTGCAATCGACGCTCACTTTCACTACTTATCTACCAATATTATGCGCTATTTGAGTTTACTGCTGTCGACCAAATGTAGTGAATAATGCGAAATGGACTACTAAAAATCGAGGAGCATTATAAGCGAAAGTTGTAAAACTCCAGCTAAAGACTGCCGTGGGACATTTGCACTCTGCACTTCGCTGCACTCAGCACTGAAGTCAGTTTACGGGTGTACAGTAAAGTAACACACACACACACTGCACACACACCACACTGACATTCCCAATGATTTACCAGATCACGCTCCATTTGTTGCCGGCTCCCAAAAGTATGCAATGAAAAATTGCAACGAAAATTGTTACACAAGTCAAGCAGCGAGCGGAAAGACAGGTGGAAGAAGAAGAGTGTGTGGGGGTGTGTTTGGTGCGGGGGGTGGACATGTGCAATCGAGCGTAAAAGCCACTGATACAGACACAGACACAGACACACTCCCCGACTCGGACGTTGTTTGTGTGTGTGCAGCAAATCAAATTAAATTATCTGCTAGCCAAGTAAAAATAAAAATAGTTTTCTTCGATTTTTTACTTGCTACACTAAAATATAAATCATAGGAATGGCGTCAAATAAAATTGAAAATGCTGAACACACTAAATAAAGTGCACAAACATATATATATATATATATAAATATATACATATATCTATATACATATATCTATATACATATGATATAGGTGCTTATTTGCTATATTTGTGTGCAACATTGTCAAGCGAAAATATTTCGACAGCAGCTGAAATTTGTTGTGTGCTGTTTAATTTAAATTGATTTGAGTGCTTGCCTTTGATTTTGGAATTTGAGGAATTTAGTTTTTAACGAGCTGAAATTTTAACATAACAATTAAGAACGGTTATCCTAGGCACGTCGAAGTTTACATACGCTGCAAGAACTAAGTTCAAATTGTCAAAATAATAATAATAAATAATTGAAGACAACCCACTGATTTTTAGAAATGCTTTCATTAATAAAAAATAAATAAGGAATATGTCTAAAAAATGTAAATGATAATACCATATCCACTTAGGGTAGTCCTTTCTAGTTGTATTAAATGTTTAACTTATATTTAGAAATGATTACTAAAACCTTTTACAATTCAGGGCAATCTTTTAGCTGTTTGTAGTCCTCGAAGTCCTCTTCAATGCGTAACAAACTTCACGACAAAACAATAATACCCTCTGCAAGGGCAAAGTGCATAATAATCGGGCAATTCAAATATTTTTAGTTTCATAAATGTTCGCCTGATTTTCTGCTTCACAGCAGCCTGCAAGCCTATAAGTTGCAATATATATGTGTGTGGGTGTGGGCTGTCTGTGTGTGTGTTTGTCCAATGCATGCAACAGTTACACGCGTCATGGCCACAGCAGCTGCATTCAGATGAACATATTTCGATTTCAATTCGGATGCCGCCTTCGAAACTCGCCTCGCTTTGCCAAAGTGTCAAAGGTTGTTTTCGACTGTTTTGTCGAAGGACGCGTTCACAATCGCCTTTATCCGAAAACGGGAAATGTGGCCAAATGGCAGCTAAAGTAAAAAACAACGCTGCTGCTGCTGCCAAGGACAATGTGCCACACAATGTGGCAAATATTGAGGGTTGGCATTAAATGTCTACTCGCTCTTTTGACTTAATGATGCTTGTCATTATCAGCCACGGGTGGCGGGAGGGGGGCTGGGCTGTCTGTCTTATCAGTCGAGCGTGACATTGAGCACAACATTCATTAAAGCACGAGCCCAGATTACATATACGCCCCCACCCCACCCCCAGCCCCTCCTTCTCAAGTGTTTTGTGTTTTTCTCGTTTTGTGGCACGCCCCCTCTCAAGGCGCACCCCCTCTCTTAAGTGATACAAATATATCGTGGCCTAACCTTCACAGTTCTTCTTGTTGCCACGCCCACAATTTGCGCTTAGGTGAATAGTGTGTGGGTAGGGGCCGGGGAGGGGGAGGGGGAGGGGGAGGGTAGTGGGCATGCTATGCACTTAAATCTGTTCTTGTTTTCAAGCATGCACAGCGCTCAGTTTTAAGACACGGCTTCGGCTCGTCCTAAGTGACTGTTACTTGGCACGACATCTACTTTGCCTTACCCCTCCCCCGCCATACACCCCTCTACCCTAGAGCGGCCCCTCGTCACTCGTCATTTCTTACACTTTACAAAAATGTTGTTTCTTTATTTGATTTCCTGCGTTATTTATGTTTACCTTTATTCTTATATTCTCTACTTAAATATAAGAATAGTAGTTCAGTCTCTCTATTGCTCTCTCTCTCTCTCTCTCTCTCTCTCTCTCTCTCTCTCTCTCTCTCTCTCTCTCTCTCCCTATACATATTACCACTTCCCTCTCTCTATCGCCTTTATTTGGAAGTCTTTCTCTCTTTCCAACTGTCTCCCTCTCTTTTAATCTCTGTCTCTATCTCTCTGCCTATCGCTCTCTGTCTATTTTAATCTGTTACTCTCTTTTTCCGTCACTCTTTTTTCCTTTCTCTATCTCTCTATTTCTATATCTCACTTTGTCTCTCTCTATTTCTTTCTGACTTTTGCTCTCTATCTGTTACTCGATCACTCTCCTTTTTTCTCTCTTTCTCTATCTCTCTCTGTCACTCTCTCTTTCCCTATCTCTCTCTGTCACTCTCTCTTTCTCTTTCTCTCTCTATCTCCCTCGTTCTATCGCTCTCTATCCCTTTCCCTTTTTCTTTCGCTTACCTCTGTCTCTTCTTTATCTTTATTTCTGTATCTAATCTGTATCTATATCCATCTATAATCTATCTATCTCCCTCCCTCTTCCCCCTCCTCTCTTTCTCATCAACTTACGCTATAATTATTTACAGTGTATCCACCACTCATCTGTCTTCCCCCCTCCCTCCCCCCTGGCATTCGGTCATATTATAACTTGTTGCTTTTTGCTTAACTTTGCTCTCAATGAATTTCACAGTTTTGCTTTCGCCTTCGACTTCAACTTTCCGCCTGCTCCATTCGTCCTTGTACTAAAACTGTCCTCTGGCTTCCAGTTGCCCTCCATCCCCTCAATCCCCGCTGACAACGTCCTGGCTTTGGCCAGGCCAAAACTAATGCTGTGTGCATTTTGAAGGTGCCCAAGTTGCCCTTTTAAATATTTAACAAGCACAATTATTAGGATGGCTTTCCAAGTAAGTTGGTATTCATTTGTGCAACATCTAATACATATATTTTAAGGATCAAATATTCCGCCCCGCAGCCCACCCCTAAAGGGAACAACTTGTCCCTAAAGTTGATTTTGTCAACTTAAGTTGAACCAAGTCTACGCTATTTATAAGTTGGCATTGTTTTAACTTTTAATAATAATATTAATTATTGTTTGCTTATATTTATTTCTGTATTTACTTTTTTGCCAACACAATTTCTACAAATTTCCATCAAAATAAATGCTGAAATTTTGACGAGGCAATTAAATTGATTTTTAAATACTTTTTCTTTCAATGCTTTTTCTTCATTTTCATTTTCATTTTCATAACAAAAAATTAGCATCGGCTGACTGAGAGTTTATAAACAACTCATATATATTATTATCCATTATTTTCTATAGCCTTGTGTATATATATATATATACAAATATCTGGCATTATGAGTAATGATTGCAATTGTTCAACAAAGTTCACAACAAATATAATTTACGAGCGTTGTGCACAACACATTTTCTAAACACCTTTGCAAGTACTTATTAGCCACACACACACACTCAAATAGGCACACACATACACTCAAATAGACACACACACACACACACTCTCAAGATATACAAAATTTGAATGATGTGTAAGCGTGTGTAAAAGTATCTGTACAATATATGCATAGATAAGTGTGTTTTGACTTAGATTTGCGGAGAATGTTTTATGTTATTTTGTTATAAATTGAGAAACACTTTGAGGCATATTAACTAAGGCCAGCTATATTTAAGAGCCCGTTTTTATTTAAATAACAATAATTTGCACTAATTTTAAGTCTATGTACTCGGAAAGATAGATATAGGAATAATTTTAACTATAGTTGCGAGTGTAGTTTATTTTTTTAATCAGAGTAAGAAACTAAAGTAATTGACTTTTAAACTTCAACTGGTTAAATTTAGAAAATATATATAGTTATTTATAGTATATAGTTTATTTAATCAGTAACTATTTGATTGTTATCATTTTTATTGTTATCAGATCTTGTATACTGATAAGTGAGCAATAGCTCTCAGCCCAGCTGGACAGGTTAGCTTTGATTGTTCCTTATCTTATCCAAAACTAGCTATGTAAGCAGAATGCAGACAGCATGGCGTCAAGTATATTCTTGATCTATATATGTATATATAAGTATATTCTTGATCAACATGAAAAGCCGATTTAGTTGATTTAGCCAGGTTCGTCTCTGAGTCAAAGACTTCAGCTTAGAAATATAAGAACTCATATATCTTAGATAGATCAAGTAGATAATTAATCACTTAGTCAGTATATTTAGTATATTTTACAGTTATAATAATTAATATTTGCGTAATCCTTTGTTTATTGATAAATATTCGTTCAGTTTATTCAGCTTACATTTTATATTATATGTTTTGTCTGTAGGTGATTTATTTTTTTCATAACTGTTGCTGCCAATTTAAAGAACACAGTTATTAAGAGCGTGTTTTTTTTTCAAATTGCTTGTCACACCAACTACAGTTGACCCCCACACACAGCTTCCGTTCACCTCTGACCCCCGACATTGTGACCAACTGTCGCCATCAATTTGCACAGCGCTCTGTCAATCAGAAACAGAATCAAAATCCCAATTCGAATCTGATTCAGAATCTGAATTGTGTGCTGCGCCGTAACCTCAAACACGATACGTATTTGTGCTTGCCACCTCTCCGCACCCCACCCCACCCTACTCCTGCCCCTGCCACTGCCATTGTAGGCGTTGTGATTGTATTTTTGGTGGGTCAACTTTTGCCATTGGATTTGTGTTTTTTTGGTTTTTATTCTTTTTTTGGCAGCCAATTTTTTTTTTAGCTTTTGCTGTTGCTGTTTCTGTGTTGCCTGCCAGCCAATTAATCACATTAATTTGCTGCAACTATCGATTTTCTGCTTGTATGCAAATCTGGAAACTAAAAGCAAACATAATTATAATAATTACTAATTTCTGGTTAGATCAACACAAAATGATGCCAGGTGCTAACAATAATCACAACAACAAAAAGACAACAATTTTGTCAGGCGCGCTTAAAAAATCAAATTATCTGCTTCAATGGCCACATTTAATTAAATAAGTTTTGTGGAAACTGGCGACGTTGTCACTTGTCACTAGCTGTCGATGCTGCAAACTTAATTAAAAAGGAAACTCTTGCCACACACACACACACACACATTCTCACACAACGCACACATATACAAAATATATGTTTTTTTTTTTTGCTGTGCTTCAGTTGCAGTTATGTCATGCTTACATATGTGAGAAACTTGCGAAAACTTCTTGGCGAATATTTGTGGCTAATTAGTTCTGGTTTTGCCGAGAGTTAAGACTTCTAAAAGTCTTACAAGCTCAATCAGATGACGCAAACATCATCTAAATGTATAGTTTGTATTTGCTTGTTGCTCTTAACTTTCTAATTATGAAAACTGCACCTATACAAAAAGGGGAAAAGGGTATATTGAAGCTGTGGAAAAATATTTAACAGGCAGAAGGAAGCATGGAGTGTATATATATTCCAGATCAGCATCAAAAGTTGAGTCGATTTAGACATGTCCGTTTGTCTGTCCGATCTTAAAGACTATAAGAGCTAGAGACTTCAATTTTGGATATTAAACGCAGATCAAGTTTAGTTTATTTTATCGATAACATCACTTGTTTCTCGTATATCGATACAAATCGATTTCTGATAGTAATAAAGTAAAGATATAGACTTCCAATAGATATATATGTTATAACCCGATAAATTATTGATCAACTATAAAAATTTCTTTAAGATCACATGAGAACTAAAGCCTATTTTCATATTAAGCGAATTACCATCAAGAAGACCAACTGGTCTCAGGTATATCTCCAAGTTTAACCTAAAATTCAATGATCTTAAATAATTTAAACGCTTAACTGAAAGCTTTTTATTGCAGCTGCTCGCAAAAAATGCATTTAACTTTATTTTATAGACAATAAAAAAGTTTTTCTCTTTCTTTGGTAAGAAGACTTTATAATCAAAGAATATGCTAGACTCGGAAACCTCTTTGTCATCGAGCCAATTACGAATTTTATCTTCTTAAAGATTGTCTTCACTTTTGCTTCTTTTAATATGCATATAAAAACGAAAAACTTGCAACACCAAAAAATAAGTTTACAAGTTTTTTATCTAACGCTATTTTCGTAGATGATTTCTGCTTTTTATTGTGCATATTTCTGATTTTGTTTTGCCATTGTTTGTTTTGCTGTCTGTGTCGGTGACCCAAGTGCAACTTATGTGGGAGTGGTGCAGGGAGTAGACTGACTCGAAGGAGTGGCAACTAAAGACAACAAAACGCTGCAAAGCGAGAACTACTTAAAGACCATTTGCCCAAAGGCGGTAAAAGTTTTTCACTCGAATGCCACTGAGAAATAGTAAGAGTGTTAAAGAGTACCATTAACTTTCAGATTTCATATGAGCTTTGTGGGTCTGCCTTTATTGTATACCCAGAAAACCATCGAGGCTGGTTGTAAAAAGTAAAGTGAAGTTCTACTTAAGTTTGTAGCAGGCAGTAGAAGGTATTCAAAGCCCCATAAAGTATTTGTATATTTTCATGTCCGTCTGTCTTTAGAAGCTGGAGACTTTAAGTTTGGATGTTAAGTTCTCGTTTTCCACACACAGATAAAATATATTTCATTTCATCGATAACTTTCTTCGTTTACCCAATATCATAATAAAAGATATGATGCCTGTTTTCAGAATTAAAAAAACTACCGTAGAGTTGAGAAAATTAATTAATTAAGTGTTGGCTTTCAGCGGTCTGTTTTGTTTTTAGGTTCCACAAAGGAAACATAATGCAATTTCTAGAGTGACATTTTTTTCGATCTGCATATATACCTTGCAGACCTAAAAAAGCTAACATGATCAATGTAGAAATACTGGTATGAATCTTTATTTATTATTATTCATGTTTACCACATTATCTCCCTAACGCTATCATGACTTTTATTGGGTAAATTCTTGTGTGCTGGGTATCTTCTAGTCGAGCTCTGTTGAGCATAGTAATCTTAACAGTTTTTTTTTTTTTGGTGATTTTGACTACGCTTTGTCAAAGTAAAACTTTAGTTTTTCCCTTGCATTCAATGAGTGCTAGCTGTGTGCTGCTACTTCAAATTCTGTTTAAGTATTAATAAGCACACGCACACATCCACACACAAATCCACACACACACATCCACACACACACATCCACACACATATACTCACACACAAGTTGTTTGTGGCTAAATAGAAAAATAGGAATACATAAAAACTATTTTCCCTCTCGATTTTTATTTGAGCTTCAAATGTGCAACTGTTGAATATTTATTGCAGTGTGTGTGTGTGTGTGTGTGTGTGTGTGCAAGTGGGGAGTCTGCTTAATGTGCTTGTGTGTGTGTGGCTCCCTGGGGTGTTCACGCCTGGATTCAATTACATATTAGGTGTATTGAAGTGTGCGTTGCCAAGTTGCTAGCTCAAACCAATCAGATAAGGGCTACAAATGCCAGTTTCTTGTTAGCAACTTTATTCGTATATAAATAACTTAGTCGCAGCTGTGCGATTCATTTCATATATTTACTTGATATCCATATATACATATATATGTATACATACATGATAAATTACCGACATCAATTTCCTATTTTCGATTTTTTATTTCAGCAATCTCATTGAATATCATGCATTATTTGTTGTTGCTAAATTATGACTTTTTATATCGGTTTTATCGATATGAAGTCATCGATTTTTCAAAAAGTTATTAAAAGTGACTGCAAAACGATCTATATATTTTGTTATCGATATCCGTTTAGATTATCTATTGAGTTTTGATGCAGTGTTATCGAATTGTAGTTTATTAGATCTATATTTCGTTATTGTTTCAACTGTACAATCGATTACCACTGACTGCTCAATTATCAATAAGTATTTTTCCGCTTATTACCCTCATTATTGATTCATTTTTGTTGTGCTTCCATGTATTCTTCAAAAATGATCGATCAAGTTATCTGTTATCCAATAAATAGCTATTTCGAATACCATTCGAGTATATGAAATTATGCCTAGATTGATAACGATGGACGTCACTCCATAAAATTGTCACATTATTTGTAAATGTTTCTCGGTGACGTCTGAGTTTTATCTAATCTATATATATGTATATATAGATATTATACAGTGGGTCAAAGCTTATTCCGATCAGTGTCCCTAAAAATAGGCCACTTTTTTACATAATCCTACCTAGCAGGTGGGGAAACCCCAGTGTATTGGGGTCATATATTAATTTTGGTGGTTAATATACATACCTACCATCGGTCTTTGGAATTTTTGAAAAATAATGAATGGTAAGCTTATGGCAGGCAATTACATTTTTTCTTTGACACTGATCCGAATAAGCTTTGACCCACCGTATGTATATATAGATATTATATATCTATGTGACACGCGTCTGTCCTTCTGTACCACGTGTACACTACTAAATTTAGACTGGCCGACAAGAATAAACAATCAACAATCAACAACAAACAAGAAACCAGCAACTACAACAATTATTCTAACAGCTACGTAAAAGTAGCCAGAGCAGAGCAGAGCGGAGCGGAGCCGACTGCGAATATAAACAGAATACAGAAATGCGAATTATTTAGTATCATTATTTTTAGGCACGCGAGTAAGTAAACAGCAGCAAAAAAACAACTTTAATGGCAAATCATTTAATTTAGAATTAATTTGAGAAAGAAGTTAAGTTTCTGAAAGTCGAATTGATTCGAAGAAAAAGTTATAAATAAAACGTAAATAATTTTGGGAATTGGTTTAGTTTATTTAGCTCTTGAGTCTGGGAAAAATATTTACTACTTAACTAATTTTATTTTTCAATCTAGAAGACCTTGAATTGAATTAATAATCAATCTAGCGGACCTTGCGAAATCATATTCTACTAAAAAACTAACCGAAAATTTAAAGAAAGATAAAAAACAGAACACTTAAAAAGCAAAGAAGAGAAAACAATGGATAAATCTGAAAGCGATGTTTGTCTCAGCGCACTTACGCGATTTGTCAATTAACAGGCAGAAAGTCAAAGTGAAAATCACTTAAAGTATTTAATTACAAAGTGTAAAACAAGATTGTACCGTTAAAACGGTAAAAGCGAACAAGCACGAAAACGAATACAAAGTCGAATAGGAATACAAAAGGCTGGCAAAGCGACATAAAATCACATTGCGAAACAAAATGAAAGAAAAGTCGGGGGAGGGGCAAATGGGAAGTGGGAGGAAGGGTCGCGTGGGGGTTACGGAAATAGCATGGAACAAGTGCAGCCACTGACAGCAACAGCAACAGCAACAACTACAACAACAACAACAACAGGTGGCAGCAACTGAGCTGACATCGCACAGTGATTCATTGCTGCCATTTTTAAGAGACACCCACACACAAACACACATGTTTAGCTCCACATAAGAGGAAGCAGAGAAACTTTATTCATTTTGTGATATAAATAAATGTTGCACACATGGCAAATATATATTTTGAAATTGATTGTTGCTATTAATAAACTTGTCCTGAGTGAAAATACAATTTATATTAAATATTGACAGCTATTTACGCATTTTTCTTTCTCCTTATTGATATTAACTGGTTTTTGCTCGCTGACCACTTTAAATAATTAAATTAGCTGGTTCCAGCTTAAGTGTGTTTTACACTTATTTTTACTGCTGTGAGTTTAGTTTTAATACTATTCATATATTAATAATGCTAGTAGGAACAGCAGCTTAATCATTTTAATTATGGATTTTTATATCGATATATTATTGATGGATTTATTGTTAAACATCTTGAACAAAATGGGAGCCGTATAGAGCCGTATACCAAGTGTCTAAAAATATGCAGAGAAAACTTTGACTTCACATAACTGAAATAAAATAACGAAAATAAATTTAACGAGACATTTTATAACTATTAATAGTGTTCACATACCGCCGGTGATCAATGCTTAACATTTTACTATATTTGCCACTTTGGATCTCTATTTGATTTCAAGTGTTGCCTGCAAAGTATTCAGTACTTAGCTGAGGCCTGTTTACAAAACACTAAATTGTGTTAACTTATTGCCCATGAAGGTGTTTTCCCAAAATAGTATTCATTTCTTCAACAATAACCAATTTCTTATTCAGCAGCCATTTTGTCTCCGATTTGTACTTTAGTTTCATTTAATCATCTTAAATTCAGCGAAAGTAGCTAAACTTTCATTGCTAATTTTGCTGTAACTACTACTTTAGCAGCGAGTGTAAGTTTAAGTTTTACTGCTGCCATTTGAACCACTGTGCAAGTTGACGACCTTTCGTTATTGCATGGTGGTAATAGTTACAGTCGCTAGATGGCGCCCCTGCTGACATTTTGCAGTTTCAAATTATTTCGCCAAGCGTTGTTTGTTTTTGCAACAGACTGTTCGCTCTGTGTGTGAGTGCGTGCTGTGTGTGTGCTGTGTGTGTGTGCTGTGTGTGTGTGCGTGCTGTGTGTGTGCTGTGTGTGTGTGCTGTAGTCTCTGCAGTTGGCTTTAGAATAAATATTAAGTACGCTCACTCACCGCACGTATTTATGCAAATAATTGTTTTCGGCGAGTCACGAGCCGCGAGTTGCAAGCGGCGGAAACTGAGCCAAACTGAAAGCTGTTGCTGCAATTTTAATCTTGCTGCAACAGCAGCTGCCCAAGCAAGACAAACAGTGTGGTTTGAGGAGGGGGCGAGAGGGACACTGTGAGGCAGGCAGGCAGGCAGGCAGGCAGGAAACCAGCAGCAGTTGTTAACTCTGATTTAATGGCAATGGCGCAGTGGGCTAACTGTTAGCTACCTGAACTGAACTCCTCGACCAAAGCACACCCAGCTGCCCAACGCTGGCGGACACAAGTACACTGCGCGAAAAACAGCATAAGCAATGAGTATTTGGATAAATAAATGTTAATGTTTGATAAGCACAACGTATTTCATAGTTAAAATAGGTTGCAAGACGCGAAACTCTCAAATAGAGTCACTGTTAAGCCCAAATCGGCTTGATATAAGTTTGAAGTAAGCTTAGAAAATAAATTACAAGAAATTGTAACTAAACTGTAATATTTAAGTTACTCGGATATAACTTAACTAAAGTAATGAAAAGTAAGTGAGAAAAATATAAATTTCGCTCTACTCTCACTTCATATTTGGCTCTCAGTTTAAGTATTAAAAAACTTACTGTTTTGGAATAGATTTTGGAGAATATTTGTACTAAAATTAAGAAAGTGGATTTTGATCTACTCTCAACTTATATTTCACTCTTAGTTTAAGTTCAATTTAACTTATTGTTTTATGCTTGATTTAAGAAATTATTTATACTAAAAAAAAGCAAGTTAATTTCGCACTACTCTTTGGGCTTGAACTTAAGTATATTTTTTACCTTAAGTCGTTCATTTGATTTTAGAGAACATTTATAAAAGAAATATGATTTTCATGCTCGAATCAAAAGTATTTTTCTTTTTTTTAAGCATTTCATGCTTCTTTCAAGAAAAGTCTATGCCACACAATTCTTCACTCTTCAACTAATTAAACTCAACTATATTTTTTTGTTGTGTGCTGACTGCTCGCCTTGCACCTCCTTTCCACTCCCGCTGTCCTTCGGTGTTCTCCTTGGACCTGCTGCGGCTGCTGCTGTCGATGTGCTCAACGGAAGTGGCAACGTGCTGCGTTTGCGGCTGTTGCAATAGCCGGTCCCGGCTACGTCTACGTGCCTCCGGTTTGGGGCAGGGTGGTTTTTTAATAGGTTAATGGCAGCACAGATGCTGCCCAGTCAGCACCTAGCTCCCTGCTACTTATAGCTCCTAGCTGCAGCATGCAATATGTTGCCTCTTAGACTCTCTGCATCCCCCCCCCCCCCCCCCCCCTCCTCCCACGTCCTTCGTGCAGCCGTTGGCATTATGATAAATACACATTTGGGCTGCTTCTCAGTGTGCTGAGGCGAATGGACTTTTAAATTACTTGGCCAGCTGAGAGTTTAAGATATGACTCCTCCTCCCTTGCCCCTCTATCTTTTTCTCTTCTCTCTCTCTCTCTCTCTCTCTCTCTCTGTCTGTTGTTAAGTGCTCTGGCTTCTGGCCTTCGGCAATTGAATCAAAGCTAAAGGACTTCCGACAGCAAGTTTTGGTCAATTTGGACTAACGAACTTTCTTAAACGAGTCATTTACATGAAATTTGCTGATAAGTTGTCTGGACATAAGAACCTGACCAGACCTAACTCAAATATGGGAAATGTGTATTAGACTGGTAAATGCCCTGTTCCACGACATGATCTCAAATTATAGCTACAATCTTAATTGCTTATACCATATAATCATTTGTGATCCTATTAAAAATAAATTAAATATATTCTTGACTCTGAGTTAAAGATAAAGTTAAAAAAACATCAACAAAATCTGTATCTCTGCGAAACTTTTTAAGTTAAGAAAAAGAGAGAAAGGAAGAGAGAGAGAGAGAGAGAGAGAGAAGAAAAGGTAGAGTATTTTATTTTTTGTTGCATTCTGTCAGCTGCAATCAGTTCAAGAAACCGCTTGCCACCGCCCTGAGTTGTGTAGTGGGTATACAAAAAACCACATAAAATATGTGTGGCAAGCAGGCGGACAATGTGCAATCTGTGCCAGGCACATGTCAGCCACACACTTACACACACACACAGCAAGACAAAGGGGAGATGTCAGCAGCAGTTGTAGCAGCAACAACAGCTGCAACAATGAAAACGACAGCAGCAAGAAAAACTATAATGACAGCCTTTAGACAAAAGGCGTTGGACTGTCACGGTTGCGGAGGGGAAGGTTGGTCGTTAAGTGTGGGCATGGCAGCTACGAGTGTTGAGTGTGGGCGTGGCAGCAGTAACAGCAGCAACAGCAGCACAAAACTTTAACGGTGTCAGTAATTGTTAACTCAAGCGACGTTTATTTCCTGCTTGGCTATCTTGCAACAACAACAAAAAGCATTGCATACTTTGTGGCGCCTTTATTATACAGCACAGTCGATGTCGATCTTTGCCTGGCACTTTTACGCATATATATAAAAACAAAAGTCAAGCAGCAACATAAATATATATGTATATAGCTTGTTTTGTGGTTGCTGCAAGTAAATTACTTATACGGCATGTGGCATGTGGCAGCACATTCATTTTTAGTGCGCAAAATTAACTGCGGCTCGCATCACATTTAATTAACCCTCAACACACACAAAATTGCACACATTTGTCAATTTCGTGTCAAAAATGTGAACTGACCGAAAGATAAAGAAAAAAAACTGAACCGGAATGCTCGGCACGCTGGCTGGCAGCCAGAACAGCAACAACAACAAGGCTAACAAAATCGTTGCAAACTTGTCTAGACGCCTTTGTCTAGCAGCATGACTGGACAGGCCAGTGGATTCCGGCGACATGGCTTGACTGACATTATTGTCCCCCATTCATTCAAATTCCCAGCAATTCCAATTCGGGGCACACATTTTAACTTATTTCTTTTTTTTTTGGTTGGTGTCCAGCCGCCGGGTAGCCCAATTTGTCTGTCTGCCAAGCAGCGCATAAAAATTGTTTTAAATTAGTTCGTAATTTGATTTCTTTTCGCTCACATGCTTTGACACTTTCGGTCTGTTTATTGGCCTTATCCCACGCTTATATATATATGCAGGCTTTTCTTTATGGCCTTATAGGATAATATAAATTCGACAGCTGAATTTATAGACCATTACGTTTATTTTATGGCCATTTACCTTCGTATACCAAATTAACTACTTACATTGGGATACTAAATTCAGGACTCTTAAATATGTTATCTTGAATCCTCTTTCAAATTTGGCCTAAAATAATAATGTATTTTGCAAATATTTTACTCACTTTGACTTCTTCTTATAGGCCATGCATGAAATTTGATTTTGACTTATTTTGCCTTTTAGCCAAATCCAAACACCATCAAAACGGAGCCGGAATGTCAACAAAATATTTTTAAAAGCAATTTGCGCATAGAATATGCAAATATGCCCAAAAGATTTTCACAGCATTGATTCAAGAGCCTTTATCTCAATTTAATAAATTTAAAACCCCAAACAGAAAACTGATGGAAACTACTGCTTAAGTTTGGTATGCAAATTAAGGTTAAGGTAAGTTATTAAGGTCAGCCACGCGCAAGTAGTATCTGAAGTAAACTGCCACTTAATCCGATTAGATACAGAAAGATAATTCATCAATTGCTGAATTTTGCTGAAGTTGTTTGACTCTGTTTACAAATTGAACTCATTGCGCAAAGAAATATTTGCTTGTTTGTACTTTTTCTAATACCCTAAAGCCATTGACTTGGCTAAAAGGGGTATATTAACGTTGTGCAAAAACATGTAACATAAATAATAATATATATATATATTATGGAACAGCATTATCGGATATAGCCATATCCATCTAGATGACTAGACGAATAAGTCGTTGTCAGATTTATTTGTTTGGCGAATATCGATACAAATCGATGACCGATATATAGCCTTCCAATTGATATATAATAAACGCAGATCAGATTATTGAACAACTGAACATGAAGATGCCATGAGAAACACAGATTTTGTTGGGCAATAGGTATTTTCACATTGAATATAAACTAAACTATTTATTTAACTGCTGTATGCAGGGTATCTGTTAGTCGAGCTATCTCAACCAGAGAGCATTCAGCTTGTTTTGTGTATTTATCTATTATACACATGTATTTAATACATGATTTATTGACTCGCCGACGACAACGATATGTGCGTAAATGTTATCTGCGGCCTTCCATGTGATTAAGCAATAAATTCACAAATAAACGACATGCACACACAAACACACACACACAAGCACACACACACATATACACAAACACACACATACAAGTTGACAGTGAATTATGAACTGAATGTGGAAAATGCAGAAGTGAAAATGCATAAGAAAAACAAAGCAAAGGAGTGAAAATAAAAGGAAAGCCAGAAGTCATTTAGAGTCTTAGCAGCAGCTTATGGACAAACAGGACTCATTCAATATCCTTTGTGTGGGCATTTGTAAGGCTGAGCACGTTCTAGTCTTGAATATTTGGGCAAATATTGAAAGAAGACCCCAAAAAAACAGAGAAACTCACACAAAACGTGACACATTTTGGGAGTCGCAAAATCGAAGCGAAGCGAAACGAATTCAATCTTGACTCTAAGACTTCAGCGAACAATAACAACAACACCAACAATAACAACAATAAAGCGAATGCAATTTAAAAAAGATATTTCAGTTTATTTCGAATGGGGAACATTTCCAAAATAATGAAATAAATGATGCACGAAAGAAAAGCAGCCTCCTCTCGTCGGCCTCCGCCTCCGTCTAACAACACGTAAACACGAACACGTAAAGCGCTTAGTATTAAAGACAACAACAGACACACACACACACTCGCACAGACACACACATACACACACACAGATAGGGGGCGTCTCCTAACAATGCCGCCAAATGAAACAACACAAAAACATGGCCATAACAATAAAAGCACAACAATAAGCAGTAACAACGAGCCGAGCGTTTGGCAAGGATGAGCACTCGCAAGGACGTACACTGCAACAAATTGGATACTAAACCACTTTTTTTTTGTGCTCCATCAAGCTTACAATGCCTGACAAAAAGTTAAAAGCTTTTGAAATGCTCATGCGAATCTGATTTTTAGCAGAAATATTAAACAAAATCAAGCAGGAAACCAATAAGTATTTGAACAGTGATAAAAGTAGGTGTGTATGTGTGTGTGTGTGTATGTGTGTGTGTGTGCATGTGTGTGAGCGAGTGCAAAAATGACTGAAAGAAGTGCATTAGAAATGGATAGGGGCAGATTGTCAAAACAAATCGAATTTAGTTTTGGAAACCTATTCTGGTACTCAACGTGTAAAAATATCGCTAAAAATCCGCTAATTTTTCCAATTTTTTGTGGTATTTGGTAATATAATGGTACATTGATTTTAATGGAACGTTATGCTACTGATATATAATAAAAAACAATGAGCACTTTCCAGCGTAACTGACTGCAGAATACTCTGCTTAGATTAAAGATGCTTAGTTCAGTTTAGTCTGAGATTATAAGTGGCCAGCAACATTCTTGCAATTGAGAAACATAAAAAATATCGACATCGGACTAATATTTATATATATATATAGATATATATATGTATATCTATATACAGATCAGGTACTTTGTTTTGATTATTTTCATATTGATGGATTCGTTTTGATATGTATTCAGCTATTTAGGTCTTAAGATATCATTTAAATTTATGTTCTGATACCGAATTCAAAATTGCAATAGTTAGGCAGCAGTAAGAGGTTCCGATTCCGATTCCAATTCCGATTCCGATTCCGATTCCAATCCCCGCCTAAAACCCTAAAAAAGTAAAGTAAACCCTAAAAGTAAAATTGATCTTTCTGCTCACTCTCAAGCCACTTATTTTACTTCCAACACTCTAAGCCAACGATCTTAGTTTTTCTTACAGTGTTATATATACAAAAAAGAAATATAGAAAAATACAAAATATTTTTGGTATTCTCAATTTAGGAAAGCCTCTCAAATTATTATAGAAAAATGTTTTTTGTTATTTAGATAATATTTCTCAGAACAAGAAAAGATTTCTAATATTTAGGATGATTTTATTTTAGGGCGATTTAAATTTGGAGGTTATTTTCTGAACTTCAGGTCGATTATTTTGTACAGTGTATGCGCTAAAGGAGCAAGCACACGGCTATCTAGATGGCAGCCTCATGGCCGTGTGGCTGCCAAGTGTAGCAGATTAACGGAATGTTTGTTAAATGGCGCAGATAGGCGGGCTGTGTGCGGGGGCGTGGCACATAATTCGACTGTGGAAAATATACCCAAAACAGGGCATAGATAAAAACAGAAAACAAATAGAAGGGAAAAAACACGCTAATAAGCCAGACAACGGCCTGCTGGCACTTCCGATGAGTTCTTCTTCTTCTTTAAGAGCGAACATTTTGCGAGCTGCCTTTGCCAAATTCGTAATTCTAATAATTTCGTCAGCTTAGCAGACATTTTAATTAATTAAATATAGTAGAAGCGATTATGCGCCAGGAGCGTTCTCCATTTCCATATGAATTTTCATTTTCATTTTCATTTGAATTTGAATTTTCATTTGCTTAATGCTTTTGTAAAGCCGCTTATGGGGCAACTAAGTGTAGCCGTTGGCTATGCCACTGGATTACAGTGCGGGGCATTTGATTAGAAACAGCCAGACGTAGGCAGACGTCAAGGCTCTTACATGTGAGAGTAATTAAAGTGCAGTCTATGTTTGGGCATGTTTGAAAGTATATTTATAGAGATTGCGGACTTAGAGCAATAAACCCTGGGCATACCAATAATAATTGCTTGAATAATAATTGCATAACATTTATTTATGTGTAATTATTATGTGAAATGAAGATAGATAAGTTGACATAATGAAATATGATATGATGAGATATATTTGATAGTTATGTCTTGGATTGTCAAACTGGAACTGGATTCAGAACCGAAAATGCTATTCTAACAGGTTTTTACAGGAATCGATATTGATAATACATAAGCGTACCGAAAGCTGACCAAATTGGACTTCTACAATGCATTAATATTTATTTATAAATATTACTTATATAATATCATAAATATTACTACTTATTACTATATATGTGACAATAAATGTTGTTCTACAGTTTCCCTTTTCAGTAATGAGAAATTCTATCCCTATTCCTACCTTCTACATTATAATATGATGTATATATACATAATGTACATAATATACTTATAATTCGTAGTTCCCAGTATTAGGAAACTTACTAGTTCTTTTTGTATGTTCATTATTGAAATATAACGTATATGATTCTCTATAAGCATGATAAACTTATAAATATGAGGTCTTGCCTAAATTGTGGCATTATAAGTTGTGCTATAGTTTGCAAAAAATGGAAAATCCTTTTTCGGTATTGTGTACTGTATTGAAATGTACTCGAGTGTGTATAGTTTACATATGTCGACTTCGTTGCATAATGCCCCGATACGCATGAATGAATTCTTTGTTGTTGGGGGGCCACAAAGTCAAACGGAACGTGGCCAATATGCAGCGTACAATGTACAGCGAACAAACACATTGTGCATGATATACACATAAGGATGTAAGGCACATATATATCTATATATATACAGTTACATCTATGCTCAATTGATTTGCCGTCAATTTCATTTCGGTTGCACAAAAAAAGAGAAAAAGAAAAAACAAATACAAATACAGACAGGAGAAACATGACGCTAACATTGATGAATTATTATTCCGGCGTGGTCCTTCGGCACACACACACACACACACACACACACACACACAAATATTACGCATACGCAGCGTGTGTCAAGCCAAGTTGAGGCCGCCTGTCAGCAGAGTGTGTTTTGTGCCTCATGCTTCAGCCTTTGCCTCTGTTTCTGCCACTCGCACTGCCCGCTGTCTAACCGCAATCATTCATCATGCTGCAACAACAACAACAGCAGCACCAACAACATGTTGCTCTGCTTTTAGCCCACCCGACCCTTTTTCGCCTTGACATCGATATGTTGTTTGATATACACTTTCAATGCGCCGACATCGTTAATGTTAATGTTATTCTATCTATTGTCCATCTCTGTTTCAACCTCTAACTCCCCAATACCCAGTCTCCTCTCTCTCTCTCTCTCTCTCTCTCTCTCTCTTTTTATATCTTTCTCTTTCGTTTGCCCAACACAATTATCAGTTTTGTGTAACTGGCGCAAATCCCCAAGAGCTTTGTAATCCATCAATTCGTTCAAACAAGTAGCTTCAACACTTTTATGGGTGGCGTGATATATGTATATATACATATATATATATGTATATATATATTTATGTGTTTTTTTTTTACATAGTGTATATGTATATCTTTATATATATTTCATGCTTTCAAGCAATGCCCAGAGGAAGCTGCTACTTATTAAAGGCAGTAAGCTGAACTCCCAAAAAAGGGTTGTTAGTTGAGATTGAATAATTGATCAAACTATGCAGTGTTTGCAGTTGCTACTCCGTAGCAGTAAGTGCAAAATGTATATTGAAAAATGAGAGAATTGTAATAGCAGCTCACGTAGCATGTCCCTTTGCGTAGTCTGATAACAACTCTTGTAGCAACTCTCATATCATCTCTTGTAGCAGCTCTCGTAGCAACTCTCATAACAGCTCCTGTAGCAGCTGCGCTGAGCAAAATAACACAACAAATATGCAATTGCTGTGGCAGTAGCACAACTGCTAGAGTTCGACTGCTACGCTCTGAGTTTATTTGCTATTTCTACAATTATAGAGAGCTCATAGTAAATTTGTTTGCTATTGCTACTGCTATTGCTCTTGTAAATGACAGAGCAGAGCATAACAGGACGAAAGCGCATTTCATTGCTATTGGCTCCACTCATTGCTCTGTTGAAGTGCGTAGCAATAGCAATAGTAAAATTAAAACTACAAAAGAGCGTAGCACTTTCAATTACTGATTTGAGTTATCTGAAATCGATATTAATATCAAAGATAAAATTAATATTCGAGCTGCAAATTTGTGTATTATACACTCCTAAATATTCTAAAAAGTTGAACTATCAATTTCAGCTCTCAATAAGAAAAGTTTCTTTAACTCTTTGGCAATTATGCTCCATGGATTTCTTTATACATCTGTGAGAGCTATAATAAATCTTTCTTATCATTATCTGCAGATTTGCAAGCAATTTATATAATTTTATTGGCAATTTATTCGCTTACAAATTTGCCCATTTAGGCTAAGAAAACCAGCTGTGGAAAAGTCAAACAGCCACTGGAAAGAAAAGAAAAGAAAATGCTGAAAAGTCATTAAAAATCATTTGAAAGTGCTTGGAGTGCAATTATGCTCAACGTTTGCGGCTCATTATGCTCTGCACAGGGAAAAGGAACACGAATTATGGCCAATGCATAATGGCCATTAAAAGTTTTCCTTTTCTCTTTTTCTCTTTCTTTTTTTTTTTTGTCTGTCCAGGCAATCTGAAAATGGAAACAAGCTGCGAAAAGCAGAGCATGAAAAAGTGGAAACACATAAAGAAATGAATACGAGAACATTAGACCAAAAACTTTTACAATAATCATTTGGAAAGCGACGACTGATGGCCAGCAGCTCGTCCTTGGCCAGGACAGGAAAGGAATAAAGAATGCCAGAGATGTGCGGTGCACACACACACACACACACACACACACATATGCGCAAATGGAATAACTACACAAAACCAAAAAATGAAACTGAGAATTTACGGCGAAGGGGAAGAGAATACTGCTTGTCGAAGACTAAACACCCTTTCAAAGTGCATACAAATCTGTCCAGATTCAAAATTTTAATGTAAATTTCAGGAAAAAAAACCAATTTTTGTTGCTATAGAAGTTATATGATATATAAAACCGATATGGAGGCTGTACTTCAAGTTTCAAGTCGAGATAACTTAAAAACTGATGCAGATCTGGATAATATACATATTTAATGTGCTCTTGTATGTCTTCTTCGATGCGTTACAAGTTTGATAAGTATATTAATATACACTCTGCAAGGGTATAAGAAACGGGAGCTCGGATAGCGAATTCAGCCGAGCAGAGCTCCGCAACTGCGCGGCTGTCAATACAAAAGCGAACAATTAGATGGCTGGCAAAACAAGAAAAGACAATGGGGGGGTGGTGATTGGGGCAGCTATATTCAGCTCAACAACTGGCTGCCAATGACAATGAGCCAGCGGGCAGCGCGAGGGGGACAAACAACAAACAACAGGTAGTGGGAAGAGCAAAGGGACAGGCAAACAGCGAATCGTCCTTCTGAATTATTGAGCGTGCAACTTTTTGAAAACATACATATCTCTATATATATATATATATATATTTTATAAATATGCTACACACACATATGCAACTTTAATTTACTCATTTCAAAGCGCAAAACGCGTTGGAAAATGCGCCAAGTTGTTTCCCCAAAGGGAATCCCAAAAGTGCTATCTGCGAAGAAATGCTTAATGAAAAACGCAACAAAAAAAAAACAAAAACAATTAAAAACTTTTGCAAAAGCTTTTTAAAGAATCCGCCCAACAAAATGTGGATAATCTTATGGATTTTTAATTGCTCGCAGCGGAGAAGGCGGCAGCAGATGTCTGCTGAAGAAATTTTATCTGTCGCTTTTCATTGCCTTATCTATCTGGGCTAATTTTCCAGGTGCGAAGGGTTTTCATTGGCATTTAAGCGGCCACAAAAGGCATCCAACAAGTTTTCAAACATTTTTCGCAGCAGATTCATTATGAAATAAATTACAATCTTGTTAATTTGAACAAGTTACTCGGATTTTGAATTATTTACTCCGTAACCGGAAACAATTTTGGGTTGAATGGGCTTTAAATTGCTCAGATTTATATTTGTATATGTATTGAATTAATTTTTTATTTGTTTAAGTACAATATTGGTAAATAGATATTGATTTGCTTATCCGTATTGACAAACTTCCTGTAAAATAATTATCTAATGCCAATTTATTATTAATTCACTTGCAGACAATGTTGCAATAGAGATGGCCAAACTTTCACGACGTGCGTCGTCGTCTGCAGCAACGCCGTCAACAGCAACAGCAACAGGAAGAACAGGAACAGGAACAGGAACAGCAGCAACTGCAACTGCAACAAGCACAACAGGAACAACGACTGTGAAACATGCTCGAGCAGAGCAACAACTGCAGCGCATTACACGTGCATCCTCCTCAGCCTCATCCGCATACTCCTCAGCCTCATCCGCATCCTCCTCATCCTCATCCTATTCCTCCTCCTCCAACACTCAATTTGCTGCCTTTGTCGATCCGAATGCAATTGTTGCCTCAGAGGATTCATCGTACTCAGCACCCGCTTCCGCATCCGCATCCTCATCCGCATCATCATCGTCATCGTCGGCGCACTCGCATTACTCAAATAGCAACACTGCCTCGACAACAGCGCCAACGGCGATTTACGCCCACGCCCGCACCACCGCCCCCGTTACGGCCACGCCCTATATGCCACTTTTGCCGCCCGGCGAACGCAATCTGACCGAGGCGGAAAATGCAGCGGAACGGGCACGTATCCGCCAGGAGTTCTTTGCCACCTATGACGTGATGACGGGCGTACGGATTGCGGCCACCCTCGGCGGCTTCTTTGGCCTGATGGTCTTCCTCATCGTCTGGAAGAGTCGCAGCAGCAGCAATGAGACGCTCAAGGTGCTTAAGGATCCCAAAATGGCAGCCGTCGCTGCCGTCTGCATGCAGGAGGAGGAGGAGCGGGAGCTGCAGGAAGCCATCGTTGCCACGGGCATGTCCATCTATCCGGATGAATATGATGCACTCGTCTATCGACGGCAGCGCATGCTCTCCCTGGGCAATGTGAGTGCGCCGCCGTTGCTGAATCGCGGCTATCGCTGTGCTTCCGTGGGTAAGTCAATGATTCTACACTTGATTTTCTTAAATTCAGTTAAATTTTTCTGGTACACTCGAAGAAAATCTTATTTAAATTGTATTTGTCATCTGCAGGTGGTGATGCTGTGCCCGGTGCGACTGGTTATAGCTATCTGCTGGAGCCACCGCGTCGCTTTTCCTATTCGGCACTCTCCGCTGGAGGCGGTGCTCCTGGCGCACCTGGCAGACGGAAGAGCGGCTCGGAATCGTCGCGCATCTTCAGCAATTATCCGATGGGCGGCAGCTTTGGCACAGATGATTACTTTATGGAAACGGAGGATGAGCTGGACAACGAGGAGTATATGCAGAAGGATGCACACGATCAGGAGGAGGAGCAACTGCATCAGCGCACAGATTCCACGCGCAGCAAACCGGGGTTTCTGTCCGTCCCAATGGCGGTGAGTGAGTGAGCGTGAGAAAGAGACAGAAAGAGATAGATGGAGAGAGATAGACGGAGAGAAATAGACGGAGAGAGAGAGAGAGGAAGAGACAGAGAATGAAAGAGAGAAAGAGAGAGAGTTGATATAATGGATTGATATAAAAATTCACTTACTCAATTTAATGCAGATTTAAAGCAGAGTGATGGACTATAAAATACCTCGTGAAAAGTGTTCTATATAAAATATAATGAAGAAAAATATAAATAAGGGCTCGCCAAGGAGATACTTGCTGATGGTAGCTAAGTAAATATGAAAATACGTTTTATTTGCCAAAGTCTTTCATCGCATTCTATGTTAACAAACCAGGAAGTCAGGAAAACAATCTGCAGCCTCTCAGCCAGCTAATCCCAATCAGCTTATAAACTGTAGAATATTGCACAACTGCCGATAACTGCCGCAACCTAATCAAACTAATCAGACTGGATCAATATCATGCCATATCAATTGCTAGACTTCGAATTTTCTTTCTTGTCTTTCATTAGTATCTGATATCAATTTGATCGATACTCGCAGATTGAGCGCAGTTATCGATAACAAGAAAAAACACCTAAAATGCTATTGGTAAACGAGAACTTTGATTCCAAATGTGGAGTCTGCAGCTCTTATAATCTTTTATAACGGATAGATAGAGAAACCACGCTATATCAAGAGGGCTCCTGATGCTGATCAAGAAAATATATTCCTTATGGAGTGCACGATGCTTTTTTCTACTACTTGACTTTTTATTGTACATTTTGAATCAGATTAATAAAATAAGGTGAAACAATATTTCCTCTTCGTTCTTTTTATATACAAACAAAAAATACAATAAAAATTAATAAAAGTCAAATCTGATTTTTGACGCAAATTTATGATTATATTTAGAAAAATGCAATTTAATTGAAATTGATATATTTTCCACTATGTTCATTTGGGGCGGGGCACACAAATTGACTGCTCTCAAAGTCTATCCTAAATAAAATTGTATTTCTATTGAGGGTGTTTTGTTTATATAAGCAATGTTAACCAATCCCAACTCATCGTCTCATCCACGACAGGGTCACGATTCGCGTCGGAGCAGTGCGATGACCTGTTGCAGCACTGATAGCTCCTACCTGGAGCGACGGACCTCGGCCTACACGCTGGGCATGAGCAATCTGCCGCCGACGCTGCAACGGAAGCTGTCGACTGCATCGCGCACATCGAGCATAGAGAACTGGGACTACTACTATCCGGACATACAGGTGATACAGCCGACGCCAAAGGCATCGCCCTGTCCCTCGGAGCGGAGCATTCACGAATCGTTGCCAATGCCGAGTGTCAAGAAACGGGACAGTCCGGTTGGATTCGGTGCGCCCAGTTTTAAGCCTAAGCACAGCATTGTCTCCTATGATCCGGAGAGTGCGCATGCCGGACGCAAGCAGCAGATACACTCGATCAGTGCGGATACTGTGGATGTCTATCCGTACAATCAGACGACGCAGCTGTCTTCGGATGGTGTGGACGATGTGGTTAAGCCGGTGCAATCGGCACCGCCCATCAGTCAGGCTCAGCAAGCGTTCCATTTCTGCGAATCGCCGTCGGAGGAGCTGCGTCTGGGTGTGCGCCGCAAGCTGACGCTGGTCGAGCTGCAGCGCAACGTGGAGAGCAATAACAATAGCTATCCATACACAGCAAATGCCGGAACGGGAGCGGGTACAGCAGTCGGAACGGGAACGGGAACTGCAAACGGAACAGGAACAGGCACAGCTCCGGCCACGTCCAGCAGCATTAGTGTTGATAGCACGCCGGTTAGTTTGGATCGCCTGGAGCGGAATGGCAGCGGCGCCAGTGGTGTCAGCTTGGGCAAGGTGCTGCAGCAGGCGCTGCTCCAGGATGGCAAGCGGGCGCCGCTTGCCTCGTTAAGTTCCTTTAAGATCTCGTCGCTGGAGTGCGGCGACTCCGAAATGCGCTCCCTCGATGAGGACTCGGTGTTTGGCGTGGCGGAGGACACCGATGATGATATGCAGCAGTTGAGTAGCGACAGCGAGGAGCAAATTATGCCGGCAACGATGCCCACAATAGATGCCCATCAGCTGCCCGGCAAACGTCTGAGCATGGGTGCTGTGCCCGCCGCAGTTGCCGTTGGCTTCATGGGTGCACGTCCTCGTCGTCCACTGCTGCAACGACATCGCACCATTGGCAGCTGCGCCCGCAATACAGCAGCTGCAGCTGCTCCTACTCCACCACCGCTGGAAACTCATTTCGGTGCAGTGATCAGCAGTCCGCCACAGCGTCGAGCGCAACTGTTGCAGCAGCACAGCGATCCGCAGACAACGACGACGACGACAACAACGACAACGACGACCACAACGACCGAGGAGGATACCTGTCCCACGCTCAACACAGAGCTGGGCTTGCTCGAGGTGGCTCCCTCGGGTGGTGGTGGTGGTGGCGGGGAATCTACACAATATAGCAGCCTCAATACGGTCATCAGTGTGGGTGCACATTCGCCTACAAGTCCACATCTTGCAGCAGTTCCAATTTGTAGCAGTAGACTGGTACACGATCCGTGCGGCTCCTCCATATCGGATTCGGTGATAGCACGGCCGCCAACCATTTGCATGCCCAACTCGCTCAAGGAGCTCATTCTGCGCGGCGCCAGCAAAAGTGCCCACAATCTCAGTTTGCACAGCGGCGAGATGACAGCGATGACAGCGACGCCAGCTGTTATACTGGAATTGCCACTAATCCGACTGCCCACAGATGAGGATGAGGAGGAGGCATCGATTGTCGATGGGGCTGCGAATGTGGAATTGGAGGAGGAGGAGGAGGATCCGGATCCAGATGCAAGAAGCGATGATTCCCGGTCGCGTGATCCCAGCCTGCCCGGCACGGCCAGAAAGTGGTCGAAGGAGACGCTATTCTAGCCCAGTTTGTTGCCGCGGCTGTTCCATTCAAGAGCTTAACAACTGACTTTTTAGGCTAGTCCACAAAAAAAAAAATCAAAAAAACGAAAAAAAAAACACTGCTAGAAAAACAAGTGTAACTCTAACTACAAAATGAGTTTGTTAAAATGCGCTATTTCCACTACAATATAACGGTATTTAAAAGGAAAATGAAGAAATTATTGATTGTTTTTTTTTTTCAAAATACACTGTTATTTTGGGTCTTCCAATTGTTGTGTTTTCTATTTGTCATTGAAAATTTACAATCGTTAGCAAAAATCGCAAGAATTATTTATATTGCAGTGGAAATAGAGTAAGCGAAAAGATTTGTTTGGAAAAGAAAAAGAAGGAGAACCATTAAGAAACAAGAAAAGAAAGAAACGTAAGAAAGCAAGAAGAGATTAGAAGAGATTAGAAGAGATTAGAACAACAACGTATTCGTACTTAGAGACTGTTGTCTATTAACTGTTAATAGAACTCTAAAAGTTAAGTAGTGATATTCGGATTTATTTTTCACACTATACCTATTAAATACAAACATGTAAATGCGACAAGTGTATATTTATATACACAACACAGCAAATGTTTATTTACCTATACATATATATATATATGTGAGATATATGTATATATATATATATATATATATTTCTATATAGTACTCGTAGAATGCCAGCAGCTAGCAAGCAGCCGATATCAGTCTCCCTTAATCATTATTTCGAACATTATTCTACTAGTGTCTTAAACAGCAGCTCTGCAACATGCAACATGCAACATGCAACAAGCAACAAGCAAGAAACAACAAAATGAATACTGGAAGTATTGTAAATTAGAATTTTATATAGATTGCACACAAATGAAAAATACTTTACAACTGATGTACACTGACAGAAACAGAAGCCTACAAAAATATACACATATATATATATATATATATATATATACATAGATGAGAACTTAAAGACCTCGGATAAGCGTTAGACGAACTATTGCTGTTGCCTACTTTCTAATTTTATAAATTCTTTATTCCTTTCCTTGAAACTTGCAACTTGCAACTTGACTATTCTCAGCAAACAATTCTTGGAACCATTTTCTTCAACTGAGATTGAGGCAAGTTAAAAAAAGGTCATTCGCATGCAAAAATTGTTGAAAATACAACAAAAAACATACTATAATAAAAACTAGTTGTTGTCAAAGGAAAATATATAGATATATATATAGATATATAGATATATATTTAAAGAAAAAAAAAGTAAATATAGCGTTACTTGAGCATATGTTTAAATAGTATGAACAATTTCCTAACTCATCCCACCTACGCATCTCTATTTTTCTATGAAAATGCATTTGCTCCACAAGTGAGAAAAAGTTATAGCAAATTAATAAAGGTATTATTAATGATAAACTTGTATTTTTCAAAAACACAAACAAACATTTGAAATCAAAATACAGATATAATTATAGAGAAAAACCAAAAGAATATATATATATATATATAATATATATAATAATGAAAATTAAAACTAGAGCTGCATTTTGTCGTTTGTGGGGAGAGGAGAATTCAACGAAGACCTATTAGAGACTTTCTCACATGCCTGAGCCTAATTTGTACCTATCCTATTGCATAAGTGTAAATCAAGCCCTATTTCAATATTTTTGAATACTAGTAAGTATTTTATACAATGCAACAACAACAACAACAACTCAACTGGCGCCTAGGAAATGGTATATCAAAATTCAAAACAAAAATCAACAAAAACATATTCTTGCAAGTAAATATTTAATTGTTGGTTATATGCTGAAGTATAAAAAAACAAAAGTCAATGAAAAAGTTAGCAGCGTTAGATTTGTTTCAAATAAGTAAATATATATATATATATATATATATATATATTAACTAATAATGTAGCTATATATAAATATATATTTAAAAGCAACACAAATAATAAGCAAACCTAAGTTGTATAAGTCGAAAAAGAAAAAAACGTAGCAGAACCAATTGTTAAACCTAAGCTTATAACAGAGTTAAGACCCGAAATTAAAAAAAAAAAAAAAAAAAAATCGGAACTGTTGTATTAAATGAACAATAATAATTAAATGAAAAATGTATTGGGAAAAAATGGTTAAACAATTCATGGGGAGAACTCTAGAAATACTTTACGAAGGTTTATTTTATTCGAAATACTCTGAATACTCTTTTGTTGTGCCGTTTTCTTTTATACTTTTGTACTAATACAATTTTCTTATAAGTATTTCACAAAACTTCCAAACTTCTAATTTCCATATGTACCTTTAGCTAAATTTAAAAATCACAATTTGGTAAAACTGATGATGAACACCATGAAAAGCAATGAAAGCAATTGAAAAAAGTTTACTATTAAATATGAAGTTATGAAGCCAAAGAGCTATTAAAAAACTTAGTTAAATGTTATACATATATAAAACAAAAACAAAGAGAAAAAACAAAAAACAAAAAACAAAAAACCAAATTGATGTAAATGTTAGCGATATTATTGAGATATGTGACAAAAAACGAAAGAAACAAAATAAATCAAATGAAAAAAATATACACAAAAGTTGCCAAGACAAAGACGTTTTCATTTTATAGTGGATTATTATTATTGCTGACTTAGTATCTATATTTGGTGGAGTAATCCTTGGGTGAAACGACTAAGCCACGACCTTTGCGTGCGCCACGGTAAACCGTCTCCACAATGTCAATCATTTCCTGTTTATCCTCCAGCGGCCAATTGATTTTATTATTGTTGCCAGTCCCCAAATCAATCATGATGTGTTTATTACGGAAAAAGAACATAACGGTGCAGGGATCGTATAATTCGTACATTTTATTAAAATCCGGCACCTCCGTGATGTCCACCAAATAGATGACAGCAAAATTCTTAACCTTCTCCGCAATGCTGTACATCACCTCATCCATTTTCATGCACGCCGGATCCCAATCGTGTCCGAAACGAATGACCTACAAAAATGTGGCAAGTGTTAATAGAAAAGTTAATTTTATTTATTAAGACTCCGCATCGTGTTTGTTTTGTATACGTTTATGATTATTATTTTCTTATTTACTTACAACGACGCGATCCTCCTCGGAGAGTATGGCCTGGTCCACTTGCCAGCCATTGTGTAAATGCGGCAGCATATACGACATCTTTGTTTTGTTTTTATTTATATATTTACAGAGGAAAGAATAAAATGTAAACAAATTCCAAGTGAATTCGTCTGATTAACAATAAGTGCGACCGTTCGCTTGTTACACATGCAATCGGCGCTGTTATCGATTAGTTCAAGAGCGGTAAAGCGCTGCCAACTTATTATAATTATTGCGCGCCAAAAGTGTTCAAATCCAAAAGAAACCACGAGGAGACTTTAATAAATACGTGTCTTATTATCCGTAACTAGAGTGTGTAGTTGGTGTCGTTACTCAGTATAAATATCGGCGTTGTTCTTTAAAAGTATATGCTTGCAGTAAAGCGCTTCCAACAAATTATAATCATTGCGCGCCAAAATATTTAAATTCAAATGAAAACCCAACGAGGAGTGTTTAAAAAATACGTGTTTTATTAGCCGTAACTAGAGTGTGTAGTTGGTGTCGTTGGTCAGTTCAAATACTTTAGCTTAAAGTTATCTATATGCTCCAGTACCTTAACAGTCATCTCATTAAGATACTCATCCCGACTTTGCGGCGAATAGTCGGGCAAACTGCGCCTAGAAACATAATGATTTGGCAAGTTGACTTTATGCCGTCCAATCGACTTGATGATGAGCCACAAAACATAGAAACTGAACCACACCGTAAAGTATAACGGTATATACCAGAGCTTGCGACCAATATAGAAGTAACTGTACTTCTTTACACGTGGCTCTGGTGGTGGAGGAGGTGGTGGCGGCTCCGTTGGTGGTGGCGGCGGTGGTGGTGGTGGTGGTGGAGGCGGCTCCTCATGATGATGATGATGATCATCATAGAGCAGCTCGGGATACGAGACTTCCGGAAAGTGGGGATAAGAGGGAAAGGTGTCATGATCGGGGTAATGATCGGGATAATGATCGTGATGATGATCGTCGTGCTCAAAGTGCGGTGCTGGATGTGGATGCTCCGGATAATCGTGATCGTGATCGTGATCATGATCGTGATCAGCTGGCTTTGGTGCTGCTGAATCCGGATGCGCTGCGAGCCAGCCTGGAGGAGGTGTTGCATACTCCATTTGAGGATCGTATTGATTGTCATCGCTCGCCTGACCTCCATTACCATCCAAGGTGGGCAGTGGTCCAACATCGCCAGTAGGCTTGGCATCATCGCCCGCATCGGGAGCGCCATCATCGCCGCCAGCACCAGCCGCATCCTTGCCCGCCTGATTGTTAGTCGGTGGTAAATTATCCTGTGCACTCGCAGGCAGCACACCAATCGTATCATCATTGCCCGGATCATCATCCGGTGGACCAGCGGACATCGTACTCATTGTGCTGGCAGACGTAGCCTTTTCTCCATCAGCTGGCTTGGAATACGTATAGCCGGAGGGGTTAATAGCAGGACCAGGATAAACATAACCACCACCCGATGCGGGTGGCAAATAACTTGTAACTGCATCCGAGGGTTGACCCATCTTGGTGTCATCCGATGGTGTTGGATATTTGGTATTGAGTGGCGGAAAGGAGAATAGATCCTTGGGTGGCACATAAGAAGGCACCACATCGGAGCCAGCTGCGAGTTTGCCATCATAGTGGTCGTGATGATTCTTAAATAGGGTTGAGGCGACTGCTTGGCCAGGCGCAAAACGATCCGTAATTTGACCTGGGAATGGAAGGGAATTTAAAATAAAGTATAACAAAACTTAAGCCATATTTAAACTAACCCCGTCGATAGCCTTGTTTGGGCGCCTGGTAGCGATTGACCTTGGGCCGATTGCGATGCTGGGCGGGACGCGACTTAGGCTTGAACGGCTGTGGTCGTCCACTCTTTACCATTGGCGTTATGAGCTGGCCAAAAGGATAATTGGTGCGATAGTCGACGGCACGTCCAGTGGCAGTGGCTTCCATCAACCCAACGGGTGGCCCCTCTCTCGAAGACTCTTCTTGCTCCGGTTCCTGCTCCTGCTCCTGTTGCTGTTCCTGCTCCTGTTGCTGTTGGTGCGATGGCGTAACAAATACGGAGGGTTCCTCCGCCGGCTGATGATTGTAAGGTATGGGCGGAGGCAACGAATTCGTCGTTGTCGTTGTTGTGGATACCACATTATTAGTTGAATTGAAGCTGGAGGGGATTAGGGAAATATTTCAAATCTGATTTTTTTTTGAGTCACAAAATAATCATCCAACATTTTAGTAAATCGCCACTTTTGGCGCACTATTATTCAGAAAGTAAACATTTCTTTCGAAAATGTTGAAAAATATGTCTAATTTCCAATTGCTATATATTATTATGTAGTATTATAAACATATATACAAATATTTATTTGAAAAAACTACGGCTATTCGGCCGGCAACAGCTAAACTATTTTACAGAGTCCACTTGTTAGTTAACTCACATTTTTGGAAAGATCAAATCCGTGTTGAGCGCTTTGTAGATGCGCGGTCCTTGATCCGAACCCTCACTGCTGCCACTGACGACAACTTGTGAATAGCCGTCAATGCCAAGGATCGTGGTAAGCAGCAGGATTAGTCCCAGAAGCAGCGCACATTTTGAGCTGGCCTCTTTCATTATATATATTGTGTATATATATATTTATGTTTTAGCCACAGGACACTGTTTATTTATATATATATATATGTATATATTTTATTTTATTTTATTTTATTTATTTCCGCACTCGTCATTTCCGCTTTTTGGAGCTCCGTAACTCTGCGTCTGCAATGCGCCGCGCGAAATTCTCGAATCGAGTGGAAAGCAGTTGCCGGATTGGTTTTATTCATCACATTCTTCGGCTTGGTTGTCGTCCAAATGTCGTGCATGGCTGGTATTTGATTTCATTTTTTCATGACCCACTTAAGGTGCTACTAGAAGTGATCTATATACACGATATATATGCTACATAATTATCATCCACAGACTCTTAAGCCAGCGAGGTTCGTTCTATGCACAGCACTTTCATTTAGCTGTTTGTCGCCACACAGGTGCTAATTAATTCTTATTCCACATATTGACTGGTCAGTTGGATCTGCCGTTAGGTTTTTTAACGTTCATGTTGCGGCTTAAAAAAAAAAAAATACCTATGCGTCCCTTAGCCCTCCTTCACGAGACCCATTCTTGTAGCCAAGTCGTGTGCCTGCAATTTTCGCAATCGATTAGAAAGCTATTCATTGACAGAACTATCTATGCCCACAAAATGTACAAAGCTGTCTACAGAATTGTTATGTATTTTACAGAAATGGTCGCATTTTCAGGTAAGTAAGCAAGCAAAGTTTGCTTTAAAAATAATTGAAAATGTAGGGGGTGTATTCTTCCTTCCTTCTTTCTTCCTCCAGTAAAAAAGGCACTTATGGTGTTTTTGTTCACTTGATATATATATTTATTTCACTTAAATATTCTCTACTTCTTGGTAGATTTGCGGTTATATTACAAGTGAGTTTTTATGCTAAGACGAGAAGTTGGTGGTTGCTAACAGCGCTGAGTGCGCTGAGAGCAAGTTGCATTGCAAAGAGAGAGGATGTGGATCGTAGGTTATGTTAAGCCAAAATGACTCCAGCTGATGCAGCCTGGCTTAACATAACCCACATAAACAATGTTAGCTGCATTGGTCTAAGGATGAAAATATTTCAATTTTAGGTTTCAAATGCAGATTTATATTATCCCAATAAGGCGTTTCTGTAAGGCGTTTCAATTTTACAGGGAGTTGCATAGCAGTAAACTGCAATGAGAAAAGTGATGGATACTTGTAAGGATATGAAGGCTATTAAAACTCCTTAAAATAATGGCTCTAAGTCGGCCAAGAACGAACTCTATCGGACAGCATTCAAGGGTCAGCTAAAAACCCCAGCGATAGTAAGCTGGTAAGCCTGGTCATAAACAAATTTTAGACATTAGTCAAAGGAGAAGATATAGCCAAGCTAAAAACAAATTTTCTGTTTTACAAAAAATTCTATTAACTCAAGTTTTTGAATTACTTCATATTATATTATTCGAACCGGCAAGAAGGACTATCTATGTGCGAAAGTACATGCGTTTGCTCCTTGAAATGGCCAACTTATAGCGAATTTTTATATTTTTCTACATTTTTCTGACCCACCCCCTTTATTCTTCTTTAAATGCGAGTTATGGCTTAGAACTATTAAAACTCATTGCAAAAACAGCTCTAACTCTGTCAAATCCCTAAGAATCGCACGGATCAACTCTATAAAACTGTATTTAAGTATAATGGGGATACTCGAATCAAAACCCCTGTAAAAATCCCACTTAAGCCAGACCAAAAAAAAAGATATCTAGACATAAATAAATAAAAGCCATGGGATTAATGGAGATGCTTCAAATGCATGGATGTGGGTCACAAAGATGAACAAGTTGATTCTCGAGTATTGCGTGCCAGAGTCCATTAGCACCCAGTCAAGCGTGCAGTGCATTATTGATACAGCTCATTTACAAAATTCGAAAGAGTGGCTAAAAGTAAATAGTACTCAGATACTTAGAAGAAGAGTGGAGAGAGAACTGGTTTCTGGCCAGAACTTTTACTTGTTTACAAGTTAGAAGTTGCCTTCATTTTGGTAATAATACGTATATTTCATATAATAATTGCAAGTCTTTTAATGTTAGTACATAAATGATTTGTCATTGAAACAAGGAACAATAAAATCGAACGCTTTACAAACTAGCAATCAGTTGAAATGATGTGGCATATGTTAAATAACAATAATAGATTATTAAAATATTCACAGAGACAAAATTATAAAATTAAATTATCAAGCTGTTCTTGTTTTTTTGTTTGTGCAATACAAATAATAATAATAATTAAAAGTGAACGGAATTTATTGAATAAATATATACACAGAGCCTTGGCACTTTGGCTGGCGTCTTTTTTTCATTTGGTACTCGGCGTTAATCGGTGGAAAAAGTAGTTCAGTTTTAGAACGGCGAATTCATGCCCAGCTTGGTGCCAAAATCGAGGCGCGCCCTTCGCTGATAACGCGCATTGACTCTGCAAAACAAAAACAATTAAAAATACTATTAAGATATTTGTAGAAATAAATGTTTATACTTGTTCTCCTGCAGTTTGGCTAGCTCGCTGGTGAGCTGACTGAGCAGGCTGCTGCCAAAGAGCACGAGTATGGGCAGCCACAGCTGTGGCAATAGCTCCGCCAGCGAATCATCCAACAGCATTTGGAGGCCACAGATGAAGCCGTGGAGCAGCAGCAGCGCCAAACAAGTCATCGCCCAAATGCGATTCCTAAATGGATTGCGCTGCCAGAGCGCATGATCCCGATGCACAAACGACATCGAGACGAGCACTGTTAAAGAGAGAGAAAAATTAATTATTCTGTATAAATATTATAAAAAATAAATAAAGACTAGCTAATCTCATGACAACTGACTCAAAAACGGTTCGTGAGGTGCGGTCCAATCTAGACAAATTCGTATAGCGGTCATAGAGAGATAGCGAGGAATGCATATAAACAGGCGAGAATTGGGGCAAAGTGGCCCCAACCAGACCAGAACCGTGATATAGGATGACACCCAAAGCGACACTATCTGAGGAACGAAGAAGGGCATGGGCAACAACTAAGCTGATGAGAGTCATTAAGTCTCGGCTCTAATCAAAAACGATTAAAGTTTAGTCATGGGAAAGAACAGACTTAAAATCCTCATCGGTCTCCTGACTGAACTAAGCAGTATACTAAGAAATCAGCTAACAAAACTAGGTATAGTCAGTAATGAACTTTACAGATCTTGTGATAATGAGAATGAACTCTCAAAGCAGACTGCCTCAGTTAGACAAAGATGTTGAAACCTAGGAAAAACATGACTTAGATTCGAAAGATATCGAAACCCTCAAAGATGCTCGCATCAGTGCAGGAATTAAGTTAGATTGAAGCACAACAAATCGAACAGGTCGCAGTCCATCGCAGCCACTTAATAATAAAAAATAACTAAAAATCTCATTACCGAAATGTAAGAGTACAGCAAACAAAGCACAGCTGCGCGCTATATACAGACACTGATAAAAGTCCGCTTCACCATCCGAATTCTCCACGTCCTGCTCCAATTCAGCAGAGCTGTTGTCTTCGTCCACGCGACTGGACAACGACTGCGTCATGCACATCCAGTAGCCAACTAACTGAAAGAAACAGAAAATTATAATGCTGATATATATTTATAATGAAATTCACAACACTTACCACAGTAAGAACGGGCACGAGGAATTTGCAGCCATAGCACCACATGACAAAGGCAAAGGCACGCGAATCGTATTCGGTTTGCTTCTTGCTGGTGGCACGGTTCATGATCTTTGGATCGAGATCGATGTGGGCCAACGAGATGGCAATCAACGGCACCGGCACACACATCAAGTAGATGCCCAGCAGTGGCGTGAGTAACGGCGGCAACGAAAGACACGCACAGAGCACATTCAATATGGAAATGGAGCCGGCACAGCATGCCCAGAACTGTATGGAATTCCAGAGGCCCAGTGAAAAGCGACGCGACAACTCAATGATGGCTACTAGCGACAAGGGATCATCGCGACAAATGGCTATCGAGCAGGGCAGTGAGTTGAGCAGCCGGCTCAAATAGATGGGTGACACGGTGTACGCCGGCGATTGCATGGCTCGAGCAGCGCCGCCCGACTCGAGCAACTGTTCGCTGGCAAACGGTTCTGGTTCATCCGTGGAGGATTTACTCCGCTGCTGATAGTGGAGCTTGTTGTGCTGGATATTGGTCTCCGTGTAGGCATCGACATCCTGGCAGACCTGCGGATACAACGGCTCCACAGCAATGCTGCAATCTGCTTGCAGAAATATATTGGCATTATCATTGCTCGCCGAGCTGCCCAAGCAGACGACAATCTCTCCGTAGGATTGCATAATGTCGAGCATTTGACGAGTTGCCTCCGCCGAGCAGTCTGTGAAGAGGGACACTTGCAATGGGACATTATCCACCTGCTCCAGATGCGGACGAATATTCTCAATGCCACGCGGCAACTTTGCACGATTGGACATATCGAAATTGATGGGTGCACTCTGATCCGTGCTCTCCGTCAGCGTGCTCAGCGATCGACAATTCTCATCCATGGCCGAGTCTAGAGAATGACGCTGATTGTGTCGCTCAGAATTGGGTTCATTTTCAAAATTCAATGCCTCATTCTCGGCACTCTGCTCCAGTTCATCCTCATCCATTGGAGCATTAGCCTGCTCACATTCCTCTGGATTGGAGATGGCACCGGGCGCCGAGCAACTGAGCGTTTTCGAGGACTCCAAATTGTTGAGCGGCGGACTCAGCAAATAGCTCAATTTGGTACCATCGCTGGCATCACCTACAAGATCAGTGCATGCAAACAAGGCTTGTTCACTGGATGGATTGATAGCAACGTTCGTGGTGGTGGTGGTAGTGGTGTCGGTGATAGTGGTGCTGGTTGTGGTGGCTATGGTTGTGGTGGTTGCAATGGTTGTGGTTGTGGTTGAATTATTCTCATGCATTTTACCAGCAGTCTTTGATGACTTGGAGGCAACAACATTTTCTGTCGCCTCCTTTGCCTTGCTGGCTGCAGCTGGCATCTTTTCGCGTTCCTCCGGTTCGCTCAGCAGCGAAATGTGACAGTTCCAGCCGGACTCGAGGCCCATCTTCTCGGAGAAGACACGCGAGCGCAACTCATTCTCCTTGCTGAAGTGCACAAAACGAATGCAGGCGCGTTCCAGCCGCTCGACGAGATGTACGATATCGTTTTGGGCCTGATACTGCATGGTGACCATGCCAATGAAGACCTGATGGCACTGCATCTCAAAGCAGCCCTCCACATCGTTGCAGTCCTCGTCCTTGTTCTCCGAGAACAGCAGCGAATCGGTGCTTATGCTGTGACTCAATTTCACATGATGACCACCCTGGAAATCACAGTGGGATTTATCCACATGTTGCATACGCAACTTGGACTCGGGTGGCAGTTCCAAGTATGCAATCTGCCCATTGCCGTGCAGTGGTCCACTCAGTGCTCCGTGGATGCCATGACGCAACGGGCGATAGGCGAACGCTGTGCAATACGAGGTTAAAGCGCTGCGCTGGTAAAAGTCCAAGGCACGTTTGCGATCCTGCGGCGACAATGGTCGCAGATCCTTCCCATCCCAGAAATCATCGCAGCAATCGAGTATTATGTCTGCGGTGCCCTGTGTAAATAGCGACAAATATCCGCCAGGATTCTCACGCATCACCACGGATAACGAGTGCGGAAATGGCACCTTCACCTTTGTAGACAGCTGCAGTTGTCGCGCAAAGCGAATATCCCGACGCACCACATCCGGTTGCTGTAAAAGGAGAAGTGGGAACGTTAGAAGCAAAATATATTATACATATATATTCGTGATCACTTACCAAATGCCTGTAGCTGGCCAGTTGGCCCTCGAGCGCAAATCGATCCGTTGCATGATTGGTGAATCCAATTTGTTTGGCCAGCTCGCACAGGCAGCGACTGATTTAACAAATCGCCAAACATATATGTTTATATAGCAGAAAAGAAGAACCGATTAGAAAGGCAGCAATTGTGGGTTGCTAGATGAATGTGGGTGGTGGTGGATGGGTGGGTAGTGAGGTTGTTGACCCGTGAGAGCATGCAGGCGGCAGGCAATCAAGCGGAATCTTTACAAATGGATATCGACAATAATATTTTTAAGCATTCTGGGCAACATAATAATTGGCAGTTCTTACTTAATATAACAATACAATTTACTATAAACAGATGTTAAAATCATATATGTATGTGTACATATGTGTATTAATATTCATAAAAATACAAATTGAAAAAAAAATGGTGACCATTTAGTAAAATGAAAAAATAAAGGGCATTTAGTAGATTTTTAGATTGGATAATATTGGGTTCATATATCAGTATAATTTGTCTACAAACAAATAATCAATTGAATTATGAAGTTATGTTTCAAATTTAGCTGACAAATTATTTGCATATTTATTAAAATATGTGTGGAAAATGATAAATACATTTAATTAAGAGTCGTATAACTTTACCAATTGCATGTTTGTTTCTATACATTTTGGGGTTTTTTGTCGTCCAATTGTTGTGTTTTTTATTGGGTGTTTGTTTTGTTTTGTTTCGTTTTGTTTTGCTTTGTTTTTTTTTGTTTCGTTTTGTTTTGTTTTGCAATTAACAAAAATCAAAAATCAAAACTGAATTTCAGTTTATGGGCATCACATATTGTTTGTGCGCAATATATATATAGTAAAATATATATATATGCGGTTTGAAAAAAATCATTGATTGGTATATAATCGATAAATATATCAGAGTATCAAAGTATAAGTATAATTTGGTTAAAATGCAACAATATTGGCAAATCGGATGAGTATGGCAATGAACTACGTACCCATGCAATAGGCATTTCATACTGGACTCAAACATCGCATACCGGTTAGTCACTGGCACCAGATCTTTGTCCAGCATTGCCACGGCGCTCACATGACCACAGAACTGTGCATAATGCTCATGCGTCAGCGGCGAACAGGTGTTCAATAAAATCGCCAGACCTGCAAGGATTGAAAGGATTAACAATTGATCGACGATGAATATGATTTGGATTGCATCAAAAATGAGACCAGCCCGGCTGCATTTATGAATTTCGCAATCTTATTTGGCGCCAGGATTTGATCCATTATGGCCAAAATAAATTTGGTGAAAAATGTATTTGCCACATTGAGGCTAAGATTTCACTGCTAAATGAACTAGTTTCGGTCGAAGTAAAATTGTCAATTAAATTAAGATGCTTCAATGGACTAATTTTGGCCAAAATAAAAATTCAGCATCTTACCGATATTGATTTTGTTGCTAACGCGCTAATCAATTTGATTATCACTTGGCTATCAATATAAATATTGATATTGCATGGTTGGGGCAAATCAGTGCTTCGCTTATGGCTATTACTTCCGCTTGGAATACACAAACAAAAATAGGGAACGTACCCAGAGGCTTCAGGGATTTGATGTGTGCCTTCCACTCGTGATCATCGAATTCCAGTCGAAAGGGGCAGTGTTGGTCGTGTGTGAGATCGAGTACTTCTGCGACAATGCCTCGTTCCTTGTTCTCCACATCGTTGACATTGTCGCTTTGCGTGGACATGGACAGTTGGCTGGCATCATCCTGCGGCTCCTCCTCCGTATTGTGCAAAAAGAATACTTTTTCTGCGGTTGGATTTGGCCAGGACAATATGCCCTTCTTGTCCACACAGCAGAGGGCGGATATGGAGCCCAGCACCTGCACAAGATTCGCTGAGCGTGGCAACAACTCACTGTCACCTTGCCACAATTGCGTCCAAATGCGCAGCACATTGGAGCGCAACAGCGAAACACTATCGTAATTATAGCCAGGTGTATCGATATCCAAATCTTCAAAGGATTTACTCATGCCCTTCTCGAGTATGGCTTGTGGTGTCTTTAGGAAGCATTGCAAACGCGCCACGCCCCACAGATTCATGGAGATCCACAACAGTGGAAAGATGAGTGGCAACAATGGAATAACTGCAGCTGCTGGTGAGCCAATCAACACATGACGCCAATTGTGCTTCTCATCGGTGGCCAAACCATAGCCATGGAGACGCAGCAGACCCGCAAAGAGAGTGATAATTAGGGCGCTGATGAAGCCCCATTGCTGGATGTACTTCGTCACCAGCTGTGGGAGGGAAAAATATGTTAAAGATTAGAATAATTTAAATAGAAAACAAGCCTCACCAAATAGCGCTGTTGATTGTAAATGGTTGGCGGTCGTTTCAGCGAATTCTTTAAGCATATACGCAAATTATCCAAATACGGCGTGCGATCCAGACAACACACCAGATCCGGCAGTGGAGCTCGAGCCATGGGCTTAACGGGTGGATCGCCGAGCTGGGCAGCAGAGGCGCCATAAATTTCGCTGGCATTGAAGAAGCGCTTCGATTGAAGTTCGTGGCAAGGACCGGGAGATATATGGCCAGGCCGCAAAACAATGCAATCGCCGCGCACCAACAGCGCCCACGGTAAATTGACAATGTGTCCATCTCGATAGGTCCACTGCAGGGAGACGCAAGGCGACATTGGATTGCTCAGATGCGGATAATTTGAGGCATGCCAATTGTCGCTGAGATGTTGTTCCGCCAGCCGAATTTCAGACAACGCATGCCGAGTCTTCCGATAAATTTCCGTGCGACGCAAATTACTCTCGCGGATAACCACACACAGATCCAGGATGAGAATGACAAGCAAACAGATTGCTGGCCAGTACATCCCGGTCGTTAGCAGTGCTCCACTAGTCAACAGCGTTGTGCAAATCGAAACCCAGCCGAGTGGACTATCATAGCGATTCATAAAGGCGGCTCGCAGCTTACAAAGGCACCTAGTGTAGTAATAATAATAAGAGAATTTATTATTTATTGCTTACTATTCGTTATTATTTAGTCTAATGTTATTTGTTGTGTAATTTCATATTTATTATTTACTATTTATAATTTACTATTTTGTTAAATATTATTTATTGCTTATTGTTTACTATTTATTTATCATTTATCAATTAATATTCATTATCGCTATCATTATTATTTTTTACTAGGGATGAATTCAAAAATTACCTCTCCGCCGCATGCTCCCGCTCCTGCTCCAGCAGCACATTCTCAATCTCCTCGTGCAGACGCGACAGGGCCACATTTGTGCTCAGTCCAAGCTGTATGTTGTGCTTGTGTGGGTGTGCCTGTGTGTGTGTTTGTGCCTGTGGTTGAGTGTGTGGGTGAGCAGTGGTTGCCTGTGGTGTGGTTGCAGCAGCAGCAGACGCGGGCTCAGTTTCTTTGTCACTGCTGCATTTCGTCTCGTTTGTTGCCGTTGCCGTCTCTGTCGTTGTGCTCTCGCCCTGCATCGTACCGCCACCAAATTGAATAACACTTTCAGTAAACACACTCGTTTAACATATTGTTTTTAATTTAATTTCCTGATGTTTGCTTGTTTATTTGTTGCTGCTGTTTCACCTTGATTGTGCAAAACATACATAGACGCGCGTTGCCAATTGCGCGTATTTGCATGCAGTTGGCAACGCTCGCTACTGATAAGAGCATAGAGAGCGAACATTTTAAGTAGATAGGCACGCTTTAAGATTTTTGTTTTTTAATTTCTTGCTTGCGCATTCATGTACGTTTTCTTATATTTAATTATTGTTTTTGTTGGGCACAACAAATTTTTTATAATTGAACTGGCTAAGATATTAAATCAACCGGACCGTAACGAGCGTATCGGTAGATTATGTTAATCAGCAGTGCCAAGTGAGCACAAAAAACTGATGTTCAGCAGCAGTCGCCAGAAGTTAATTTAATTTTCCCGCCTCTACAGCCTTTTTAAATGGACCTATTTTTGACGATTAATAATAAAACTTCAGAATCTTAGCTAGATCTTCTGCTGTCTTCTTTAATTACACGTAGGAATCGGGACTCCACTCGATCACTATTCCTATTGCAATTGTGATGTCAGTCTTTGCTCCTCTTGTGAATTTGATACTGTTGTTTCTCTTCACTCTCTACTGTCTACAGACGTAGAAATTGTGGATCGCTTTGTTATCTGTCCTTGTCCCTCTTGTGCTTGTGATTCTTGTGCCTTTTTTTGTGCTTCTTCTTCTTGACTATATCATAGCCTTTATCGTAGTTGTGGTAAGCATCAGAAATCGCGAAAGAATTCTCATCCACATCAGCCCCAGAATTGTAACTTTGTTCTTCTATCTCTATGATCTCACTCTCAATGAACTCCTCCCCCTCCTGCAGTTCCGTGAGCTGATTATCCAAAAGATTCCACTTCGTTGGATCAATCTCAGGGAATTCAATCGGTTCCGGGAACTTCTGCTGATTTTCCTCCTCCATTTCCATGATTTGATTGTCACTCATTTCAAATGTGGAAATGTGGGTTTCATTCTCCGCAAATTCACATTCGCTATTCGAATTAGTGCTGTGATCGCTATTCGATAGCGAGTAATTTGGACGCTCATGGACATACATTTCATAATAGAGATCTACCATGTAGCAACGGAGTTTCGTGTGTAATTTGCTATTCATGTTCCTCCAGATGTGTTCACTGACCTCGCCTTGATCCAACTGATTGTGTGAATCTCTTGTAAAAGGCGGATTATCAATGAGCAACTGGATGAGTCCATAACGTGACGCCGGATCTGGATCGGTTTCCAGCATCTGCAATAAATGCTCCAAATCCTCGCCACTCTCTTGCAACCGCACAAAGTCTACCAGACACTCGAAGGCCGCCAGACGCAAATCCAAATAGCCCCCATACTGTGCATAGCTGCGATAAATGTGCGACAGCGAGGGAAGATGCCCCAATTTCTGTAGAAGCCGGATGACCTTCAAGCCAGCCGTCAAAACCATGTACTTATAGGAGGGTAGTTGATGTTCACCGTGAATGCAACGGGTTACGGCGGACAGCACTAGTTTGGCATCTGTGGAGATGCAGCTGATGCTGCCCGTGGTCAGCGTTTGATAACACGGTGAGAGGGTCTCCCCCAGAGCTGTGACTAATGCCGCCCTATAATACGAATCCGTGTAGGGATTATGCGAGTTCTCATTGTATTTGAGCAGATCGAGCAGGAAGCGCATCACATCTGGCGGACAGTTGCCGTGCAGGGTGCGCAATCCAGCCATCGCTACGGGTAACGTCTTTTGCAGGTAATACAATTGACAGTTGGAAAAATCATTGAACCGTACAATGTGCGGCGCGCATATTGAACCAAACATCTTGATAAAGATGTCCAGCATGGGTGGTGGTCCGCTCCACGAGTCTACCATTTGATTGGCCACCTTGGTGAGGCAATGGGCCGCCTCGCAGCGCACCCGGTAGAAACAACACTCATTCTCAATGGTGTCCTCCAGTGCGGATAGTGTTGCACTCGTCGCATACATTTCCAGCGCTCCGATTGCCTGAAACTGGGCGGTGACATCGCGCTCGTGACGCAGTTGATATTGCCATTGGAAGTCCGGCTGCTCAACAATCAAATCTCGCAGCAGAATCATCTCCGGGTCAATGCGTATCCACAGCACAGGTGAGTCACTAAAAAGGAACAGAACAATTAAGATTGCTCGACTACGATGCACCCTGTACTCAGCAGCAGTTAAATATACTCTAGTTTTATTGCCAAAGAAGCCACTGACTTTTAAATTGTGAACGATAATTATCGATATTTGCGAAACGGACGCAGCTATCGAAAACATGAAATAAGCTTGATCTGCGCATGGTAAATGAGAATTTCTATTCTAAATTTAAAATCTCTAACACTTTTAGTCTTCTGGATCGGATGGAAAGATGGACATGGCGATATTAATTCGGCTCTTGATGCTGGTCAAGAATATATACAATTTATGCCTTCTGTTTTCTGTCAATTTAAGGATACCCCCTCAAACTTACTTCAAACTTACTTCATGGCCGACAGATCCATGTCGATCTCCTCTCCCGTCCACAGTGGAATCTTCTTCTTCTTGTTACGCCTGCTCTTCGAGTGGCACGAGATGGCCGATACGGTCAGCGTATCCTCAATCTGCAGCGTATGCTTAAATGTGCCATCTAATTCCTGCAGCTGCACCATCAACGGACCATTATACTGCCTAACGCCCCGTTCCCCAATGTAATCCTGACGAATATTCAGCTCGATGGTATTCCGCTTGCAATTGAACTCGGATATGACAGACAACTTCGCATGTCCTCCAGTGCGCACCCATTGATCCATAAACAAGGACATATCGCTGCCGGTGACCGTAAAAATGGACTTCATGAAACTGTTCGTCGAGATGAGCAACTGGGACCATAAACCAGCCTCAATTTGCGTGCCTGCCGCTTTTGTAGCCAGCGCCAAATGTTTCTTAAACACCCGAAATAACATCTGTTGTCCAATGCGATGCTCCAGCATCCGTATGACCAAATGGGATTTACGACGCAGTGCCTCCACATATTTGGGGGAGACCGTGTGCGAACTCTCGATGGGAAAATAATGCTGATGATGGCTTAGCTTGGGATCTGCTGCTGCCGCCACAGCCTGACTGCAATCGAGTACAATGCCTCCATAGCGTTCCTCATATTTAACGACTTGGGACAGCTCAGACTGCACCCATTCCCGGTACGGGCTATTGCCAAAACATTGCCGTGAATGGAGGCCACATAGGTACTTGGCTATGCCCTTGGCCAGCCACGTGTCCGACCAGCGATGTGAGCTGATGAAACACCCAAAAAACTGTTCGGCCACAGCGCGGGTCATCTTGATGCGTGAGCTATAAGTCTGATCAATGATCTCCTTGGAGTGCAACAGATTAACCGAAGCTATAGTCATGGAAGAATACGCGCTAATCTCCGTGTCCAGTTCGTTGACAAAGACTTGCTTATAGCTGGCGAAAGGAAAACGGGTCGCAAGCATCTCCTCAAAGAAATCAAAGGCATCATGCAGATATTGAACCGTATGCTTTAAAAAGGGCAACATGCCCGGCAAACAAAAATGGGTCACTTCGTGCTTTGTCTGCGGATCTGCATAGATCTCAAAAGGACCCACGGCGAGTGCAATATTTGGTGCACTCACCGGTGTTTTGAGGGCATAGTAAAAGGTCTTCTTGTTCAAATCGGATGAGGCGATGACTTGGACAAGTTCTCCACACGAGACGGCCGTAAAATGATTGTCCACGGTGAATTCCAGCTGCCAGGTGCACGGAACCGCATAGCTATCGATGCAGGGGAACCACAAACGCGATGAGTTCTCATAGCAATTCGTGTACATGTGCGCCCATTTCCAGGATGATGAGGATGGTTTCCAAAATACGAAGTGAATGCCACTCGTTGGATTAGAGAGATTAAATTCGATGCGTATACGCAAATTGAGACCTGCTTGAATCATTGCATAACCATCTGGCGGCACTTTAACGACCAGTTCACCATTATTGAGATCGGGGTCGGTTATCTGGGCGGCCATTAAATGTTCCTTTGCATAGATTTCCAGCGAGCGATCTTCAGTCTCACACAAATTGGGGAATGAATCCAAATAGACGAATTCCGCTTCGCAAACATCGTTGAGGAGAACACGCTCAATATTCAACTGTTTCGCATTAAGGCGAATAAAACGCAAGCTGTCCTTACTTGGCACTATTGTCAGCTCCACCATACCCTGTGAAATATTATTAAATTTGAATTTCTTTTCAAAATTGTGCGTTTTCCTACCTGAATTCTGCGATGCGACGAACTAATTTCGGTTAGTCTCAAAACTTGATGCGACAATTTGAAGGGAGTTTCATTTTGAGTTTCCATTTATTATTATGCACAATTTGTTGACGATTATTTCTACAGTTAATAATGGCGTTGTTCAACTGAGCGCAAGGCAACTGTCAGTCATGGTCAATGACAACTAATGATTTATGAAAACATCGCAGCTTTTACATATCGATATCTACTACAGACCTGGCTTTCGATAGGTACTATTGTTTTCTATTTTTTGCTATTATAACGGAACTGCAAATTTGAAGCTACTTTTGTCTTTGCACAATTCCTCTTCAAATTATTATTGATCAAAAAATACATTTAAAAATCGCACAATTCGAATTTAACGGCTAAAGCACAGCTTACAGAGGTCGGGAAATATTTTCCTGCGGAATTTTGACGGCCGGTTTAGAGACCGCAAAAATAAAATCCACAATGTTAACTCAGCGTTACTCTGTGTCGATTCTGTTCAACGGTGTTAAAATAATTTTGATATTTTTGACGGCGGCTATCGGCAAACCACCATAGAAACCACAAGTGCATCGAAATGGAAATAGTAAATTATGAATAAAAAATTATTTTAATTTAAAGGCGAGAAATTAGTTCGTTACATTTTTGCCTCTCAGCAGACCTTTATGTTTTTAGGTTCCACAAACGAAATATATTGCAAATTTCGGTCGCGGAATTTTTCGACGATCTTTAAGCTCAGCTTCAAAAAATAATTTCTTACATTTGTGTTTAAAATGAGTGCTCGCTATTAATAACAGCTTAGCAGAACTTAAAGTTTCTGGCATTGTACTTATATCTTTGCAAAATTATTCTTTCATATTTTGGAAAATGTTATTGATTTATAAAATAAAGCAAAAAAATTAAATTATTACATTTGTGGATAAAATGAGTGCTCGCTGTTAATAACAGCTTAGCAGCATGTTAAGTCTCCGACTGTTTAACATGTGTCTATATAAATATGCAAAATATAACCAAATAAATTTAATTTAATAATTATACTATGATTCTAGCGATTTTTTCTTTGCACATAAAGGGATGAGCAAGCGCAACACAAGGAAAATGGCAGCCAAGCAAAGAAAATAGCTGCCATAGACAATATACTGATCCTTTGGCGGTAAACCATAACCCGTATCTAAATGAAGAATTTCAAATATTTATAACATATATATTTTGGTTGTATGTATAATCTACTTACCCGTGACAACAACAATGGTCAGTATGGTTTGCAGGCCGAGTGCGACAAGCATATTGATGCCAAAGACCAAACCAAAACTGTCATCCACAAGATTCTCGGCAACAATCGCAGCCGCCACCGTAATGATGAAGAAAAACACGGCACAAAAGATGGCATATCCAATGTAGGCCAACCAGACGCTATCACAAAGTGCGGCCAGCAGTAGAAGGCCACCAAGCAGAGCCACACACAAGGAGTTCATCAACATATAGAAATTTCTTCTTATATTGCTGTTGAGCATGCCGGCAAGGATGGCTCCAATTGCGCCCAGCAAAGTGGCGACTGCTTCAACGCCACCATTATATTTACTCTCATTGTCCGGCGCCAGATCCTTCCACAAAAACTGTATGTAGGTAATGACTTGGATTTGCCCGCAAGTCGCCAATGTCCACCAGATGCTCCACGTTAAAACAATCGGATTCGTATACGACGAGATCAGATGAAACCACAGCAAACGTCCAGCATTTTGCAAGGAGAACTTTGGCGCCACTGGCGTCCGCGTGCTGGCGGGGAGTGGGATTTGTTCAGGCTTTTCCTGCGCATAGAAATAAAGACTGCGTGGCACACGCGGCAACAGCAACGCAATCGGCAGCGATATGATCTGTGTGGCCAGCGAGATGAAATGCAACTGCCGAAAACTCATGCTATCCGTGGAGACTAGCAACTGTGCCAGTATCCCGCCGAGAAATTTACCACCCAAGATAGCGGCACGTGTATGTCCTGTGACGATCTGATATCGATCCCGCTCCACCTTGGCATACATATAAGTGTAATAGGCCACCTCGGCGGCGGTGAAGAAGCCAAAGAATATCTGCGCCACCTGCAATTCGAGCAAAGTCCGAGTCCAAAGCAACATGGCAAACAATATGATGCCCGCCAGCGAGGAGAGCACAATTATCGGTTTATATCTCAGCAGATCGGTGAGGAGAAAGACGATGATGAGTTGTGCGAGCACCGAATAAGTGCCAAAGGGATACACCTCCTGGGAGACGATCTCCGTGGTCAGATTGCGCCAATCCCCGGCCAAATATTCGGAGACAAACGGCTCCGAGGGGCGCATCTCGCGAAAGAAACCAAATGTGCACAGCAGCAACGATATCTTTAGCCAGGTCTCCATCTTCTCCTGGCTAACTGCAAAGAGCCGGAATGTAATAAATGTGCCTTTGTGATTACGACACAAACACGCACTGAGATGGAGAGAGATGTTAACGCGACGAATGCCAGACAACAACTGCTTTTTAATCCGTTCGATCGAATTTACCTCTCTCTCTCTCTCTCACTCTCAGCTGAAAGCAACCTGTTGCTTCCTCTTCCTCTGTCATGCTCATAAAAAGCACATTTTGCGCAGACTGACAATAAATACAAGAGAAAAAGAAAGAGAAGAAAGAAAGAGAAACGTATTACAAATAACCATACCCTGTAAAAAGTGATCTAATTTATATTTTGTATACTCTACATTATTGCTGAGTTTACTTGTAAAGTTCAAGGGCATTATATCCATATGTTTGATCTATATATATTATAGAAATTATGCTTTTGTTTTATATAGCTAAAGTTCAATCGTATTTTGTATCCAAAATTTTAAGTGGCTTTCTCTCCGTCTCCCACTTATAAAAAACAAAAAACAAAAACAAGAAATACAACACAATTAAAATATTACAATTAAGCTAAAGTATTTTGAATACTCTCAATCGTTGCTGAGATTACTTTTATATATGTGTATATATATATAAGGTTCAAGGATTTTAAATCCCCTTAATTTGAAGTTGCTTTCTCTCCCTCTGAAAAAAGCAATCATTACTAGAAAACAATTAAATTATATTTCATTAAATGTTTATTCAAGCATTTAATCAAGATAATGTAATTTTGTATACTCTAAATTGTTGCTGATTTTAATTGTATATAGATCGAGTTCAAGGGTATTATATTCGGCCTGCATTATTCAATTTTAAGTTGGTTTCTCTCCCTCTCATAGGCAAGCAAGAAATTCAAGAATACAATTAAAATATTACAAGCACAAATACCCTGTAGTAATTAAACCTAAATATTTTGTATTATCGACCTGCAAAACATTCTTATCATTATTGTATTATTTTCTTTAAAACATTTTTCTAACACTAAAACTTTTTACATATCAGTATCTAAATAATACACATTTAAATTTGTAATTTACATCAAGTGTTTTCTGTACTCTCAACAGGGTATCTCTTAGTCTAAATGCAATAAGCTGCTCAAACATTTGTCAACATTATTTAACTGATTCAGTTGGGTGTCGAATTGATTGGCTTGTTTTCATTTCTTTTTGTTAAGTATAACAATTTTTTCATTATGTTTGCATCAAATTAATAAAACATTTATGGTAAAATATACAGAGAGATATGTTATCAATTTGGTAATATTCATATTTACTGCTTAGCACTTATCTGTTCGATTGTATGATGACGAAGCAAGTTAATCAACCGCCCACCTGAGATTGGAGAGCGCGAAGGGTGATCGTAAAAATAAATCTCTGCAATGTTCATAAAATCTAACTCATTGCAAACTAGGCGAAAATTGGGAAAAATTTTATTTTAGAAATATTTCTGGAGTAGGCGAAAAACAATCATCGAAATTATTGGATTAGGTATTTGATAACTCGATTTCCACTTGAGATTTGAAAAAATCCATTACAAGTGGCAAATAAAGATATATTAAACAGTATAGTGAAAAACATGAATAAAAAAATTAAGTCCGACATATTTTTCGGAGCGTAAAAAGCGTATTTTTTTGCGCACATTTGCAATTTTATTAAAAAACAATTTATAAAAATTACTTGTCGACGCATCAAAGAATTTTTTTATGCGAACAAACGCTTGTATATAGTACAACTTATTAGCTACTTCTTGAGATATTCCTGATAGAGCCGCAGCAGATCGGGACTTGTGCGAGGGGGCACCCTGTCCAAAGCCGTCTCAAAGTGCGCCCAGTGGACGACGTCCGCCTCGAAGCTGTGCTCCAGCGCACAGAGCGCTGCTTCGTGGCAAACGGCCTGAATCTCGGCACCCGAGTAGCCTTCGGTGTGCTCCACAAGTCGCTCCACAAGGACATCCTTAGCCAAGGGCATGGCTCGCAACTTAATGTCAAGGATTTCACGACGAGCCTCCGCCTCCGGCAAACCCACATAGCAAATACGATCAATGCGACCTGGACGCAACAGAGCCTTATCAATCATATCAGGACGATTGGTGGCGGCGACAATGGTTACATTATGTAGCGCCTCAACGCCATCCAGTTCTGTGAGCAGCTGGGTGAGCACACGTTCCTTGACAGAGGCGCCTGCTCCACCTTCCGAGCGCTCGCCGCCAATGGCGTCGATCTCATCAAAGAAGATGATGGCGGGCGCCACTTGACGTGCCTTGCGGAACACTTCACGCACGGCACGCTCTGATTCACCCACCCACATGGAGAACAACTCCGGTCCCTTGATGGCCAAAAAGTTCAGTTTACTCTCGGTTGCCAATGCTTTGGCAATCATTGTTTTACTGCAACCGGGTGGACCAAACATGAGTAAGCCACGCGGTGGCTTAATGCCCAAACGTTCGAATTTATCCGCATGGAGCAGTGGCCATTCGATGGCCTGTTGAAGGGTCAAACGTAATGCGGATTGGCCACCTATATCCGACCAGAGTACATTGGGATTCTCGATGAGCACTTCACGCATTGCCGAAGGCTTCACTTTTGTCAGCGCTGCCAGCAAATCCTGTAGCTGCAGTGCATGCTGTTTCTCGCGTAGCGTTGCCAGCGTTGCTGTATACACCAAATTGGCCAAGTCGGCGCCGACATAGCCATGTGTTATAGCCGCTATCTGCTCCAGTTCCGCATCCCCAAGCTGATCTTGCAACAGGCAGCGGAGTATTTCTTTACGGGCAGCTGGCGCTGGTGCACCCACTTCCAATTCGGTGTCGAGGCGGCCTGCGCGTCTTATGCTCGGATGCAGTGCATCGATTTGTGAACTGGTTGCCAGAACAAAAATGCGATTCGCCTCGAGACGATGCCCGCTGCTCAGTTGATCGAGCAGCGCCAGCAAGGACAGTGAAACACGCTTCACGAGATCGCTGCCACCTTCCTGCTTGGGGCACAGCGTGTGCACATCCTCCAGCAGCAGGAGTGTAGGATGCGGATAATGTGCATAGGCACGCTCAAAATGCGATCTCAATTTTTGCTCCGTTTCGCCCAGAAATTTGCTGAAGACATCGCCGCTACTAATCCGCATTATTTGCACCTGACCATTGTGTTCTTTGGCGGCGGTGCACATTGCCTCACAGATGAGGGATTTTCCACAGCCACTGGCCCCATAAAGCAGCAATCCACGCGAGATTTTGATGCCTGCCAAGAGGGGGAAGAAAAATAATTAACAATTATTAAAATTAAATGAGATAGTTCGGCAAATAGTTGGACAGCTACCCGCTGGCAATTGCTTGTGGCCCAGTGCGTAGTCCATGCTTTCCTCCACCAATTGGAGCTGCTTATCCAAGCCACCAATTTTCGGTTTTGTTGTGCGTTGTTCCGACGGCAACTGCTCCTGCTTCTCCTCCCCGATATTCAGCTCTAAGCGCGTGGCATTTGTGACCAGCACAAATTGCGGGGATTTATCTAGACTCAGCCGAGCTAGTGCATCCTCCATGGAGCTCTCCTCAATGCCCCGCCAGCTCTCCAAGCGGAAGACAAGCGATTTACAAAAGAAATTTAAATGTAGAACGCTTTGCATGCAGTAAACTTGATTAATTATCTCCGACTTTAGCACAGCAATTGCATCCGTCAGTTGCACGTGCTCCAATCTGGATTCTGTGGCATTTAACTGCCTCAGAGTGATGCTGCCAGCGGCAGAAACTTGTCCTTTATCCAGTGCTGAAATGTGCAACAGTTTGCCACGCAATGGCAACCAATTCAACTCATAATCTAAAATAGAAATGTTAAGCAATTAACTAGTAGTTAAAGATGTTAACAACTCACCCTCATCTGTGGCAAAGACTGTCGTGAGAAACTGCTCCGGAATTGGCCAAACCAGGCGAACCAGAGGCGGCTCCATTTCATCGACAGCTTTGGCTGCCTGTCTAATAACCACCTGTTGACCAATGTGCAACTCAGCTAGTTGCATGGCGCCCTCAGATATAAAGACGAGCATGCTGACATATTTATCTGGCAGTTCCTTAAGTGCATCCACTTCAAAAGTTCGCTTTTGCACGCTGCTTGTGTAAAGCGTTTTATTTCTTACAAATTCCGTATTTACTTCCGTGCTGCTCACATCTTCTTCGGGGGCAATTGGGCAGATGCGTTCGTGTGTGTCCCGAGATTTGGAGGTGATGTGCACGCCACATGCCTCACAGTAATACCAAGTGGCTTGGTTCTTTTTGTTACTTGATTTTGGCGGCATTTCAACAGTAAGCAAAAAATGATTTCTTTTTGTTAACCTTTTGCCGGCGGCAATCAGCTGTGCATTTGTTCACGTGCATTGTGAATGGCAAAAGAGCAACACATGCTTAAGAGCAATATGCATGACGAGAGAGTTTATATATTTCTCCCATGTGTCAGCATACCAGCCTTAACCGTTACAAATTTATTCCATTTAAAATTGAGCCAATTGCTTTTTACACTAATTATTTATTTGTACACACACAATAATAGTAATAATAAAAGAAGTTCATTGCAGCAGCAAATCTGTTTCACTGGCATTGGCCGACATCAGATCCCGTTCGAGACTTGTTGTTGCGTTGGCCTGATTCAGGAAGAGATCAAAATCGTAGCCATCATTTTGAGCGGAAATTGAATCCTTTTGATTGCTAATCGTTTGCGGATTCGACAACAGATCCACATCTTGCAGTCCCAGCTCCTTGAGCAGCAGCGTCTCATGTTCAGTTGAATCCTTCGCTTCCATTAGGATAATCGGAGAAGGTTTCTCCACAGCTTCCAAGCCATAAACAATTTTATTATTGGCAGTCGGTGCATTATTCGCTTCCAGTTCATCCTCATCCAATTCTTGCGGCTTCAACGTGCTCGATTTGTATTGGAAATCGGTTGCCTTAAAGTCAACCTCAATTGGAAAAAGGGGAGGCAACGAATCCAACCGCTCCACGAGATTACGATGCAGTTCCGCAAGGGATTCGAGCAGACTGCGCAACTGTTTATTCAAATCCATCGCATGTTTGCACTCCAACAGCTCCATTTTCTCCAGCACATCGGTGCGCAATTTGGCAAACTTGCTGCGCGCATCCTGCCGACAACGCAATATCAGCCGATACTCATAATTCCCCGTCTCCACGCGATACAGTGGCTCCTGCAGCGCTGCAAAGCCATGTTCCTCATCATCCATTTCCTTGACTTTCAGGCAATAGGATAAATAAGTGAATTTGGCATCCGCATAACGACGCACCGTCAACTTGGTGTCCGGTATGGCCTTGTTCAGATATGTGCCCAGATCGGCAAGCACCGGCTTAATCTGCTTGATGATCGCAAGTCCATCTTTCTCCAGCGAACGATGAAATTCCCCGAAAGTGCGAAATGCTTCAGAAGCTCGCTGTTGCGGTTCATGTGCGGAGATTTGGGTGAAGCAGTCGCCAAAGGATTTGTATGTCTGCAGCAAATCGTAGTAGGCTTTGAGCATGCGACGTGCATGCTCCACGAGACCCTTGTACATAAGTTCGGTGCCCTCGAGTTCCTCCAATCGTTTAACCAGCGAATCATTGCACAATATGGCACGGGATAAGCCCAACGTATCCGCCGTATTGCTCGACAAACTGTCCACAATGCGATGCTTTAGCTTTTTCAGTATTATGTCCAGCGTTTTGCCCTGCTCCGGATCCGCGTGCAGTTTGTTGTAGTGGACGGTGACCTGATCGGTGGCTGTTTGGATCATTTTGGCTACCTCCACTTTGGTCTTGCCCTTCACACTGCTCGAATTAACGGCGAGCAGCTCGTCGCCGGACTGCAGAGAACCCTCACGTGACGCTGGAGTGCCATCAAATACCTGCAATATATGAAAATGATGAGTAAATATCTAATTTATGATATGCTTATAAGATTATCGTTTCTGTTTTTGTTAGCCTCTTGCCGGCAATCAGCTGTGCAAATGTGCAAGTGCATTGTGAATGGCAAAATAGTAAAACCTGCAACAGTTAGTTAAGCGCAGTATGCAGCTTATCACGGAAGGGATCTTAAATATGCTCTCAAATTTAGTTAGAACATCGAGAAACATTTTAACTAAAGCTCTGTTACCGACTTTTAATATGATTTGTCTTAAGAGAGCAGTGGATCAGAGGGGAAACACACAAAACAATAATTTTACAGATCTTAGAGCTGAGATGTGGATAGTATTCGAGTAATCCTTGATTTCTGAAATATTTTTTTTTATTAAGTTTCAAAATTCAGAAAAATCGGTATTATTTTTGGCATTAATTTTCTCAGAAGATTTTCAATTTTTTTATGCCGATATGGCGCCCGCGCACTTATTGAAGCAGTTTGAGATGATGACTTCGCCGCCGTCGCCCTCGACGGTATCGAAAATAAATGGAAAACGGACAATGTTGGTGGACAACAAATTGCGATCGATTCTGTTAGAGAGCAACTCCAAACAGTTGCTGCGTCAACAGGCTGGATTAGATAACTCAAGGAGACGACGCAGTACGCATAAGGTGGCCGTGCCCAAAGCTTATAGGTTCCAGGAGGAATGCGATCGTAATCGGAAGCGAAGAGAGCAGCGCTTGAAGAGATCGCTGCGACAGCTGCGGAAACACTTCAACGCCCCACATTCTGTGCCGAACTTCAGCGCATTGCATCGCCGCTGGGAGCAGCGGAATAGATTGCGTCAGTTGCGCTCCGCCCAACGAGTCACCGAACCGATTACACCGCGAACGCTGCTCAGTTCAAAGACGTTCAGCGAAAAGTGGGCGAATAAACGAATGCATTGGAAACAGGAACAGGAACAGGAGCTAACCCATCATCCCAATCTGGGCTGCAAATCCTTTGAAGCATGGCGCAAGCGGCCGTTTGTGCCACGCATAACTTCCACCATTGTCCAGATGAAGCCTTTTAAGCTGCGATCTGCGAAGCGAAGTGATCTCCGCAAGAAATTCGATACGTGGCAGATGGGAGAGCAGTATTCGCGGGAGCAACTCGAGGTTGGGGAGTCGACGCGACGCTGGCAGGATGAGCATCGAGAGGCACGCAAGCTGACCCAGTTCAAAGCTCGACCAAATCCATGGAAACGCTCCAAGGCACCAGCAAATCAATGATTACAAATGTAAATTCGAAAAATTATACAATTTCGTATATGGATTTTGTGTACGACTATGTAGCAGACAGAGGGAAGCATCTACAGCGTATATATTCTGGATTAGGTAGAACAACCGAGAGGATTTGGAATTAGCTCCGAATCCATGGAGTATCAGGATCAAATCGAATCGGTATGAATAAAACAATCTCAGAGAGTTTAGGAGCTATATATCTTTTTCAGATGGGGAAAAAAGCAATTTGAATGAATGAATAATATACATTAGCATATTATTGATCAACTGGACAAGATCGGAAAGGAAACACCCAAGTTTGGGTGTGCAAAAAGCTGCTGGCTGTAGGGTATATCGTAGCTAGTTCACTCCATCTACAGCTTATATATGTAAATATTTTCTCTTACCTGAACTATGTAGAGGCAGGGACACATTGGCGACCCGCCGCCGATGCTAATCCCGATTAGGTTGCTCTGATCCTTGGTGATGACAACGGCATTGGTGGTCACAGTCATGCCCCTATTTGTAAAGGGAACATAACCGGATTAACTCAAGTTTTGTTTGTTTTTGCATATATACAGTATTTAGTCTGTTGTCTAGACCTAAGTAGGAGCATGTTATATGTAATTAATAAGCGTGCTGTACTCACTTCCTCAGGTGCAGTCTTCTAAAAAGCCATCTTATTAGTTCTAGCAAATCCATAAGATCGTGTAACAAGACTTTAAAAAATGGCACTTAAAACTAAGCCGTTTACGATTTCTACTAAAGTCTAATTAGTACCTAGCATAATTTTTAAATTAAAAGTAATCTATAAGAACTGGGCTAAAACTAAGATCTGTGAACCACTTTATTTTAATATATAAATTCTCTTAAACTGGGAACGTTCTACAAATATTTTCACCCTCTATTTAAACTCTAAAAACTTATTTAAATTTAATTCTAGCTACACATCAAGACAACTAGTTGCTTACAATATAACAATTGGTGAACACAATATATATAAATAACAAATATACACATGTTAAATGCTTTTAATTTAAGCCTGGCACCGTTATTTCTATTGTTTTTTTCAGTTTGACCCAGTCTCCGTCTATTTCGGTTAGCTTTAGAGACACTACATAACAAATAAAGTAATAAACGCTTTTTTTTTTAATATCGAGCTAATTTGAGTCAAGAAATTGACTTACAAGCGATCTAGCTCATATTTCTGTTTATTGTATAGTCCAAATTTCTCGGTAGCCATGTCGAAGTTGGTGCAAAGATGCACTGCATCTGCATCCGCATCAGCATCAAAGTAGGATTTTGATTCCTTGGCCGCATCCACGGGACTTTTTTTTTTGAGAATTCACGTAAAGCTATTTGTCAAATTGGAATATCCTAAATACTTACGCCTCAATGTCCTCATTTAATTGGATGAGCATTTGCTCGGCGCCGCATGGCCGAGTTCTATCAAAAACATTTATGTGTTTTGCAATTTCAAAAATAAATAATTGTACAATATGTTGACCCAATTATTGATTTTTTTTTTACAGCCCCCTGGGAAAATTCTTTGCACGCTCACAATGCAATATAATAAAATAAGACCGTACGTTTTTCCATGCACAATTCTTACTCACATTTTATCCTCGTAGAAGAAGTCATCGTCGTCCGTCAGCATATTAGCAGTTTTTATTTATTGTTTTGTTTTGAACAAGGCAATTAAGCCCCCCTTAACGTATGGCGTGAAGTTGGCAGCAGGACACAGAATACACTGCAAGTTGCTATAGAAATATATCGATATATCGTTTTTGGCTACAACACTGTTTTTACCCATACACTTGCAACCACAACTTGTTGCCTAGGCAACCAGTGAAAATATAAACAATAAAAAAAACTTGGTGGAATGGATTGGGCTGAAGAGCTGAAAATGACAATAAGAAAGGTAAAACAGAGAAATAAAAATACTATTGTATATTCATTTTAATTGATATTTATAGACAACGGCGCGCAAGGGTCGTCGTTCAAAGAGTCGCGATGTGTTAAACGAAACTCAGGCGGGGACTTCGAGTGCTGCCTCGACACATAAGCTGGCTAAGGATTTATCGATAGATATCACACTGGATATTCACAATGAGAGCACAGGCAGTCCAACAACAACAGCAACAACAACACCACCAACATCATTTAACAATGAATTTGATTCAAGTCGACCGCCAATTAGACGTGTCTCAGGCGGTTGGGCAGATTCTGGCCTAAAATCCCTTAAGTAAATTACAAATATACCATGTTTCTATTTTTGTTTACTAATTTTAATTTATATTTGCAGGTCGAAGAAAAATTCATTTGATGAGTAAGTTGCAATCTTATTATATCAATCTTATTTCTTAAAAATGTTACTATTTTTAGCGAGCGTTTTCAAATAACAAAATCAGCTACAAGCACAATACCCACAGATGATATTCCCATTGTACCAGATCTTGACGATGTCAGGGATGAAATTTTGCTAAACGAAATTGTCGAACCGCCCTCGTAAGTATTTTATATTACTAATACTAAAAGCAAATTAAATTTTGTCATAAATTTCAGCAGTGTTGCTATCAATCGTGATGTCACATTTAAGGAGCTCAGCTCTGATTTGCTCTCGCAAAATGCTTTCTCAGCTATCGAGGACGTCGATTTATCGATATTGACGCGTTGCCTTCAGGCTCAAGAGAATCTGGATGAACCCGACGAGGTTTGGGAATGGGAGAAACTTTTTACAGAGATCACGGCCCAAATCAATTCGGACAAAACATCGAGTGTTGGCATGCCCGAAAAGATTGAAATTGGTCCCGACGAAATACCGCCAACGGCTAAACTCAATTAGTTATCTAAAACATAAATAAATGCAATATTTTAAGTTACTCATTTGAAATGCAATTTGCCACTCAACTGTGAGCGTGCACGCAAGAACAAAAAAGTATCGTCACAGTAATCGAAAGCAAATATCGATAGCATTGTGTGTTATTTTCTTCCATCACCATCCGTCACGGGGCAGCGAAAAACACAGTTTTTAGTCATTTTTTAATCTGTGTGAATCGCTCTGGAAATCGCTCTTATAAATTGCAAATTGTTAATAATTGTATAACTAACACAACAATGGCACCGAAAGCACGTACAGTTGGTATTAAACCGAAAGCACAGACCTTCAAAGACAAGTCGAAACCGAACGATGTGCGTATGTCCAATATACAGGCGGCCAAAGGTAAGTAGAGATGTAATTAAATATAAAAAGATCATCACTTAAAACGCGCATAATACGATCATTCATGTTGCAAATAGCAAATTGCGTTGCATTTTACTGATTGCTAAGGTGAATTTTAGTGGAAAAATGCATAAAACAAAAGCAGTTGCCGGCTGCCGTCTCGAAGCTTCTTAGTGATGACACTTGGCCAAACCATATGACTCATGTGAAGCAAGGAGAGAGAATTATTTAATCGATACTTTTCTTGCAGCTGTTTCCAGTGCCATTCGCACCAGTTTGGGTCCTCGCGGCATGGACAAGATGATCCAAGCAGCTAATGGTGAAGTATCGATAACAAATGATGGCGCAACCATTTTGAAGCAAATGAATGTTTTGCATCCGGCTGCCAAAATGCTTGTCGAACTGTCCCGTGCACAGGATGTGGAGGCTGGTGATGGCACCACTTCCGTTGTGGTCATTGCTGGCGCTTTGCTTGAGGCATGTGAACAATTGTTGCAGAAGGGTTTGCATCCCACTGCGATATCGGATTCATTTCAACGTTGCTCGAACAAAGCCGTCGAAATACTCACCCAGATGTCAACGCCCATTGAGATCACTGATCGTGAGACTCTGATCAAAAGCGCCTCCACATCCCTCAACTCCAAGGTGGTCTCGCAGCAGAGCAGTCTCCTTGCTCCCATTGCTGTCGATGCAGTGCTGAAAGTCACCGAACCGGGCAGGGAATCGTCTGTGGATTTGAAGAACATTAAAGTGATTCAGAGTTTGGGCGGCACTGTTGAGGATACGGAGCTGATTAATGGTCTCGTCTTCACCAGTCGGTCGGCGGGCACGAATGCCCCCAAGCGCATCGAGAAGGCCAAAATTGGTCTGATTCAGTTTTGTATCTCGGCACCGAAAACCGATATGGATCACAATGTGATTGTCAGCGATTATGCAGCCATGGATCGTGTCCTCAAGGAGGAGCGCTCCTACATCCTCAACATTGTGAAACAGATCAAGAAGGCCGGCTGCAATGTGCTCCTCGTCCAGAAGTCCATTTTGCGGTAAGCTTGATAGAAAATATAAAAAAAAGTTACGAAAAAATACCAGCACCACCAAGAAATGGCAGAAAAATTAATACAATAATGAAATCGAAAAAAACCAAAGTTTTTTGACGCTTCTGAGCAACAACAAAAATTGGATTCAATTTCTTCTTAATTTCTTCCTTAGAAAGAAAAAATGTCGTGGTCGATTATTAATATAATTTTTATTCCTAATTTTTGTAGTGATGCCGTTTCGGATCTGGCTCAGCATTTCCTGGATAAGATCAAGTGCTTGGTGGTCAAGGATGTGGAACGCGAGGACATTGAGTTTGTGTGCAAGACGCTCCATTGTCGTCCGATTGCATCGCTGGATCATTTCACTGCAGAGAATTTGTCTAGTGCTGATCTGGTCGAAGAGGTGGCCAGTGGCACCAATAAGTTCGTGAAGATCACTGGCATACAGAATCAGGGACGCACCGTCTCCATCATTTGCCGGGGATCCAACAAGTTGGTGTTGGAGGAAGCGGCTCGTTCGCTACACGATGCGCTGTGCGTTGTGCGGTGCCTGGTAAAGAAACGCGCCCAGATTGTAGGCGGCGGTGCACCAGAAATTGAGATGGCTTTGCAGCTGGCGGCGGCTGCACAGACTGTCGACGGTGTCGATGCCTATTGTTATCGTGCCTATGCCGATGCACTGGAGGTCATTCCCTCAACTCTGGCCGAGAATGCGGGCCTGAATCCGATTGCAACGGTGACCGAGTTGCGTAATCGTCATGCTCAGGGTGAAAAGAATGCCGGAATTAATGTGCGCAAGGGCGCCATTACCGACATATTTGCGGAGAATGTGGTGCAGCCTTTGCTGGTCAGCACCTCGGCCATCACTCTGGCAACGGAGACCATTCGCTCCATCTTGAAGATCGATGATATTGTATGTTATTTTGAATTTGATATTTCTTATCTGATTTGTATTTTGTTTTTAATTATTTCTTTCTCTTTCAGGTCAACACCTTCAGCTAAGCAGTTTGATAGCTCCACAATATCTCAATATACTTTGTATTCGTGCCTGCAGCGCTTCAATATCTTTACTTATTTTTGCATTTTCATCTAAAACACAAAACACAAAAACACAAAAACACAAAACACAAACAAACAAAACAAATACACCTTAACACACATTAATCGCACACATAATGCGGCTGCGCACGTCCGCAACAAAATTGAATAAAATTCACTTAATATACACCACTCCAAGTTAATGCAACTTATCTATTTACCCTTTAATAAAACCAAACTAAACGAAATTAAATGAAGTGTTTTTATGATTATTTGTTTGATTTCCGCTTTTCTAAATATGAACGTTTATTTGCGCATTGATTTACCATTCACACGCGCACGTGTTTTAGACACAGCGTTGCCAGACTTTACAACATTTTGCGCAGAGCGCCAATTTCAAAAAGCTGTCTGCATTTTTGGAAGACCTTTACTATTTTAATTGGTTTTTTTTGTATTTTTTGTGTTGTATTAAATATTAACAAATAAATAAATACATAAATAAATGAGTAACAAGTACAGTTGTGCAAGTCGCCATTAAATATTGCTCTAATTGAACCAACGCAATTTCAGTTGAATTTAATTTTATTACCATCACCTTTGGGTCATCTGATTGTCCGACTATTTTCACGGCCTTTTGGGAGCGTTGCTTACATTTCAAAGGGTTTCTGTTTTCGACTCCAACCCTTTTTGACTAGCCCATATATTTTGACGCCCCCTTTTTTTTGTTGCTAGCATTCTTTCTTTTGTTGTGCGTGTAAATAAAAATCACTTGATACGATTTTTATGATGTGCGTTAAATGATTAACCCACTTGAAATGGTCTCAAATTGTCCAACAAAAAAAAGAAGCATCAAACCCGGTTTTCTTAGCCCCATTTTTTCGGGTTTTCGCTTACACTTTTGGCCAAAAAAAGGGGTAGACTGATAGGAAGTTTTGGGTGCGTGTAAGTTAATTAAATGTGTAAACATGTCAACAACAAAAAAAAAGGCTGAACTTTCAGATTGGTGTTGATTTCAGTTCGTTTCACGCCCAACAACACCCATCCACTGAGCGGGGTTGTTTCTTGTTGCTTTGATCAAAGTTTTCCAGCTAATTGGCTGAAAATTCTTGAGTTTCCCATTTTGTTTTTCACTTGGTGGAGGTTGTGATTGATGCATGCAAATTTTTGAGGCTGCCATTTGATTTTTTAGAGTTCAACCATTTTAAATTTAAATTCGATTTGGCTTTGGCTTTTGTGGCATACTTTTTGGGGCGTTTGTTTCTTAGGGTTGCAATACCTAAAAAGACTTGTTGGGATTCTTTTTTTCTTCGTTTTTTATATAGCCCACAGCGTTGAGAACTTTGCCACATTTTATTGGCTTTATTTGCACTGACCTCATCTAAAGCGGGGTGCGCCGTGCGAGGGGGGGAGTAGTGGGGAAGGACTTTGTCTAGGGACTCGCATTTGTTTGTATGCGCAAATATTGAATTTGCGCTCTTTTTAATACACTTGCAAAGGGTCTTATAATTGTATCGTGAAGCGTGTAAGGCGACGACTCCGGGCTTAAAAAGTAAATATAGCTGATTCGATATAGCCATATCCATTTGTCCCTCTGTCTGTTTGTCTAAGGAATTGAGGCGGTTAAAATCTGTATTTGAAAAAATATTGCAACATTTGCTTTCAAGCATAAAGATGTACAATATAAAAGTTAATATTGTGATTTTTGCCTGGGAAGGCAAGAAAAGCGGCATTAATAGACTTTATTTTTGGAAATCCATTATCATATGCCAAAGTTATTGGCTAGATCTGTCCATTATAAGACGACAGAAAAGATGAAGAACTAAAAATTGGTATAATCAAAAATTCTAGCACTATGAGAATCACTTCACATCATATACGAATATATCTGCTAAAAAAAAGAAACAGATTTTTAGAAATATACTTTTTGAAAAAAAATGCACTCCGTTTTTTTTCGGATTGTATAATCCGTTCTGTAAGTGTAGGTAATATTCGGCTAACCTTTAGTTAAATGTTCATTATGGTTTTTTCCTTTTTGTTTGTTGCTATTTAGCTACTAGTTATATTTGCTTCGCTTGGTCCCACACTTTATAATTTTGGAATTGTGGTCGATGTTGGATTTGTGCTTTGTTTCTTTGTCGCTGCGTTTCTTTCTTGCATGTTTACTTAATTTTTTTGGGCTACTGCAAAAGAAAAGCAGAGAAAAAGTTCGTTTTTCTTTGTTGCTCATTTCATATTTTCATTGTAATTCAATTGCGTTCTCCACTTCTCCACTTGTCCACTTTTCCAAACAGCAACTTTTTTTTGTGCCAAATGTTTGCACAATTCTTGTATTCACTGGACAACAAAGACCTGCTAAAAAAAAGGGGTGTGTCCCTCCATATCCGCCCTGCCCGTTGACTCCCCTTCTTTTTGTTGCACAAATTGAAATTCAAAGCATATAAATTCGCAAGCAATCATCCAGAAACTGAACATATGCTCGCCATATAATTTTCACTTGACACAGACATCTTCCTCCAAATCTATTGCATTGATGCGCTCACAAATTAGAGTCACTTGCTCGAATACATTTCAAATGCTTTTCAAAATTCCCATATTGTTGCAGACTTAAATCTTAAAAGTATTTATTGGAAATATATATTCACTTAATATATTTTTAGGTATTTTTCTTAGAACGTTAAAGATATTGGATGCAAAATTAGGCAGCTAAATTTTTCTACCAGAGATAAACTTCAAATTCTTAAATCTTAATTTGAGAATGTTTTTATCAAAATGAAAAGAAGGCAATAAACATTTTTCAAGATGGTTAAAAACCAGTTGCCCAAATGAAATCTTTTAAAGTTTACCGATTGAAATTCATAACTGGTACCAAAAATGAAATGTTATTTCAAAGAAGGAGTTCTGAGAAACGATATTATTGGTACATATAGTTGTACAAGAGAAACGATCTCCGAAATAATTTGAAACCCATTTAAAATGTTTACTGGAACCTCTAAAATGTAAGTACAGAAACAGGATTCGATTTGATATCCTAAAATATAATAAATAAATTGCTTGAATAAAGAATGAACAAATGAAATATATGCATATATTCGAGGCGTAAGATTCTTAACACTCTACTCAAAATTAAAGACATATATATATAGAATATAGAAATATATACTTGTATCAAGAATTTATTCCAAGTTGTTTGTTTTTCCTTTTGGCCTAGTCCCTTGACCAATTTGGCAATCAACTATGTTTCACATCATATTCATACTCGCCGATTAGCCGCTCTGTAATGCGGATAAAAAGATAAGCTGCGCATTTAACCAACTTGAAACGCCCACCAAATAGGCGTGGCACTTGAGCGAATACAAAAAAACACAAAAATAAAGCGAGACGAAGCAGCAGAAGAAGAAAAAAACTTAATTTTCGTTAGTCCTGGCAGCACTTGTGTGATTAATGATTGGAAAAGCTGTGTGCCGGGCGGAAAATGTTATGAAAACGCATTCGAAAATTTCATTAAATTGTTATAAATGAAGTTTTGGCAAAAAAAAAAAAACATAGAAAGCGAGCGGAGAAAGCGAAAAAAGCATTTCTCAAAATGGAATGGAATTCAATTTGCAAATGCAGCGGGCAAAGTGGGAAAAAATCTATCAAAAGGAGCGCTCAAATCAAATCTTTAGCAGCCGATCTGAAACATAGTCCGCCGTCTTGCCACACATGCCACATGCCGCACAAATAATAGTACCAGCCCCCCCTCAACACCCGGGGCAACATCCTATGCCTAATCCCAATTCCAACCCGCTTCTGTTGCTTTGCCATTTGACCAGTTAAATGACCAGAGGGCTGCTTAGGGGTTGAGGTGGGGAGATGGGGAGGATTGAGCAGGAGGTAGGAGGGGTGGGGGTGCGGTTTAGAGCATTTTGAATATGTGCTGAAAGCGTTTTCTTTCTATCCCTTTCCCTTTTCCCTTTGAACGCCGTCTGCAACGGACTGATAACATTCAAAGAACGGAGCCGAGATGCTCTCGAGTGTACCAATTATTCGTGAGTGCTGAATGAGTGCTGAATGAGTGTGCCTTCAGCCGCTGCTGCGCCTGTCCCGTCTGCAGCTTTAGTCCTTAGTCCTCAGACCTGAAGTCCTTGCAGTTGATAAGCCATTGCCTCAGGGCGCCCTTGAAACGCGTTTGATGTGCATCCAAATTAAATTGGGCACTTTTTGGTTTGATATTTTTAAGGGGGGTTAAAGAAAGGAAAAATCTTTAAAATTATTTAAGATCATGCCAAAATTCGATAATTTTCTCCAAATTCTAATTATCAATAATTTACGTATACATTATTAAATTCATCTATTTCACTTTTATCACAGGATTTTGAGTCATTGTATAAACAACTTTTTTGTTTAACAAGATTTACGCATCAAAATTCCATAGCTATGTTTGTTATAATGCTCCTAATAGTTTTTGGACACTATCAAATCATATATTATATATAGAGAAATTGAAATTCCGATCTACAAGCGTCTGTGAGCCATTCTAACTTGTTATTCTATTTAAATGTAAAAACAATTGGAAAATGTCACCGGATAACTCGCAACTGGGACACAAGGCACTAAATACTTTCACTGTCAATAGTAGCTAAAGGATCCCCTCAACAAAAAAACAAAAACAAAAAAAACAACAACAACAGAAACAGAAATATAAATGGAAATGGAAATGGAAACAGAGAACAATTTCGCCCTCTTTAGCAGAGCATATGACATAACTATGTGTGAATTTATGGCATAAACCCTTTTCTCCTTTTTTATATTTTTACTAGAGAGTTCGCTAAGCGAATCAGGAAAGGATGAACTGGAGAGAGGAAGGGGGAAGCAAGTCGCTAAAACTTTTGCTGTGTGCGGTGAGGGGGGGGGGGGAGGGGATTTACACGCTTGCCTCAATATACAAATAAGGGTTTCACTCGGTTCGGCTCGGTTTGGTTCGGTTCGGTTTGAGTGTCGCAACGGCAAAGATGAAGTGATTTCTTATCCAACAAATCCACTCCCGAGATTTTTACCAACAACAACAAAAAAAAGGGGTTGGTGCGGGTTTACCCCCACCCCTCCTCTGCGAGTGTGCGTGTGTTTGTCTGTGTGCAGAGGAAGTTTATTAAAAAATGGTGTGTTTGCGCTTGGCGCGTGTCCTGTCGTATGGGATTCGGTTCGGTTTTTTGTTGGCTGTGCTGCGAAATCAGTTAACTAAATATGTAGTTAAATATTTATTTAGGGAGCTTCTAATGAGATTCAAGTGTACTTAGGACTTGCAACTGGGCTGTTGCCCTGCCAAATGGCACCTAATTGAATTATAAACCAAATCCAAGGCTTAAATCCTTTCGAATGAGAGTTCCAGAAAGGTAGTTTTTAATGGTCTTTTTTAGGGCTTATGATTATTTATTTATTTATTGCAAGAAGACAACTAACGGTATTTAGCTATTAGCTTATATATATATATATATATATTCTCGATTAGGATATAGAGTCAAGTCGAGTCGAGTCCGTCTCTTCGTCTGCACTTTTAATCGAAGTGCTGAGTCATGACTAAAAGATGTTGGTCCTAAAAAATCGGCTCTGTTTGAGAAAGGTTTTGGAAAATTTGCAGCCTTTTTTATACTCTGAGGAAGTCAATAAAAATCGGTCGCAATTTTGAAGCTGGAGTCATTAATTTTGGATGGTATATTTGTCGGCGATGTTCTTCAAAGTGTTATTTAAATAATTGGCATCACAAATTCTAAAATCTTTCATTTAACTTCACAAAATTAATGCTTTCCAAAAATAAAAAAAAACAGTTCAAAACTTGTATAAAATTTCTTCTTTTCTTCATTAAAAAATGTTTGGTTTAAGTTTTTAAATAATTTTTATTGAAATTTGTTTTGTGTTTGTGTGTTTTGTTAGATCTAAGAGTTAAGATCAATTTACAGTTGGACATTGTACAACAATATCTTTAGCATTATAATATAGTATACAAATACATAGGTAGTATGTTACATTGGAGTCTAGATGTTATATTATATATATATAATATGGGGTATAGGGCATATATATGTGGTATATAAATACTTGATAGATTGGCATGCTGAAGAGATACACAATACACAATACACAATACATATACACATGTACAGGATACAACAGTTATGGCTAGGTATAAATATTTATATATTCGTATAGCTAGGAACTTGGGATCTCAAACTGTATATATATATATATATATATCTATGTATATATATATAGTATTAATAGTGTTTGTATGCTGTATATATGTGTTTCTTGTAAATTCGTTATGGAATGCTTCTTGATACGACTGTCTATATCACCTAGAGTGGGGAACGGGCTTTACGATATGCAGTTTTTTATGGGATTTCTTTTTCCTTTTCTTTTTTTTTTTTTGGAATGTTTTTTGGAAGTTCTGGAGCTAAGTTTTGCTATATATATTATATATACAAGAGCTGATCGAACAGTTCACCGCTGGTCATTATTCCCCGGAGCTGACAGAGCTGCCGCACAGCGATCCCCCCGCCTCGTGGAGCAGCAACTGACCATTGGACATGTTCAGGGTTTGCGGTGGATAGCCAAAGGCATGGCTACTGAGAGGAGTACCCGTTGGACTATCCAAGTCCAGCGAGGGATTGATGCGCTTCTCCTTCTGCCTGCGATTGCAGAACCAGACACGCACCACTTCCTTATCCATGTGGAGGCGTTCCGACAACTGATTGATCTCCTCCGAGGTGGGCTTACAGTTCATCATGAAGGCCTGCTCCAAAGCACCGCGGATCGTTGTCTCGATCGAGGTGCGTTTCTTGCGCCTGCGACCCAAAATGCTCTCCGGCGTGCTGCTCAAATTGCTGGTCATCGAGTTGATGTTGAAGACGCCGCCACCCGACTTGGCCACACCCGAGTCCGCATCCTCGAGCCACTTTTGGAGCAGTGGCTTCAGCTTGCACATGTTCTTGAAACTCAAATTGAGCGCCTCAAAGCGAGAGATTGTCGTCTGGGAGAAGTCATTGCCGTAGAGCTTGCCCATGGCCAGACCCACATCGCCCTGGGTGAAGCCCAGTTTAATGCGACGCTGTTTGAAGGTCTTGGCGAACTGTTCGAGCTCCTCCAGATCGGTGGTCTCCTCGGGCGATTGTTCCAGCTTGGTGGCCATCACAGCGGCAACTGTGGCGCCGCCAGACAAAGGCTTGGGCGTACTCGAGGCAGTTGCTTGCTGCAGCTGTTGCATGCTGGGCGTATTTGGTGTCATTGCGGCGCTGCTCAAGCCCAATCCGCCCAGCGAATTAGGCGGCGTTCGGTGCTGCTGTTGCACTGGACTCAGGGATGGACTGCGCAGTGGAGATTTGCTCAGCGGCGTTGAATAATGGCGACTCGGTGGCATTGTTGGTGCCTCACTCGTTACGGGCTGCTGCTTGAGTTGCTGCAACGCCTGAAATTGTGCCAGCGCCTGCAGCGAGTTCTGCAACAGAAATTGTGTGGCCAGATTGGGATTGGGAAACGCATCCGGCGCCAGTTGACGCACCATTTCAATGTAGCTGTGCAACTGCAACTGCAACGCGTGTTGCATATCCTCGGCGGCAAAGGCGAGTGGGTGTGTTACCACTGCTGGCGCTGCTGGCGCCTCCTCGTGCAGCGCCTGTCGTTTCTTGGGCGGCTCCTGCAGCTCCTCCTCCTCCTCCGCCTCCGCCACCTGTCCATTGCTTCGCGCCAGATTCAATACGCCATTCTCCTCAGCCTCCGCCGCCTCCTCTCGCGCCTCCCTCGCCACCAGTTGCGTTTTGCGTTTGCTGCTCAAATTCTGCGGCGTCTCGCCATGCTCCTCCGCCAGCACCGGCTCGAGCTCCTCCTCCTCCTCAAAGCTCTTGCCGCAGTCTGTAAGATAATATGGAGAAAGTTGTGTTTAACTTTGGTTACAATTTTAAGATATTTATAGCTTGAATTAAGTTCTTTATAAATAAATAAATCAAATTTAAAAAGAAAATAAATAAGCAAAAAAAATTATAATTATAATTAAATAATTAATAATTGTATTTATTGGATTATTTTAGATTCAACTTAAATTAACTTAAATTAACTTAAATTAAGTATTTTTTTTTTTCTTTAATGTAGCAATTTTATTTAATATTGATCAGCTTATTGAAAGGCTATAAAATATTGTTTTGAAGATTGTAAACATAATAACAGGGAATTTAAATTAATAGCATAAACAAGTAATTGGTTTTAACATATATATATATATATATAACATTTGTTTCACCATAACGATACTATTAACGCCCAACTGTCCAGAGGTCGCTGGTGTGGAGGCGCTTTAAGCGTCGACGGGTTGTATTCGACCCTAGTGAGCAGGCCAATGGGGTAACATGGCTATGTAACCGGTCATTGTAACGACTTGTATGGCGGCTTATGTGACTGGTTACTGTCGGTACACAGAAGTCGTTGTGCAGCGTCAAATTGCTCACATAGGTTGGAGCACCAGAAATGTCTCTTAGGACCTTGTTCTTGAACTTCTTCAGAACTTGAATTTGGTTAACCCAAGATTTTGCCGCTGTGCCCCAAAATGGAATCCCATATGTCCATGTGGGCACGATGATGCTCCTGTACACCAGCAGCTTGTTGCTCAAGCTGAGTTTGCTGGATGACTTCAGCAACCAGTTGAGTTTCGCCCTCTTGGATCATCTGCGGTGATCTGTATGTGTTTGCGCCAGGTAAGATTCCTGTCCAGATACATACCCAGGTAGCGAACATGGTTCCCCTGAGGTATGATCGTGTTGTTGAGTCGGAGGGTGGACAGTTACCACTCCTGAGCGCAAACGTACAGTGCTGAGACTTGTTCTCATTGACACAGATAAGTATTTTTTAATCGTCAATCACTTAAAATTATAATATTTTGAAACTTTCCATAAGCAAAGTATTTTTGAACTCTATTAGAAAAACTGAAGTAAACGAAAATTTTTCAAATATTTCTTGCATAATTAATATATATATATATATATTATTTTAAGCATTCTTTAAAATTCAAATCTTCATTAAGCTTTATGTCTAGGGTATCTTCTCGTCGAGCTCTCTCGACTAGAGTATTAGTATTAGTTCTAGTTTAATTCAACTTAAGTCAAGCGCAGTTTTAATTCGTTCATTCATCGAAGGTCGTTATTTTTTTTTGCAGTGCACATTATTCTACAAATATTCGAAATCTATTTTCTTTTTCAATTTTCCAACTCAGTGAAGTTTGAAAGTAGCCAGGACATTGCAGGACAACACGCGTCGCATAATTCAATTCACATCCCTTTCTCGCATTTTCTGTTCTTTTTTTTTTTGAACGGTTTTCAATATTTCTGCTATTTTAACGCAAATTTTATTCAATCTTCCAATTGAATGCGCCAACTGGTTTTGTTGTTGTCCTGGCTTGTTGTCCTGCGGTCGCCGATAGACGCTCAAGCGGAAGGGTTTGCTTTGTAGCCGTGCCCCAACTCCCCCCGGACTACCTAACTTTGCTTAGTCCAAAATTCAATCATGCATAATAATTGAAAAATCGCCGAGGCACAGGATGCAGGACACAGCACACAGGACACAAGAAGCTTTTCTCAATTTTTTTATTTTTTATTTAGATCTACGCAGCTCAAATTTCATAATGTGTCATGAGCATTTATTGATTTACAGCCCCCCGGACTTGGAATAGTAAAGAATGAACTTCCTGGGCTTGTAAGATAATACCTGAAATAATAGTGATCAATCAAGGATCAATCAAGTATCTGATGATCAGCTTTGAGTTTGAAAAATGCGCATCAAACTTAATAAAATTAAACTTTAATAAAATTATAATTTATTCACTGCTTTTCACTCTTAATTTTCTGCTTTGCGTAGATCCAAGAGGGCGAAACTCAGCTGGTTGCTGAAGTCATCCAGCAAACTCAGCTTGAGCAACAAGCTGCTGGTGTACAGGAGCATCATCGTGCCCACATGGACATATGGGATTCCATTTTGGGGCACAATCTTGGGTTAACCAAATTCAAGTTCTGAAGAAGTTCAAGAACAAGGTCCTAAGAGACATCTCTGGTGCTCCACCCTGTGTACCGACAGTAACCAGTCAAATAAACCGCCATACAAGTCGTTACAATGACCGGTTACATAGCCATTGGCCTGCTCACTAGGGTCGAATACAACCCGTCGACGCTTAAAGCGCCTCCACACCAGCGACCTCTGGACAGTTGGGCGTTAATAGTATCGTTATGGTGAAGCAAATGTTATATATATATATACATATGTTAAAACCAATTACTTGTTTATGCTATTAATTTAAATTCCCTGTCATTATGTTTACAATCTTCCAAACAATATTTTATAACCTTTCAATAGGCTGATCAATATTAAATAAAATTGCTACATTAAAAAAAAAAAAAAAAAAATAATTTTCTGCTTTATCACAATTCCTTAAGGCCAAGTACTATAATTGAGCTCAATATTCAAATTCTAGATCCGAAAAACTTAAAATAAGAATTTTCCAGAATGACAGTTCGACAAATGTTTATTGAAGAGAATCAAAGTTATATCAAATTATATTATATATTATCAAAATCCCTTTAAAATATTTTATATTTTTCCTATTTCGATTTTAAAAATGCAAAAACTTAAAATGATAATTGATAAAATGAAGGTACTTAAAATAAGAAAAAGTATTCTCTGTTTCTCCAATATTTGAATACTGCATATTTTAAATACTGGCAGGTGTTCGAGAATCTTCCTTATAGATTTTAAAACATGCTTAAAATACTTCAAAAAAATATTCGAACTAAAAACAATGTTCCAATTTTTTGAACACTCTATTTTTTAATATTAACATAATAAAACAGCACTTTAAAAAAATTCAAATTCAAGTTTTAAAAAATGTTCGAGTTTTTGAACACTCTTTTATTTGTTTTCAACCCGAAAACGATTTAATTAAATGATTGTTTTAAGCGGATTCTCTTTGGCCAATTGGTTTTACAATGCGGGTGGTTTCGAGGGGGAGTGGTAAAGGCTATATATATATATATATATCTGGATACTGATATATGTGGGCAGCTGTTTTTATGACTTATAATGTGAGCGAAAAAAATCACCTAATATAATTAGTAACAACAAAAAAATATATAAAACGCAGTCAGCTCTGAAAAAAGTCACATACATAACTATATATAAGGGTTATCCGTGCCCCTGATTGTAAAATTTGTTGCACCCTTCCCGCGCTGGTTGTTGCAACCCCGTGTGGCACGCATTTTAAACAATTCGCTACAATTGCGCACAATTTGAAATGCACGAGTTGAGGATGATTTCCAAGGGTGGAGGCAAAAATCAAAATATATATATATATATATATATATATATATGTGTGTATATAAGCTGACTGCAACTTGCGATTGGCAGCAAGGGGTTTACAACGAAAAATAAAAAGGGGCATTGTTGCAAGTTGCATAAAGTCAAGAAGCTGCAGGCAGCAAGCAGCAAGCAGCAAGAACAGCGTGCCTGCAGCGTGTTCCCAAATTCAAAAGCTGATTCGAAAAAAGTAAAATGAAAAAACCGAAAAATTTGAAACCAGGTGAAATTTGTTGCTGCTGCTGCAGCGTTTTGTCTCTTGCCACAGAGCAGATGTGTTTTTGTTGCTGCTGTTGCTGCTGCCTCGACAACACAATGGTTAAATGTGTGAATGTGCGTGTGTGTTGCACTGACAAATGAAGTGTTGCCCCTGCCGCTGCCCCTTGCTGTTGCACTCTTTTCTCTTATCTCCGTCCCGACTGCATTTCTAGGGGTTGATTTTAGGAGCTCGTCGGGAGTTCTCCGATTTTGAATACGAAATGCGAAATAGGAATTTGGAATACGGGGCAAAGTGAGTTGCAGCGATTTATGGGAAAGATATAAAAGATCGAGATGGTGTGTGTTGTGTGTGTGTGCATCTAAACTGTTCAATTGTGGTGTGAATATTTGGTTGGAGAATAATATTGGAATAATGTGCCAAAATTCAAATATTTGTTTTGATTATGAAATAAATTCGAATTGCTATCTTAAGCATTCCAAACAGCCTAATAAAATACTAAAAAATTAAATATATTAATTTTGAAATTGAAGAAACTTCGGGTCACAGGGACATAGCGGGGAACGAAGAGGCTGACAAGCAAGCAAGAATGGGGGCAGAGAGACCCATGATAGGCCCTGAACCGGCTACGGCTACAAATCAGGGACGAAGAAAGACAGATGCGGGAACGGAGCTGGGCAGAGACACCAGGACTCCGACAAGCCAGAAGTCTCCTAGGTGGCTACAATCAAAAGCGATTTAAGCAAATGATATCCATGGGGAAGAATAGACTCAGAATACTCACAGGTCTATTGACAGGATACTGTACACTGAGAAGTCACCTAACCAAATTAGGTATTTACAGCAGCAACATATGCAGGTTCTGCGGACACGAGGGGGAATCCTCGACGCACATCCTAACAGAATGCGTCGCCTTAACCAGGAAAAGATGCAGCATCCTAGGGCAGCATATCATGAGGCCCAAGGACATAGAAACCCTCAACCCAACAAAGATCCTGGCATTCGTGCAGGAGTTGGGATTGATGGAAGAGCTGTAGGCTCAATAGACCTTATAGGTCGCAGTGCTAACTCTTCCCCAATCATAATAATAATAATAAATTGAAGAAATTAGTTCTTATATATACATAAATATATCTTTCTAAAATCTGACAACCTTCTTTTTGTGTCCTTTCTTCTCCTTACTTTATGCTACACATTTTAATTATTCAGTGTAGAGAAACACATGAATAAATGCCTTGATTCCCTTCAACTCTCTGTGTCTCTCTTAACTATCTGAATACTTTTCTAAATTTTAATTTCCCTCCCCCACCCCCCTTCCACACACACACACACACACAGTCATTCTCAATGCTTAATGTGCTACACCCACAACTAAAAACGGGATTTGCAACCCTGAAATTTGTGATGGCAACAACTGTTCTCAAGTATGCAAACAACCCTCAAACCAATATGCAAAAGGTTATGCACACACACACACATACACACTCACACACATACAGACTCACACACTCTCACTTTTGACCCCCGCCTGACCCTGTGACCCTCCCTCATAAACATACACAAAAATAACAATTTGTCAAAATGTAAATTTTCTCGTTTTCCTTTTGCATTATATGGCAACAACTGCGCATTTAAATTTGATTGTGCCAACAATTATATAAGAGTGGGGGGGTTGGCAACCCTAACCGACGACCTTAAACCCCCCTCCACTACCCTCCATCCCCCCACCACTCTGTAAGCATAACAAAGTGCAACTAATCTATGCAAAAACATGCCTAGAACATCCAAGTCACCCTCCAAAAAGAGTGCTCACATTTAGATGACAACCCTCCTCATTTGAATACACATTGGACAGGGTTGCCTGCGTGCCAATTAAAGTTGCATTTTTATTGGCTTACACAATATTAACAAGAAGGCGCATATTCAAATGTGTCACAACAACAACTATAATTGTGAAACCCTTAAAAAATAGGGTTGCTCAAACAAAGAAGGGTTGTCGAGCAACAGTTGTTTGGTGTTGCCTGTTTAACATATCATTTGAATAGCGATGAGTACGACGACGCTGAGGTGTAAAGCGTGTGTGTCAAATTATTGTTAAGGGGGTTCCCTTTCTCTTTTTTTTTATTTTTTATTTTGCTCTGCGTCACCCTAACGCAAGCGTAACCCTAACATTAAATGTGCTTACTCTTTTTTAAGTGCCCCACTTGTTGACTCTTGTTGCCTCTTATTCAAATTGAACGCCTCTTCCGCTTGTTTGTTAGTGGTTGTTGTTAGGGTTACCCCAAAAGGATTATGTTGCGTGAAGCTAATTGTGGTTTTCCACATTCTGATAGGGTAATTTGTGATATTGTAATGATATTATAATCAGAGGTTCTTCTTCTCTGCCTGCTTCCCTTTTTGTTCGATTTGAGAAAGGAGTTTTATTAGGGGGCGTTTCGAGGGCGGATTACTTTTTTTTGCAGTTGAGCATTGTGTGTGGAATGGAAATTATAAGGTGTTGTATTCTTAGTAGAGTTGTTCAGTTATGGAGGAACTGAAGTGTGACTTGCCATGGAATGGAATTTAATGATTGGCTGAACATGAGCTGAAGCAGTAATCGGGAATAGCGTGTTTCCTGAGGGAACACTACAGCTGGCTCAAGGAACTGGCAAGCCTACAGATTGTGTAGACTCTGGCTCAAGGAAAAAGAGTTGCCAGAAGATTGCCCAAAACTAAGCAACTTGCAGCTAGAGATCTACAACCTGCTCAACCTTATAGCACTAAGAACCCTGAGACTAGGAATAATCTTGGCATTGCTTCACAAGTTAATCCTGAATCAAGGCAAAAAAAAGTAAGTCTCGATTATCAGCGAGAAGCACAAGATAAGACCAAAGACACTAATAAAATGCTTAAAAATACTCTTGGATGTTAAAAGGAATTTAAGTAGATATATAAAGTAATATATCTATATGATAATCAACGCATTTTCAGGGCCTTCTTTCATATAATAATGCTTATAAGCAACTCTATTATTATATAATTATATACACAAGCAATTTAAATATTTCATAAATTCACATCATTTAATTGGAAAAAACTTTTCTAGATTCAGAATTTGCATTTATACTTTTCGGAAATGCATATCTTAATAAAAGAAAATAATTCCTTAAAAAAACACATATTGTTCACTTTAATATGAATCTTGTGATAATGGGCAAATAATTACTTAAGTTATTTCCATATCTAAACCGAGCCAACTTTTGCCACATTCAAATTCATTGAATTTCATGCAACATTTGCAAAATACTCAATGAGTGCCACATATTGTTGCACAACCGAGTTTAGGGTCACACTTTAGTCACGTGCGTGGCATCTACCTAAAAAAACCCCGACCTAAACCCAAACCCAAACCCAAATCCAGATGTCTGCCTCAGAGAACCAAACTGACACGCTCGGAGCGGAGGCCCAACCTCATCCTCAGCCTCAAAATAACATTTGCCTTTGGGGTTGTCTTTGTTGTTGTTGCTGTTGCTGTTGTTGTTGCTGTTGCATATTGGCCTTTTGCAACAAACTATAAAATGTTCAGCGCGCCTTGCCTCCGAGCGCATCCCTTCACTCGTTTTAGGGAGAGAGGAGAGACATCAATAAATTGGCAAACGTAGCTCGTGTGAGTAATCAATTTAGCCACAAAGTAGCCACGTTCCGAGGCACGAGTCTGGCAAACGAACCCCGACAAACTTATAGCTAACACATCTATATATGTGATTATATATGATTCCTGGTGCATGTCTGCTGAATGTGGGCAAAGGATTACATTGGAGTGCATACCTGACAGCGACCGCAGCGGAGATGGCGGTGTCGGTGAGTTTGACATGTGTCGCATAACTGCAAAGAAAAGAAGTAAAAAATAAAATTAATTTTTGTGAGTGAAAAGGAATTAATTTCCCAGAAAAATTAATTAATTAGTAATTAATTAATAATAATTATAAACATTAAATGATGTTAGCTTGAAACCAACTAAACTACAAAAGTCGATTACCAATTACACAGTCAAAGCTAAAAAAGTTATCGATAGTTGTTGAGTTGCCTTTATCTAAGTCATAAAGAAGCCTGTCAATTGATATTGAACTTGCATATCGATTGCAAACAATTCAGTTATCGATAAGTGCTATCGAAGCATAAATAAAGTCAAGTTCTCTTTCGCTAGAACAATAAATTATCCAATAATTAATCATTATTATTGTTTGCTCCTGTGCATCGATTAATCATTATGCTGGCAACGCTTGACCAATGATTTGCCTATCGATTAATATATTCACCCCTCTGTCCCCCACCCCCACACCCCGTCAAATGCAAATGTCACGTATGTCCTTTCACACAGCTTTCAATTTGTGCCATTTTTGTGGTTGGGGTTTCCGTCTGGGTGTTGTCTGTTTTTAGCGAGTGTAACTGACACATACACACACAGACACACAGGCACACACACACACACACATTTTGGTCATCGTTTGTCCATTTCGAACTGTTGGCCTCGCTTTGCCCACTTGGCTCGTAAAATGTCCATTAGTATTTACGGCTACAACATGCAAAAATTGTTTGTGCTGAGTGCTCGAAGCGCTGTAAACTTTTTAAGACTTTCATTTCAAGCTAAATTCAACTTGAAATGAGTCGAGTTCTTGAAGTTCACTTGACTAATGACATTTGTAAATTGTACATCGATTAGAAGTGACCATTGTGAGGGTGTCTTAGCAGTACACAGTTTATCAAGCTACGCAACTATTTTCATCATGAATTCTCTTCTCAATTAATCTTAAATAAATAAATATAAAACTTTCTTCAAAATAGTCAAAGCTAAATATAAGATTTAAAACTAAGTCGATTAGTGCTATCGAAGCATGACTAAAGTTGAGCTATATTTCGTTAAGGGATAAAGGATTTATCACTAAATTGCTTATCGATTGATAATTACATATAACCCTTACTAAAAACAGATTTCTTTCAAATTTTAATAGGATTAGTCAAATATAAATACAACCTAGACAAGTTATCGATAACTACTATCGAAGCATAGCTAAAGTTAAGCTGAAAGTAGCTCAGCAATTAAACATTGATTAAGTTGCCCAGAAATGCTTCTGAAAATGTATCTAAAATTTGTAAAGTATTAGTGAAAGCTGACTAAGTTATCGATAAGTGTTGATTTGTCTATCGCTAGTACAAAAAGTTACGCCTCAATTTAAACTTAAGTTTTGATCATTGAAAAAAAAACAAGCTATGCAAAAATCAAGTACACCACTCACACACGCACACACACACACCTACACGGGGTGTGTGCACTTAAAATACACACATATGTGTTTGAGCTGCTCCCTCTCTCTCTCTCTCACTCTCTCTATCTCTCAGTGGACACCCGTTGTCCATTGTCCTGTAGTGTCCACTGTATCGTCCTGTGTCCCGTTTTTTGTGCATGACATTTTCGGGGTTTTTTGTTTTGCAAAGTAGATATTAAATTTATAGCTCCCCCGGGGCGTAAACAAACTGTGTGCAGCATCCTTGACTAAGACAGAACAGACAGGCAGACGGGCAGACAGAAGGACAGACGGACAGACGGAAAAAAAGCAACATATTTTTACGACAATATATGGCCAGAGATGTGGAATGTTTTGGAATCCTTGTGCATAATGTCAACCAGCCAGCTTGAGCATTATAAATATACAGATTACCCAGTGTGGTTCATAATGGACTTTTGCTGGTGTGCGTGTGTGTGTGCGTGTGTGAGTGGGGGCGTGGCAGTTGGGAGTTGTGCTGGCAGCGCCAGGCTTAGCTTGGCGAAGTGTCCTTTTTTTTGCTCATATGCTGATTACAAGTGGCATTAGGGGTGTTCAGCTCAATCTGCATGTTGCCTTTCTTTTTTCTATTCTTTTTTCCTCCTTTTTTGTTATCCTTATGCAATTAAAAAGGCAACGCATATCCTTGCACCTTCGGCTTAAATGTAATTACAACAAATTTGGCTTTTGTGGCTAGTTTTGTATTTTTTTTTATGGTCAGCAAAATTATGGGAAAATTGCACGCCTTGAGGAAGAGGAAGAGAAAGGCACAACTATTTTTTGTAGACTGCCTTTTTTAGGGTAAAGAAAAAAAACGTTTTCCTTTTTTTTTGGTTTCTGTTTTCCTTTTTCTTTTCTGTTTTGTGTGCTGCGCATGCAAAATACCTGAGACAGGTAAAAAGGACCTCGGCTCTCTGACCAGGATGCAAATGCAAACAGTGGGCAATGATCACACGCACAGTGGGGAGTGCATCAGCTGCAAGACAACTAAAGGACCAAAGGACTACAGGACGACCTGACTACAGGGGACATCATCATGATGCCATATCAAAACTCTACCCATGAAATTGTAGATCTGATAGCAGAAAACTGTAATTCTATAGGATGAGCTCGAAATGTGTGGGCGTGGCGTGCCGTCTTCTATTGTAATCAGTTCATGCGGCATTTGGTTGCAAGTAGTTTGCATTGGGAAATTTATGGAAAAAGAGAAAGTGAAAGCCACAGGTGCGGCTATAAATTCATCTCATTCCTAGCAATATATAGCTAAATCAATTATACAGAAATACATATTGAAATCTGAATATTTATCTTCAGCTTAATAATAATAATAAGACAAGAAATCCAATTAAATATATATATGTAATGAATTTTTGACTTTTTTCGAATAATCTGATTTTGGAAAATACAAAACTAGAAAAGTAATCCAAAAATATCCATTTTAAAAATGAAAAGTTAAGAAAAAATTACAGGTAACGCTTGAAAGCAGTCAAAAAAGCAGACTCAGCTAAAGTATAATATTAATGTCCTACAAATAAAAAATATTCAAGAATTAGTCCTTAAAAATATAATAAATAAAAGTATCAAAAATATTGTAAAACCTTTAAAAGTTGATATAAAAAAAATCAACGAGAAAACCACAAAAGAATCTCTCCGCTCAAGATTGCATGTTGCAACTGGCAACACTCTACTCAAGGCTTAATTCAGCGTTGCTGGTTGGCAATGCTGTTTTGCTAACTAACTTAGTCAGTTTGCAAGTCAGTGCTGTTTGCTTAAGAGTTTAAGACTTGCAGTTGGCAATGCTGTGTGCTAATATTGCTGAAAATGAAGTTTAAGACTTGTAGTTGGCAATGCTGTCCTTAAAACGTCTAACTAACTTAGTCAGTTTGCAAGTCAGTGCTGTTTGCTTAAGAGTTTAAGACTTGCAGTTGGCAATGCTGTTTGCTAATATTGCTGAAAGTGAAGTTTAAGACTTGTAGTTGGCAATGCTGTCCTTAAAACGTCTAACTAACTTAGTCAGTTTGTAAGTCAGTGCTGTTTGCTTAAGAGTTTAAGACTTGCAGTTGGCAATGCTGTTTGCTAATATTGCTGAAAGTGAAGTTTAAGACTTGTAGTTGGCAATGCTGTCCTTAAAACGTCTAACTAACTTAGTCAGTTTGCAAGTCAGTGCTGTTTGCTTAAGACTTTAAGACTTGCAGTTGGCAATGCTGATTGCTAATATTGCTGAAAGTGAAGTTTAAGACTTGTAGTTGGCAATGCTGTCCTTAAAACGTCTAACTAACTTAGTCAGTTTGCAAGTCAGTGCTGTTTGCTTAAGAGTTTAAGACTTGCAGTTGGCAATGCTGTTTGCTAATATTGCTGAAAGTGAAGTTTAAGACTTGTAGTTGGCAATGCTGTCCTTAAAACGTCTAACTAACTTAGTCAGTTTGCAAGTCAGTGCTGTTTGCACTGCAAGTTTAAGACTTGCAGTTGGCAATGCTGTTTTGCTAATATTGCTGAAAGTGAAGTTTAAGACTTGTAGTTGGCAATGCTGTCCTTAAAACGTCTAACTAACTTAGTCAGTTTGCAAGTCAGTGCTGTTTGCTTAAGAGTTTAAGACTTGCAGTTGGCAATGCTGTTTGCTAATATTGCTGAAAGTGAAGTTTAAGACTTGTAGTTGGCAATGCTGTCCTTAAAACGTCTAACTAACTTAGTCAGTTTGCAAGTCAGTGCTGTTTGCTTAAGACTTTAAGACTTGCAGTTGGCAATGCAGTTTTGCTAATATTGCTGAAAGTGAAGTTTAAGACTTGTAGTTGGCAATGCTGTCCTTAAAACGTCTAACTAACTTAGTCAGTTGGCAAGTCAGTGCTGTTTGCTTAAGAGTTTAAGACTTGCAGTTGGCAATGCTGTTTTGCTAATATTGCTGAAAGTGAAGTTTAGAACTTGTAGTTGGCAATGCTGTCCTTAAAACGTCTAACTAACTTAGTCAGTTTGCAAGTCAGTGCTGTTTGCTTAAGAGTTTAAGACTTGCAGTTGGCAATGCTGTTTGCTAATATTGCTGAAAGTGAAGTTTAAGACTTGCAGTTGGCAACACTTAAGTTAAATAAACATTTAAATGTAATTGTTTACATGTGTGTGTTTTGGCCGCATTATTCAAATCCAATTCTGCTTCTGATTTTGTTATTGTTGTTGTTGTTGTTGCAGCAGCGCCTGTTGTTGTTGTTGCAGCAGCGCCTGTTGTTGTTGTTGCTTTGGTGGCTTCCCACAAACGCTGCTGTTGCTGTAGCACCATCATTTTAGTTTTTTCTTTTAGTTTTCTTTTTTTAATTTAAATACACAATTCTCACAATTAAATCACTTGCACTGTGTAAATGTGTTTGCGACAGAGAGAGGGATAGCGGTAACTGTTAGCAGTTGTCAAATTTTATTTGCAAGTCATAGCAAACGATAACAGTAACATACAGACACACACACACACACACATATACATAGAAATAGATAGCAAAGCGTTGCCAACTTGTTAAACTTTCAAATGAAGCTGGGCGGCCTGTTAACGCCAAATGTAAATTGTAAATGGAGCCGAACCGACTTCGTTCGCTTGCCGAATGCAACTGACAAACGACGAAACGACAAACGGTACAAAAATAATGCAGCAGTTGCGAGCATTGCTGCTGCCGCTGCTAGTGTCGTGTGTGTGTGTCGGTGTGAGTGAATGCTTTATGATTTGCAGCAGTAGCAGCAGCAGCAGTTGTTGTTGTTGTTCTTGCCTAGTTTTCTTTGTTGCTTTGCACTCAGTTTTATAGGTGCTCTCACTCACTCACTCTCTCTCTCTCTGCTCAAACTCAAAAAAGTAGATCAACCCTGGCACCGTTAGCGAGCGTACTCTGAGTTTGTGGAACGTATTCGGCCTGCATTCTGATTAGACTTGCTTGTTTTTGTCATTGTTAGCTGCATCTTCTTCTTACCCATGCACAATTTCCCTTATGCATTAGCATAGAGTTTTTTTTTGTTTTGAGTGAAATGGGTGTGGCTAACTGTGCATGTGCATGTGTGTGTGTGTGTGTGCACATGCAGAGCAGCGTTGCGCAGTTGCCGTTACAAATTTTGTTCCTTTTGCATATTCTTTCTGCATTCTCGCATTGCACTCAAGCAAATACATCATAATTAAGATTGCTTGTGCGAGTGTTTATATGTGAGTGCTTGTGTGTGTGTGCGTGTGTGTGTGAGTGAGCGCATAAAGGTGTCTGAGCTTATTGGGTGTCTGTAAATGAGCTTTAATATATATGTGTGAGTGTGCGCTTGTGTGTGAGTAGTACATAATAAGTGCAAGCAGTAAAGCACAATGCAGTTATATTTCTACATATGTATTCTATGTATTTACATGTTAATAACAATTTGGGCAACAATTACAACAACAACAACAACAAGTGTTGTTCTCTTTTGGCATGAATATACACATATACAAGTATACATATCTATGCATATGTGTGTAAGCACATGAATACGTGTGTGTTTGCGTGTGCGTGTGCAAAGGCAAAGTTTTTGCAGCACTGTAAAACGAAAAGAAAGCAGCAAAGCAACTCGAAAGAGTCTTTAGTTTCCCACTTCCCACATGAAAGCGACGTGTGCAAAAATAGAAACGAACAGAAAAATGGAGCAGAGTGGGGGGCACTGGTTGAGGCTGGCTCGGTGACAGCGCATACATTTTATGATTATGAGCGGGCGGCGGCAGCGATGTCAACTGAGAATGCGACTGCGACTGCGACTGCGACTGCGACTGCAACTTGAAGCTGAGCGCCGGCTGTTTCTGCTTTTGTATAACAGCAACAAGAACAACAAAAACAACGAAAGAAATGGCAAAAAGTCTAAGAAAGAAATGTGCAGGATATGCAGTTGGATATCCTTTCGCAGTGTGTGTGTGTGAGTGTGTTTGTGTGTGTGTGCTGCAATGTTTTAATTAAAACTGCAAAATTAATGTTTGACTGCAATCAGGATATGAGCAAACGCAGCCCAGACCTACTCTCTCCCTCTCCCACTCTCCCCCTCTCTCTTGCGCGCACACTCAACATTAAAGTGCCAAAATGATTTAAGTGGCAAATGGAAAAGTGTATGGAAAATCCATATGGAATATGCGGAATATATTTAAATATATTAAATGTGAATTATGAATATATATTATATATATATATATATATATATATATTATATATATATCGTTATTTGAAATACATGCTAGGAAATTGAATCGGAGTAGGAAAAGACAGTTTTTGTAATTATAGTCTTTGCTTATACATATATATTGAAGGCTAGTGATCTAAAATCTATATCTATATAAAATGAGCGATTTCTGATTGAATTTGCTGACTTAAAAAACTAACTTTAAAATATATAAATTCCAATATCCCATCAAATACGCCTATATTTCGGCAAACTTTAAGTAAACCGAAGCCCAAAAGTAGAAACAACAAATTAAAGCAATCTATATCTATATGGATGGACAGAAATAGAGACAGACAGACAGACAGACAGACAGACAGACAGACAGACAGACAGTCAGACAGCTGTACAACCCTCAACAAGGACGCAAAGGAGGACAATTCCAACTAGTCTCATCTTATTTGCTTAACGCAAATTGGTATGTCATTTTAATGCATTGCAACAACACCAACAACTGGAAGACGGAGAGGGAAAGCGGCGGGGAGGGGGAAAATCCACCCACGGCGCATTTTGTGTGGCATTTCTGCCTGCTGCTGCGGCTGCTGGTGCACTCAGAAAAATATCTACTCGCCCTGCAAAATTGGCAACTAAATAAATATACTTAAAGTTACTAAAACGCAAAAATATACCAATTTTTCTAAGTGCACATATGAACAACATAAACCTGAACCTTAAACATATTTTTTCAACATTTTAGAAAATGTCAGTTTAAAATTTTAGAAATTAACTTACTAAAAAATAATTATAATAAGATGAGGAATCCTTGGATAATTTCTAAGAGTCACTCGCATTTTTTTCTGAGTGTGTTGCCCGTGTTTTTCGTTGGTTTCCTGTTCTGGTTTCATGCAAAGTGTGCGGCGTCCCTTTTTGTCGTCGCTTTCGATGCTGCCAAGCGTTTATTTTCTTGATTAATTTCAACCAAAAACTTTGTTGCCTGCCCCCTGCCCCCTTTTTGCGCTCTACACATTTACATGCCTCTCTTTGTGTCCACTCACTCCCCTCCCCGGCCCCGCTTGAGCTGTCTGGGCCTGTCTGTTTTTGGCAAATAATCAAATTGCCCAGTGCCTCAGACTGGCAGACACTGGCAGCAGCAGCAGCAACTGCAGATTGTTTATCTTTTGGTTTCATCCCGTGACAAGTTTAATCAGGCTACGTGCAAAGGACACACACCCACAGACACACACCCACAGACACACACCCACACACACACCCACACACACTCCTCTCTCAGGATGGCTAGTGAAAAGGATAACTATTGAAATTAGTTGCCAGTTGGCAGTTGTTCTACTTCAGATTTTCTATACGTTGATTTTGGGGTACTTTTCGCTACAGTGTTGATTTACACGAATATTTCTAGTGTTGAACAGAGCAAAATAATTTCCATATAGCACAAAGTTTTTACTAAATTTATTAATATAAAAAACCACCTTTTTGATTGATGACCACTTATAATTATAATAAAATTCCGTTTTCTACTCCAGTCAAAATAAAACACATCAGAAAGTTCTGGGACATATCTAAGAGGCAGTGGGAAGCATCTGTGATCCCATAAAGTATATATATTCTTGATCTGCATAAAAGCTGAGTCAATTTAGTGGATTTGTGAACAAGCCTATCTCTTCAAATTTCGCATAGACTCAGATTGAGTTTATTCCATTTGATCAATAACTTTTCCACTTTCTCTTGACTAAAATATTCTTAACTAATTTTTATAAATTTCCCTTATCAACAGTTCTGGTCTTATAAGTAAACTCAAAGATCCATCTATACTTTAAGCAAACATGCATTTATTTCCCTAAGTTTCCAGAAAATTCCTCAGTTAAACCAATCCTTTCTGGCACAGAGTTGCAAGGCTTCACTCTCATAAATTCCTTTGCTCAACTGCTCAAAAAAAAGCGCGCCAAAAAAAAAAGGTAAAAAATCCGCAGATTTTTTGATAGGAAATCAGAGGCAAACCCCAAATCAATTGTAACGGAAAACAAATACAAATATCAAAGAATGACAAAAAATGTGCCTTTACTTCCGCATTTTAGCGCCGTCTTTCTAATGATCCTGATCCTGCCAGTGCCGCATCCTTGTCCCAGTTCCGTTCTGGTCTCTTTTTATTGAATTCGACTTGCTTGAGAATCAGCCACAAAAAATCCTCCTCTGTCAACTGCAACCCTTCGAAATAATTCACCCAAAACTCAAGATGCATTTTCCTCGATTTTATTGTGAAAATTGCGCGCCGTTTTTTCAATTTCTTCTATTTTTTGGGTAAGAAAAAAGGCAAAAAAAAAAACTCAAGGGTAAAAATTGAGGATCATTGTCAAGGATTACCAAAGATCTTCGACAGCTTAGCTGCAGCGCAAACACAGGGCTAGGGGTAGCTGCTGGGGTAGGGGTAGGCTGCAACCCCAGAGCAACTACCAGCCAGCCATTCTAGGGGTGAATGTACGCCAATAATGCGCAATTTTTTAATGTAAAAAATTGAGAAAAATTTACAAATAGGTAAAAATTTCATTTCAAACAATGCAATTTTTTTTCCGCTTTTTTTTTGGGTGAATTTTTTTGTTTCTTTTCTTATTAGGGTAAAAAAAGGTATTGCGGTAATTCTTGGGTGCCGTTTTTTTTTTGATTAACTAGCGATTGTCTGTTCTCAGTTCTAACGGAATTTTTGCCAAATTTTCTCACAGTTTTCCAAATCTAACGCCATTTTTTATCTACTTCTTTGACGCTACCCCGTTATGCAAATTTAACCCTTACAAATATTTAAGTAAGTTTAAAAATGGGATTTGTAATCGTCAACCCTTTATCCATCGAAGGACAATACCTTAAAATAAAATCTGGCAGCAAGTTTAGCTAAAAATGCGATTTCTGATCTTGCCTACAGACTTAACCCTTGTAGAGACGATACCAATTTAACCCTTAGACGCCATTTTTGTAGAAATTTGAATAAAATCCCGATTTCTAGCTTAAATGGATTTTGATTTTGTGATAATTCCCATCCCCTTATACAAATGAAACCCTTAGAGAGACGGGATTTCGTGAACTCTGCTACCCCTATATGCAAATTTAACCCTTATAGAGGCAAGTTCATTTTTTAATAATTTAGAAAAAACCCTGTCAACCCCCTTATGTAAATGTACCCCTTCTCGAAGCAACTCCATTTTTAAAAAATTAAAAACAAATCTGGGATTCATTCTAGCTTTATTAGATCAAATAGAAAACGCCTCTATTTAAATGTCACCCCTAAGCGAACCGACGCCATTATGTAAACCATTTTTGAAGAATGTTTTTATAATCTTTTTAGTTGCAGTTCAAATGGATTTATGATCTCTGCTTTACAGCTTGTAAAGCGGTTTTATTGGATTTGTGAGCACACCTCAAACACCCCCCCAGAGTGACGAAGGGAAGGGGGGGGGGGGGGTGGGGGTGGGTTAGCTCAATTGGCCATAAGCTGCTCAAGACCTGCACAGTCACAGTTGGTATTGACACCAGCTTTGAGCTTTTCAATTCCCTTTTTATTTTTCCAGAATTTCCAAGGGTGTATTTTCTAGTTGTTGTTGCTGTTGTTGTTGTTGTTGTTGTACCTTGGCATGTTCATGTCAAAGGTTACCTCATGCAATTGTGGTTCGGTTGCCGCAGGGCAACAACCCAACCACCCACTGAAAGTGGTTTTAAATTCCATTAAATAAAGTTGCTTAGGTTTAGTTCACAGTTTGCACTTGAGCATTTTCACGCATATTTTGTTCGCACTTTTGTAAAATTTATTAATATTTTAGTGATTTTAAATGGAGTTTGTGTGTTGCTTGGGGTTATTGAGGGGTTTTAGAGGGGGATAGGCGGGGTAGCTGTTGGCTGTTTATGTTGTGCGAACGTTGAGGGCTTGTGCGGCACATACCTAAACACTTACTTGTGTGTTCTCCTAAGTAAAACGCTTGTAATTGAGTTGAGAGTTGTGGAAGTGCACAAGTTGGGGGTGGTTTTTTGTGGTAGGGGTAGTTGTCATAAGGGAAGTTGAAGCATGGTTGCAGGAATGGAAGTTCAGCTGTGATTAGTTGAAATCTAAATCAATCAAGAGTTTAGCTTGACAAAAAAAAGTGAGATACCAAATTTGGCAACTTAGAAATTGCTGCTGACTTGGAATAAGGAATTAGGAAATTCGATTTTGGGATGCCAAATTTGGCTTTTAAGACATATACTGCATAGCTGATATATATCTACTATATATATTAATATATACTAAACATAAATACGGACATATTGCCAGTTTTATCAAGTTAACTTCATATCCAACAGATTCCACAGAGTTAGGATAGTTAAAAGCGTTATGGCTAAGACTTTAAATTAGCCAATTACTGAATACATCGAAAGAACGTAAAAGTTACAGCTTTAAAAAGTTAGCTTCATTTTAGATGGATAGCTTTGACATGCTTGAAAAAGAATAAGCATAACTTATGAAGCTCAAAACTTTAGCTTAAAATAAGTTTGCTTAATTATATTTAACAGCCTTAATAAAAATAATATTTTATTTATTTATATTTGCCAGCTAAATGCTGAAAAAAACAAACCCGAGACGACATCAATTAGTAGCCAGAATGGCCATAAACTTACCTTTGTTCGTAGTTGTTGCTGTTGTTGTTGCTGCTGCTGTTGCTGTTGGTGCTGTTGTTGCTGTTGTTGCTGCTGTTGCTTTGGGGCTGCCAGGGTTGCCCGCGCAACAAAGTTGACCATTTGGCTGCTCGTAAATATGCGAGTCCTTGTGGCAGGCAACAGACGTGGCACCCGGAGGAGTGAAGACAGCAGCTGCCTGTGGATTGTTGTTGTTAGAGTTGATGTTGCTGTTGCTGTGAGAGTTGTTGTTGCTGTTGCTGTTAGCGTTATTGTTGCTGTTGGGCTTGGTTGTTGCTGTCATGGCATTGCCATTGCCATCATAGACGACACCATGCCAATGATGATTATGATGGCCAGTTGACTCCAGCTGCTTCTGCTGTTGTTGCTGCTGTTGTTGCTCCGACTCCGACTCCAATTCCAACTCCACCTCCAGCTCCAGCTCCAGTTCCTGTGCCTCATCCTGGTCGCGGAGTAGCTGCTGTTGCAATTGATGTTCGCGTATGAGACGATCCCGTTCGTGAAAATGACGAACGAACAAATGTTCGCCATTGTGGCGAGGACGTGTGGCAGAGTGTTGCTGCTGCGGTTGTTGCGGCTGCTGCTGCTGCTGTGGGGTTAATGACTTTGTGGCATAGCAATTGGTGGCGATGGTAGCAATGGGAGCACTGTTGAATGTCTCTCTTCCAAGCCCAGGCAGACTATTAATTAATGTGCCCATTGTGCTTCCTGCTGCTGTTGTTGTTGTTGCTGCCACAACTTGTTGTTGTTGTTGTCGCTGTTGCTGCTGCTGCTGTTGATAATGATGCTGAAACATGATTTCATGCAACGGTATCAGAAATTCGGGCAGCAATTTGTGCGCTTTGGCGGAGACGGTTGTTGTTGACGGCATCTCCATTTCCATGCCAAAATATGGCAGACATGTCTGCGGCGACTCCCCCACAGCAACACCCCCAGCCCCAGCCACGCCCACTCCTAAGCCCAAGCCCATATTCAAACCCATGCCAACATCGACGCCAAATGTTGTTGTTGCTGCTGTCGTCGCTGTTGGTGGCACAAAGGACAACAAATCGATGTCCTTGCTGCTGCTGCTGCTTGTATTATTATTATTATTATTATTATTATAATTATGATATCCAACGGGACGCATATACCAGGGATTTAGCATTGTTTTCGTGCGACAGCTTGTCAGCCCTATAAATCAAAAATGGAAGAGAACAATGCGGAAAGGGGTATTATTGAGAGCTTGAGTTGTGAATGACTAGCAGATACCCTTGAAAAGAGTCTGCATTATTCAATTATTTATCATATTTATATAACAATATATATATATATATATATATATCATTTATATTATTATTACATTTCTAGCAATCTTAATGCTTAATTATATACATAAATAATATCGGAAAACGATTCGTATCGATATTCGCCAAACAAGGCCAGTTATCGATAAAAAGAAAGCGATTTGCACAGCTTCATTAAACCCTTTTGCTAGCTTCCCATTTTCAAAAACAAAATTCCTTAACTCAATTCAAAAATTATTCAACCCTTCTACCTATTCAGAGTATTTACAGGGTATCAGCAATAAATTGGCACAGAAAACGATTGCATTTTTATAGACCGAAAATGAAGTGAGAATTTGTTGTGTTTTACACCCAAAAAAGGCGCAAATAATGCCCGAGACACAGAGGCAGCGAGGGAAAGGGTTGCAGCACATCATCATTATCAACACTTGCCGCATCATAGCTAACCCCTGTTTATCAACCCATCCCCTACCCCCACCCCAAGCTAAACTGGCTGCCATATTGCTACAACTAGTTGTTGTTGTTGTTGTTGTTTTTATGTCACTATCAATTACTCATCATTATTGCAACGCCTTTTAGGCACATGACATCTAAAAAAGTAGTTGTAGTTGTAGTAGTAAAAAACTGCCCCCTCACTCCCCTTGTTACACAGGGGGTTGCACGCCATTTTCAAAAAAAAAGAGGAAGAAAAAAAACGCTGTTTAATGCTTAATCAGTTTTGATCGTCATTCGTTTCGATTCGTTTATGACTTTGATTGATTATCAATCTGTTGTCGAATTTGTAGTTTTGTGTTTGGAAAATTTGAACATTTGCTCAAGAAAAGGCGTGGGCGTTACGGGCGATAAGCGTGCCTGCCACACCTACTTTTTGAGGCAATTCACTGTTTTTTTTATGACTCTATTAAGGAGGATACGAGTAGATTGTCGTTGGGCGTTGAAATTTCAGGTTTAAGAATGAGCAAAACTTAATCTCCGATTTTGGCATGTTTCTATTGTATATTGATTCAGTTTTGTGATTCTCCAAGTCGAGCTCTCTCGACTATTATGTTGTATGTTGATTATATTTTCAAATATTAAGCCTAATTTTGCGTGTGGTCCCAATTTCAAATTCACAATTCTTTTATAAATTTCTGTTGGAGAGAAAAAACTGAGAAACTGCCATGTACATCACATTAAATAGGTATATCTTTCGAGAGAAAGAGAGAGAGAGAGAGAGAGAGAGAGAGAAAGAGGGCGACAGTGTGGGGGAGGAGTTGCACAGCAAAAAAATAGATTTAATATTAGGAAATAATTGAAAATCGTTAAAGGATCTTTAGAAGCTGGAAACGCTGTCACTTTTAGCTGCAATAGCTGCAATAGCTGCAGTAGCTGTCACTGCCCCTTTGTTGCATTCAGCTCGGTTGCAAGTCTAATGTGTTTGCCAGCCGGTGCATGCAACAATGGGACAAAGGATAAAGGATATTGCCGCAATAGAAATCAAAGCGCATATAAGAAAGCAATAAAGGCGCTCAGCTAAAAAGATGTGTGGCAAGGTTGAGGCGCAGCACACCAGGTAGCAAGGATAACCAAAGGATGTGTGTGCGAGTGTGTGCGTAGGTGTGTGTGTGTGTGCCGGCGGGTGCGTGTTAATCGGCGTGTTGCAGGTAAAGTAATCGCAATGTAACAATGCCAAAAAAGAGAGAACGATTTAAACCGCCAAAAAACTGCTTGATGGGGCAGGGGAGGGTAGTAAAGGGGTGCGGGGGAATTTGTTGCACAGGATAACCGCTTCGTCTTTGTTGGCGCAGCTTGCCTTAAGCTGCCTGCCCCGCATGGCTGCAACAAATTGAGCCTGAAAAAAGGATTTAATTTGCAGTTTTTTTGAACAGTGGCTTGTGTAGCCGCAGCTGCCACAGGATGTTGCAACTACTGGCAACTGTTTAAGCAGCAGCAGTAGCAGCAAGAAAACGAAACTGCTCAACTTTCACCTTTAACCTTTGGCAACTTCATTTCAGCAAAATTGAAATGTTGAACTGCTGTTTTCAAAGGACTCTTCTCATTTGACGGACACATTCATTCAGCGGCTTTGACAGCCTTTCAGCGGCCATAATTAAAAGTCAGCCAAGCCACGCCCCCTCCTCTCCAGAAAAAAATCAACAAAAAATCCTTCACTCTCTTTCACTTTTTCCTTTTTTGTTGAATTTCCATTTCTACACTCAGCAAAAAATGGGGCCAGCGTTTTGGACATTTGCCGTACTTTTGTCGCCACGTTTTCCTCAACTTATTCAAAAATTAAAATTGAAATTATTTCTAAATACAAGAAAAGCTTTCTAGTTTTCTGAATGACTTTCTAAAATGCACTACTATTTTTTGCTGAGTGTACATAAATGCTGGCACACTTTTCCGCAGCAGCAGCTGGCGAATATCCTGTCAACCCCTCAAGCCTTAACCCTTAACCCCTTTTTTTTTGCATCTTTAAGAAACGCGTGTCAGGCACACGCCTCGCCCCGTTTTGTGACTGGGTTTTAAATGTTAACTAATATATTCCAAAAGTATTTATACATATTTATTTATAGAAATTTGTTGTTGCCGCGTGGCAAGGTTTGTCGTGGTGACTTCCTGGTTCTTAAGCCTTAATCTTCCGCTTTGTTCTACCTGACCATAAATCAACGAAAAAAAATAGAACACAACTCCATTATGGCCAACAGCTATATATAGATATAGATATAGATATATGTAGATTGTAGCTGCGGTTGTTTGAATCTACGCTCATTATTCAAACAGTTTCATTTTTTGAATGCTCTAATGAGCATTTTGTGGTCAGCACAATTGGGAACTTTTGGAATTACATATTTTCCATGCATCATTAGCCCGAGGTTTAGAGTTGTTGTTGAAACTGCGATTAGCTTCAAGTGCATAAGGTTAACGCTCATCGGACGAAACGATCCAACGCCAACTGGGCAAACAGTAGCTGATGAGTCCACAACAAATGAGAAGCGCCGAGAGAGGCCCATCCATATTAATTGAACTAACTGCAGCTAATCAAGGTCAGCTCATCAAATAATAGTTATTTTATTATACATTGCCATCAGCGATTTCATAGAGTATATACATATACACATATATATATGTGTATGTATATGTACAGATATAAATACATATTCTTGATCTGCTTTATGAGTCTGTTCAATTTGTGCAACTATATGTAAAAGTAGTATATCTGTTTATACTCTTTTAGAGAGTATTTTAGTCTTGCAATGCTTAAGGAAGGCAACTACGATCCTATAAGGTATATATTTCTGATCAGCATAGTCCGTCTGTGAGTCTGTTTCCATTTTCAAACTCATTATTTACCTAAGATAAACTAACTTAGTCTTAAAACTAGTTTGTTTAAACTTTGCCTGTATTAATATTCTTACTAAAGGTAATACATAGAGTGAAGCTGACCAGAACAGATGACTATATCATACAGCTGTCATAGGAACTATAAGTGGAGATATGAATTCTTGGATCAACACCTTTTTTGTTGTCTAAGTTCCTCGTTTTGATACTCTTCTCACATTTAGACAACAAATCTGCAATGTCGGACTACTATAACATATTGCTTTCATTCAATGTGGTCAGATTGATTCCGGTCTAAGAGAATAAAATAATGCCATCAATTTGTTTAAGAGTTTGGCTTCAGAGCAGCGGAATATGGAAAGTTGGAAATATTTTTCTGCTATTACTTGTATATATATTCATATTCCATACCAGAAAACATTTTCAAAATTTCTTTAAATTTGACTACATTTTCTCTGATGAAAATATCGCATATTTACCTATATTTTCCTGCTCTCCACACAACTCAGCTACTTCTAGTGCCAGAGACGAATATCTAGCAAAATATGCGCATAGCTCGATTGAGCTGCTGTCGTAATGCATCGATTTCCATTGGGAGTAACAAAGTTAAACGCAAACATCCGAAAAATTGAAATCAAAAAGCCGAAAACTAAAGTTTAAAATCATTTAGAAATGTTTTGCATTATAATTACGGCTATTATTTCGTAATGGGGTCATTAACATGTCACAATTCACCAAAAAACTACAACAAAAAAATACAAACACAAACCAAAAATAAACTTTGATCTATAATTAACGATAAAATGGGTTATAAAAAAATAAAAGCAACGAATGATAAGTGAAGAGTGATAAGAGAATGAGGTAAAGTGTTTAAGCACAACAAAACCAAGAAGAAACAGCAAATAAATTAATTGGAGAATGTGTTCTGGCGTCGAAGAGAGCCAAGAAGATTTCGCTAAAGATTTTCGCTTCAAATCTGATTTAGAACAACCATAAATTTTTCCAGCAGCTAATTGTGGTTTCTGTGGTGAGTTTGAAGAATGACTGCGGATTTGTAAAAAACCAAAAAAAATTCAAATAAAAAAACTAAAAAAAAAAAAACAACAAATCAATGCGTCAGCTGTGCCAAGCCAAGCGTGGTTTGAGTTGAGTGGCTGAACTGAGAGATACCCTGTAGTTGGGCTTGAAGTGGTCTTTAGATTATTTTTCAGATTGCCACAGATAATATTTATTTTTGTATATCATTTTCGGAACCGGAAACAGATACAAGTAGTTCAAGTTTTAATTTGTGTATTTATTTTCTCAACTTTCAAACTTTATCAAAACCATGCGGAGTTACTTAAAAAATGAAAAACTCTGGTTTTGAGTGGATCTCTCTACTAAAACTTCCATTTCTAGTCTGGAAATTAATATATGATAATATATAAACTTATATACAAATTTGATTTCGACTCTGGATTCAGTAAAATTAGCAAAATGAATAATAAATAAATATTTAATTTCAGATTCAATTTCTTCGCTCAATAAAACTCTCTGTGCACACTTGTAACATTTACAGGGTATTTGAAAAAGTGCCCCGAAGTTGATGTTGCTGTTGCTGCTGATTTTGTTGCACGTGCTGCTGTATATAAATTGGCATAGCTGGCTGCTCTCGAGGTTTAGAACATTTGCGGCAGTTGCCGAGCGCGTAACCCCCCAAAAAAAAAAGCATTTATTAATTTGTCGGATCATGGCTAACGCGCTGTTGGCCACGTTAATACAGGCAGCCGTTGTGGCATCAGCCAGCATTTTGCCATCAACATTTAACTACAATCAAAGTGATTTCTTTGCGCCGCCTAGCAGCGACTTGAGGCACAACGAGGAACTGCTGGAGCACTATGGCAAATTCATGCTGTCCACAATGAATCAGAGCGTTGATCCTTGCGAGAATTTCTACGAATATGCGTGCGGCAATTGGAAGGAGTCCTCGCTGCTAACCGATGAGGCAAAGAACTCCAGTCTGCTGCAGGCCATACAACAGCGTATCAATGGCGTAGTCCTGGACTATCTGCAGAACAGAACGGAGCAGGCGAGGAATGCCTCTTCGGCTGCGGCATGGAAGGCCAAGGAATTCTTTGGCAGCTGCGAGCAGATGAAGTCAAATATGTCCAGGGGATATGAGTTTCTCAAGCAGCAACAGGATGATCGTTTGAAGGCACAAAATATCAGTCTGGATTGGATCTATGTGAACTTCATGTCCAGCTACGAGTTGTTTCCACTGCTGCCGCTCAAGGTGCACTATAACACAGCAAAGCGGAAATTCGACATTGTAATCTCGCCACCCACAAAAGTGCTGGCCAACTACAATGAGGAGAAGTTGCTCAACCTGACGAAGGATCTGCAAATAACGGATGAGCTGCAGCGCAAGGAGTTCCTTGAACACTTTGCCAATCTCACCCAGTTCGAACGGAATCTGACCCAGTTGGCCAAGTCGAGGAATGAAACAGAGACACTCAGTCTGGGTGAGTTTCTGGTGCAGCACAAAGAGGATCGCTTAAACTGGACGCATTACTTTGAGGTGGCCTTCAATGGCAGCCAGCAGAGTCAGTGGCTGGTGCTCAACCAGCTGGAGCAGGTGGGGGAGCTGGTGCATCTGCTGGAGCAGAGTGACTTGCAGCTGTTGCGCTCCTATGTCCAGCATCGAGTGCTGCTCAAATTCTACTCGCTGTGGACGCAGCAGCAGAGTAGCAAGAATGCGAGCATACCCAACGATTGCCGGACTCTGACCGAGTCCTACTTCAACTATGCCCTGATGCCCTGGTTGATAGGGCATCTCTTCGATGCGGAGCGGCGAGCCGATGTCCTCGGCGTGGCCAAGGAAATTAAGGATACTTTCTACGAGCTGCTCGAGCACTACACCTGGTTGGATGAGGAGACCAGATCACAGGCCAAGACCAAGTTGTCCTCCATGGATTTCCTAGTGGGGTATACGGATGAGTACAAGCACGCCGCGGTGATTGATGCCGCTTACAGTGACCTCAATATGACAAAGGATTTCTTCGCGAATCTGGCCACACTCGAGGCGAACCGTGCTCGCATTCGGTTGAGATCGGTGGATAAGGCGCTGATACCCCAACTGATGCCGACGCGTACAGTGAACGCCTACTATGCGGAATTCCTCAATCAGGCCTTCGTCACAATCGGCCTGTCCCAGTGGCCCTTCTATCATCTTGGACTCCCCGAGGTGCTCAAGTATGCCGGCGTCGGCAACATTGTGGGCCATGAGATGGCTCACGGCTTCGACTCGTATTGCTATCAGTTCAACTACGATGGCAAGAAGGTCAACTGGTGGTCCGAGGCATCCTTGAGGAACTTCAAGGAACGCTATCGCTGCCTCGAGTCCCAATACAACAAGTTTATCCTGCTGGGCATTGCGACTAACGGTACTCTCACATCGGGCGACAATATAGCGGATAATGTGGGCACCCGCATGGCCTACTTTGCTTATAAGCGACACACCAAGAATAAGGCGTGGCTGGAGAAGCCATTCCGTAATGTGGACTTGAATAATAAGCAATTGTTCTTCTTGAAGTTTGCCCAGACTTGGTGCTCGGGTCGGGATACGGCGTCCAAGCTGAGAAGAATCAAGACGGATGTGCATGCCTATGAGGAGTTTAGGGTTGTGGGCACCCTCGGCAACATGGTCGAGTTCAGCGAGGCCTTCAACTGCAAACTGGGCACCGACATGAATCCCCTCAAGAAATGCGTCGTTTGGTAATAAAATATTTATGGAGGCTAAGCTAACTTGTGTGATTCTCTCAATGGGTTCCAGTTGATGGGTTTAATGATAAGAAATATCTCTTTGAGAATCATCTGAGCAATTGCCAATCTTTCCCGATCTTCTGCTCTATTTAATTTGTAAGCATTTCTTCAGCTTAGGCTTCTGTTCATGGAACAAAAGTTCAAGCTACAATTTTTGGATCTGCTTTGCCATGCGTATTCGTAAACATAAACATTTGTTGAATTTAATTCAATTTAAAGTTTCTTTTCTATTTTCAAGAATTTACTTATCTTTATCTTTGATCTGAAAGTGGCAGAAATCAATGCAAAGATTCCGCGAGATAAGAACGTTTACAAATCTGGTTTAGTGGGTTAATGCCTAATTAGGTCTCGGACATTGATGTTTGTATTTTAATAGATAATTAATATGCAATATCAATAACAAGTTAGAATGCTCCACTCGACACAGACAGACAGACAGAGGGACAGCGGGACGGAGGGACGGAGGGTCTCCCCTCAACACAGCTGTTAAATAAGTCGAAGTCTTGTTGAAATTAGCTTGTCCAGTAGAAAATTACGTTTTGGTTAATAAAATCTGTGGTTCTTAAGCGATTTTAATGAAATTTTAGCAGTTTATCTATAATGTATCCGGGTATATAATACATCAATAGGAAGGTCACGGAATTGTTTACAGAACGAAACAAATTTTGCTCACGAAATTGCGATAAATATTTCGTTTGTCAAGAAGTATATTAATTATTTTCTTTCCTCTTCTAACATTCTAAGTACACTTTATTTTTGACAATTAAAATAAGTCGATATATTTTTTCTTTCATAACTTAGTTTCTGTATTTCGATCTGCAAGATTAAGATTGCCGATAACAATTAAAATCGATCAGTCTTATTCTTTGGATACCCTCGAACAGCTGTTCAAATGGATTTTTTCATTATAAGTGTTTCGCTATCTATTTGTTCGATCTGAAAACATGCATTATAGCTTTGCAATAGTGTGCTTTATTGCTATCGTAAATCGATTTCTATCGATGAACGCTAAGCGAGTGTAGTTATCGATAAAATGAAATCAATTTGATCCGCTTACAATGTACTATCATATAAATGTCATATTTATTGTGCCCAGCTGTATTAATTATTGTCAGTTTATCTGTTTCTCGATATTAAATATTATTATTATTATTATTATAACTGAATAAAATGGCAAATAAGTTGCTAGCTGCGCAGCTGAAACCGTAAATCAGTTGCCACTTCTCAAAATTGCCAGCTGAAAACAAAAGATGAAAGGCAGCTCCTAAAACAGTCTTTCAACATTTTTAGTACAGCTGAAGACGATGATGATGATGATGATGATGATGATGATGATATATAGAATGTGAGCTAATTGATTTTAAGCAGAACCTGCAGAAGGCAATGGGTATTCTCAAAGTGGGCGTGTCCCGTAATATTTGTCTTTGACTTTGCGCCTGCGACACCTTTCTCATTACGAATTAATGGCATTTCAACAATAGCGAACAAAGGACACAGACAAAAGGGACAACAAAACAAAAGACAAGGTGCAGAAAGAGACCAAGAGAGAGAGAGAGAGATAGAGAGAAAGAGAGCAAGAGAGAGGAAGCTGAAAGAAAAACAGTTTTACTATCATTAGTCAGGTCTGCAGATCAACATCATCTTCGTACTGAGAAGCGGAGTCAGGAAGCGATTGCTGCTGCATACGAAATGAGCCCAGATCGCTCGTCCTTATTTGTTTAAGGATCTCGCTCCATTTGCTGCTATCTTTATGCATTTGTCTGTGTAACGGCTTTTCATGCATTTGTTATGGATTTGCGGCGCCAGGTCTCTGATTAGCCGGACTCTGTTCTAAACTAAGCAGGTAAATGGCTAAACCGATCCTTGCACACGCAGCAGGGGCAGGGGCAGGGGCAGGGGCATCGAGTGCGTGACTTGTCTGACTCTTGGCCATAATCTTCCTCCAGCAGCAGCAGCAGGTCATAAAATCAGCGCATTGTGCCATACATCATTAATTTTTACAGTTTTTCTTTTTGCTTTTTTGACTTTTTCAGCCCGAGAAAAATGCAAAAGTGTTTTTGCTATTTACCTACAGCATTGCTGGTTGCAGGTGGTCCTGTATCCTGCTCAGTTGCAAATCTTCAATTATATCTGAGTAGTTTCGATTTGATGAGCACTTTCCCACTTTATCTCATAATTGCATAGAGTTCTACGCACAAATTGCAGCCACAAATCGACAGGCAAATTAGCCAAAGTCGAATGCAACCATTTGTAATCTTCTAGAACCAAGTTCAAGACTCCACTCTCTTGTCTCTGTCTCCATCTCTCTCTCTCTCCCTCTCTCTGTATCTGTCTCTCTCTTTAGCTCAGGTGCGGTTCATTTATTTAATTTCATTTATGTAAACCACTCTGAACTGCGAGCAGGGCTTGTCTTTTAATATGAAAGGCGTACACCGCGTAATAAAAAATCAACTTGTGCTCTTCGGGTCTGAGTGGGAGCCGCTCCGCAGTAATCGACAGTCGCTGCGAATTAGGGTTGCCAGGTAGACAAACACATAAACACATTATATAGTTCAATAAATAAGATACAACTAACTGAAAGTAAATATTGAGTGAAAGAAGTGTAGAAGTACACAAATATATTTTTGACTCGGAAAACTAATACGGAAAAGTATGGGATATTTTTGACTTAGTAAACTATTTGAGATTGGTATAATCGAAGTCGTACTTTAAAATAAAGTCGGCGAACTCGACAACCCTTTTGTGGTTGGTCGACTATTGTATAAGCAACTTGCCAAAACCATGTTACCATAATTACATGCAGAAACTCTTGCCGCAGCTTAGCCAAAGTTCAGAGCGCGGCACACACTTCCACACACACACCCACACACACACACACACACAGGGAGTGTGTGGCTCATCATGTGTAGTGCAGCAGCAGTAGAAGCAGCAGCAGCAGCAGCAGAAATTGAACAAATGGGGCGGCACGGCAGAGATGTGGATTAGGAACAGGAACAGGAACGGGAACAGGAGGTGGGGACAGAGATAGAGTAGCGAAGAACTACCAAAACAGTTGCAGATGATGCGACTCCGAAAGCCACCGGAGCAAGCAACCAGCAACCAACCAGCAACCACCGGGTGGTGTTCATGGTGAATTATGAAAATCGTTGCGAAATTAAGTTAAGAACTTTTTGCAGGCAGACAAAGGTAAAAGGCAGAAGGCAGAAGGCAGAAGACAGCAGACAGCAGACAGCAGACAACAGACAGAAGACAGAAGACTCAAGAGCCACGAACCGTTTCTAGAGGATTCAGGCTTTTGCCTTTATTAAATGGAGATGATCAATTTAAATATTTTGTTGTTGTTGTTGTTGTTGTGCGTGTGCGCCTGACCCAGGTTTTTAAGATTGGAGCCGACTGCAATTCGCATCTTGATGCAGTTCACTTCTGCTCCACAGCTGGCTGCTGCTGCTGCTGTTGCTACTCTTTCTTTTGCTGCTCCTCCTTTGCCTCCTCCTCTTTCTTTGCCACCAGCTCCTCTGCTCCTCCCTTTCACCTCTTACTCCGATTTGTATAAAAAATGTGCTTCATTTTATTTGGTTGCTGCGCCGTCCGCCTTCGTTCAGGTAAACGCCCCACAAAATCATATAAAACAAGTGAAATCGATGCAGTTGCGAAAACAGTCTTCCGACTGCGAGATACTCTATTTTGGCAGTGTTAAGCTAGAGCTTGAATTAAGTGTGGAAGTGAGTCTATTGGTTTTGGGGAGTTACTATTTGTGGAGAGCAAGCAATTTATTTAAAGAAGGATATCAAATCATATTCAATTCCAATTTGATTCGAAAAGTTCTGGTAAAGTTGACAAATTTATTCCAAATTTGTTGTCTGTATTCGATTTCGTTGTGGAAAAATGCTGAATTTCAAGTTTTAGACTCATTAAATATAGTTCAACTCAGACAAAGCAGTTTTGCTTTAATGCCAACATCATTTCTCATCAAAACACAAATATACCCCATTCACAAATTACAAAGCAGGGTATCTAAAAAAAAATGCAATGCCGCCGAAAAAGCGGCAAGCAAATCGCATATGGATCGCTTTGTTGCATCTTCTGGCCTCGACTCGACTTTGTGGCTACTGCAAAGAGCCAAACTTCTGCTTCTTCTGCATTTTCGAGATATTTCCCCTCCAATTTATTTATTTTTTTTTGTTTTTTTTTTTTGCAAACGATTATCTAAATTGCATACGAAATTATTTTAATTAAAAATCTAATTTTGTTGCCGCCGTTTCCATTTGGGGAGCTCCTCCTCCGGTTTGCTAGAACTTGTTACTTAACATATTGCAGTCTTAGATCGATGGGAATTGCTGTCGATGGCCAGCCTGCCTTGGCTCTTGTGCATTGAACCCTTAATTTGGTGCGATTAAAATGATATTAGCCTGACTCTTCCATAGATGTGAGCAGAGTATCTTTGTATCTTTGTATCTTTGCTGCATATGTTGTTTGACCTTTGAAAAGGTTTCTCGAGCGAGGTGTGAAGACAAACGTCAGCTGTGCGCTCCTTTTATTTCTCATCCTTTTTGTTTTCCTCTGCTTCAAACGTGACCATTTCTACGCCATTTATTGATTAATGATCCATTATTGTGTTGGCCATATTTATGTATGCTACTTGGCCACTAATATTATACGTAGTGAAGTCCACTTGGTACTTATTCTAATAATTAACGCCTTTCCGGTTTGTCCTGGCGGTCTGAGTGGGTTTAACTGTGGCAGCAACTGTTGTAATATATATATATGTATATATATATATGTATATATATAGATTATGGTATATAAAATTCGAGTATTCCAGTCTGTCTCAGCTTGAAAAGCTGGGAACATATTCTTTCTTTATGCTGAAGGCTGTACAAACAAATGTCAAAGTTGATTTGATCGAATAACTATACTCAAAAAGTTATCATTCGAAAAATTGAGCGAAGGATGAGTTTTGTTGATCAAGATATCAAAAGCAAACTCAGTAAACATATGAGATATATTCTGTTCCCAACTTTGCCTTAAATATCAGTTTTTGCTTGTTTAATATTTGAAATTATCTTGAGTTAGCTATGGCTATAGGTGTCTGTCTGTCTGCTCGGCATACATGCAGCTAGAGACTTGAAACTTGCAATATATATATAAGTCTAGTGCCACATCCATTGGGAACTAGGAAATCGATCAAATTCTTAAATTATAACATTTGGTAGTCAAATTCTAATAATCCCCCACAAAAAGTAGTACATAATAAAAGGATAGTTCCACTTCCGTTATCACAAATTAGAGAAACCCATTGCACCCATTGGGCGCTAGGAAATCGATAGAATCGATATATTTTAGGTTAATTTACAAAGTGTTGGCCTCAATTTGAATATTCCCTTAAAAAACTGGTAATAAAATGTATCTAGAAATAACATTCGATAACATTGATAAATTTAAAGGCTAGATTCAAATTTGGAGATAAGATAACAAAACTTGGGAAGTAGATTCTAATGATAATTCTAAAATTGAGCCTAGTCGATTGATAACATCGATGAAATTGAAGAGAAGTCCAAATTTGTGGGGTAGATTACAAAATTTGGAAAGTGGATTCTAATAATCAAAGACTGCAAGTAAATGAAAATTGAATCAGCAAAATCTTTAAGTTGATTCAATAAATTCAATTCAATGCTCAAGGCAGACAAGAGTGCGTTGCACCTGGCTTCAGCTGTTAACAGAGCATGGCGCAGTCGGTTACGCTGCCCTCGCCTGTTGTTCACACATTATAAACAGATCTGCAGCTGACAAGCTGAGATGCTGAGGCTAATAATAATTGAAATGGTACGCAATCAACCACCAACCGATGCATAAAATTTAAATAAATGTTTGATTTGAATTTAATTGCAAGCAGAGTTAAGTTGAGCTGAGTTGAGTTGAGTTCAATTCGGAGTTGAGCTCAACTCGCTCGCATTGCTGATTGAATATAAATCAAAACTGGCAGCACATCATCAACATCATGAGCAGCAGCAGCAGCAAAAGCAGCAACAGCAGCAGCAGCAACCACATTGAGTATAAAAGAATAGAAGCCTATCGGATGATCAAAGGGATGCGCTAATCACACGCTGCGCCAAATAGGATCTAATTTCCCCCCAACCCCACATCCCCTACCCCCTTCCCCCTTAACTTATTCAAAAGAGGCAAATGCAATGGGATATAGAGAGATCAGCGGCTAAAGAAAATAATGTATCTGACGGATATCTCTCTCTGCCTGCATTCAAATTTTGCGCAGCGCAGCGAAGATAAATGATGAAGGAAAATCATTTGGGAAAACAGGTAGTGAAAATGCTAAGGGGGTTACAGCTAGACAGAGACAGAGACAGAGAGAGAGAGAGAGAGAGAGAGAGATAGTGAGCAACAGGTACGATTTGAATTTGGACAAGTAATTAAGCGCAACAATGGATTTATTGAGTTTTCCAGCGGCTTTCCATCATAATCTTCTGCTTCCCCTGCGTTTGTAGTTAAACGTCGAGTTTGATCTGCGGTTCGACTGAGTCCACAATTAGTTGTCTCCCCCCCACTCCCCCTCTACACTCCGCTCCATACACACACAGTTGCCCCTTCAGCAGCAGTTGCAATTATCATAATTATTTTCATTCATGCAGCGATCAGCTTCAGATACGCATTCGAGTTTTGAGTTTGAGTTTGAGTTTTCAGTTTGAGCATCGCCAGATGCTTTGCTTTAGATACGTTTCAGATATAGTCAGTCTGTCCCGTGTCTTGTGTCTTCTGTGTCTGTCTCGATCTTGATCTGATCTTTCAATGAAATTGTTGTTCTTTGCCCACTTCTCTGACATTTCCCTTTGGAGTTTAACGCCGTGCGTTTCCTTTGTGCCTCCTCAGGATGTGGCTGCATGCGCATTTCTTTTTCTTTATCTATTTCTATTTGTTTTTTAGTTTTTCTGCTGTTTTTTTGTTGTTGTCTATCTTTGCATTTCCTGCACTTGCTTAACTGCTGCACTTGTAGGAAGGGAAATTGCTCAGCCTATAACTAATAGTAGATTTGTCAAAACTAAATTGATTTGCAAAAGCAGCTTAACATTTAGTTCAAAATAAACATTATTATTTTGGTAAATGTTAAAAATAAACTAATTAAAACTTAGTTAAGAAAATACTGAATAAATACTGAAGATATGTAGACATTGAAAAATGGGACAACTGTTAAAATATTTGTATTATAAAGTTTAAATTAAATTAATCACACAAGAGGCAGTCAAAATAACAGCTGTGAAATGGAAGTGAAGATCTTTCCCTGGTTGTAAATAATAATTTCAAAAACGAAACGAAACGAATTCAAAACAGACTAAAACTATTAAACTGTAAGACTCGAAAGTATCTACGTCTTTGCTGAGGATCAGATCACTATATATATATATATATATATATATATATACACCTGATATATGAACTATTGTTTGAAAGTTGAGGTTCTTCTATGAATAACTTTTTGTCTTGCAAAACTGCGAAAATAATCTGCCACTATATCATATAGATATTATGGGAATAATCGATAGGTTTCTGAAATTTGTAACAAAATGTATTGGTCGCCAGTTTGACTTCGCTCTGTAAGGGTATTTTATAGTTATAGGCTTTCTTTCCAGTTTGTTGTAATATTTTAATTGACAATTAAGCAATAAAATGATGTTCTCATATTCGACTGGTGTTTGAATCGTTTGCGCCTTTGGGTAATTAATTGCTTATTATTGCTGCAACTGCAAGTTGCAACTGCAACTGCAACTGTATCTTTGTGTGCATCGGCAGCTTTATCTTTATGTGCGTATCTGTGCCTGTGCAGTTGTTGCATCTGCAGCGTGGCGCCACTGCTGCAAGCTGTTGTCGTTTCGCATGTTTCGCATGTTTCGCATGTTTCCCATGACCAAACTGACAACTGGCAACTGAAAAACTCGACTCTCAGCAGAAGGACTTAAAAAACAGTGACATTTGCTGCACATTTAAAGCAAATTATTGTGAGTTGGCCAATGATAATGATGCCCATGAGCCAAGTTAGTAGCGCAACAATAAACAAAAAACCAAAAAACTGAAAATAAAAAAATATTCATCTAACAGCAAAACAAACGAAAAATGTTTCAGTCAAGTTTCGTTTCGTTAAATTGCTCACAATTTCCGGTCGCGTGTTGATATATCTCTCTTGAGTCTTTGTCTGCTTCTTCTCTTTAGCATACCCTATAGCCATTAAGTAATGAGTAAAAGGGGGATGCTGCAGCTATGCAATGTATGTAACGAGGCAAGCATTTGTTTTGTTGAACAGCAACAGAGACAATCAGAATGTGTGAATTTTGAGCATTAATTCCTTAATATCTGATATATCTGAATACAGCTTACTTCGTTATGAATTATCGATAAAAATCGATTGGCAATCGGCAATTTAGGAATGGAAATCGGTAAACACTGATAACTATTGAAGGTATAAGTTTAATCAATCGATAAGCTTTGGTCACTGAATAGTATCGATAAAAATCGATTATTCAAGACAAGCTTAAAAAAAATCAATTAATTGTAATCAATTTTGAACAACAGAATTCAAGTTTGATAGAAATACAACTGGGAAAATATTAATGTGTTGAAGGAAGAACAAGATCAATGTAAAATATGCAATTTATTCTAGGTAAGCAATTACGTGCAGGGTATTCTGCTAGTCGAGCTTACACCATCTTTGCTCTTTTTTCATATTTTTTTTTCAACATTGTTTTACATTAAATTTGTGGATAATTGCGGCACTTAAAGACGCTTCGTTTAAGCTGTTGTTTGCTTTGTTTTGCTTTGTTTTGTCGTTTTGCATGTCAGCAGCGCATTTCCTTTAGGAAATGGATTTGAATATGAAGATGAATGTGGATCAGAGTTGATTTAAATAGTAAATATATTTATGGGAGGGGGCTGCACAGCAATTTCTGGTCTTTAAACACAATTGAGGTCACGTGTGTGTGTGTGGAGGGAAGGGAAGGGCAGCGTCAGAGAGATCATAAAAATGGGCATTGCCGGCAATTTCAATAATCGAAAGAAAACAAGATGTTTCCAGCAGCAGCAGCAGCAGCAGCAGCAGGAGCAGCAGCAGGAGCAGCAGCAGCCCCTTGAGCAACAGGACAATTTCAGCACCCTTTTTTACCCCCTTTTATTTTTTTCACTTCTGTTTTTTTGGGTCGCGGTTAAGATGGATGAAGTGTTTGACAACCCTTTCAATCTTCATAAATGTTGGCCAGGCGTCGATTGTGCACATCTCTCCCTCTCTTACTCTTCCACTCTCTCTCTCTCTCTCTCTCTCTTTCTCATACACACTGTCTGTCTGTACTTTAGCAATATTAGCCAGCTTGTCCCTTGTGTCACATCGTTTCTGGGTTCTATCAAGATGATGACGTCGTCGACCTTTTGCCTTTTTCTTCAAGGGTTTCGACAGCAATAAAAAAATGGAAAAAAAGTTGAAGAGGAGAGGAGAGAAACCCAACTGAAATCTGTTTAAACGCATAAAAAATTGAAAATCTCATAAGCATGCGTTTGGCACACGAGTTCAAAGGGGTTAAGGCCATGAAAAATGGCAATGTTGTTGTTAACACATTGTAAATACCTCGTTTTTCACTTAACGGGTTTTTAACTACATATGTATATATACATATATGTATTTGATGCTCTACGAAATGGGGCTGCCACACACATTGACTGGGGAGAACTTTCATTTCGGTTTGCACAAGCTATGAAAATCTTTTTTGTAGTTGTTGAAGTAATTTAAGTTTAGCTTAACATTGAGGCAAGATTTTTATCGACATTTTCTTGGATCTTCATAAAAATCGATTAACTATTGTTTTTGAAAAAAATAGTAGTCAAGTTTGGAAGGAATACTTCTCGGCAAAATATGGATAAATATAAATGTAGAATGTGCCTTCGGATCGGTTAAGAACTCTTGAAGTTGCACCAGAAATCGGAGTTCGACATTTCTATGGTTAAGAATATGACAGAAGCTTCCATCCTAAATTATTTACAGTTCTAGGGAAGATATTCTTTATCTTTCCCTCGTATAGAAATACAAATCAGTTCCATCAACTGGTTCTTAGAAAATATTTTAATCGGTATAGCTGCGATTCTTGACAAAGTTATATAAATATTTTGGAGTTCATTTATCATTCCAAAAATATATACATAAATATATATATATATGTATATATATATATATATATATATAATATAATATATAATATGTAAAAACTTGTGTGCAACTTACCCGAATGTTTGTTGTTGTTAGCCATGTGGCCGTTAATATTGCTGCCACAAATATTGTAGTTGCTGTTTTGATAGTGGTTGTTGTTGCTGCTGCTGTTATTGTTGTTGTTGTTGTGGTTGTTGTTGCTGCTGCCTCTATGCTCCGTTGGCTCCATGAACTCCTGCTTGACTTGGATGTGCGGCTGTCGTAGGAGGATTTGCTCAAATGGATTTTGGCTGACCGTCCGCTTGTTGTTGCTGTTGTGAGTGTTGTTGCTGTAGTTGTTGTTGTTGTTGTTGTGCTTTGAGTTAAAGCCATTCAAATGTGCCACGTAAGCGGCATAATTAAGAGATGCGGCAACATTGGCTGCAGCAGCGCCTGCTGCCAGTTGATCATTGACTGCAGTCGGTTGGCGAGCAACGCCTTTGCCAGTAATTTGAACATTAACACCTGTAGTTGTTGTTGTTGTTGCTGTTGTTGTTGCTGCAGCAGTGATTGCTGCTGCAGGCAACGTTGTCTTTGCTGCTGCTGTCTCCAGCAACAACATTGCTGTTGCTGCCTCTGCTGGCTGCAAGTGTTGACGATGGGAATTATTGTGTTGCTGCTGCTGCTGGTGTTGTTGTTGCTGCTGTTGTTGTTGTTGTTGCTGGTGCAGCAATAATGACATTGTTGTTGTTGCTGCTGTTGCCTGGCGCAGTTCGTCAGCAGCAAATTGCGTCGCTTTGATTTATGACGCTGCTGTTGCTGTTGCTGCTGCTGCTGCTGCTGCTGCTGCCACAAACTTGTTGCTGCTGCCTCAGATTATGATATTGACCCATGCACCAGCGGCTATTATTTCCTGGGCAAGTGTTGCTGTTGTTGCTGCTGCTGCTGCTGCTGCTGCTGTAAATGGTTGATAATTAAAAATGTCTTTTTTTTGCCGTGCTGGGCTGCTTGTCAGCTGGCTGCTGAAAGCTTAATTTGCTGTTAAGTGCTTTTTAAAATGTTGTTATTAAAAAAAGCGAGAGAAAAATGGCAGTTGCATCTGGCAGCAGCCCTTCAAGTTAGCTTCTTCACAGCCTAGGCTAGTTACACTCAGACAAAAACAATGCATTTTAGAAATTCGCCAAGGATAACCCCTTATTTAGAAAGCATATATAAAAAAATCTGGACTTATCTTCTCTTAAGACAGCCAAAATCTAAGCTCTAATATGAAAGCCGAGCCAGTAAATTTCAATACTTTTTTTTTCTGAATCTTAGAAAGGATTTTCTTTAAGAAAATTTCGGGCAAGGCTTTCTAATTTTTAGAAATTTGTTTTCTTATATTTTGAATATTTTTCAAAGAACAAGAAAACTCTCTAGTTTTCCGAGCGATTTTCTAGAATTAGTGGGTAAGTTTTTGCTGAGTGTAGCCGCATCTCTTGCTCTGCTACTGCTGCTCTCTCTGTCTGGCCTTGGCGGACTCTATCATTTGGTTTGCTTTGGCGATTTTAGTGGCACGATAACAGCAAATTAATTGATTTGCCGTCTATAACACTTGTGGCACAGCCCCAACTCCACCCGCCCCAAACCCTAGGAAAAACTAAGAAAATAAAGGGTGCGCCCTATCGAGTAGTAGTGGTATTCCCGTGACCACCAGTGTGACTAATTCACAGGTGTCTTTCCACTCGGCATTTTGAACAACAATTGCGTCTGATCGTTGAGTTTCCAATGAATTTATGGCGGAAGTTTGCATAGCACTATAATATTATCATAAATAGGGCAAATTTACAATTTACGATTATCAACAGGAACAGGTTGCTTAAGCATTTGAAAATGACTTGTAACTTTATCAATTGGCTGATAACAAAATGAGTTTCAGTAATTTAAATAGACGTCAGCGATGACTTTGTGAAGTTATGATTATGTAAGTGTGACTAAAAACTTGGGAGCATGATTAGCTTGGGTCGAACACTGAGTAAAGGTTTACTAATTAACTGTTGTGTAAGAAAGTAGCAGTCGAGAAAGCTCGACTAGAAGGTGTTCGGAACTCAAGATCTAAAAGTTGAGCATAGTAATATATCCACAACCCAGATCACCTACAAATCAAACGCAACAATTATTCATATCGAACTCAAACCATAAATCCATTTAATATATTATATATATAAAAGATAAGCCTATTTCGATTTATATTTCTCTGATAATAATCATCGGCTTAAGATGCTTTTCTCTCTCCTCCCTTGCTGACCGTGTGCACAATATATCAATATCAAAAATGTGTGTTTTATAGCTATCGGAAATCGATTTGTATCGATTATTGTGTAACAGAGCAGTATAAGTAAAATAAAGTCCCTAGTTCTAATAGGCTTGGAAATTGTCTTTTTTATGCAAAGGGATAGACGTACTTGGCTAGATCGATTCGATCGATTTTCATCTAGATAGAGACTATATCTATATATATACATATCTATATCTGCTGCCTTTTACATACTTAAACCCCTTTTACACATTTTCAATGAGTTCAAGTCATAAAAAGAACAATACTTGTTAATTTCCTGGAAAGCCCGTTTTCTAATCAAAGAAAAACGAAAAGAAAAAGGAAAAGGAAAAGGAAAAACTAAAAATAACTGTTTCATATGTGCATTATGCAAACAAACGCAACGTTGACAAACAGTTAAAACGAAGCGCGTTGAAACCAAATTGTTGTAAATTGAAAACAAATTGAAGTCAATGCGATAAGAACTAAGATATCTATAGATATATATATATATATAAATAAATATACATATATATGTGTGTGCGTGTGAAATCAAAGGAAATGGAAAATTAAACGACAGCGTCTATTGATGTTTGACGATCAAAAGCGGACCCCATCCCCAACCCCCCCACAAAAGTTGACATTTCGACAAACAATTTTGATTAGATAAGCGAAAGTGCAACGAGTTGTCTTCTCTCTGCTGGCCTATGGAAATATTGTCCAAAGGGGGCGGCATTTACATACACCTGTCGAGAGGGGGGATGGAGGGGGAGTGGCAGGTGGGCAACATTATTAATGGCACTTGTAAACAAATCGATTGACAGCGCAAATTGCTCGCAAAGTGCCTCATTCTTGCTTGATTCTTATCAAACAAATATGGTTGGGTGAGTGGGAAGAGTGCGGGTGGGAGGGGTAGGGGGACAACAGCATTATGTACTTTGCATGTCTGAAAGAGCGAGGGAGTAATATTTTGTTTTTAGAAGCCGCCCTGCACTTCAAAGCCAAAGAAACCGACAAATTGTTGCAAGATTTTGCTGACTTTTTACTTCAATTTACAGCTATTTTTAATAATAAAATTGCTTATTTTTGCTTTGTTTATGTTAAATTCTGTGCTAGTGTTGGACAAGTGTCAAAAGCACCAACCCCCTCCGCAGCCGCTCTACACTCTTAACCTAGTTTGTGCTGATAAGTACCGTTATTTTTGGACTGCTTCGATTTCTTTTTATCTTGTTTTAAATTGAAACACAGACGACACTTTTGATTTGGTTAACGGTTAAAATAGATACACACACACACACACACATAGTTAATTTCTGAGCACTGTTTTCATAATTGTTCAACACTTGCGAGTTGTAAAGATAACGGTTTCTGCTTCTTCTTGGGTTCGTTGTGATTTATTGTTCGATTGCAGAACTTTGACTCGCAGCAGAGTTCAAAATGTGTGAATTATGCCAATTTAAAAATAATTATTGCAGTGTAATCAAGGCATAAAAACTTTTACGAAAGATGCGTGAAATGTTATGCAATTTAGTTAATCAAGATAGTATAATTATAGAGGTGTTGTTCACCTTTAAGATATGCGAATCTATGATTACAGACTAAAAAGTTATTCGATTCATTTGGTTGCTATATATCGTTATATCGGTTCTGATTACTTATTCTGTTTATTTATAACAGATTTTTTCGAAGAAAATATATATCTTGTTTTGCAATAGGTTTTCTACAGATACTCGTTGCATATGCATATATTTCGATCACTTAAAATAAAAATTTGTTATTTAAAATAATATCTGTTTAATATTGACAGCATATCTTTCAAGTCAATTACTAAATTGAATATGTATGTATTATATATACAAGATAAAGCTATAGATCTCTATAGAAATTGATATTGCATATTTATTTAGCTACTTTTAGCTAGTCACTGCAAATAAATAATTAAACAGCATTTTGATTGAGAACTTTGAATAAAATCATTTAGTTGTTCACCATCACTGATTTTTGATTGATATTGATATTGATTATGCAATCATAAATATTGTATTACTAAATTTATAATGAGTTCTAATTGGACTTATCTAAGATTGGTCGAATTAAGTTGCAATTACAATAATTGATCAATGATCAACCAAATTAATAGTTAATTTCAATTAATTCGAGGCAAGTAAACTCTTTTGAAGCACTTGTTGTCACTTAAATACACACACCCACACACCCATACACGCACACACGCACACACACACATACACACACATGAAGCTCATTAACAGTAAAAATGTATCATAAACACGACAGGAAAAATGTCAACAAGAAATGCAATCGCTGTGAAAATATCTATCGATAGATCTTTGAGCGAAGGCGTCGAAAGCAAAGCTCCTTTGAAAGCACACACACACACACACACACACACACACATAAATAAACACTTACACGCGTTGATCGCTTAGCCGCACCTTTTCGAATTCGACTTCAACTTCAACTTCGAATTCGGATTTAATTTAATTGTTTGTTTTCGGCTTAAATTTAATTGCAATGGCGTCGCTGCTGCTGCTGCTGCAGTTTTTGTTGTTGTTGTTGTTATTGTTATTTTTTTTCACGCCTTCTGCTGCTGCTGCAACAACAACAGCTGGGAGCGAGACACGCTTTTTGATTGACTTCCGACAAACGACTGACTTAAAAAAAAGCGCCACAAGATATGAGCAAAAAAAAATAAAACAGTTAAAATGGGGGGAAAATAAAGCGACGGCGACGTCCACAAAATGTCAAAGCGAACAGCAACTGAAAAAAAAGTAGATGATGTTGCGGCAGCGCAGCAGCAGCAGCGTGTCTGTGAGTGTGAGTGTGAGTGTGAGAGCTTTTCGCTCTGCCAGCAGGTGGCTCTGGGCCGTTGTTAGCGACTGCAACGGGGACTGCGACTGCGACGCTTTGGACTTGGCTTTGGAGATTCGCTGGCGTTTTGGGAGTTGGGCGTCGCTTTTGCAGCTGCTGCGCTGCTGCTGATACTTTTTTTCTCTGCTTTTTTCAGGTTTCTTGGCACGAGGTTTTAAAACCAAAAGCGTGTATTGTGTGGGTGGTCAGTGTGCGTGTGTGGGTGTGCATGTGTGTGTGTGTGTCTTATCGGATTTGAAATTGTATATATGTATGGAGCGCTTTGTGGCCAATGGGGACGAGGAGCGGACTTTTAACTTGATTTGCAGTCTCCTTTTATATATTCCAATTTGATTCTCTTTCCATAGGTGCCAATAAAATGTATTTGCAACTAAATCAAATTTGAAATGAGCAAATTCATTCATGATTTGAATGATTTGTGTGTAGCTGACGTAGCTTCAAATTTCAAATTGTATTTATTATATTTGTGGTATTTCATCATTTTTGTGGCTTTTCAGATGGATTTCAAAAGTTATTTAAGTTTTGAACTTCTGCAGAAATTTCAACTCTGTAAAGCTCTATATCCTAAAAGAGTGTTGAAATACAGCTCTTTAAGATCTCTTAAAGATATCTTTGAGATATTCTATTTATTTGAAATATTTTTCAAAAATGTCTCAAAACTATTGCGTATACGTCACATATAATTTCATATTTATTTGTTGTTATTTTTGATTAAGTTTATTAATCAAAAATAAGTAAAAAAAATGAGTGTGTGTGTGTGTGTTTGAGTGCAACAAACAATACAAAAATTGTCACTTGACATCTGTCCAATCAGAAAAAAGCTAAACTTCAACTGCAACTCAAGTTGAATAAAAACAGCGAAAGACCAAAAAAAAAAACAGAACCCAGAAAGAATTGACAGATTGAAGGATTGGCGAATTGATGCAGAAACGCGAATTATTCGCTGCCTGTCACAAAACCGAATGTCAAACAAAACATCAAAAAAACAAAAACAGCAGCAGTAGAAGAAGAAGAAGCAGAAGCAGTGGAGCAGCAGCAGCAGCAGCAGCAGCAGCGACGTCAACAGAAGCCAATGGCAGCCGCAGCGGCGTTAAACGCATAAATTAAAATAATTACAGAGCAGCAGCAGATTTCAATGCTGTTATTGTTGCTGCAGTTGTCACACACACACACACACACGCACACACACACGTACGCACGCACAGAGATAAGGCAAAAAAAGCGCGCGCGTCGCGTCAACTTTTGCGCGTATTTGTTTGCTGCTGCTGCGTTAGTTGCAACTGCCACATGCAGCAGCCAAAGCCAAGGATTTTTGCACTTGCGTTCCACACAGACACACACACATACACAATGCAGTCGTTGATTTTATTCAAAATGGTTTGTTTATGCTTCAACAGCAGCTGGGGAAATGCGCGCGCTCTTTCTCTCTCTCACACACACTTACAAGCTTGCTTGGGCAGCCAATGGCATTTGGCGCTTTGGCGGCGCATGTGCTTGGCGCTCTCTCTCTCTCGCTCGCTCGCTCGCTCTCTGACGCTGTGTTGCGCGCTCAGCTCCGCCGAATTCGCCGTCTGCTTTGAATTCGCCTCGCAGCATCAGCTTTGGCGTTTTTTTTAGTCTACCTTTGCCTTTTGCTAATTTCCGTTCATTAAAGTTGCCTTTAGCGGCAGCGACGTCAACGTCGACGGCGTCGTCGGCTTCGTCTCGTGCACTATTTTAACCATTGTCGCTCTGGTTACGCCCCCCACCCCCGCCCGAGCTTAAAGCTCGCGCTTTGCTTTTATTTTTGGTGTAATTTCTTCAAGCTTTAATTTCATTGATTAGCAAAAATCGTCTGCGCTTCTTCTTCCTCTTCTTCTTCAACATCTTGTTGCTGCTGCTGTTTAGTTTTTTTTTGTCCTGCGTCTGTCTGTGTGTATGTCGTTGTATGTTTGTGTGTGTGTGTGTGTGTTGCCTTTTATTTGTAGTTTAGCTGCCAAAAATGTAACTGTTTATTTTATTGATGTTGTTGTTTCTGCTGCTTCTTTGGCTCTCTGCATTAAGCATTTGAGCGCTTAAGTCTTCTGCGTATTTTTCGCGTCTTCCTTCTTAAATTAACTAATCGATTGGAATTCTAGTTTCTGTTGTCCTTTCTTCTTCTTCACATATTTAAGAGCAGCAGCAGCAGCAGCAGCAGCAGCAGCAGCAGCAGCAGCAGCAGCAGCAGCAGCAGCAGCAGCAGCAGCAGCAGCAGCAGCAGAAGAAGAAGCAGCAGCTGAAATAGTTGCTTAAGTTGTGCGATTAAATCTGAGTTTGAGTTTGGGTGTGGGAAAATGTCTTTAGTGTTGAATAAGAGAGGAAAAAGTGTCGAAGATGGGGCAGGAATAGTAAGGCTTTAAGTTGTAGGAAAAGTAAAAGATAAACTAGGTAAATAAAATTATTCTTGGATGGTATCAGTGCAATATTATTATTATTATTATTATTATTATTATTTATTACAGTGTCACATTAAACTGGATTGGCTTTGGGGTGTTTCTTAGCAAATCTATTTATTTAAAGTCAAGTTCCTTTGATATTTCATTCATTTGCAATCCAAATATTTGTATATCCTGAGCCCATGGAAAATGGGTAGAAGTAAGTAAGAAAGAAGAAGAAGTAACCGCCATAGGGTCCACTTCAATTTTGGCTTATGTCAAGAGAAATCGATGTTGAAGACCACTTCACAGTCTGCCAAAGCTCGAAAACAAACTTTGAATTAACCTGGGGAAACAATCCTTAGATCTTCTCAACACGAATTCTGAATCAACATGAAAAATGAAGTCGATTTAACATTATCCATCTCTCTGCTTGTATCAACAAGTCGATATCAGAGACCTTATGAGCTCTCATATACCAGAGGCAGATCAAATGTATTTCATTTGATCGATAACTGCCTTGGCGAATATCGATATCCTTTGAAAGATACACAAATCTATCAACTTATATAATATACGTAGACATATTATTGAGAAACGGTAAGTATTTCATTAAGATTGAATAAGAATAAATAAAAATAAGAATTTGTTAACTGAAACATATTTTCATAATGGATAAACTATTATCTGTCATCCTATATCTATCTGTCTACTATATCCTAGATGAATATTCTCAACTAACGTAGATTTGAATACACTCAAATCATTTTCTCTCAGTTGAGTTCTCTCTTGACTTCAGTATTCCCAATTTTCTCTTTATGCATTTTTGGCAATTATCCATTTATTTGACCTCTTATCAATTCATTCAATCTTTAACCTCCTTTTGCCCATTTATCCCCTTCCCCTTCCCAAAATAGAAAATACAAATTTCATTAAAACTTTCATTGTGTGTGTACCGTACATCACCCACACCCTCTGCTCACCCCCATTTAAAGAAAAAAGCCTCAACACAACAAAAACCGCCCCAAAAAGTTTTAAGCGTATTTTTAGCATATACGCAGTGCGTTAGAAAGAGACAGCATCTGGTTCTTTAAAAAAAAGCCTTTTAAATAGAATTTCAGCATTTGACTATATGCAGAGCGTGCCATGCCTTTGTCTCGCTCACACACTCGCTATTTCTCGCACACAAAAGGTTGTTTTGCCATCATCTTTTATGTGTGTTGGGGGTGGTGTGGTTGTGTGTGGCACCTAACTTAAGTTATGGCAAACTTTGAGAATTTTTCCAACTTTTTTTTTATATATTTTCCTACTTTCTTCTTTTTTTTATATTTTTTTTATATATTTATACATATTGCAAGCATTTCCTGTCTCTTTTTATTTACATTACGCTCGGGACATAAACGACATAAAAAGTGCCCCATGTGTGTGTGTGTGTGTGTGTGTACGAATGTGAGTGTGTGTGTGTGTGAATACAATGCCATATAAGGAAAGCCGAGCGCCGTTTGCCGTGTGTTTCCCACTGCTTGTGTGGGTGTCTGGGCATTTTCCAACTTTTCTTTTTTCTTTTTCTACATATTTTTTTTTTTTTACATATTTATTTTTCGCTTTGTGACTTTTCATTTTTCATATGTTGACTGCCCCGCACACACACACACACACATACATGCACACTCCTCTGCCTTTTCTCTCTTTCTCTCGCTCTCTTTCTCTCTCTCTCTCTCTCTCTCTGCTTTGGTTCCTCCTCGCATTCCTCTTTGCTCCACAAGTGAATGGCTTTTGCATTGTAAAATGTTGCATACATTTTCCTCTATTTTGCCTTTTGTGAGCGCTGCGTAGGTGTGTGTGTGTGTGTGTGCGTATATATGATTATACATATATGCTGTCCAAATCTGTGTACTTCAGCATATATATATAGATATATATAGGTATATAATGTCGACAATTCGCCAACGAGTGCGAGTGAAACGAGGCAAGTTTTCCTTTCGGCAACTTTGGCTCGGGGCATGGGGCTTTCTGGGGCTGCTCCTCCGTACGGTATATTTTAAAATTTATGAAAAATAATATTTTCCATCTCTACACACGCACACACACAGAGGAGTGTGCAGGGCGCACAATCAGAATACAATGGCTGCTGCTTGCTGCTTGGGGGCAACATTGAAAACTAGGCGCACTTAGGGATGAGGGAGTTAGGGAGTTCTGGAAAGGACGGGGTTGGTAGGGGTAGCTATAGCACACACATTGTCTTGGCTTTACTCGCATTTACGTATACACACATTCACACACACACACAGAAATTCACAGGAGACTTGAAGCAGTTGCAAGCAGAAGATGCTGCTAAAAACAGGGTTGTCAAACTTAAGGAAGAAATAAATATATTCTTTTTTTAAATTATTACAAAGCATCTTACACATTAGCAACGATTATAGAATTATATCTCTGGAGCTGTATCTCTGCAGTCTTTGCTATTATAGCTATCATATCAGAAAATATGATGGTAATCAAGATAGCAGACAGGCTAGAAGGACAGGACATTGTGTACTAAGAAGTCAAGGAATTAAACTAGTTACAATCTGTTGATTTTTTGAGAATGAGAAGGAACCCTCAAAGCATACAAGCACAAAACATTTAGTCTTATCGGAGAATTGAGATATTTCTCAACTCGACTTAAAATATAGAAACCCTAAGCCCAACAAGGATGTTTGCATTACTTTAAGAATCAGGTTAGATAAACGAAGTTAAGCCTTCATTTATTTTAAACTGTTAATAATAATAATAAGAACTTATTATTCCTTAAATATGACTAAATTACTATCCTGAGTAACATCGCTAAGCATACAATAAATCGTATTATATACTCCGGGATAATGCCTATTAGAACTCTAGCTGTGCAACACTTAAAAAAGGGTTAGCAATGCGAAAATATTATGCAAAAATAATTATGGCTACAAGTTTAATAACTATATTAAACTTTAGGTCTCACCATAATGCATAAATATTAACTACGAATAACTGTAATTTGATCTATAACTAAGTATTTATTTTATAATTTTTACATATTTCATTTTCGCAAATTTTTATTTTATTAAACTTGTATGCGACAACTCTGGCGCTCTCAAGTCAAAACCGTTTCCATTATGATAATGTAAGTGCACAATTTACCAACTTGAATGCACGACTCGCACACACCCACGCACACACAGACACACACACACTCGCACACACAGACACACACACGCTCGCACACACACATTGTATGTGTGTAGAGGGATACAAAGTGCAAGAAGAGAGCGCTTTGGCTAAAATTTTCATATCCTGCACATGAACATGAAAAACTGCACAAATTGCAGAAAATGTTGCAAAACGACGTGGCACACACAAGTGGCATGCAAGCATGCTTGTGTCTGAGTGTGTGTGCAACAAACAGTGCAAGTAGTGGTGCTGGAGGAGAACGGGAGAGAGACCAGAAGAACACATAAAATACGATAACTGTGCAGCCAAAGTGCTACATATGAAAGGTATTTCTTGCTAGCTTGTCTAACGCTGCGACATACCACCAATCCCAACCCCAACCCCAACCCCCAGGTAGTCCCTGCACCCCCAACCCTACACTCAGCAAAAAATCTAGCTGAATTTTAGAAGTTCACCTAGGAAACACCTCAGCGCATTGTTCAGAGAGAACATTGCCAAAAATCAGGATTTTTCTTTTATTCATTTCAGTTGAAAGTTTATCTTAAACGAAGCAAATAATATGTCTGATTTGTAACTCTTTCTAACTTTTAGCACTTTTTTTCCTCTATTTAGAAAATATTTCTAAAACTAGAAAAGCTTTCTAGTTTTTTCCGAGTGTCGCACAACCTATAATGCTCTACAACATATACATATGCAACATTTGCAATGCATGTGTGTGGTTTTAGAATATAAAAGCATACCAGCTCCCCCCCCCCCCCACCACTTAGCTCTGGCTACCCCTAGATGCCACCCACCCCCTTGGGTAGGGGTTTGTATGTAATTACAGCTGCTGCTTCAGTTGCTGCCTTCTGTTTGCACCTTGAAGAACCCACTTGCCACAACTACAACTACCAAGGCACATACACATGAAATATGATGGCATCTTTTATATAACATAGTTCTCTCTCTCGCTCTCGCTCTCTCTCTTTCTCCCTTTCTCTCTCTAGTTATTGCTATCCCTCTTGTCTACATAGAACATAAAATTAAGTATGAAATTGAAAAATGACTCGCAAGCCAAAAGCAAACCAAACAAATATAAAAAACGAAGAAAAAAGGAAAATGGTGGCCAGCATATTGTGAAATTAATTTTTAAATATTTATGAGCGACTGTTTGGGGGCATTTGCTTATGGATGAGGGGGCAAGCTGGGGGGGGGGGTGGTAGAAAGCAGCTCACATTTTCAATTTGCCCAATTTTTATTGAATTTTCAAGTATAAGCAAGAGGTGTGCGAGTGTGTGTGTGTGAGTGTGTGTGTGTGTGTGTTGGGGTATGTGTGTGTGTGTGTGTGCTTTGTACTCGACTACATTTTAGTTTTTTACATGAAATATGAGAATTCTGTTGCTCAAGGGGGCGTATGAGTAATGTGCTTCTTGAGTTTCTCGAGAGCCGAAAAATAAATTCGATTTTCTCTGCTTGTGTGTGTGCGCGTGTGCACCTATTGAAAAGTGACCAAGTGAGTGTGTGTGTGTGTGTGTGTGTGTGTGTGTGGAGAGAGCACTTTTGACACAAGTTAGCAATACACCCAAAACAAATGTGAAACAGGCAAAGCTATTATCGATGGAACATGCGAGCTTCCACTATAAAAAATATTAACTTTTTTTAAGTCAAGAAATATTTTAGATGGGCTTGTGAAGTTACTAAGTAGTTGCCTTCTGATATTAGGGGTATAGAAAGGAACATAATGCCAAGCCATACATTTTTTCTACTCTTTATTTAAAATCTTGAAAATACATTTTTCTGATACTATTTGAGAGAAACACGCTTTTGCTAAGATAAAATTTCAACTGTTATATAATGCAAGATAATGTTTCGATCTTCGAATTATTTGAAGTGTCATGCAGGCTTTCTGTATTTTTATATATACACGTAATACTTTTATGTATATAATGGGTATATATATGTATATATATATAATATCGTATGCTACTACATTCATGTACATAATCATTACTGATTTCATCTGAATGGTAGTCTAAGCAGCTGGAGTTTTTAGGAGTCTTCTTGTAGTTGAAACCTTGTTTACAAGATTGTCTGGGTTATTTATCAAACTGGTAAGTTATCTTCTATACTGAGATCTGCATGGATGCTTCTATTCGAGATCAGTTAGTAAGATGTGTGTTTGATATGTGTTCGAGCTGTTTCGTAGCAGTTTACTTCGAAATCTTTAGATGATATCATTGTTTGTTGTGCCATAAAGCAGATTATCTCTAAATATTCTTGTATAAGAGAAGTTGATTTCTTACCTCTTAGCTCAAACACACTTTAAATATATATAGCTTCCATATAAGTAATCAGTAGATAGATGAGTTCTTGTTTGAAGAACTTTTTAACCGATTAAGGAATTCTTAAGAAAACCCTTTTAATATATTTCTCAAGCTTCGATAAGAAATCATCAGCATCGAACTACTTTATCATATATCTCCAATGCTTTAAACTTATAATGCAACTTAGTAGTTAGCAGATGGACTTTGATCTGCGAAGGGTATTCAGAGTTGAGCTAGCTGTTCTTTCTTGTCGATTGCCCCCTTTTAGTTCAGTTCCGTTCAGTTCACATCCTTAATCTCTCAGTTTTGATCTTGACATCCTGTGCGTGTTTAGCGCGCTCTGATAACGCAGCGATAATGATAATGATAATCCGCCTACCTTTCAGATCCACTCCACACGCTTGATTATGATAATAATGCGCTTAAGCAGGGCTCAAGCCATGAAATTGTTAACTTGGCCAGCAGCAGCTGCAGGCAAAGTGCACTTTATTTGCCTAATAAGCTCAGGGAAAAAACAAAAAGCAAAAACAAAAAGAAGAAAAAAATACTCGACTGGAAACTCGAGCAGACAATGTGCCACAAAGTTGTTGTTGTTGTTGTTGTTGTTGGTGGCACAAGTGCTTAACAAGCTGTTTTGCATGGCAAGCAGAGTTACCAAAAGACCAGTAGCCGAGTTCCGAGCCACGTTCCACGTTGCCAACAAAACCAACGAAAAAACAATGCGGCTAATGTGGGAAAAAACGTCAAGAATGCGCGTTGAAAATTGCACGTTCCCCCTACACTCAGAAAAATTTGCATTGAATTGTTTAGGGAAATTGTTTTTAACATTTTAAAAAATTGTTTTCCTATATTAACAAATTATTTCTAAAAATAAGAGCAACTTTCAAGTTTTCAAGGCGATATTCTAAAATGCAATGCCATTTTTTCTGAGTGTACGCCTCACCTCCCCCTCCGCCAGTCTTTAGGCCTTGGCTCGTATGCAAAAACTAGCAGATCAGCTTGCGCTTTTGGCTTTTGGCCTTAACTGCAGCTGGCTGCTGGCTGCTGGCTACCTGGCGACTACCTCACTTATCTCTCTTTGGAGCTGGTCAACGCTTTTTGCTCCTGGCCACAAAACAATTCACACTTTAAGCTGGCCAAGTGAGGGTGCGAAGGAAGGGGAGGGGCAGAGGCAGAGGGCGGTTCAATCGTTGCGTGTTGTCGGCAGCTGCTCATTGGATTGCTGATCATTTGCTTAAATAGCCCAAAGGGGACACAACGCAAGCAGACAGATGGAGGGACGGGTGAGGGGGCTGCAGAGGGGGACCTGTGGAATATGGGTGGCTGGACAAATCTCGGCCAGAAGTTGAGCAAACAAACAGCACAACAAAAGGTGTTGAATGTGGCAAGCAAAGATTTTGCGTGTTTATCGCGATGCCACAGCTCCAAAAAATTATTAGCTCCTTAATGGCACAGAAGCTGCCAGCAGCCAGCAGCCAGCAGCCAGTTGCCTGGAGTGGCTGGGAGAGGCCCATTCCTGAGATATATAAAATGTGGCCTGCGATATGCGTGGAGAGGCTCAATAATATTGATTCAAGTATTGAAGTGCTTGCTGCATAATTTAAATATTATTAAAAGAGCAGAGCAAAATAATACTATAACTAACTAACTCAACAAATAAGTTTTAAGCTTTATTTATTTATGTATGTATTTATATTACACATATATATATTTACACTGATCCCATTGAAAATGGATAAAGTGTGTTTAATGAAGTTGTGCAGAAGGTAGAGATAAAAATCTCCCACATTTTATGGTGTATATATTCTTGAACAGCATCAATAACCAAGTAGATCTAGTTATGCCTCTTTTACTGACTTGACTTAAGGTTGTTGCCCAGTTAAGCCCTGATCAAGAAGGCCTAGTGCATCTGCTCTTAAATGCGTGGTATCTTCAAGTCGAGCTGTGTCAATAAGATGCAGAGTATCTAAGTTAGAGATCAGAGTATTTCCCAGCCCAGCTCTTTCCACAAAGTTCTTGGTATCTTCTCATGGTTCAAGGTATCTCCTAGCAAATTCCTGTTCGCTTAGTCTGCCAGTAAGTTTCAAGTTGGCATGCTTCAAATCAATGTTGCTTATTTATAATATAATAATAATAATAATAATGAAAATTCTTGCGACTTTTCCACTGCAACCTGTGAGTAAATGCAATCTAAAAGAAAATTCCTAACCAGTCACTTTTCACTCCGTTCTTATCCCTTAGCACGTTGATATCGCATCGCAGCGATCATCGTTATAATGCACAGCTACCGAGATCATCGGTAATAAGGCCCCAACCAAATTATTATTATGACTGCCTGGCAACCACTGAACCACAACTGAGCAACCACCGAGCCACCGCTGAACCACCCGCAGTAGGCATTGACAAGCAAGTACTTCCTGCAGCCGAGTCTTTGAGAGTCTTTGCACTCAGAAAAAAATCGCACTAATTTTTTATAAAATTCAATTGAACGGAAATTGCAAATTTAATTAAGAAATTATTTAATTAATTACAGAAATTTATCTAAAATTTACCTTAATATTAAAAAAAGATATGGTCTGGTTTTCAGAAATTTACTTTCTGAATATTAAGCTGCCGAAGGTATGACAATTTCCTAAAATACAGTTCTGCATTTTTTCTGAGTGTATTTCGACACCCACACACAAAAAGGCGGAAAACCGTTTTTATTATTGGCCACGTTTTGTGAGCCCGGTTAATAGACATTTTGCCTATTTTAATAATTGGCTAAAGGCGTGAAATACTCCTCGTGCTGGTTGTTGTTTGTTGTTGTTGTTTCGGTTGTTGTTGCCTTTGGGTTTAAAGCTGCTCCTATCGCTGGCCCAACTATCAATGTGGCCACCGTGGCAGTTGTTGCCCCACGTTGCAAGTTTGTTGGCTGTAAATATGATTATTTTTTTTTCTTTGCAGTTTGTTTGTTGTGTCTTTCCCTTTTTTGCTCCCCCCCCTCCCCGCTCTCTTCCCCCTGCTGTTGCTGCTGCTGCAATGCCAATTTGAGGCAGCAGCCACAAGGTGAGAAATGAGATTTTAATCGGACGTGTCTGATTTCAAATGAGCTTTAATGGGGAACCCATTTAGCAGCACTTACCCGCGACTCGCAGACTTGCAGTCTCCATGGTGCCCCCTTCCCTCCACTCCCCACCCAGCAGCTCCCCTCTCCCATTTCACCTTCGATTTGCTGTGCCCGCTTTTAGTTTAGTTTATTTATATTTTTATTTTATATATATATATATATATTTATATATATTTGCAAAGGTCTTTTCTTTTTCTTCTTGTTATTGTTTTTTTTTCTGTATGCTTGCTGCTTGGGGGCAGTTGCTGCTTGTTGTTGCAAGCTCTGGAGTCGTCCCATTGGTTACATTACATTGGTGTGCCATAAGAGATTTTTTTTTAGCTCTTGCTTGTCTATTTGATTTGACCGAATCATCTTAAAATTATTGAAATCATCTTATTTTTTTTTTGTCATCTGTCAATTTTATTTTTTGTTTGTTTTTTTGTATAAATTTCCCGCCAATATTTTAATCAACTTAATTTTTGGGTTTCAATCTATTAATTTTCCGGTTTGAATTATCTGCTTTTAATACTGAAAATTGAATTGATTTTGTTCTTCTTATAAATCGTAGTTATTTGTGCAAAGTGATATTCAAATTCATTTCAATTTCGTTCAAAATTTATGAAAAAATTAAATTGTTTTTATTTTTGCAAAGTTAATTACAAAGTTTTTTCAATTTCTATCCAAAATTCACTCTATGAAAATTTAGTTTGTGCTTTTATCTATTTGATTTGGTTAGACTTAAATGACATTGGCTTGAAAAATTTGCTCTCTCATAAGCCTAGAACAGTTTCCCCATCCAATATTTTATGTACGCTTTTATTTTTGGTCACTTCCTAGCTGCAGTCCTTATCAGCTTAGTCATCCAGCACGCAACAAGAACCAAAAAAAAAAGGAAAAAAAAGAGTCAAGCAAAAGGATGAAAATTTTTGCAATTAACTTGGGCAATTTTTGTCGATTTTTAAATATTATCCAACACGCACAGAAGACACACACACACACACACACACACACACACACACACATACACACATACAAAGTGGAGCAGGAGGAAGAGGAAGAGCGAGTACTGCTTGCGCACTTGCCAGCATTGCCAGCCGAGCAGCGTCTGTTTTCTTATTGCGATCTGGCAGCACTGATAAGCGCGTAGTCAGCCAGGCAGCCAAGCACCCATGCAGCCAAGCAACCAGGCAGCCAGCCAGCAATTTACAGTCGATCCTCACCGATCCTAACCTTACACAATCCAGCCACAGCCAGCTGCCGCTGCTGCTGTGCGGTCTCATCTTGGCCAAGAGCGTTTAACGTGGCCAACTGTGTGGAACTACACTCAGAAAAAAAGTGTATCGCACTGAATTTTAGAAATTCAGGGTGTTTTTCAAATGTGCATGAGTTTTTCTCAGTGTGGAACTGGCTAACTGGTCGCCAGCTTAGCCAGCTTCCGCTCGCCCTCGCTTCAACTGCAACTGCAACTGCAACTCTGGCTCTGCTAGTGGCTACAATTTTATTTACGAGTCATGCGCGCGATCGTCGCCTTGCAGACGGAACTCGACTTGGCTCCCCTCCCACCCCTCTCTCCCCCTCGGCCACCCTCTTCAGTTTTTATTCATACACAGACATTCATTCATGCCCTGGCAGAGGGAGCAAGAGCATCGAGGTTGGCGTGCCTTCGACTTGAACTCCACTCAAAACACACGCACCTAATAAGTTTGGATTTTGGAGTCCACCCTCACCGCCTCCCCACCTCCCTCCCCAGCTAATGTGGGAGTTAATTAAAAAACGGTCAATGAGTGAATGTATGTATTTGGGGAGCAAGGCGGAGTTGGGGGTAGTTCAGAACAGGTATCTTAGCTATTGTAAGTCTTCAAGTAGATTTTGTGGATATACGTATTGGTGCTTGACTGTTTAGGCTGAGATTTGCTAGAAATGTAAACAGATATATGAGATAAATTTATATATATATATATATATATATATATATGGATTTGTAAAGTTATGAACTGTTTCCAGAAGCACTTTTTGGGATTTAATTTTAACACGAATTTTGAGCCCGAATAGCTTTGCCAACCTTAAATACAATATTGATTTAGAGGACAAATCATGAAAAAAATCTATATTTTTTGGATAATGGGTTCAGTTTTGACCAAGTTATTGCTATGGAAAGTTTTAAACTGGCTCTAATGTGGTTTTTGGGTTGTGTTTTAACATGGCTTTCAAGCCAGAATTGCGCTTTTAACTCTGGATGCAATATAATTGTACATGTCAAACCATGATTAAATATCCGTGGTTTTTTGAGAATTGAATCAATTTTAGAAAACTTACGGATTTCGAAAAATAAATCTGTTCTTAAGAGAAATTTTTGTAGGACTTGATTTCCAAGCTAGAAACGCGATTTTCTATAGCTCGGTATTTCTCTATAGCTCAAGTCTTAATTGAATGTATTCCAATTATGTCAAAGTGCACAATTCTTAACTTTTCATGCTCATTATATTTGAATTCTTATAGTATTTATAGAGCCGATTTTGTAAATAGACTCTTAAGTCCAGTTTAGACGGCAAAACATTAATCATGTCTTTCAAATGCTTATGAGTTAGTCGCATTATAAAATATAATAAATGTAATTAAATATGTAGCTATTTATATATATACATATATGTGTATGTCCAAGACACATCTAACTGCTTTGTCTTATACCCAAGTTTCCAAGAGCTCTTCTAGAGCAAAGTTTCACCTCTCCAAAGTTCAACTCAGTTAAAAATATATAAATCGCTTGTGGTTTACCGTCGGCAATTGGTTAAGGTCAGCTATCAAGGCCTTGGCGCACTTTTGTCCAAAGACCTTGTGGGTTATAGATGTAACACCAACCACAATAACAACAACAACCACAACAACAACCACAACAACAACCACATCAACAACAACAATGGCTCTCAATCCGCCCGCGAGTTTGATTGTTTCACTTTCACTGGCAAAGTTGATTATATTTTTGCGCGAGAATTCGCGCGCTTGAACTTCTGACTCAACTTTGACCTCTCAGCAACAGCAGCAGTAACAGTAGCAACAGCTTCCACAGCGTCCAGCTGTCTGGCTAAACCGTTAGTCTGTCTACTGGGTGGAGTGGGTGGAGCTGCTGGACTTGGTTTGGATGCAGCGCAGAAATTGCCACATGTCCTTGACTGCTTGACTTGGCCATTGTATCGTGTTTACTTTTCTCTCTCTCACTCCGTCTCTCTCTCTCTCTGCCTCTCTCGCACTTCTCACTTTTGAGCTGGCTCAGAAAATTGCAAGAAGTATTTAACAAGGCGTCGCTTGCAATATATTTGTGGCATGTATTTGTATCTGTATCTGTATCTATATCTGCAAATATATCTGTATCTGTATCTACATATATCTATATATCTATATCTATATCTATATCTATATCTATATCTATATCTATATCTATATCTATATCTATATCTATATCTATATCTATATCTATATCTATATCTATATCTATATCTATATCTATATCTATATCTATATCTATATCTATATCTATATCTATATCTATATCTATATCTATATCTATATCTATATCTATATCTATATCTATATCTATATCTATATCTATATCTATATCTATATCTATATCTATATCCATATCTAAATCTCTAACTGTTACTGTGCGTAAGTTCATTGACCATTTTGGCCATTTTGCCAGCAATGTAAACCGTCTGCCTTCATTTGAAGCCTGGCCTGTCTTAACTGGTTTTGAGTTACATTTAAATGCCGCTTATTGCGCACTTTGGGCCAAAAGCCTGTCCTGCTGTTGACCCTTTTTGGCAGCTAGTAAACGCTCGACGCTTGACATAATCGTTTCATTGCTAAATGTGTAATCGATGCCCATTGCCTGCCTATGCCACTGCCACTGCCTTTGCCTCTGCCTCTGGGCTGAGACTAAGCTTTCCTAATTATCTGTGTGCTTTCACTTGCCACATACACTTTTTAGTGCATTTGTGAACAACTTGCAGAGTTGCAGTTGTGAAAGATGGTTTGGGAGTTTAGAGTGACTGAATCGAAGAAGACATATCAGATAATCATTATATCATTATACAAGCGAATGTGGCAGTTTCTTATAAGCTGAGTTGCTGTCAGCAGCTGAATGAGTTGCACTTATGGAATTTGAGATGTGATTTTACATAACTTGATTGCGTGCAACTTAGCTAATTGTTTTGAATACTAGAAATTTTGATAATTGTTTTGAATACTAGAAATTTTGATAATTGTTTTGAATACTAGAAATTGTTCCAGTCATTTTTCATAATTTTATTATGTTTATAAAAGTAGAATTTATGCAAATTTGGTTTGTTATACGCTGAACCCCTAAGTATAGGAAAACATCTTTGAAGTATATATGTATGTATATATTTTGAATCAGGATTAGCCTAGTCGATCCAGTCGATCATGTCCGTCTGCCTGAATTAGCCGATCTCAGAGACTAAAAGAGATAGACACTTTAGATCTTGATTAAAAGTTCTTTTAGTTCTCTTATTAATCTATAAAATGCGCGTGTTTCACGAAAATCTATGCAAATCCATATCCGATGGCAACAAAAGATATAACTATAATTAGTATATAATCTTTGGCCTTCCAATTGATATATAATATACACGAACATATTATGTTGTAAGAATTGCATATAATAATAAATTTAATTCAATAATCTATCTCGATTCAAGTCTACAGATAAATGAATATTTAACATATATATCTATGCTCGTATATATATATATAGATATATAGCTATATAAGATTTCATGTTGGCAATCATGTTATTTTTTAGATTTCTCCTGGAACTGCTGCTATATATACAAAAATATATTTATTTTTTGCTGCTTGCCGATTGGTGAGAAATGCGAACCGAATGAAACGAACAAGCGAAAAGCTTTGCGTATGCCCCAAAGGCGTTACCGAAATGCCACATGCCACATGCCACAAACCGCAAACCGCAAGCCCAGCGCTGAAGCCACAAACTCAATGTATCTACAATGTTGCAGTTAGCTCAGATATATGACTGTCGACTTGGACGTTGTCATCCTCGTCGTCCTATGGCCATGGTTAGAGTCGCCTTTCATTGTTCCCGCTGTCTACTTTGATATGCATCCAATCACTGCGTCCCATTTGCTGTTGTCAGATTCAGGCAGGCAGCTGGAGGAGCTGCAAGAGATGCGGGAGATGCAGGAGAGGGTTTTTCGATGTCGTGATCTTTGAGTTGGCCAGTGGCCACTTAGGAGTATAGTTTATGCCACCATAACAATTGTACTTTTTCACATACTCAGGCGTTCCTCGACCAGATTCCACCATTTTTGCCATCAGTTGTCAGCTTGTTTAGCTTTTATTTTTATTCTTTTTTTGCGCTCTTTTTCTCTCTGCTGTTTACCTCTTTTATGCCCTGCAGCTATAAAATGAATCCAAAAGAGTTGAATAACAAATCCGTGAAGTGTAAAAGCAGAGATATATTTACTATAGATATCAATACTATGAGCTAATACACTCAAGTGGAACATAATAAAATATATATAATATAGTTATTTATTTAATTTATTTGATAAATTTAGATTTGCATAATTTACGCCTAGTTGCTGTACTCATTTCAAGTTATCTTTAATTCGGAGATTATTATTTTGTCGTACAGGTCATCTAGTTAGTCGAGCACTCCCCACGCGAACATTTTTATTTTTTTGCTCGTACATTTTTATTGCATTTTTCAAGCAATTACTTTGAATATCACCAGCAGCAGCAGCAGCAGTCGGCAAACGACAAGGACTGTCAACCCAGAACTGCAGAGAGAGAGTAAGAGAGAGAGAGAGAGAGAATGAGAGAGAGTGAGATAGTGGCAAAGGGGCGTCCGTCTTTATGGTCTGTTTGTCGGTTTGTCTGTCTGTCTGGCTGTCAAACGCACTGTCAACGTGCGCCTGTCAATGCTTCAACTCCAGCCAATCTTGCAACGGCAGCAGCAGCAAACCCGAGACGAGAAGTCGCATTTTGTGCTGATTTAAATCTGCACCCCTCCACCCCCCACTCTCCCCCTCTGCGATGCTCCCCTCTGCTGTTAACTGCGACTCATGGTAATTGCCCTGCTCTGGAAGCTGGAAGCTGGGAATGGAGCTCTTTGCATTATGGCTGCCGCCTCGAACTTGAAAGTCGCCTGCCGCCTGCCGTCGATGTTGTTGTTGTTGTTGATGTTGCTGCTGGCGTCAGTTGATGCGACCTGTACCACTGCGCCTCCCCCCTGTCCGCCCCTTGCCCTGCTCTGCTCTGTTCTGTCCTTCATTCTGCTTGCAATGGCTTTCGGGCAATTAATGGATGAATACTTTAAGTGAGTGATGGAATGACACTTTTGTGTACTTGTAAAGCATTTTTATGCTCGTATACTCTTTACCCCTCCCCTCCCCTCTTCTTGCTCCCCACTCTTTCTCGCTCCTTGCTCCTTGCTGTTTTCCTCTGTGTTTGCGTAAGAAAAATCCGAAATGTTTCGTCTTGTATTAATTGGCGCGTAGAGCGTCTGAGCGCCAATTAGACAACCAATGGCTTGAATGGAATGAATAGCTGAACTATCTCTGAATCGGATGGAATGGATGGATGGATGGATGGATGTTATTTATGAAAATTATCTGAATATGTGCCACAATCGCTTAGTCTAAACTCCTTGGACTTTGACTTTATTTACTCGTTTTGAAATCTGTTGTTAGACTCTACTTAGAACCCAGAATTGGCTAACCTTGACTATAGTCGCTGCTCTGATTTAGTAGCTGCGAGCCAGAATCGTAATTCTAACTTTGAATGTAGTTTTTATCTAAAGACCAAATCATGATTAAAAATCTTTGGGAAATTTATAGATGCAAATAGTTTTGCTGCTTCCCCCACAGAAGGTATCTTTTTTACTTTAATTTCGAGGTAGAATCGCATTCTTAACTTTAAACGTAGTTTTGATCTAGAAGTCAAACTGTGATACAAACTACTTGGTTTTGTTAATCTGGTATTCTTAGCAAAATTGATGAGTTTTGAAAGATTGAATAGAGCAAATGATTGAATGCATTATTCAGTATTATTAAATTTTATGCAAAGCACAATCCAAAAGTTGTGGTTTTTAATAATTGGAAAAATGTTGACCATTTCATAATCACTTTTAGTTATAAAACTTATTGACATAATAATTAATCATAATTAACGTTGTAAAGGTTTTAAGGAGAAGTTCGAAATAGCTTGGACATTGTTTATGTAATTTTGAACGTATTAAAAAACTGTTTAACTAACTATTTAAATTACTTTGGCTGTTGCTTAACTTCAGCTTGCAGCTGCATTCCTTTTACTCCACTTCTTAAACAGCCAAGCAAATTACTTGTTAACTTGCGGCTCGCATGCACAAAGAGAAAACAAAATCAATCAACTGCTTTTGCACACGAATATGGTCTAGATTAAGGTTTGCCTTGTTTTTTCACTGTGTATGCAATATTTTAGTGTAGCATGACAAAAAAACATTCGCAGTTAAATCATAATCATAAATATTTATACAGTTTATAACTTCTGAATACTTTTTGCCATTTTGCACTTGTTTACAAACTTGTTAAGACAACGTTTAATTTATTTGGATTATAAGTAATAGTAGCTCAAAGGGAGCGGAAATTAATCAACAATTAGTGTTCTTTATTCTTGAATCTAAGCTAGATTAAAGGCTGCACTGGTTTTCTCACTGTGTACACACTATCTCTAAGCATAGCATGCCAAAAAAGCATTCGCAGCCAAGTCATAATCATAATGAGTGCACGAAAGTTGAATGTTGACAGGTCGTGCACGCGTTTCGCGTACTCCACGATAACAATCGCGATCTTGCAAAGGGGCACCAGGACGAGAAGGAGGAGGAAGAGGAGGACTGAGGAGGTGTAAGAGTTGTAGGAGTAGAAGTTGGAGCAGGAGTGGAGCTGCTGCTCTGCATAGACAGTCCCAGTTAGCAGCTCAGCTTCAGTTTTGAGTGCTTACCATATCGAGGCTGACAATCTGCTGTTTGCTTCCCAACAGCGACTAGACCAGAGTCTGCTGCTGGCAGGAGAAGAGATCCTCTATCTGGGCATCTGTGGCCTCATTACCCGAGCCAAGTCGCCTTGCCTTGTTGGCCTGTTAATGGCACAAGCACTTCGCAGATCTCGCGATAAATATGCGGCCTGATCACGTATCAGAAAACAATACTTTTTTTCCGTTTTCCTTTTTTACTACTACTTTTTCTCATTTTGTTGTTGAGTTTTTTGAGCATGCGTATGCCAGACACTCATCCCCCCTGTCAGCACGCTTAACTAAATTAAAAACTGATTAAAGCACGCATTCCAAACACATTTATCATCAATCAACCAAAACCAAAACAAAGCAAAAACATTAATTATTAAATTCAAAACTCTCGCGCATTTCGCTGATAAGCTGAAACCCCCCCAAAAAACAGACAAAACAGACAAAACATTAATGAATTTATGTTCATTTTTAGGTGGAACTATGGGGAGGTGTGTGTGGGGGGGGTAGGAGGGGATAGGTTGTAGCTGCAATCTGTTGGCCACATTTTAACAATTCTAATTTCCACACAAATCCACTTACGCGCACAGTTGTTCAACGTAATTTAATTAATTATATGTACTGCCCGCACTTATCATCCCATCATCAACATCAACATCATCATCATCATTGGGGGTGGGCCCAACTCCCACTCCCCTTCCTTTATCTTTTCATAAGGTGACATCTTTTTCATTTGCGCGACATTAACTGAGCAGCTTGCATTTTTAGATACTCTGTGACTCAATTCAAAATTGAGGCTACGGATAGCTTAATAGTGGAAGAGTTGTTTGAATCCATGAGGCATATACATAAAGTATTTCTCTGGATCAGAATAACATGTAGGGAAAACTGAAGACACATAAATATTATAAATAAATAAATACGAAATCGATTTTTTTCCCGTTCTTACGTTGAGTTACAAAATTAGACTGTGAAGAGCTAACAGACATAATATTTTAAAAAAAATTGGATATTACAATTTAATTGATTTAAAATTAAAAATGAATACTTAACTTGAAAACTAAAAAGCAAAAATAAACAAAATAAATGAAATGCAAAATAAGTGCGGATAATAAAATAAACTGTATTGGGGAAATCCAGAAATAATACAATCAGGCGAAACTATTTCAATGTTGAGAGTTTCGAGTCATAACGGAATTATAAACGATAAATATTTTATAGCAGGCTTAGCAGTCAAATCGCTTTTGAATAAGACTGAATAAGCAATTTTCAACTATTTAACATTTTTCCAATCTTCATTTTCATATTCTATATATATTTATATATATATATATTTATATTTCGTCAGAGTATTTGGCCCATAATTAAAGTTTTTATTCCCAACTTTAAGCTTATGCAACTCGTGCCATTTACAGGGCATATGTTAGTCGTGCATTCTGTTGCGACTAACTTGTTAATACGCGTTTAGTTATTGTACGCATTATTGTAAATTTAATGAGTTTACCTCTCACACACACACACACACACACACACACACATACACAGCTGTGAGCTATAGACACAGATACACACTTCGATACAGATACAAAAGCTGGCTGTTATTAATTTTTGTGTCATGTTGTGTGGCCGTGTTACGGTTTTTGCCTCATTGCCACTTATAGACCTGTTCTGTTATACTTACGAATGTTGTAGTTGTTGTTGCTTGTTGTTCTTGCTTGTTGTTGTTGTTGTGGTTGCTTGTCGCTTGTAGCTGTTGTCATTGGTGACACATTTGTCTTGATCGTAAATACATTAGTAATACTCGCGCATATAGACAAATAATAACAATACTATTCTGTCGACACTCAACACCCGATACATGTATGTTTAATTGTTGCCTGCAACAACAGCAACAAATATTAATAAACATTTACGATTACGAGACTTTGAGAGTTTGAGAAGTCGAAAGCCGCCTGCCATTGGTCGAAGTGGTGGCCAACAGCTTACGGCCTACTTGTGCTTGTTCCTCTTCCTCTTCTTCTTCTTCTTCACTCTTAATTAATTTATGCGCAACATTAAAATGGACATTAATTTTGTCATATCATTAAGCAAAATGACTTATCGATATGCTGCGACATGAGGTGCTAAGTACCCTCAAAGAGTGGGGAGATATTGTGGCTAGAAATTGTGTGTAAATTTTATTGTGTGACTCAAAGTGATGAAGCTTATGTACTATTAACAATATACTATATATATATATATAATATGCAATATTCGAACTGCAAAGATAGTCATTCTGATGTCAATTTCAATTAAATTTCTTGTTACTTATTTTACATGTTTTTTTTGAGGAAAATTTCAAAAGGCATCAATGTTTTTACAGGCAAATCAAAATATAATGAAATAAAACCTAAATCAAAATTTAACAATTTAAAAAAAAATTCAATAACGTAAAAATTCAACTTTAAAGATTTTTCAATCAATTGATTGAATTGTTAATAAAAAATAAACTTAAATAAACATAAGAGCAATTATATCGAATTTAAATTAGGTATTTATAGTAGCGATGCATGTATGTTTTGTGGACAGGAGGAGGAATCCTCAACGCACACTCTAGCTGAATGCGTCGCCTTAATCAGGAAAAGATGCAGCATCCTAGGGCAGCATGTCATGAGGCCCAGGGACATAGAAACCCTCAACCCGACAAAGATGCTGGCATTCGTGCAGGAGCTGGGACTGATGGAAGAGCTGTAGGCTCAGTAAGGGGGCACAATAGACCTTATAGGTCGCAGTGCTAACTTTCCCCCAATTATACTCTTTCACAAATTCAATAGCAGCTGCAAACAGTTTCGAGTATCTTTTTTTAAGCACAATCACTTTAAGATACATTTGCCAGCTTGTTTTAATCGAATTAAAAGTGCAGTTTTGTTTTTATATTTTTCATTTTTGGTTTTAATTAGCTTTTGCAATTGAATTTCCGTTGTTTACTTTAATCAAATTTAAATTTGCAGCCTTTCAAGTAGGCGGCATGTGGCAGCAACACACTAAATGTGCCACAGTTGCCACAGTTCAATGCATAGCGCCAAGCAGTGGCAGTGGCAGCAAAAATAACTGTATTTTATGAGTTATTTACAGCTAAGACTGCCCCTTTTGGAGACGCCACTGTTCTGATGTGCGCATTTAAACCCCCCTCTGGGTGCTTATTTTGCGGCATAGCCACCAATTAAACATTAAATGAAATTGTTTGACTTTCGTGGGAGCGACAGTTGCCCCGCTGCCAGTTGCCACTGTGCTCGGCGCTCTCTTCTTCATCTGCTTTCAGCTTTCAGCTGCTGCTCGGATCTTTCAATTCGATTATATTGAAATAAATTAAACGTTCTTCAATTGAATAATTAGCCAGAGCCAAAGCCAGCAATCGACTCGCAACCATATCGATTTCGAGTCAGCCACGCTTAGACCCTAACCTCCCCTTCCCACCCCTTTCCTACACCCCCGGCCCACCCCCAGCCCCACCACTTGAGACTGAATTTGTCGCCCGTTTGTCGCCGTTTGTCGCCGTTTGTCGCCATTTGAACCTTTTGCGCACATCTGGGCGTCAGTTACAATTAACCATTTTCGATTGCATAAAAAAGCGTAAAGTGTGGGAAATATTTGAGAGGGGGTATAGGCAATACACCACCCCCACCCCCACCCCAACCACAACCCCTCTCTCACTCTGCAGGCCGCATATTGATTTGCTTTGACAAATTCGTTGACTTTTGTATTGCTCGCCGGGGTCAGAGCCATAAATTCTCATTGCATTTCGTTTATGTAAAAAGCAGCCGCATTAAATTTGAACTGAGTGTGTGTGTGTGGTGTGTGTGGTGTGTGTGGGTGTGCGGTGCTGTGTTTAATTAATTAATTGGCTACTAAAATTCAGAACAACGCTTTCAATCTCTCCTGCATTGACCAGCAATTGAGCATATAATCGTTATGAGGGTCATTTGAATAATTTGCGGAAAGAGGGCAAGGAGTTAAATAGAAACAGGATAGATAAAAATAATACTTTTAAACATAATAAAAATGTAATTTTGTATAGTAAGGATACATTCTAGTAGTGGGAGTAGTAACAGTACTTATTCAACCAGAACTTATCCAACTTTCTGCAATCCAACCTAGTCTTAACAAAATTTAGTGCAATCTCTCCTGCTCTAAACATAAATTTATCCAATAATTGAGGGAGGAAAATGGGGAAATGAGTTAAGAAAACTGTTCACATGTGCATTATATATCCTGTAGTTACTCAACCTACACAAAGCCAACTTTCTGCAATCCAGCCTAGCCTTAATTAAGCTTAGTTGAACATCAAGGAATGTTCTTCAGTTTAGAGAAAGAAATGATTTCTCAAAGCTTCACTTTTTCTTCCTTCTTAATGAAGTTACAAATAAATTATTGCTGTATAACTTAAAAAGGAGGTTCTTCCGAGCACTTCAGAGACAGCACATTAATTTATGTTTAGAGTTGTCCGAGTTGTGTTGTTCGATTGTTGATTGCTGATCGCTGCTCTTATCTCGAGGCATAATTTTGCATTTTCAATGATATTTTGTGTAATTATGTTTTGCTTGCATTACACATTATAAATATTACAAGATAAACGAGCAGCATGCCCAGAACACAGATTGCATCTCTGTCGCTGGACCAGGGGAATCGAACATGTGACTGGAGACTTCCAACTGGCCACTTGCTACTTGCAACATGAGAGCTTGTCATTAGAAGAAGAACAAGAAAATTGCATATCGAGCGCGTAAAACGCATAAATTATGAGAAACGTTCGATTCTCGCTCGCTTCTGAGGATGCGCACAGAAATCAAGCAAAAAACTGCTAAATGCAGATACAGATACCAGCGATCAGCAGAGAAGACCAGCAGAGCAGAGAGAAGAGAAGCAGAGAAGAAGCCAAGCGAACCAATCGTTGACATCGTCGTTGTCCACTTTCTGCTTGGCAGTTTGTCAATGTTCTGTGCTGCATGCCACGTTTGGATTTTATTTAACACCTGCCAAGAGTCTATTAACTTTATCATCAAGTTTGTTTTTCTTATTGTTATAAGTAGGATAAAATGTGAGTTTATATTGGATTCCAAAAAGTACTTTTCAACTCTTTAATTATTCTACTTCAATATCAGCCACGTTTGGATTTATTTAACACAGCTTCAGAGTTCTCCGACAGTACCATGAGCTGTGTTTTATTGACATACATTAATTAATTATTAATTATCCTATTCATTAATTAATAGGAATTTAGCTTAAGTTGCAGTTTGGAACATATTGTATTGAGAATAAGAAATACTAGATCTGTAACCAGCAAAAAACATATTTGAAGTGTGAAGCTTCTTTTAAAAGGTACTGAATCGGTTCCAAAATTGTTATCTAGTGTTCATTTTCGATCTGATGCTTTATGGACCAATAATGTCTTTCCCTAAAATTTTGAAGTTCGTTTTCACTTCTGAGCTGCAATAATTTAATAATTTCAATTATGATATTAGAAATAAAACAATTAAACTAAGAAATATAATATCTCATCCTCTGCTTTGGTTAGTGTATCTAAATTGCAGCTTGTTGACTTTCTGATTATTCCTATGCCTTTTGCACCTTGCAATGTAAATTTGTGTGTATGTGTGTGTGTGTGTGTGTGTGCATTGGTTGTTGAGTTTTTATAGGTGTTCTGTTGTTGGTGTTGTTGTTGTGCTGGACCCTTGCATATTTATGTCTCGAAAGAGATGCCTCCATCTTGTGTTGTCGGCGCATGCAAAAGCAAAAGCCAAAGCAAAGCAGCCACAAAAAACTTGATTGATTGGCCTGCCAAGAGCTAAAGGGCCCCATGCGGATGACAAGAAGAAATGAAACAGAAAAGCAGAAAAAAAAAAAACAGCAAAACAGACAAAAGGCAAAAAAGGGAAAGAGCAGAAGCTGAATGCAAAAATCAAGTCAAATACAAAATGGCCGAATCGCAACTGAAAACTTGGCAACTGGACAATTTGACAATTTGATAATTTGAAAAGTTTATTCAAGTGTCATTTCCGTTGGAGCGATTGATTTGACTTCACTTGATGTGCACTTCACAACCATTGAGTTTGTGTGTTTTGGTCTACAAATTGTATCTGTTTGCTGGGCCGATGCATTTCCGAGAATTTCAATATTTGCTATTAATATCAGGCAGACGGCAGACGGCAGATAAGCGCAGGTGACTTGCCCGAGACCTGCACGTCGTCACCTGTAAATATAGTTAAACAAATAAAATCGAGTGGCATAAATTTGTTTATGCGTTTCAGACGATCGATGATAAGATTTACAAGTCAACTATCTCCCTCTCCCCCTCTCTCTCTTTCTCTTACTTGCTCTTACCTATGTCTCTCTCTCTCTATTGAAAAAGCGGAAATTTTTGTTAATTGCTTGTTTCCCGAAAGACATTTGAATTGAATTACGCGCCCGATTATTATTATTATTATTATAAGTTCTTATTATCAGCTCTTGTATTTATTTAGGGCAATACCCATTCCAAATTTCGATTCAATTCACTCGCACTGCTTCTTCCACCTTAATGAAGTCACGTACATACATAATATCGGACTTGGTTGTCGTTATATATGTATGTACAAACAATCGGTCACTTTTTAAAGAACTCGTATATCATCAGACTGCGCTATAAATTATGGTAAATTTGTATTTTAGATAAGCGCTCGCATCGAAATCGATATCAATTTTGAATGATGACGACAGAAAACGAAAACAAGACATTAAAAAAATATTAATCAACTTTGTTATTCTGCATTTTGATAACAGCACTCGTTGTTCTCGCTCGATTGGTAATTTGTGTATTAATTTTTGAATATTTCAATTCAATTGTGAATGAAAGCATTTTAATATCATTTAAATTTAAAATGGCAATTTGCATTAAGCGAATAAACCTGGAGTTTAACTGTCCAATTGGGCAGGAAAAATGTAATTGATTTAAGTTTATTTACTGAAAAATCGAGTCACATTTATTTTTGATTATTTTTAGCAATTTTATACTCAATTAAATCGATTAAATATAAATGTGCTTGGTTTTTTTTAAGTTCTGACGATTTTCGACAAATTTTATAGTAAATTTATTATTTATATCACTTTTCCAACCATAGCTAAAAGTTGTAATAGACAAAATGTGTCGAGTATATTATTTTTAACTATTTGCCGCTTTGGGTTTTATTTGAGCCGCTGTCAAATAAACGTTAGTCCCGCCCTGAAGCCAAATGGCCGCTTTCAGTTGGCTGCAGGGGGCAGAGTTTTTTGGGCAGGCTAACAATCGGGGCACACCTAGCTCGATATGACAACAACAAATGAGGCTATGCAACGTCGGCTATTTACTTAGCAAATTAACTAAAAAGCAAATGGAATTGATGGGTTGCAAGGGGCGAGGTCTGGTGGGGGGGGCTAAGGCAATTTGAAATTGAAATTCAATAGGAATACAAATAAATTGTAGGCGATAAACGTGGCAATCAAAGGTGGACAGCGAGACAGCGATACAAATCGAGGACGCACCAATAAGGATTCGAGCTGTTTGGGGCAAGTCCTTTTGCACGCCATGCGATACTTTGTGACAATTAATACGCTAAACGATTGCTGCAAGGAGACACAAATTCTCACGAGCAGCAGCTAAAAATAAAAAAGAAAAGCAACAAAAAACAAAAAACGCAAAAGGCAACCGCAAGCAGGCTGGAAAATTGCCGCAGGACACGCGTCGCGCTCGTTTGCGCAACTAAACTGAAATTAGTTGGAAATTACTAAAGGACAACCCCCACCCCTCCACCACCCACCAGCCAACACCCGCTAAACCATAATAAAAAGATAAAAAAAGAGACGCCACCACAAGAATCGCGTGGCGCATTGCTCGATAATGACTGTAATAAGGATTCAATGATTGTCCTGGATTCCGATTCCTCTGTTTTTTCAGCTCTGTTTTTTACTGGGCCACCCCTTTCTGCGTCACGTTTTGATAGGGCGCTGATCTAGCTGCTGCAGGGGGGTTGGATTCGGCTCAGCTCGTTAGTCCTGCGTGCCGAGTCCTTAGTCCTGCGTCCTGGTGCGTGGCCAGGCGACATCATCATTGGACAGCGGGCGATGCGATTTCCTTTTTTATCGCTCGGCATTTTTTTTTGTTAGCAATTTATGCGCGTTTTGCATGCTGTCGTTGATGATTTTCTATTTCATTCTTGCAGCGATTACTTATTTCCCTCTCATCGTGTTGGTTCGTGCAATTTGTCTCGTCCTGGGAATTGGGCGTTCCTTTTTCTTGGCCATCAAAAATGCAAATCATGCGACTTGCTTTATGCGCCATTTAATGGTCAATTGCTGTATTTAATAGGCAGGGGGATAAACGTATGATAAATGATATGTGAGATATGTTTTTGGGAATATCATATGTAAAAGAAACTATTCTCATGGGAACTTTAATGCTGCGTTTAATCAAAATGATAAGCCATAAATAAATTCCCGAGAATTTGAGCTAAAACGTAACTTTTTTTTATGAGGTTTCACAAGGAATGAAAAATGCGAAAAATCGTGGGGAAAATTGTATATATCGAAAGTAAACAGAATAACAAAAATCTTTAAGCTAGAGAAACCTTTCTGAAAATAATAAATAAAATATTATCTGATTCAAATAAACATTTGTTTGGGATATAAAAATAGTAATCTTCTTCAGGATAAGGCGAGACAATCTGAGTCCCCAATCCTTAGATTGTATCCACAAGAAGAGATAGGGAATGAGAAGGATACTTAATCTTCTTGTGGATATGGCGAGAATGGGGACTCAAATTGTCTCGCCTTATCCACAAGAAGATTTGAAAGAATGGGGACTCAAATTGTCTCGCCTTATCCACAAGAAGATTTGAAAGAATGGGGACTCAGATTGTCTCGCCTTATCCACACGAAGATTTAGTATCCCCCTCTTTCTCTCAATAAGAATCTGAAATTTAGATCTTTGCTATTAAGTGACAATTTTCCATTTGAAAACTTGTCTTATTTAGAGTGCCTATTTGCAAAAACGTTGCATTCTCAATGCTATTGACTTTTGTGATTCATTTTCATCTCTTTCAGCTTCTCTTAGAGCAAAAAGAAGAAGAAGAAGAAATGCTGTTCCCTTTGGGGAACTGGTTTCCTGTAGGCGAAAATGCAAATCATTTGCTGCGATTTATGGCCTGTCACAGTTCGATTTAATGGTCAATTGCATTTCGAATGCCATCCAAATGCTGAAATACAAATATTTGATTAATTGCATGCAACAACAATCTGCCGCGTCATGAGGCAGTTGCTTGAGATGGGGCTCTTTATTTTGACAATGTGCATAGAGCTATACACTCAGTAGTCAGTAGTCTGGTACAGTAGTTATTCAAATGTGTGCGACGGCACGCTTAGCGGACTGTAACGAACCAGACTCACCAGCAGCTTTCTTCGAGTCTCGTAATTTGAATACCGACTAATTTGCTTAATTAAATTAGCGTCAAAGTCTCATTAGTAGCAAACGTAATTTGAATATATGCGCATAACCTGGCCATAATTAGTGGCAACTCTGCTGAGAGAGGGGAACGCGGGAAGGGAAGCTGTCAACAAGGGTTCAAATGCCGTCGGCTAAAAAGTATTGTCACATTTCGTAACTGAATTTATTTGGAAGTTACGGCCACTTGAGCATTATGATATATAAACCCAATTCATGTAATACAATTGACATAATCACCAAGAAGAATCGCAATTCATTCGACTAATATCAATTTTACTTATTACTTACTCAATTTGGCTTAGGATCGTTAACCTTAGTGGGTTTATGCTGCGATTGAATAATGCTTGTGCTAAGTACTGTAACTGATCATTTGTGCATAGAAAGGGTGCTATCTGAAATCAAACACTGCTTATATAATGCTTCTATATAGCACAACCTTCTGGAAAAGGGAAAAAGTATGCGACAGGCATAAGGAAGCATAGTCAACGACATAAAAATATATATATTCTTGATCAACATCAACTGCCTAGTCGATTTAGTTCAGAGTAAATCAGAGTCGATTTCCGTCTTTCTTTTGTAAAGCATACGTATTCTTCAAGACAACACTTATTTGTTTTCCAAGATATATATAATATGGACAGGTAAATTGTACAGTTCCCCTAGAAAAACTCAAGAAACTTAAACCAGAATATTAAGCTGTGAAACCAACTCAAGTTGGTTGGCTTATTATCTTATATGGATTTAGCGCTTGTACGTTTATACAGGCTGTACTTTAAATATTATATTATTATAATATTAATAAGGAATTTATATGTATATCAAAAGTCCGACCAATTGTGTTTGCCATATCAAATTCTATTTCTTGAACGATTTCTGGGTAAACCGTTAAAAGTGCTTTCAATTGGCAATTCCCGTGGACTTGTTTGCGTGACTTTTGGTAACGGATATCAGGTTGGGCATATAGAATAGTGCTCAGAAGTACTTCTTGTTCTTGTTCTACTACAAATACCCTATTAAAAGGTGCAGCTGTCATTTGTTTGTTGTTGCTGCTGTTGTTGTTGTTGTTGCTGTTGTTGTTGTTGTGGCGTTTCATTGGAACAATATGAATAATTGGCATAACCAATAAAAGTTGTTACTAAACACCAAATATGATTGACAGCCCAACCACAGTCCGAATGTCAACACGTCATATAATGAACAGCAGGTAATCGGTCGACTGTCGGAGGGGAATAGAAAGGGATGAGAGGTGGGAAGCGGGTTGCGGGGCGGGGGCAATGTTTACCTCTTGGCGGGCAAATTAATTTTCCTGCGAGTTGAAATATATTTATGAATTATTACTCAATTGTTGTTTGCCGGTCAGTCAGTTCGAATACGATTAGACACACCTGATCGATTATGTATATACATATATATATATACATATATATATAGGGGCGTGCAGGGGTGCATATTATGACATATTGCATGTTTGTACATAATTTTGTGGTTTAAAGCGCAGACATGAAAATTGTTATTAATATTTCCGTTTGCTGTGTTGTGCGGCAAAAGGATCTGGCAAGCATAGGGAATACTTAAGGCTACCCAATTGAAATTCAAAATCGAAAAAAATATAGGGTCTTATCGAATTTAATATACTCTTTATATGTATAATAAATAAGCTCTGTGAAACCGAAACCGGAACAGTAACTTGATTGAATTTCAATGCAGATCCGAATTCGAAACGAAACTTTTTTTTAAGCAGAAGTTATAGAAATCTATATAATTGTAACTATATATATATCCTTGTATATAACGACTCCACTATTGTTGCTGATCAACAATGGATTTTAATAGTTCGCCCCTTTAAGTCATTACAAACTGCCTGAGATATTTATAGTACCCTTAACAAGGGAATAACCAGTTGGGGCGCCACCTTAGCGGCTGCCCAATTGAAATGCCAAGCTGCCAGGCAGCTCTCTCTCCCTCTGCCTCTACCCCTCCCTTTCCCTCACACCCTCTCTCTCTCTGTCTCACTCTCTGTGGCTGTCACGCCCCGACTGAGGGGCCAAGACAACAACAGCCAACAAGGAGTTTCAGCTTACAGTATCGAGTTTTTTTCAGTCGGATACAAATTAATTCTTTGCATATTGTATAAATTAAATTTGTTTACAGCGCCACGCCCCTTGCATGTTGTTTAGCATATAAACGCCCACTTGCTATGGGGCTCCATCGACCAGTTGGCAAGTTTGCAAAGTTGGCAAGTTGGCCAACTAGTCAGTTAGCTGGTTAAGAGTTTGCCGCATCCTTTTGTGGCTGCTGCTGCTTAATTATAGCTTATCACATTTCCATAGCTGCGAATCGAGCTCGTTTTTCATGTTTGTCATTCGGTTCCAGTTCGATTTTCAGTTTGGTTCTCAGTTTCACAGTCACCAGTAATTGTTGGTTCCACCATGTGCCACACACACACATAAATCAATAAGCAACTCGATGGGGCAAGTACAGCCCCATCCTCATCCTCAACCTCATCCTCAGTCTCAGTCTCAACTTGAGTTAACCAGTTGTGCTGCAATCCCTCCTCCCTTTTTGGCTTTTGATTAACAAGCTCTTTTTTGACCTTGACATTCAGTTCGAACTCGCTGGGATTTTTAGATCTCGTTCTTAGTTTTACCGTTAACATATTTGTGGCATCGATACCTAATTGCCATAATGCGAACCGCACATTCCACAAACTCCTCTTCCCCCTCAATGTCACAGAGATGCGCACAAAAAATGTCGCAGACATCGGGGAATGCAGCGGTTCTTCTCCTTTCTTCTCGTGCTTTTCGCTCTTCTCTCTCCTGATTTTTATTGTTGGTTTTTTGCTATTTAAATTTTGATGTCATTGTGCACACATTGAGCCAAAAGCCGCCAATCGTCAATCGCCGGCTGTTGGCCGGCTTCAAAGCGTGTTGCCGCTAGTGTGGCGAGTGTGGCAACCCTGGCGGGGAATACAGTAGCTGTAGCCTCGGCTTTGGATTGCATTAGCATCGAGATCCGTTTGATGGCTGGCGGATTTGGCATTTCATCATCGTAGCCGCAGCGCGGCACTCACTTAGCTGATGGCAGGGTTGTCGAGCAGTCAAAACAAAGCCAAGAAGTGCTGGTGAAGTAAGCACAGAACAAGGAAAATTTAATTATTAAATTCAGTTCAGTAGTTCAGTAGTAAAGTCTTTCAATTGCCACAGTTAAGGACTTTATTTTAGCTTATTAAATGATTTTCATCTAGATTTTCATATCATTTGCTTGTCATGACAACCCTAAAGCCAAGCATTTGCGCCTGCCTAAGACTCAAAATGTTGTCGATTTAAATTTTGCTGGCCAAGAGCAAGACGAAAGTTGTGATCAACTGGCAGCAACTGGCCAAAATAGCTGAGTAGCCAAGTCAAGCCAAACAATCGCAACAATCAACAAGCAATTCGAAGTGAGGCCCGAAACAAAAACGAAAGCTGGCAGTAAAAAGGCCCAAAAAAGCCAAAAGGCCAAAAGATATTTATGCATTTTGATGCGGCAAAATGAATGATTTGACTTTGACGAAAAGATGTCAAAGAAACAGGAGCGAAAAAAGAAAAAAAATACAATTGAAGAAAGGAAAAAAGAGAAGAAAAGATAAGAGAAGAGAAGAGCAGAGCTTGGAATGCATTGGGGACGACGACAGCGACGCTTTTTGGTGGATATTAGCGCAAAACGCTTGGATCCTGCCGACAATTTAAATGCGCAAAGCCCCAGCTACCAGCTACCAGCTACCTGCTTGTGTGCCCCCCAAATCCCCTTTTTGAGACACAGACAAGCTGCTCTGTCTCTCTGGAGTGGCAAACAATAATCAGAACATGGTCCCAGCTACAGACTCCCGGACTCCCAACTGCCGAGTCCAGAGTCAAGTCTTGCCATTGTGGCAGCAAATGTCGTCAAGAGGCAGCCGCTTGATGAAAGCGTCAGAAATTGATGGATGTGAATGCTGACCGGTACTGCAAAATGCCGCTGTGCGAGTAGAATCCCATAGATATATATATATACACTATATATATATATATATGTGTGTGTATTTGTATTTCTTTTGCTTTGTGCCGCAACGCAAATCTTTTGGGCTACCGGAATGAAGGAAAGCTGCTCTCTGTCGGTTTGTGGCCCTTTGATGTGATTGCGGTAGCAATTTGTGCTTTAATTTGAGTTTAAAAACTATGCACAACTTGCAGTTCCATTGTTAGGACCTCAATCGCAATCCCGCCTCTTCTTCTTCTACTACTAATACTACTTATACTTCCGAAGTCAGCTCAAACTCATTGATTGCGGTTATTTTCATATCAGTTATTAGTATTGTCAGCGCTCCAAGCGCTTAAACCAAAAATGTAAAAATAGAAAGCAACTAGCAAAGAGTGCTCTAGTCGAGAGTGCTCGACTGGCAGTTACCATGCCACTGGGTCGCATAAAAAATATGTAAATTTGCGTTTTACTTTTATTTATTTATTTTATTTAACGTCAACTATAGTCAGTCGACACAAAGAAATACAAAAATATTTTGCACTTAATTAAAAAATAAAATTAGAACATTTAAACTTAATCTAAGTCAGAATTAAAAGTGAAAACAAAGATGACTAGAAACTTAATTTAAGTTAGCTATTATTAGCATAAATCTAGCACTATATAACTAAGTCGAAACTATAAAATAATGTTAAAGATTTGCAAATTTCGGATTTAATCTAATATATTTTTGGGGCACGATTTTCCTGCTGTCTTCATTTCTAATAAGTCTTGTACTTGAATCAATAATATATTTAATAATATATATCACTTCGTATACGTGTTGCACTTGAATTGAAAATATATTCCTGACTTTAGATTGTCTTTGGCTATGTCAAAGCCGCTCCGTAGTCTCAGTAGTTACTTAGCAGGGTATAAAACAACTAAAACAACAAGCAAGAATAAAAAAAAAGTTGTGTGTTTGTGTGTATGAATATGTGTGTGTTAGTGTGTGTGTTTGTTTGTTTGTGTAGCAAGTGAAGTTGTCGTTCTGCCAAGTTCTCAGCCACGCCCACTTCAACGCCCCATTTATCAATATTCATTTAGTGTCGTCGTCGCTGTATCAGTTGTTGTTGTTATTGTTGATGTTGTTGCTGTTGATGATGATCATTAAAGCTGAAACTGTAGCAACAACAACAAAATAGAAGGAGGCAACAAGCGGAGCCACCGCATCGTCTAAATTAATTGACGGCTCATAATGACAGTTTATCTGGAAAAAATTGTTTGCCTCGAGTGTTGAGTTTTAATTAAAAATTATTGGATTACGTTTGGCTGCGAATTGTCACGCATTTGCCATTGGCCTCAAAGGCGGATCTACTATTCTTCTCCACAGCTGCTCCCCTTCCCATTCTCCCCCCACTTCCTCTCTTGCACATTCCAGCCCTGTTTCAATCAGTTCCTATTTTAGTTATGCCTAAGCATAAGCCAAAGCATTTAATCATTTTAATGGCTAAAACGAAACTTCGACTTTGCTCCAACTGAGACAATTGTCAGGCAGCTCATGCAGCACTTTTCCAACGACTGCAAAATGACCAAGAAATAACTTCAGCACATGGAATATACACAAGTTGTTGGTAATAGGAAGTCTAAATACTCTGCCCCTCTAACAGGATGTGCGCTTGAGCTAGTTTGCAGCAATTAGATTCTTTTTGCAGCATTTGATATCCATTTATGCCACAGGAAGATCAGTTTTATTTGAGCGAAAATTTATTATATTATTTCTATTATAAATATCAATTTTATTACTTTGGAAATTTATTATTATATTATTATTATTATTATATAAATATTTCACTGCTCCTCCTATTTTACCAATTTAACATTATCCTTTGTGGTTTTCGTAAGTAACATCATTTTCATTCTTTAAAATTTAAGTTGTTTCACATAAAATCAGCTTCTAGACCACACAGACCTCACTTATGTTTGTATTTTAAAATATTAATGTTAATATATATATTTAGTAAGCAGACCTTTCTCTATGAGTCTAAGTAATCCGGAACACGAGGTTGATTGCCAGGCTTCTATGCAAAAATCTAGCTGAGAGATAATCGTTAACCAAAAAACTTATAGTAGCAAAATGGATAATGGGACACATAACTGCTTTCTTACTAGTGAGATACATATGAGATTCATATTCTAACTGTATTATTAATAGATACAAATGTAATTTTGAACCCACTTACAACAAAAATCAGAATTTGCATAGTATTACACATAGCTAAGCCATTAATTAATATTCATCGATTTTAAACTCATAATTCCTTAAGTAGTATTTGAATCTATCAGAAAACTATCATTTTATTTTTTGTTATCTTTCACATTTAAGATTTTCAAATCTATTCAAGTTCATTCCTGCATAACGTTGTTCAAACTTAACTGATTCTTAAACCCTATATCATTTTATAGCTACATCATTTATAAGCGTTTTATATACAACTCCCTAAATAATGTTGGATTCTACAGTTGCTTACACAATGCCAAACTACTGTAACCGTTTGTAAGTGTATGTGGCACATACTCATAATTAATATGGAGTTCTTTGTCGCCCATCTTTGACACTGCCTACCAAATTGGCTGCTTAGCTCTCGGCTGCTTAGCTTTTGGCTCTTAGCTCTTGGCTCTTAGCTCTTGACTGTGCTTCCACTTATCATCCAGTCAGCCAGTCAGTCAGCCAGTTGCAGTTGTTGCCCGTTGACAACCTCATCATGATGGCTGACTGGGATGAGTTGGATGGCTGGATGACGAGCCTGGCTAGCTGGCTGCCTGACTAGCTGGCTGACTGACTGGCTGGCTGGCTGGCTGGCTGGCTGGCTGGCTGGCTGGCTGGCTGGCTGGCTGGCTGGCTGGCTGGCTGGCTGGCTGGCTGCTTAACTTGTGGTTCATCAAAAGGTGCGCTTGGCACAGCTTTTACCTTGACTTTGAGGGCCTTTTGAGGGTTCAGAGTCGGCTGTCTGTCGGCTGAATGATTTTGATCATGCAGCTCTACAAGTTATTCTCCGCTTGTTGTTTTTGTCGGCTGGCTTTAAGGAAGCCATTACACGCATATATAACAACAACAACAACAACAACAACAGCAATAACAGCAACAGTAACAACAACAACAACGATGCGACAACAATTCACATTCACATTCACATTCGAAATGGGATTCACATTCGCATTCGTTTCGGATTCGCATTGCGGTTATGAACTGCAATCATTTTTGTTGGCCAACGTTTTCTTCTTCTCCTCTTCTTCTTCCTCTTTTTGTGTACCCTTTTATGCTGTTGCCAATTGTCGTTACGCTTTGTTCTCTCTCTTTGTTGTTGTTGCTGTTGTTGTCGTTGTTGCACACACAATTTATTACAACAAATTTAAATGTTTCGCTTTGTGTTTTGGTATTTTTATGGCGTTTGTCGTTGCCATTCAACATGCAGATGCACAAATGCATTGCACACAAGAGAGAGGGAGAGAGATAGCAAATAGTGTGAGAGAGAGAAAGAGATTGAATCATTAAATAGAGTCAGCTATATAGTTCGATAAGCTGATGCAAAAATAACTCATAAAGAGACTAATTATAATCAGAACATACTCAAATAAAATCTGAAAAATAACTAAATATAATTATGTTTATGATGAGAAGTATTTTAATAAATTTTTTAGTTTCTGTACATTTATTTGAAAAACAATCTCTTGTAAAACGCTTCCAAGACTTTAATCCCCCATAATATTATTAAAGCCGAACCGATTTTCAAGAACTAAGCCGATTAAGCCCGATATCATTTCGCTCCTTTATTATCCTCTATATAAATTCTATACTCAAAATTAATTAGTTTTCTTATCTACTATGATCAAAATGCTTATATTTGAAATACCCAAATCCCTATTCTTCGATTTAAATTGTGTAGAATCTATCCAAATTTAGGAGCTACTTTAAAGTCTATAAACCCTTTTTATATATAAAACTCACAGGCATTTAATTTCATTGAGCACAAACTCTCTCTTCTGTCGCACAAATCAACCACTTAGTGCCCTAAATATGCCCCAGAGACTAGCCTTAAAACCCACGCAGTAGTTGTACTCAGTCCTCTTGCAACACATGCCACATACCACAACTGATCGAATGCCCCTGCCCCCAAGCAAGTCTCTCAAACAGATAACGCTTATTAAAACCTTTCAACACGCGCCAAGTGTCATAATAAATTTTAGTTGCAACAACAACAAGAACCACAACACTGAAATCATCGGGGGCCCTTTAAACTAAATAGCACCCTCGCATTGAGTTGAGTTAAGTTAGGGCAACGGTGGAGGGGGTGGGGGGAGGAGAGGAGAGGAGAGTTTCTTCTGTTTGGAGAATGACAAAGCACTTTTGATATTATGTTACACAATACAGCAATAAAGGCGATCGCGATAAGGATCGGCGGGGGAGGGGGCAAAAAGGACACGCCACTCGAGATATTGTAGAGACGCCTTAAACGCAGCGTTTAGCGGGCACCAATTTAGGGGTTGACTCGGGTCGAGATCGAGGTCGAGGTCAGAGCTAACACCCGCGCAAGGAGCGAACAAAAGGGACAACAATTGAGTGGCTTAGGGTTATATATGGTTATAGCTGTAGATTATTAAACTAACCGGGAATAGGGGCCACAGCAGCGGGAAGCGTGCCAAAAGTGTGAGTTGGTCAAGGGATGATCAATGTAGATCGAGCATAGAGGATGACCACAGTTGTAATGATCGGGATGATGATGCTGCTGCTGCTGCTGGAATACGTGGAAAGGTGTGGGCTGTGGCTCGAGTGGCATTCAGTCCAAGTGCAGCATTGACGCCTACACAATGAGCAGCATTTTCGACAAACATTTCCAAAATGTTGCATGTTTTTCACATGAAAGGGCAACGCTCATAAATCACACGAGAGACGGAGACAAAAACGGTTCGGTTTTGCACCTGGAACGCTTGTGGGCGACATAGGTCAATAAAGGTCCAGTTTTTCAGTTTTTCAGTTTTTCTGTTGTTCAGTTTTTGGCATTTTGCAGTGAAAATTACTCAACAGTTGCCGCTGCTGCAGTTGCACGCTCCATTTGACAATGCGACTGTGGCAAAGAATGAAACAATCTACCAAAATTGTAAATAGACTTGATGACTTTATTTAATTTTTATTGCATTCTTGCCAAAGCGTTTTCCACTCGCTCTATTGTTCGGCCATTTGGCACACTCCACATGCGATTTTCGCCAAGCATTGTTCACAATTGAAAATTGTCAAACAATTTCCCCAGCTCACATATTTGCTGGCAACGAACAAAACGCCTGCAATTGCCAAAAAGAAGCTAGCCAAATCAGCCGGAAGCAAGGATTTTAAGGATGCATTTAAACGCTGAGCGATTCCACTCAATAAACTCAAAGTGATCCAAGTACTTGAATTACTTTAAGATATATCATTTATTAACTGGGTGCACAAAAATATGATGCTTAGTCTGCATTTTCAATTGGGTAGTTGACTCAAGGATAAAAGAGGATTCTTCTACATAAGCTACAATTTAGTAACTTTAATAATCTTAAAACAAGTTAAGCTTATTAAAACTGGTAGTAAAAGAAAAAAACATTTTGCTAAGTCTTCAATTAAGACTGAGTTGTATTCTTTAAGATATCTCAAGGTTAAAAGTGGACTCTCTGAAAATATAAATTGCACATTTTGCAAATAACATTGCCAGCTTAAAAATACATTAAAATAGATAATCACAAAATTTATACATTTGTCAATAAATGTTAATTCTTAATTTGCACTTTTCCACTTAATAATCTATTTGTAAGTTGTTTCTTAATTTATGCAGCTGTTTATTGTGAGAATATTTTACAGTTTATATCATTCGGAAGAGGAACTGGAAATCAACATGTGGCTAATGAATACTACTCATACTACTCACACTCACACTCACACTCATACTCATATTCACTGTCTTGAGTGACTTGTAGTCAAAGTCGCAACAATGCCGCACAATGGCAATTAAAAACGCAAATTTGCCATTGTCTTAATTTAAATAAATTAAATTTTACGACACTTGCTGCAGTTGCACTTCGATGTGTTGCTGCCACTGCCACTGCCTCTTCTTCTTCATCATCCTCTTCTGTTGAACCTTTAATTGGCTTTATGTGCGCCGACTGTGCTCTGTGCTCAGTTTCCCCGCCTTGTCAAGATGAAAGATATATTACGCGTATTATTCACGATTCAGAGATTTTGACATAGAATGTTTCGACAATAAGAAAACGCAATTCTAATTTGAATATAAATATTAAATTAATACAGAAAGAACATAAAAAGAAAAACAACATCTTCGCCACCTTGCAGATTGCAGACACTTACCGAGCAGAGTCCATCTGCTTATATCTAAATTTTGGTGGCAGAAAATTAGTTTTTATAAGTAGAGCTCCTCCACCGATAGGTCCTTATTCAACTTTATATGATATGAAGTATATCCAGAAACTAATTTGGAATATATTTCAAGTTTTATCAGAATTCAGTCAGTTGTATAGATAGATGATTGATAGATGGATAAATTCGCTTCGCAAGAGTATACAAATACAAATGTTTCTTCGAGTTTAGTTTTTTTAGGATATAAAATAAAAAAATATTATTTTTTTATAGTTTGCGTGTTTGCATTTGAAATGTGCCCCAACCCTCAGCGCAACCCTAGATTCGATTATTTTTATGCTTGTGCGTTCGTTTCTAATGCAGTTGCAAAATGTTACTCTCTAATTAGCACAATACATTATATATTTTATAATGCTCACCTCAACTCCCCCCTCACTTTATTTAATCGAAATAGCCACTGACCATAACAACTTGAGCACAACCCAACAATAATCTGGTCTACGCCCATTTCGCACTCCGGTTTGGTACTCTTCTCTTTTTATGCGAGTGTGTTTTGTGTCCCTCTTGATTATGGCAATCATAAAATGTATATTTGTTGGCAACTCTGATGAAGTTTTCTATTAGCACGATTTGGCTGCAGACAGATTCAAACAGTTAAAAGCAGCAGCTACCTGTTTTGTTATCTTCGCCTTCTACATTGTGTGTGTTTTCAACAAGACTTCATCGTTTCTGGCATAATGCAAGGTCTACACAATTTTACTGTCCAGTTTATGACTTCTTTTAGGCTCGAACAGTGGGTTTGGCTTGGCTATAAAATATGTTCATATTAAGTTGGCGACTATTTGAAATATGCATATGATATTATGATTTCTTACTTTAATAGAGTCTTTCATACTTGGTGCAAGTGAAGTACTTCCAATGAAAACTATGCTAAGATGCTTTGTGTCTCTTATAAATTAGCTGCCTCAATGAAAACTATGCCAAAATCATTTTTACTAGAGGGATATGCCACTGTACCACTGTATGCCACTGCACCACTGTGCTGCAATTGCATATGACTAAATATGAAAAGGAATAGTATTATTATGATGAGGCATTAGTTGCAAAGAAGCAGCTGTAATGAAGTAGGTGTTGCTTTTGGCTGCCACAGCATTAACATGCCATCAACAGGCAGACAGAAAGAGAGAATAAGAGAGAGAGAGAGGGAGACAGCTGCTGTTGCTTAGTTAAGTTGCCACTGCAAAGATCGTGATGTGTTGTGGTGCCGTTGTGGCAATCACATTGCTGCCGCATAATGAGGGGGCCAGAACCTGGCCGTAAATTAAATTCACAAATAATATGCACTAAGAGGCGGCCCAAACAACACCCACCAAAAGCCAGGCAACTATTCGTCTGCCGGCTACTGCATGTTGCATGTTGCAAGCAAGTGCCAGGTTGCAAGTTGCATACTCGAGTGGCACATGCAAAGTGGCCAGAGTGGCAAGCACACTCGTTGACTGGGCGCCACTCTTGCGCTTCGCCACTCACAGACACTTCGTTATAAAACAATTAAAGTTTTTTCATATATTTGTTTTTTCATTTCATATTTTTTCGAGCTTAAAAACAACGAAGAGCAAGCACGCAAGGAGTGCTCGACTAGATGATATCCTATTAACGGCCCTTACTTCAATTTGTGGCAAGAAGCATTATTTGTATACAGCCAGTAATTAAAAAATTAAAATTAATTAATTTAATTAAAATAAAATTACATTCATTGACAGCACATCAGCATACCCTTTATTTTACACATTTTTAATGAGTCCAGGGTATTTAGAAAGAAAAAAAACTGAATCCAATTACAAAATGTGCTGCAAAGAGGCGAGCAAAATATTTGCAAAAACTAATTTATAATTAGTGGCCGAGGCAAACGAGTTGCAGCCACCCCTGCCCCCAACCCCCTCTTTACACCATCGCCTCCGTGCCACCCCCCGCTCCGTTGCGCAGGAAATGGGAAGCGGTTTGCATGCGCGACCTTTTTTTTTATTCTTTTTGGAATAATTTACAAATTGGCTCTGGAGTCCATAGCCAAAACCCTAGACAAGCGGACAACAAGCAGACCCTGAAGGCAAAATGCAATGAATGCTAATTGCCCCGTCGGTTCGTGTTATTTGAAGGGTATTCAGAAAAAAATACAAAATTGCATAATATACGCTGAGAGAACCTTCTAATGGTCGTTGTGGCCAATTGTGGAACACCTGCACTTATCGACTTTTGGCTTCATTCGCCACTACTCGCATAAGTGTATCTCATATTTCTTTGTGGTTTGTTTATTTTTGCAACTCGCGCAGTTGCATTCATTAGTCGCACGCAAATGCATTGTGAATAAAACGAATAAACGAATGATTCATATGCATAATGCAAGGTCAATATGACTATTGGCAACTATGATTATTGGCTAATTATGTGTGGTCATATTGATTTTTAAACAGAGCTGGTTGTAGCAAGAAGTTTATTATATAAGGTTGTAGAGTTGACAATTAAAATTGAACAAATTAAAAATTAAAAATCTAGCAAAATACTATAGAATATATATAATAATTTTAATTGTATCTTATTGATAAAATGAAATGAACTTGATCTGGTTTTAATTCAAATTTGAATCTCTAGTTTCTGGGATCTGCGCTTTTATCTGATTTTGATCAAGTATACATATACTTTATGGAGTGGGATATGCCTCTTTCTGTCTTTCTATAAAAAGTTGCTTGAATATTAAAAAACTGACTTTTCTTACTTGTTTATACATGAAGACAACTCAGTGAATGTAAGTTGAGTTAATTGATTTTCAATGTTCATGCATGTACGATAAAAGATGTATTATTACTTGTACTTGATAAAAGATGTTCGTTCGCATCTTGCCTGAAGACAAGTGAAGCATAAATGAATAGAAACAGTAGCTAGCTCAAATAACTGACTATATTTTGTTCAACTGTGTAGCTAACTATGATCATACAATTTATGTATAATATCCACTTAATGAGGCATTTCTCGGAAACCAGTTGCGAGTCCATTCAGATTCAGATTGAGATTTAGTGAAAAATGCAGTCCATGAAATGAAATGATAAATATGCAAGTAAATAAATGCATGTTGCATATTCATGTCCACACCACAGCTGAGATGCCAACTGTGTGCTGAACTGAACTGAACTGAACTGAACAGATAAATTAAACAATCCTAACTTTAAATGCAATTGCATTGCAAATTTGTGGCTAGAAAACGCGACTAGAAAGTTGCCTCCAAATGGGAAATGTTAAATGCAAGATGCCAAATGCGAAATGCGAAATGGAAAATCCAGTTGAAATTCAATTTATGCGCTGTAGTTGTTAGTTTTGATGGTTTTGATGCCGCCTCACAGTTTGTAGGTGGCCGGGTTGGTGGAGTGGTGAACAACCGGATGGGTATTAAGCACTTGTTAAGCAAAGATTTAAATTTGATTGGACAGAGAATGATCTAGTCGAAGATCTGATACTCTAACAGATTTACTAAGTTGATGACATGAACCAAACTTATTGTTATAGAGACAAATAGTGAAGCCAATCACATAAGGAAGCTTTAGCTTTTTGAATTTCGGGCTTATATTTGGTTTTATAGATAACGATTGTTTTTATAGTAACCATAGGATATAGTAAATCGATTCTGAGCCAGAGAAAACCCCTCATTCAATGCTTCTTCTAGATATGTTTAGTATGAATAAATTTATAGGTTAAGTGAGGACTAAAATGACTTTGTTGATTTCCCTCAACAAAAATATTCAATTTTGGATTTTAGTTTATCTCCAATAACACATTTCACTCAAAATTCATTCATTCGTTGATTATATATTTTGATATAATATTTTGAAGCTATCACGTTTCATCTTATCTTGGAAACAGACAAAGACCACATCGTCCAGTAGATAACTCTTGGCTAAAGTGAATTTGTTGATATTTCTCATTAAAAATATATTTTTTTTTTGGTTTAGTATATCTCTATCTCTTCTATGGAATGTGTAAGATAATAATTTTAAACTACAAAACTGGAACCCTATCAATTCATGTGGATGTCTTAAAAACTGACAGAGGCTACAAAAATTTAATTGATCTTCCTGTTAATTGAAATCGTGTCCTGTCTCATTTTGTATTCTCTGGTAGCTATAGCATGAAGCCTGCCTTAATTTATCTTAATCCTCAAAAGATAAATAACTTTTTCTTTAACAAATTTCACTCGACATTTGTTAGGCCCTATGTCAGGGTATATATAAGAGAAGCAAACATTGGCCCACGACCCGCGTCACCTTAAAGCTATAATTCTCGCGTCTCGTCTCAGCTGCTGTGGGTAATTAGATGGGCTGCTTTGATAACTCAATGAATATTCACAGTTCTATCAAGCAGACTGACAGGTAGACAGACAGACAGATAGACAGACACACCGACAGGCAGACAGGGAGTCAGAGAAAGAGTCTTTAAGCCTAGAAAGTTACTCAGTCTGGGAATTGCCAATTGTTGGTCGCCATGTGAAAGGCGAAACGATTTATGCCCCAGGCACTACAATGTAAATGGCTGCAGGCTGTTTGCAGAATGGAACATGGAACATGGAACATGAAACGCATTCTTAAATGCAAATTCACCAAATTCGCACACATAAAATAAAAACAAACAGCGAATTTCATGTGAAATCGTCGTCGTTATTGTCGTAATTACCGCCAATTTTCCATGAATTTATTAGCATCGGTCGCAAACGCCAAAATGCGGCGCACAGTTTAAGAGCTGCTTAAGTGCCCTTCCCCTTCCCCGTCCCCTAACCATTCCCTCAACGCCACCAGCAGCAACAGCAGCGGCAGCACACCCCCCTTTAAGCAAACCGACCATAAATAGTATAAATTTCCACATGACACGCGATGATTATGCACTTTTCATGCAAACAAAAGCAGATAGAGGAAAGGTGTGGAGAGGAGGGGTGAGGGGAGGGGAGGGGCCAAGGGGATCATCAGGCTGCATCAGCTTTAACATCATTTGCGTACGGGGCACAGCTGGCAAACTCTTAATTGCTCAAAGCTCAAGCGACAATAACGACGAGGCGGGGGCAATGAGGAATAGTCCCCTCTCAACCCCCGTCCCTTCCCCCGCAGTGAACCTCAACAGTTCCATTCTCAGCTGCCTCCTCAGCCAGATATATAGTCAGATAGATGAAAGAGTCCAAATCGCAGTGAATTCATTTGGCAAGTGCGACTTTGCGTTGTCGGCATTTCATTGATAGCCGCAAGTGTGGCTCATTCTCCATGCCCCTTCCTACTTACCACTCCCCTTTGCTACACTGTGGCAAAAAATTAGCATTTCAAAGGTTAAAAGTTTCCGTATCTTGTGTCAAGAACTTTGTGTTCTAGAATGAAAAGGAACTTGAAATCCACAAGCTGAAATGAGAAGAGAACTGGTGCACGATGGTTTCTCCTACAATAAACAGACTCATTCTAAGAATACATGATTTTTGACTTATTCTTCATTTGTTCTTCATTTTATTTATTTTTTTTTAATACATCTTAAGATCTGCAAACTCAAATAAGAAGTGAGCCATTTGAAAATTTTGATTTCTGGAATTAACAGACTCAATTTAAATATGCAACTTCGATTAAGATTTTAGTTTAATTTTAATTTGTTCTTCATTTTAGGTATTTTATTCTCTTTAAATCATAAGATCTACAAACTCCAGTAAGAAGTAAGCTGTTTCAAGAATTATTTTCTACAATAAACTAACTTAATCTGGGGATATTTATTGGAGTAAGAATTTTGCATCTTTCTTCATCTTCTTCTTTCTTGACTTGATGTGCTTCATTTCTCTATGAATCTCTTAAGATCTATTATTTTAAATGCGAAGTAAACTGTTTCAAGTTTATTCTTTCGAGAATTAAACAATTTAAACTAAGAACTTATCTTGTTATAAGATTTATTTATCTTAAACAAATCTTTAGATGCTCAATTCGAAATGATAAGTAAGCTGATTGATGTTAGTTTATTCTGGAATAAACGTACTCAATCTGAGAATACATCTTGTGATAAGTCGTTTGCCTTTTCCTTGTTTCCCTTTCGTTTTGAGTTACTTTATTTCTCGCTGTGTAGCCACCCATGGCCTGTGCATGTTTCGTGTCATGCTCGGAGCTCATCTGCATGCCCATATCTTCGTCATCTTCGGCTTCAGTTGCCTCAATTGTCCCCTACATCGCCAGCCGGGTGTCTGTTTCTTATTAGCTCTGCCAACTGAAACAGAAACAGAAACTGACTGACTGACTGACTGACTGACGGACTGTTTGACTGGCTGGGCAATCAGTAGGCAAAAATTCCATGAATTAATTTCAGTTTTGCATGTTGTTATTTATTAAAATTTTATTTTGCGTTTTACTCAAGTCGAGCGCGATTCCCTTTCATAGCTGCCGCTATTCATGCCACTGTTTTATGTAATGCTCGTAGTAGCCCCTATACCATTACTGAGCTCTAGTTATTTTTCATCATTTCTTTTTCGTGATTCTTATCATTGAGCTGTCAGTGCTTGTTGTGTGTGTTGTGTAATGTTTGTGAATGGATTGCAAAGAGGCGCAAAAGCTGAATTCCAAAACTTTAACTCATAGCTTAGGAATTACTTCATGCAGAGTTTTGTTGATTGAAATAAATCTTTTTACTATTATTCCCCATTTACTTGCTGCATAAAATATGCATACAAATATTTCAACATATTTGAAAATATGCAAGAAAATATTTCAACAAACATTTTTATCTTTTTTTTCTGTTTTTTACTTAATTTTTCATCTTTTGCATCATTTTTGGAAATAATTTTATTTCTTTTTATCCACATAAATACCCCGACCCAAAAGCATTAATGAAAACCTGTTTTAAATTTGTCTGATATTTATTTTATTTTTATTAATTTTTTTTCATATATTTTATTTTTGTTTTCATACATTTTAAAATTCTATTAGTATTTGTTTTTTGTGTGTTTTTTTTTTGTTGCTTTTTTTCTTTTATAATTTACAATTACAAATGTGTTTCTGATAAATTCAAATTTGGTTTTATTAAGTTTTTTTTATTTATAATATGCATTTATTAAAATTTAAATTAGAAATGTTTTATTATTTTTAATTGTTAGTTTGCTTGCCCACAACATACAAAGTACACTGCTAAATGTTTATTATTAATTATGTTTCTTCTTTTTATTTTTTGTGTATTTTAAATTAAAAATCATTCAATTGATTATCACAGTATTCACGAAAAAATAAATATGCTTAAAAGTGTGTTGCTATGAAAAGGGAAAACATTTCATTTCTCCTGTATTTTGTAATATTATTTGTTTTTTATTGATGATTCGCTAGAAACTGTTGTTTACTGACTTCAAAGAAACGGTGCATTAGCCACACACCTGATTTCTTCATTAACACATTAACACACACAGAAAGATGCCTTAGGATTAAATGTACTTAAATATTAATCATACGCCGTCGAGGACAGATTTAAATACAAAATTCAATTCGTGTGCCTTTCTTTTGGCAGTTGATTGAATTTTTAGACTTAAAATGCTGATGTTCAAGTGAACTAGGGAACTAGGCAGCTAGTTCGCAGTGGTTCACTTGAGCAGCACATTTTGAGCTAGTTTTTTTTTACTTATGCCTATTTCTCATTGTAATCGCTTACAATCAATACCATTAATAGTTAACATAAACAAACTACAGAGCCACATTGATTACACACACACGCGTCTGTGTGTGTGTGTGTGTGTGTCTGTGTGGGTGTACGTGTGTGTGTGGTTGCTTGTTGACAACGAATCATTGCGAAGAATTATGCTAATATTTGATGTGTTTTGCGACTTTTGAACCTGCAAAGAGAGCAAACAAATACTAAGAAAGTTAGTCAAATATTTCTGAGAATTTCAGTTTTCAGTTTTGATTAGAATTAGAATTTCTCGACTAAAACTAAAAGTTACTTAAAATTATACCTTAGATGCACAACAAATATATTTTTTCGGGTCAATTTAAAAATGTACTCGTTGAAGAATCAAAGGAAGACAGTGATTATATCATTTTTGGGAAATCTCAGTTTTGGATTAGTTTACTAATTACTAATTAACTCGAATTAACTACAAATTTCCTGACTGAAACTAAAAGTAATGAAACATAGTATTTTAGATGAAAACCAATTATTTTTCTTAAAAAAAAAACTTAAAAATAAAAAGATATAGATGAATTATTGATTTAAAGCACCTGCTTTCAATTAGTTAAGTTAAAAAATATATTGTTTTTAGTTTTTTTTTAATGATACCTCATAGTTGAAATAATTAATTTTTTGTTTAATTTACAAATTTTTGGATTTTACACACCTGCTTTTAATTAGTTAAGCCTGCTGCTTTGCGCACATTGCACGGCATATGTTGTGTTCCCAGCCAATCCTCGAGTAGCGACTTGGGCTGCTGCTGATGCTGGTTTCCAGTTTCTCGTTTCTAGTGCATCATGTAGGAGGACTCCTCGTCGTCGACGCCCGTTGGACTGTCGAGCGAGGGATTGATGCGCTTCTCCTTCTGGCGGCGATTGCAGAACCACACACGAACCACCTCCTTCTCCATGCCGAGGCGATCGGCCAGCTGTGTGATCTCCTCCGAGGTGGGCTTCTGATTGGCCATAAACGCCTTCTCCAGTGCACCCCTTATCGTTGTCTCGATGGAGGTGCGCTTCTTGCGCCGCCTGCCAATTATCTCTGGTGTGCTAACCGTCGCCTGAAGAGCAGCCGGATCAAAGACGCCTCCCGTCGCCTGAATGGTGCGATCGGCATCATCCAGCCACTTCTGCAGCAGCGGCTTCAGCTTGCACATGTTCTTGAAACTCAGATTCAGCGCCTCAAACCGGGAAATTGTCGTCTGGGAGAAATCATTGCCATAGAGTTTACCCATAGCCGAACCCACATCGCCCTGGGTGAAACCCAGTTTAATTCGGCGCTGCTTGAAGGTCTTAGCGAACTGTTCGAGCTCCTCCAGATCGGTGGTCTCCTCGGGTGAGGGTTCGCCTGCGGCACGTGCTGCTGCAGCACTTGCCACCGTTTTAGGCTGCGGCGTGCAGGGAATAGAGCTCTGATTGTGGGCATGGCTGGTGGGCGTGCTGGGTGTCAACATGCCGCTCAGCTTCAAACTGGCTGCCGAATTCGGCGGCGTTATTTGCAACGGATGATGCAAATGATGATGGTGCTGATGCTGATGATGTTGCTGTTGATGTGGACTGCTGGCTGGACTACGCAGCGGAGTGGGTGGACTTCGCGAGTGTGGCGTGGAGCTGCGTGGTTGCAGCTGTTGCATGGGTGACTTGCACAGCGACAGCGTCAGCGATTCTTGCAACTGCTCCTGTCGCTGATGCTGCTTGTGCAGCGCCTGAAACTGCTGCGATGCCTGCGAGAGCAGCTGACTCTGCATGAAGAGCTGGGCGGCAGCCACTTGAGTTGCCAGCGGATCATCTGGGGAGAGACCCAACGAACCATTTCTCAGCATCTCGATATAACTGTTGAATTGCTGGGGCAGTGCCACCTGACGTTGTTGCAACCACTGGGCAAAGTCCTGCGGCGATATGGAGCCCGCAAGCAGTGGATTGCCCAGACCCAAGCCGGCGGCAGCAAATTGTGCCTGGGGTGAGGATAGCCCTGGCAGTGCCAGCAATGGTTGCATGCCACTTGCCACTGTGGTGGCTGCAACAGCAGCCGCAGCTGCCGCCGCTGCCTGCACGGCTGCGCCCACATTGGGCGTTAGCACCGGTGAGATCTGTGGCGCCGCAACCACAATGGGTACAGGCGCCAACTGACTCACAGTGGGTGGAGTCGTCACCGAGGATTTGATGGAGTTCGCCGGCGATTGAGTGCTGTGACGCGAATTGTCGCTGGTCAAGTTGAGGGCGCCGCCATTGGCATCATCGTAATCCTCATCCGGCTGCTCCAGCTTGTACACCTGATGGTGGTGGTTGTGGTTGTGGTTAAGCTGGTGGTTGTGGTGGTGATGGTGGTGCGCCGGGTGTGGCTGCTGGAGCGACAACAGGCGTCGCTTCGCCTGCGGCTGCTGTGTCAGCAACAGTGCCGGACTCAAAGGCGAACGACACCGATCGCTCGAGGTGCCAACACTCGAGTTATTATCATCACAATCAGAAGCTGCAAGTGAGAAGAGAAAGAAGCATTTGAAGAAATTGTTGAAATCGGGCATAGGGCATTGTTGTTGCAAATGAGAAGAGAAGGAAGCATTTGAGGATATCATTTGGGGGGAGTGAAAGAAAAGTGTCAACCAGAAGTTGTTCACTAAAATTTGGATTATTTGAATATTTATCTAGTACTATCTCAAGCGAAAAAGAAACCTGATTAAAAAACTATTTAAAAATAAACCACACAAAAATTCTTATATCTTTAATCAACTGAAACTTGGCTAATAATGAAAATGAAATCACATAATCTAAGCTATTGTTAGACCTTATCGGAACATTTCTTATGACTTACCAATTTGAAGAGATAATTAAGAATGTCTATTTTTAAATATTGCAAATTAAATCGCATAATCTAAGAGCTTATCAAAACATTTTTTGAGGACAAACCAATTTGCGAAAATAATGCAAGATATTGTTTTAATTGCTGATAGAAATATATAATATATAAATAAAAATACCATATGAACATAAGTGATCAAATAATTTAAAAATAGTTCAAGAAGATTGGAATCATTCTTTGAATCGATTATGTTAAGAATACGCAATAAGATGTCTGCAAATGATAGACAAAAAGTTTCTATAAAAAATTAATAATGGTTCGCTTAGAGTACAAATTGCCCATTTGGACGAACATCTTGGGAAACTATTAAGGAATCGATTAAAGATTAAAGACACCAACGAGCCCATCATCTCACAGTCTTTACTAAATTAACCAAGCACATTATATCCGCTTCCCTTACCCGCACAGGCAGCAGACCTCCTTAAGATGTCCTTTGCATAACTTTAGCATAGACCGGAATGCGTTTGCATAATTTTCGATACAATTTCATAGTCGGTTGAGTTTTTCTGTGTGTGGGTGTGGGTGTGGGTGAAAGGCTTTCTAATAGCAGTTGCCACCCAAGGAGAGAGCGATAGAGAGAGTGAGCCACCCGTTTAGCTGCTATTATGCGAAAAGTGTTTCCTCCCCCGCACCTCTCCCGCTGCCACACATAGTTTACATAGCTAGTTTACCTTTCGTTCCGATACATCAAATGGAATTCTCGTGTTTTCTTTTCATTTTGCCTGCTTTTAAGTGCCATTTTAGCATTTCAAATACTGCTGCGTCCAAGCGATTTGTATAAATTTGCTATTTCTATGCATTTTATTTACACAAAAAAAAGAAGAAGAAGAAAGCAGGGTTGGGGCTATAAGTCTACCAATTGATTTGCAATAATATTTAAATGCGTCAGTTCATTTTTAGTCAAAAACTTTTGTTGGTCCAACCTTTTTCTTTTTTTTTTTTTTTTTGTGTTGTGGTAAAAATGGCAATCAAAAGTTGGAGTAACCCTTTTCAACAAAGGCAGCCCCTTTGAAGTTATTTTTGGCTGCTGCATTGAAATCTCAATTGTGGCATTTTCATTTCCATTTCCCGAACATTTTCCCATGAACCCGAACTGGTCAGTCAGCTGTGTCCGTGAATTTTTGCATATGTTTCGCAGGATTGTGGCTGTGGCTGTGGCTGTGGCTGTGGCTACTTTATGACTTGTGGCTCTCGATTTGCTTTTCGTTTCGCATGGTGGTTGATGCTACGTGAATTTGATGACTTATTCGTCCAAGTGGGTGCTGCCTGCCAGCCTGCCCCACATGCCTCATGTGCCCACAACAGCTCAGCAATCGTCCTCTGCAGACTACATTTCTGTTTGCTACGTGCGTCCATTTGGTATTCAGATGATGTGCAAATTCGATTTGTATGTTTTTTGTGTGAGCCAGCAAAAACCAGTGGCGCAGTCAACTCAAAAGGGTTTTTAAATAGTTGCAGGAGTGTCTGGTGAAAAGTTCTTTTGGCTAGCTTGACCAGCAGCTGAGTTACTAGGGGTTGTAGAGTACTATGGATAGTACCTAAGGATTGAAAATGGAGTATCTATACAGCTTAAGTGCTGTTTAAAGAGTCCCTTTGTGGAAGAAGTTAAAATATTTGGGTTACTTTGAGCTAATTGAAGCTGTTAATTGAACAGACTATAAAGATTGTAGTTGCTATGAATTTCGGATGCCAAAGATAACTAACAGATAAGATAAGATAACCAAAATACCAAAGACTATAAAACCTGAGCTCCTTTTGTTAATTTTCTGTCTATTAAATCTGCTTATAAAAATTATAAATATTTGAGCACTACTTGAGCAATAAATAGCTTGGTCATATACCAGTTTCAGTTATTTGGAGACCCCCTTTTTTTGGCGCCTCTGGCGCTGTTAGGTAACCAATAAAAAGAGCCAAATGGTCAGTTTGACTTGCCACACAACACACAGCTCCCACACTCGTGCATAACGGCATAATTTTTGCATAAAATATATGTAAATATGTGTTCATTCGGTAGCAAAAAGGGAGAGCAAAGAAATCACAGCAACTGGGTCCACACACAACCACCACATACACACACAGACACACACACACACAGACACACACGCCAAACACACACATATAAAAATTCAAATCAAGCGAAATGCTGTCAATAATATAAGAGCAGAAAAAAAAGGTTACGTTCAGCAAAAGGGGACCTCGGACAGGACGAAGGACCCTCGCCCCAGCCGTGACTAACGAAGTTCGAAACGTGGGCGTGCTAAATACACATATGTATACACACACACACACACACACAAACACACACACACACACACACACACACACACACATACGTGTATAATATGTGTGTGTTGGATGATGATGATGGGCAAGAGCTCTTTTTTTGATGATGAAATTTGTAAAGTGTGAATTGCAAATTTTACGCAGTTCAGACACAGCGACAAACGAGTTATGAATAATAATGAGTGCACCCATGAATAGCACACAATATTTTTTTTATAATATATAGCAAATCTCTAGCTCCATATATATATATAGATTTAATGTAGTTCAAAGTCAAATGGCATTCACTTGACTACAGGCAACAATTCAATAGTAGCAATTAGTGCCGGCCCCCAGCAATTAAGTTGACAACCCTAGACAGCAATTGGCAACGCCCCGAAATGACTCGAAATGACTCGAAATGATTCGAAATGACACCTAATTGTCAGCTAATGCACAACTACTTAAGAAGCTGTTCAAGAGTCACATTTAATAAGACATCAAAATCAACTTAAAGACACACAGATCAGATACCAGAGGATGGGGTTGAAGGGAAGGGCTACGACGACAGCCGGTTTGACAGCCGTTTGTTTGTTTTATGTAGGAGCCATACCCTAAAACAACCCCCAAAATCTAGCTGTATGTCGTTTATAACAAAAAAGCAGAAAAAAACAATCCCTATAACCCTATAAATCTAAACATCGGGCCTAGCGCGTGGCCAGCGAGTGCGGCAAGCAAGGGTTGCCAACCATTGTGTGCCAACAGCCTCAATGAAACTGATGCCACTCGCACACACACACACACACGCATACATGCACAGCTGGCAGATGTTTCCTGGTTTCGAAAATATGTTTTCAAAGTGGACAAATCGTAAATAACAAATACTCTCACTTTTCACTTTTCATTTGCACTCGGACAAACAGCTGACGCTTAAGTGGGCTGCAGAGTTTGAGGTACACAGCACAAAATTATGGGTGTGTTATTTTAATACGTAAAAGCAACACTTAGAAAAAAGTGCAAGCTAAAATCACGCAAGATAAATTCTTTTATTATTTAAGTTTGTTCTTTTTCCTGGGTGTAGCTTTTGTGCATTAAAATATTCCTTAAATAAGTTAAACCCTGAATATATGCGAAATCGAGTATTATAGAGCAGTGCAAAACTATTTAAGTATCATCGAATCCATAAAGTATATATATATTCCAGATCAACATCAAAAGCCAAGTCTGTCTGTATGAAACAGACGACCTCAGAGACTCTAAAATCGAAAGACTTCAAAGTTGAAATATGAGTTCCACTTCGAATTAATCTGATGACTAAAATATTATTTCTCCAATTGATATATAAAAAACTCAGACGTATTATTGATCAACTGTAAAAAATATTATTAACAACACATCAGAAACACTGGAATTGTCAATCATAAATGCCAGTTGAGCTTTCTTGACTGCAATTCCTTAAATTTATATAACTTATTTTGATTCCAGTTTTTTCCATTTTTTGTTTTACTTTTTTTGGGGTTATTTTTTAAAAATATCTCTCTCTCTCTCTCTAAAATAGGAAAAGTGTATAAAAAAGTTGTGCATTTAATTTAATATTATGTAAAGTGCTAAGGTATATTAAAAAAAAAACACTTACCGTTCGATTGCAGGGGCGATGGCGAGCGTGACAGTCGACTGATGTCTGCAAGAGAGTAAAGCACGAAGGATACAGTTAGTTGAGAGTCGAGCAATTTAAAGTTTCTACTTAATTCACTCATTCGAGTGGCAAATGCACTTAAAGCTAGCAAAGAGCAGCTCAACTGCAACTTCAACTTGAGGCGACATCACGTCGCCGGCATAAACTCAGCAATTTTCAAAAATAAACCGAACTCTTCAGCAACTTAACGATAAGGGGGCGTGCCAGAGGTTAGAAGGGGGGCGGGTGGCAAGGGGCATATAGGGTGCACACCGAAATCGATATATACATTTGGCTAGCTAAAAACTGACCAAATGACCGCAGACAGGACACGCTGCAGCATAAAAGGATATTTTTATGGCGCTCGTCCCGGGGAACACCTGGTACTCGCTTAATGGCACAACCAACTCCAGACTCCCCCCGCTCCCCTTGCCACATCTTTGCAGTACCCCACTCAATTTGAATTTGAAATTTTTGTGTACATTTGGTTTCGGCAACATTTGTTGACTGCATTTTATGGCCACATCCAAACTCGTTGCGAATTGGGGCGCGGTCAGCGCAACGTCGCAGCGTCTATTTGAGCTAATTTATGAGTCTTGCGGCAGACGCCAAGAGCCATGCAACAGAGAAAACAACATATAAAAAAATATGTCTGCTTGCATGCAAAATGCAATTGCAACTTGCTGCATGCAGTTACATTTGAGTGCCGCATTTTCATACTAATCGAATGACTAAGCGAATTGCTTTAAGCAAAGGGTTTGTCTGGCATAGGAATTTTGAATGTTGTTTAGAAACTTTTACGGAACATTACTGAAGATATAGAGAATCTATAAGGAGTGCAGATTCGTATACCTTTAGAGCGGTGTTTGACTAGAATTAAGTGTGGAAATTTGGGATTACATTTTGAAAGATTTATAAAAGGGAATATTTTCTGGTATAAGCAAAGTTTATCCAGCAATAATCACCATAATAAACTTGAGTATTATTCAACACAAAACTCAAGCTTAGATTTTTTAAATCTATAAGGAGTCTAGATTTCGAGTAATTTCATAAAAATTTTAATAATGGAATATTTTATAGTAAGTAAGCTAAAAAAACCTTTCTTCAGTACAAACCCAAGCTCTAAGCTGATACTGCAGAGTCCACCACTAATAATCCGAAAATAATGATTGCCTGATTTTTGCTCACGTGATTTTGTTCACCAATCGAAATGCTTATCGAGTGCCTATTTTAAAGTTAACTTTCGCTAATCAATTTCAACAAGGTGTGATCATAAATTTGGTTACTTTGAATGGACAGGGAATACCCATAGCAGGTTCTTTTTAGCTTATCAATATTAGATTAATGCGGCGCAGACTTTTATATAAACATATACAAATGATGTCATGGCTTAAATCTGGCGTCTTAACTTTATTTTTTTTGGAAACAAATGTTTCTTAAGCCACTCGTAAATTTCTCGAATAATCAGCAGTTGCCCGACACACACACGCACACTCGCACACACACTCATACACACAGTCGCGCACTTCTGGCACACTTTTCTCTCGCCTTTTGAGTTAGCTAATTAAGCGACAACTGTTGTTGCTGTTGTTGCTGCTGCTGCTGTTGCTGCCACACTTCCAGCAGCAGGCAACTCAAGAAGGCAACTCAAGTGGCAGCCAAACAAGATCTCAGATCTCCGCCGACCCCGAAACTATGTTGCGTGGCATATGTGCCGTGAAAAAACCCATATACCCTACCCCTACTCCCCTACCATTCGCCCTTACCCCTACCCTTTTAGACACTCACAGAAAAAAATCGTTCTCAATTTTTGTGGGATAACTCAGCTTATTATTCAGATTGCATATTTCTATAAATCAAGATTTCTTTTCTTAATTTCAGGTTACATTTTTCTAAAATTTTGAAAAATTATGTACAATTTTTTGGGTTTATCTTAAATTGCAAAATTAGCTTTTTTTGCTTATATTTTTAGTATTTTCATTAATAAATAATAATAAAATAAATTTTGTTTCATTCTAAAATTCAGTGCGATTTTTTTTCGAGAGCAGTTTTTAGTTTGCAGCCCAATCAAGGCGCTGGGCAGCAGCAGCACTTAAGGCAACGCCGACGCCTTCAAACTAATTTTCCAAAAACTGCGCGTTAAAATGCCACATAAATTATGGTAACATTTTTGAAGCGAGCCACCCCCGCCAGCCGTTTACTACAATGCTGGGTGAGGGGTGAGCGGTGCGGGGTGCAGAATGGACGCGTGCCACGCGCAGCGGGTCAAAAACTGCAAATGCGCAATGGAAAATTTCAAATATTTCGAATTTCTACAACAATTTTTCAATTGCGAATGTGGAAATGCAAAAACCGCAGACGTTAAGCAGACACAGCGGGGGAGAGAGAAGAACAGAGAAGAGAAGATATGAGTAGAGGGGGAAGTGTAATAAGAGCTGACAACTGGGAAACTGCGAGTCCTGTGCCGAGTCCTGTGAGCAGATACATTTGCACAATTAGTCAATGACCTCGACAGCTGTGTGTGTGAGGGGGTGTTATATATTTATATCTGTGCTTGTGTGTGTGCGTGTGTGTGTGGCACACACATCACGTGCGCAGACTGACTATCGATTGAGTCGTCGCCGTCGTCGTCTTGGTCGGAAGCTGCGTGTCTTGAACTCTTGACCCCGCGCATTGTGGCCAAAAGCTGAGCGCTGTGTTGTGCGTGTTGACGGCTTGTTTGTTGCCGCGTCTTTTGCACAAAGATTCGTAGCAAAACAAAGCAAAACAAGAGAGACAGAGTGGAACAGAGTGAGAGAGAGAGAGAGAGCGCCTTAGACCATGTTTATGTTTTAGTATTCATATGCCGACAATTCAAATTGAAATACACAAAATAAAAAACATATGAAAAATAAATAATAAAGTATAATAATGAATCAACAATTAATATTTATATATATATATATAATTATATATATATAATATATAAAAATATAGAATAATATGTGAACAAAATCGTTTTGACACATTTTTGTTTAGAAAATTCAGCAATTTGTCGAGAATTTTGTACTCTGGCACACTTATTTGCTATCAGACTAATTTTAAGATATATATATATAGATTATATATATATAATTTATCGTCCATTTAAAGTGGGTTTTGATTGATTAAATTGAACAGAATATTTTGTGTTTCCCCTTTTTTTAGTGCTATTAATTCTTTATATAGCAAAACTGATGGGTAAAAATAAAGCAATTTCAACTTTTCTGTTCTTATCTGAACTGTATAAAGTATATAGATATTCCAAATTCCAGCCGAGACAATATAAATGCATAATTCATAAAGAATATATCATTTAAGTTCCAAATTGATTTATGTGTATGAAAAGGATATCGACAAAAAGACAAAAGATAATCAACAACTGAATACTAGATCAAATAGATAATGAAACAACCGTTAATTTCTTAAATATATAATATACGATTTCGGATTTCATTGCTAAACTTTTGCAAATGTTATATCTTTGATTTGAATTCGTGAAATGAATTTCGCAAAGGCGTAGTAGGTAATTAGAGGGGTAAGACGAAAGCTTAACACTATCAATAGCGGAAATTCATTTCCGCAGCGATAAAGATTAATCGAAATATGTTTTTGGTGTGTAGCTCTATCATTTCTTGGAACAGGCCATAATAAGGCGAACACGAACACACGCCCTCTTTCTTGACCAGTTCACTCGTTTCGATAAGCTCAAAAAACAAAAAAAGCCAAAGAAAAAGAAAAACTAAAGAAAAAAAAAGGTAGATTTGGGTTTTTGTTTTGCGGATTGTCCAGTTTGTTCTAGTTATTACCACTAGAGTAATGAGCTCATTGCGACAACGACTATAAATAATCAATTTTGTTGTTGTCGTCAACCGAGCGACTCAAATAAATCGTCAGCATATTAATTTAAAACGTATTGTCGATCGATTAATTTATTAGAATCGAAGACATTGTTCTTTATAATTTTGTTGACGCACTGTTTGAATGACGAAATTTGTTTACCAAGAAATTTAGAGCAGTTTCTTGGCTTTTCCTTAGCTAGGTACAGGTGTGCCGGACGAGATAAGCAATTGGAAATATCAGTTTGGCTTGCCGATAAGTAAATCGTGGCTAGTATATGGAAATCGTGCTGCTCGGACATATATAATCGTTTAAAGATAACACTTGTGTGGCTTATCAACACGTACACCCGAATTTATCTGTAACTCATTGGAAGCATTCATTTACTACTCCCAATAATCTTATATAAGTAGTTTATCAAAGATATCCTAAGCATTAATTTACTACTGATAATATTCTTCGAAAGTTCTGTAACCCTTAATAAATCTTTTAATTATATCCGTACTTAACTTAAGTATATCATATATATCTATCTCCAACTCATTAAAAGTATTAATTTGTTTTTTTTTTGTTTCTAAATTAAATTTGCTTTAGGAATCTTTGGAATATTTTGAATATATATTTAAGTTAATTCAAGTTAAGTAATAAAACCTCTATAAATGAAAGATGCATAAAAAACCATTTATATATATACTTAAACTTGTAATCGATTGACAATTACTTCCTCCTCTTCTCAACGCACATTCAAAAAACAGTTTTCAAAACTGTATTTACCGTTTTGTATCTAATCGCATTGATAAGCAGTCAGCAGCAATAAAATGCTACAAATAAAAATCGTATTTTTACATGGTCATTTTTGTCTTGAGTTGTGTAAGAATTGAGTCTTTAATAAATATGGTTTAGTTCTCTATAAAAAGTACTCGATTAAGTGGGTCGCCCAATGGCTGGAAATGATATATATGTAAGTACATGATATTTATGATGTGTGCACCTGTGCACCTGTGCCCCAAGCTAGTTGTTAAAGTATGAATAATCGAGCGATTATCTATATAATTGCAATGCTTATTGGTATCAAGCTAAAAATATCAAAGTCGGGCTGAATGAATCATTAACTGATACCAAATTCTGATATTTGAATAGACGATTTTACAAATGTCATCAGAATGATTCATTTTGAGAGAGATTTGAATAAAAGCTTATATTACATGATAATTAGTAAGTATATATACAAATAGTTGCTTATATATATATACTATATAGTATTCATAACATATATGATATTTAAACTGACTCAAAATCAGCTTTAGCAAGCAACTTATTCCAAGTTCTGAAATATATCCTGCTGCTAAGTATCTTTTCCTCAGCTTGCAGTTTAGCTCAAGTTTCGAAAATCAAATTATTTACTTGCAAGATTATATCATGAATTTTGGTTAAAATACATAACGTCATTCTGAAACCAAGTTGAATGTGTTGCATAAACATTTCTTATCAATTGATAAAAAGTATTTTACTGCAGACTTCTGCAGAGGATAAACATAACGCTTATATCAATCAAATCAGTGTGAATATATATTTTTAAAAACAAACTCTTAATATTTTCTAAAAGTTTAAAGTTTCAAATATATGTTTCATGCATATTTCAAAACAATTCAAAAACGTTTCTCAAATCAACATAAATAAATCACAAATATTTCTAAATAGTTAGTCTATATAGAAGATTGATATTCGAATTTCTATCAATCAAATCAATTTGATTATAAACATAAATATTTCTAAAAAATTCTTAAAATGTTCTTCAACTTGAATTAAATACACAAATATAGCTAAATATTTTTTAAAACTTGTTGATGGAACACTTCTCATCTGTATGGAAGACTGATTTGAAGTTGAATATATATTTATATATGTGACTTACATCGATTCTTCATTAGATGGACGGTAGCGTCTCTGGCGCTGTTTGTGTTTGCCTTCAGGAGATCATGCTTCAAGGAGTTGTTGTTATCCTCGGGACTAGCTGAGTGCCAATGTAGCTCCGACATAACCATTTTCACACACCACAAGGCAGACCAAATTGATCGGTATACAGAATATATAGTGTATATATTGTCTATATGTGGGATATGTTTTTGATTGAAAAGTACGTTTTATTTTTCACTTCACACACACCAAAAACTACGTCAAATTGTTTTTTTTCTTATTTACTATTTTGGTTAGAATTTCTTGGATTGGATTTTTTGTTTGGAATTGGATTTTGTGTTTTTTTGTGTTGCGCCGGCCTGCGTCCAAACGCGTTCGTGTTTCGCATGAAACTGACAGACGGAAGAGCCTTTCAATGCCAAAGGACGACTAAATTCTCAACAATTGTTGTTGCCGTCTCTGATGGATAATCGCCTAGGCCTGGGCTCTTGTTGATAATGATGCTGCTGCTGCTGATGATGATGATGATGATGATGTTGATGGACGTTTTTCTGCCTTTCAACTTGGCTGTCTCTCTTTCTCTCTCCCTCTATCGCTCTCTCTCTTGCAGTGCGCGCTCTCTCTCGCTCTTGCTCTCTTTATGCCGGCACTGACTTTGTTTGAGTGTTTCGAGTTTTTGAGTTGAAATTTGGTGTTTTTGCGCCCAAAAAACTAAACAGCGTGGAAGTTTTTTTTATTTTATTTTTTAGCCACCCCAAAGCGGTAAGGGTTGTTTTTAGTGCTGTCTGTTAAAAAAGAGAAGCGCTTTTGCTTTTTTGTTATATGTATAAAAAACACACACGAGCTGCGCTGAGCTGTGCACGATGTGCTTCGCAAGAGTCAACGCGTTTAACTGGTTTCACGTCGGCGCGCCAACTGCAACGGCGGCCCCACAAAAAAAAAAACACACACACACAGATACCCACACAGGCAGGCACACAAAAAACCGCCAACTGGATGAGCTTTAAAAGCAGCGCGCATTGGTCGCTCTCTCACACACACACATACACACATGCGCGCGCGCTCTCTCACTCGCTCTCGCTCTCTCACTCTCTCGTGCTCATTTTATTTACCGTTGTGGGTTTGAATGCTTGTTAGAAGAACACGTTCCACATTCAATACTACTTGGAGAAATGAGCGCTTTAGTGTGAGTGAGAAATGCGTTTGCATTTGAGCGCAAACTGAGCGAGAGAGTGTGAGTGAGTGTGAGAGTGTGAGTGACTGAGTGAGTGTGATTGTATTAGTGCGTGCTGCTGCTACTGCTGCTGCTGCTCCAACATTTTATACGTTTTAAAATTTTACTACAATGTCTCGCGTGTGTGCGTGTGTGTGTGTGTGAGGCACCGTTCGTTTTGTTCGGCTCGGCTGCCGACTCCATTGTCTATGTGTGTGCGTGTGTGTGCGGTATGCGTGCGCTTGTTTGGGGTGTGGCTTAAAATTTAAATTTAGCTTTCAAATGGCGTTGGCGTCGACGTCGTCGTCTGTGTGTGCGTGAGTGTGTGTATATGCATATTATTTTATGATTGGCGCACACGCCTCAAAACTTTACGTGTATGTGTGTTGCGTTTGCTATGTAAAATTATTTTAAAGCTGCGTTGCTGCCGACGTCGACGACTGCTGCAGCAGCAGCAGCAGTTTTGCTGCTTATTGTTGTCGTCTGCTTTTGCTCTTTGTTCGGCTCTCTCGCATTTTTATTTGCCATTCATATATGCATGCACATGCATACTCCCCCCTGCCACCCACACCTCCCGCCCACCCATGAGAGTGCCAGTTCTGCTGCTCCTTCTGCCTTGCTTTGCTTTTCTTCTTCGTTTATTATTTGTTTGATTTCTTTCGCGATTTTATTTTCGTTTTATTCAACACATATTTATGGCACATGCAGACGACTTCTCCCAAATGCAATCTGTTCAAATTTATCATTATTATAAAATGCCAAAATAATTATAATAATTATTTAAACATGCTTTTACAAAAGTTTAGTTTAATATTGTGATTTTCCTGATTGCTTTCGAAATCCACAATTTACTATCAAATAAGTATTTTGTGATTAATATTTATTATTTTTGTGTGTTCCAATTAACTAATTGCAAGTCTTTTTGTATACTTTATTGCTTCATCTATTGAAGCTCCAAATTTATTTTTCTTTATAATTCTTTATTAAATACCCAATTAACCATTTGTAAATCGTTTTTACATATTTTATTTCCCTTTAGTTTTAATGTATTTTTCCTTTTACTTATTAATATTCTCTCTCTAAATTCTAATTTTCATATATTAGCCATTTTCTTTTCATTAAATAATTATCTTTATGCATTCCAATTAAATTTGTTTGTAAATCTTTTTCATATATATTTTATTGCTTTCGGAATTCCAAATTTAATTAGCTGCTCTACGACTTTTTGACTTTTCAACTACAAATCATAAAACAAGCGGCAAATCAAATTCTGCTTTTTCTCACAAATCTTATGCATGAAAATATGTTCCCGGAAAACTTCAAAAAATAAACACAAACGAATTATTACGAAAAGTCACATTCCAAGGTGACCAAAACATATTTAAAAAAAACAAAAACAAAATCTTTCAGAATCATGTACTGCACATATAAAAAACGAGCTCAACTGCAACTGCAGCAGGTAAAAGATGCACAATTTTTTATGGTCCAAAAAGAAAATCATAAAAAATTGTTACAAAGTCATAAAAAGTCAGAAGTGCAATGCTGTCCGTCTGTCTGTCCGTCAGTCAGTCAGTCAGTCAGTCAGTCAGTTAGTCAGTTGGTCAGTTGGTCAGTTGGTCAGTCTGTCAATTAGTCAGGTAACTGAATTCGTACAACTTCATTTGTCCTGCGACAGCATTTAACACTTAAAAGGCGCAAACGCTTCCGTCACTGATAAGCACCCATTATTTACAGGGTATATAGGGTATAGGGGATATATTTTGGTTTGCTGCTAGAACTCATGTATGTTCAACAGCTCAGAAAAGATGCTAGAAAGCCGAATTATTTATTTATTTAAATAAGGCTCTCAAAGATCTCTTTCTTTCAGTAAGATTTATGAATTGGTTTTCGGTATTCAGTCTAAATACGGTACCATAGGCCAATAATGTGGGTTCCAATCATGTTGGTTCTTAAAACATGTCAAACTGCGATTCAGTTTCTGAGAATCAATCCGAATACCCTGTTTTCCACTACTAGGATTTTAGTTTTTAAAGATAGATTCAACTTCAGAATTTCATTAACTGTTCCTGTTTGATACCCTTTTTTAAGCTGACATATCATTTTCTTAAGAAACTAATCTTTAGTTTTTATAGGATATCTGTAAGTCGTTGCTCAGCACTTAGTTCCGCTTGCAGTTCCGCTTCCACATCCTGTTTTAAACTGATTTATTTCCTTAAAAAATAAACTTTAACTTTTAATGGGTATCAGGCAGTCGTTAAGTTATTTTTTACAGGGTATCTGTCAGTCGCTGCTCAGCAATTAATAGTTGCATTTTATTAATAAAACTGTCTCTAGTTTTTACAGAGTATCTCGCTGTCGCTGCTCAGCTCCTTAAAAAAAAAGAATCTTAAATTATTACAGAGTATTTAGCGGTCGTTGCTCACCAGTCTGCATTCGTGTCGTTTTTTTCACGCTGTTTGCATTTTTTACGATGCGGCGATTTCCACGTAAATCACAAAAAAGGAAAAGCAGTGCCGCAAATACCCTGTAGAGGAGATGCTGTGTGGATCGAACATGCTAATTAGGCCTTGCAGCCTGCATGTGGACATTGGCTACTGGTTCTGAAAGAACTCTCACGTTCACAAGGACTCGCTAAAAAGGCAAACGCGATGCGTGTTTTGGCCCGTTGACTTACCAACATTTAACATTTGACTTATATATTGAGATGTACATGAGTATATTTACCCAAGCCGAGTTCGCATTTTGGCCATAAAAAATATGGGTTAGTCGAAACGTCCTTCAATCGCTCAATCCGTCAATCGGCCCTCAATCGTAAAACTCGCTCATTGCCGAGAATTACTTAAGTCAATATAAAGAACATAAAACAAAAAAGTTCCCAAGCACTCGAGGAAGAGTTTTTTTCTTGCATTAAAAAGAAAACTAAAATTGAAACTACAACTAAAAAATAGAGAAGAAGAAGAGCGAGTAAAAAAGGGAATTTTCGTAAATAGTTGAATTCATTCCTATGCTCAACAAATTTTGTTGGGAAAGGCAAGTAAAAGTGAAATGTCTAATGAAGTCATAAAAGGCGTACTCAGTTTTGAGTATCTCTCTCCTCTTGTGGTTGTTGTTGTTGTTGTTGTTGTGGCTTTTCATTTTTAGTGCCCCATAAATGTGTGTGTGTGTGTGTGTGTGTGTGTGGCAAATGAGCACAGAATGCCCAAGTGATTTCTTATCAGCGATAGCAAGTGCTACCCATTCGACAACCACAGAAAAAAGGTGATTTTAAATCATGTACAAATCAACTAAAATTAATGAATGAAAGTTTTTCGGGCAAATAAGGAAGTAAATATGCCGTAAAACTGTAGCTGAGGAAGCCTTAAACGAATTCCTGAAAAGGCATTCGTAATAAAGTTGAAAGAGTAACACTTTAAGAACTTCCATTCCTTGCCCAACATTTTAATCGAAGTTTGGCTGGAATTGAAACTACTTTACAATAATTTTATACATTTTAAGCTCAATTTTCCCATTTAGTTAAACTATTTTTTATATTTCATATTTATTATTTGTATATTTTTATATACTTTTTACTACCCCAAAATTGAAAAACTGTCAAAACTGACAGCAAAGTAATCAACCCACAGAAATTGCACATTATCAAAATTATCTTGCTGAGGCTCGTGGGAAAACCCTGGCCAAAAAATTAAAGAAAAAAAAAATAAAAAATTAAAAAAAATCTCAAGAGCTGCGTAAATAAATCAAAACGAAGAAAAAACGCAATTAGAAAAAAGTTCCCTAAAAATCACCCCTCGAAAAAGGAAAAAAAAAAATTGTGCAAAGAAAACACAAATTTTCATGCTAAAAATTGCGTTTAAAAAAGAGGACGACGGAAAAACTGAAGTGGGGGTAGGTTGGAAAATGGAAACTTTGCCCCGCTTATAGCCAAAAATATATATATTCATGTATATATGCATAGGCGATAAGAAAATGAGGCGGCTACCTGAGAGAAGGTCCTTCAGGAGGGGTGTCAAATGCACGCAAAATACCGTAAAGCGTAACGTGTTCCTCATGCCTTATACTTGTTGTTGTTGTTGTTGTTGTTGTGTCTCGTTACCTTCCTTTCTTTGTTTTCTACATTTTTTTAAAGGAATATTTCCTTATCGAGCCACGTTGACAACGCAATTGATTCGAGTCGTTTTTTACCCAAAAAAAAAAGAAACCGAAACGAGAAAGAACGAAATTTATTTGTAAGGACAAACATAAATAAAACTGGGAAAGGACCTCATTGAATGTCATCGTCGTTCATCATGTTACCAGACAAAGCCGAATCAAAACTGCTATACGAGATATGTAAAAATAAGAAATAAAAAAAAAACTGCCAAGATTTTTGTGAAAAATGATGCTCACAAGGACTCGCGCCAAAAAACGCATGTAAATAAAGACAAAAAACTAGACAAGCTGGCAAAAATTTGACCTCCAAACTAATATATAGAATACCAAAATCGAACGATGAACTTATTCCATATATGTATATGTATATGAATTATTTTGTGACTGGGCTTAAGATGCTTAGCAGCTGAGGGACAAATTTAATTAACACACAGCACAGCACTTTAATCCAGAGGGGTTGCATTTGTGTACGGCTCGCAAAAGGGGTGCTAAACACCCCCTGAGGCAAATAGTTTTGTAAATTTCACAACATTTCTGCCAAAAATGTGATTTTTATCGCCAGAAATTCAGTTTTGATAGCATTCTGAAGGGGCGGGTGGTTACCAAGAGTTGAATGTGGAATTTGATAAGTTAAGGGATTGATTTGGCGAGATAAATATTTATCTCAGTGTGCTTGAATATAGCACTTAAATATTCTGAGTAAAATGAAAAATAATTATTATTTTAGACAGTTTAGATGTGTCCTCCAAAGACTGCTTCAGAATCTCCATAGTACTTTAAGGACACACAGAGATGCCTTCAGATATATCTTCTTTCAACTCTTCTATATAATATCAATGTATATGGTCATCTCTGCTGGTATTTAATCTTAATTTAAGCCAGGCTATCTCCGCTTGTCTTTAATCCAACTTTAAATCTGTATATTTTGTGAACTTACCACTTTGTGGCTGCAACTTAAAGCGGTGCTCCAAGTCCTGCGCATCCTTAGCGCTGGCATTGCTAAGGCGTTCATAGAGCGTCTCCAGCTCCTGCTCTTGCTCCTCTTGCTCCAGCTCCTGCTCCTGCTCTTGCTCCTCTTTCTCATCGTACTCTGACTGCTGCAATTGTTGCCCGTGTTCAGTTTTCATTGTGTGATGAAAGGGCGACAACAAAGTTGCACAGTTTTTGTTGCCACGTTGCTGTTGTTGCCCCCTTGCAGCAGTTGATTGCAGCAGCGTTGCTGCCTTGCCATTGTCGTTATCACTTTGCTGCGGCAGCTCGTCCTGCGCCTCCTCTTCGCCATGCTCTTCGTCCGCGTCCTCCTCCTGTTCCATGTGAGTGAAGCTGTTGTTTCCTTGATTTGTGCTGCTGACATCGCGCATATTTGTGTCACCATGTTCGCTTGTTAGCCGCCTCGCAGTTTTGGCCACGTTCTGTTGACACTCTTCAAATTTCAAGTCAACTGCAAGTGGAAGAGGAAGAAACGCCATTTTGTGAGTGGAATTTTCAATATTTGCATGGCCAATCAAAGCAAAGTTTTTATCTCTCTTTCACACTTCGTGAAAGGGTTGCTATTTACATAAATAAAACAGTTATGATTAACCCGCTCAACCCCCTCCCAAAATCACAGCAACCCTTTTTTACGAGTCCGTCGCCATTTGAATAAGCTGCGCATATACATAGAAGAAGAAGAAGAAAAACGCCTCCCTTGTGCATGATAAGCAGACCCATAAAAAAAGGGGTTGATTTACATAATAAAAAAACGAACGTGTGGATTTCATTTTAATATTTCCCCCGAGGGTTGGCAGCCCATAAAAAAAAGAGAGCTCCTTGCGCAAACGCCAGGACCTTCGCAATATGCTGATAAAAAAATATACACGCACTTCAATAATCAGCCAGGACTCGCCGAGGATTGGCTGAAGTGGCTCAACATGTGGGCCCCCACTCCCCTCCTTCCCACCCTCCGGGAAAATTTGTTGTGTAAATGTGCAAATTATTTTCATGGCAAGGCGTTGAAGCGTTGCCTCAAATAACGGCAGGACATTGCCTCAGAAGCCTTTGTGTCCTGGAATTTTGTGCACTTGAAGAGCAGCTCATATGGAAATAATTTTTGGAATTTTGTTTCTCATGTTTGAAGTGTGAAAGTTGACGGCTTTTTTTTTTGAAATGAATGAGTTTTGGGAACGAAAGTAGATTAGAGTGTTGGTAATGATAATGAAAGGAAAGAAAGTAGATATTGCAAAGGAAACTAAACTAGAATACTGTATCACCGCAGCAGCGTGTAGATCCAAGAGGAAGTTGCTGAAGTCATCCAGTAAACTCAGCTTGAGCAACAAGCTGCTGGTGTACAGGAGCATCATCGTGCCCACATGGACATATGGGATTCCATTTTGGGGCACAGCGGCAAAATCTTGGGTTAACCAAATTCAAGTTCTGAAGAAGTTCAAGAACAAGGTCCTAAGAGACATCTCTGGTGCTCCACCCTATGTGAGCAATTTGACGCTGCACAACCAGTCAAATAAACCGCCATACAAGTCGTTACAATGAACGGTTACATAGCCATGTTAACCCATTGGCCTGCTCACTAGGGTCGAATACAACCCGTCGACGCTTAAAGCGCCTCCACACCAGCGACCTCTGGACAGTTGGGCGTTAATAGTGTTATATATATATATATATATATGTTAAAACCAATTATTTGTTTATGTTATTAACTTAAATTCCCTGTCATTATGTTTACAATCTTCAAAACAATATTTTATAACCTTTCAATAGGTTGATCAATATTAAATAAAATATGGAAATACTGGTTTATCTAAGGCAAGTATTATTAGTTGAGGATTATCTATTCATTTCTTAGTATTTTCCAGCTAAAAAATCGTTGAACAAATATTCTTGTCTAATCTCTAATCCAAGCCAAGATTATTCGCATTTTTTCTGTCTTTGGATTTTTTATAGTCGCAGAAAATCTTTTCGTATTGCGATTTCTCGCATCGCTGACTTGATCCTCGCCTGTTGCGCAACCTGAGCCCAAAGAAGAAGAAGAAGATGCAGCAGTAGAAGTACTGACGAACCGCCAAAGAGAATGCAACCTTGCTATTCACCTCTCCTTCTCTCTAAACTGTATAATAGAAGCAGCGCTCAAAGCAAAACAAAACAAAACAAAAGCGTTGAAATTATTAGATTTTTTACCGTTTGACAGCAGAGCGAAGCGAAACGGGGGAGTTGAAGAATTGAGGAATTGATGGCAATTGAAATTGGGCAACAATTACGAGGAAGTGCCACCCAAAAAAAAAATAGAAAAGGACGAAAAACATTGGCTCATAAATCGAATGTCAGTTTTCGGGTTTTTAATTAAGTGCCACGAAGAAGAAGAAGTAGAATAAGAAGCAGACGTAGAGGTGAGCGCACCTGCAGCAGCAGAGAGAGAGAGAGAGAGAGAGAGAGCCAGAGAGATAGAGGGAGAAGGAGAGAGGGAGAGAAATCAATGTAGGTGTTTTCAGTCTTTTCTTTACTCTTTGTTTTGCATTAAAGTGTGTGTGTGTGTGCGTGTGTGTGTGTCGTCAGTAACAGCAGCGTGGGAACAGCAGCTTGCGCAAGGACAATGCTGTAAAACAAGAACCCAAGTGCAATTTGTGCATTGTCCTTTTGCGAACAAGTCAAAGGCAAATATAACTGCAACAGTTGCAGTTGCAGCAGTTGATCAACCGTTTGCATTGTGTTGATTTGGTTTGCCTCTCCTTTGTGCAAGTGTCAAGCGTTCCCAGCAGCGAACTGCTGAATGATTAAACATTACAGAATGCATTCTGCCAGCATGCAAAGTTGTTCACTACATAGTCAATAGACATAAAATATAATATATGTAACAAATGGATTTAATTAAATAACAAATAAAATTTAACATTACATTACAGATTACTGGAAACGGATCATGCAAGGAATATTTATAGATTACGAATCGAATTCGTAATGAGCTCTTTTCACTGCTGGATAATTTATTGAACTGCTTCTTCTTCTTTTTCTGCTGCTGCTGCTTCTTCTTTTTCTGCTGCTGCTGCTTCTTCTTTTTGTGCTGCTCTCTTTTGTCACACACACACGCATACAAACACAAGCTCAGCCCGCCCAATGCATGTCCAAGTCGTTAGGCCAAGCATAACATATGCACAAGCACACATACATGTACACACACACTTAGCAAAAGCTCATAATCTCATTTAAATAACGTAGCGACTCTCGTGCTCTGTTTAATGCGCTCTCGACACGCAAGCGCAGCAGCGGGCGCAGTCTTTGCATACGGCCGTTACTCCCCCGCTTGCTTTGGCACTCTCCGTCTCTCTCGCTCGCTCGCTCGCTCGCTTGCTTGTACGCCTTTCTACACTTCGCTGCTCGTTTGCATAAATTTCGTACCAGGCACCTCTCTCCCTCTCCCATTCCCACTCACACGCGCTTACGCGTTTTGCATGCGCAGGTGCAGCGGCTCGTGACGTTTGTTGTTTTTGTTGAGTGTGCTTTGCTTTGTTTTTTTCTTTTTGCTTTGCTTTGTGTGCGCTTCGTGTGTTTTGTAATTGTTGTTATTTAGCCCAAGTCGCTTTTATATTGAATTAAAGCAGGCACCGCAGAAAATTGCGTAAAGCGCCCACATACATGTATAAATACATATATACATAGATTAAAAATACACACATTCAAACACATATATTTAGTTCATTTTTGTTATTTGCATTTAAATTCGAAATTCGCTTGAAAATTGAGTGAAAATCTTGCCGGCAAATATGCGATAATTATGGGTGCTAAAAAAACAGGGGCGGATCGCGGGTAGCACTAAATGGAGTAAGGCGGAGGCGTTAAGCCTGATTTAGTTTTTTTTTTGCTCGCAATGAATAATTTTGTAGCTAAGTTTGATGTGTATAATTAAGGTAAGGAAAAATGCATACAAAAAATGATTATCATTACCTTCTTAACATTTGCTTTCTTATATATAATTATTCATAATGAATGTATTATATCTTTATTTTAATAAAGAACTATATATATCTTTCTCCCAACTCGCAACCCGCAATATTTGTATTGCCAATTTTCAAACAGTTCTTAAACAATTTAAGTCCGATTTTTTCCCAGAAATAGTCAGTTTTATGCAGGCATCAATAAATTACGCCATTAAAAATACGTTACACTTACAGTTATTTTTGGAAGAGGTTAAAATGTCACTTGAGCGGATTTCTGTCACTTTCCACCATTAATTTTTCCACTTTTTGGCACATTTTTTAAGTAAAATTGCGCGCGCAAAAAAAAGTAGAAAATCGAAATCAAAATAAAAATCAAAATTTAATTTGCAGCTGCCTGGCACGAAAAAAGGGGTGGGAAGTGGAGAACGGCTATAAAATGAAGGCACATTTAAAAAAAAATATTTTCAACCCTGTTTTGCATTCGCTGAGATTCATTTTAAAAATGATAAGCAAAAAAAAAGTAAGTACATGAGAAAGGTAGTAGCAACAAAAAAAGGGTGCGCTTGGCGAACAAAATGGAAAGAGTAGAATGAGCATAGATAAAAAATATATGTATAAAACTGTAGGAAGAGGAAGAGAAATCAACGCGTGCTAAACGCACCTTTTTTTTACAGGGTGTGGGGTGCTTCTGTACACCCTGTGTCGCACCCATGCCGAAAGGCGGCCCTTTTTTGAGCGTGCGACGCATGCGCCCAGTTTGCCCGATTCCCTTTTGTTGTTGCTTTTGTTTATTGTGTAACCCAATCCGCGTGTTAGGGTTACCCCCTAGCGCCATCTCACTCGCACTTCTGCTCGTCTCATTTTAAAACGCATTTGATTTTTGTCGCTAAATGTGGCGGAACTTCTGCAGTCGCATTTATCATCATTAAAGGCGTTCCATAGTTCCATATGATATTCTTTGCGAGACTACACCTACTCCAACCCCTGCCCTCAACCTTAGCGCTTACCCCTTGCCAGGAGTGCTTCCCGCACACGTTCGAAGATCCTTTCACTTTTGAGTCTGCGGGTTTTTGCCGGCAGCTGGCAAACTATATTTGTATAGAAATTAAATTTGACATGCAAACATGGAGCAGGGTGGGGGAAGTGAAAGGATTTGAATGCTGTCAACAGCATCCAAATGATTTTCACTTACTTCCGTTGTAATTCGATGCCGAAGTGAAAGTAATTTGTGACAAATTTCCATTTTCATTTCCCCCCCCCCCCCCCCCCCCCCCCGAAAAGTGAAAGCCATGCAAATGTTTTTCAGCTGCAAATTTTATAAATTTTATTTTTGGTATTTTTGACTTATTTGCTTTTAAGTGGCTTTTGAAAATTTGTTAACTGCAAATGTTAACAAGCAAAATTAATGAGCCACGAAACATGAAAATTATTATTAAGTTTTGAAATTTTCTTTGCTGCACTAGTTAATTAATATAATTAAGATACTTGGACAAGAAATGTGTTAAGTGAATAATTATATATCTTGTATAGGGTTCCGCTGACGGAGCTCTCTGTGTGGTCGGTGAAATGGGAAAATCCGACGCGGAACAGTCAGCTGATGGAGTCTGAACGTAGCAGGGGAGGTGGGAAAATATTCACCTAATGGAAAGAGGGGAATTTATGTACTGGTAGATGTCATCAACAAGAAGATAACCCCTTGAGAAATAATAAATATATATTTATTCTTTTTAGGCTCCCTTTTTTGGCTGTGTTTTTGAATATTCATCTCGTCATAGTTCACCTTGTTATACTGGTGACTTTAAATATATATTACTCAGGTTTGATTTAGAACTAATTGTGAATACTCATCAAAAGAAGAGCTGGTATTAGACTAATGTCAGAGTATTTCACAGTAATCCTCTCAGATTGTTTATAATTTTATTAACATATTTCTCGGTCTATAAATATTTTTGAATAATTGTTTGCCAAATTTCATTCAAAGTAAACCCAAAACACATATGTTTGTCTATATATAGACAAAGGTTCATCTGCCTGTCTGCTGAACAAAAGTCGATTTATGCCCGTCAATTTTAGATTGTACAATTACGAAACTAGCCAACTGGCCATAAACTGGACTCGAGCTGAGCGGACAATCGAATTATTGGCTCAATATCCGCTCGCAGGATGCGGAAGGACCCACGCAGTTCTGTGTGTGTATTTATGGAAGGGTAGTTTCCTGCGTCGGCTTTGTAATCGGTACAATCTTTCTTATTTGGCCAAAATACAATTAAATTTCGTTTAAATTCGCCTGCACTTTCGAAACTGTTGAACTGTTGCACGTTGCAAGTAGGGGAGGCAAATCTTTTCCAGCAGCAGAATAAATGAAGAGAAGAGCAAGAAGTGCATAATATATTTATTTTGTTTTTCCTTTTTATTTTTTGCTAGTTGTTTACATTCCCACGTCCCTTTTTTTTTGGGTGCACCTTGCTGCATATTCAAAGTGCAGCAATAATAAATAATAATGAGCGCTCATCAATGGGATAATGCGAAATGAGTGCCACATCCACACTTGGCCCCGCCCTCCAGTCGACTGTGAGTAATGTTAAGCGATAGCCAAAGTCGTCCTTATTTTCCTATTCCTCTCCCTTTGTGTCTTATCCTTGTACCTGCATTCGCTTTTACTTTTTGCATGGGCAGTTGCAGGTGATTGCCTTAAAGGACATTGTTCGCCCTTCTCCCTCTCCTCTCGCGATCTCGACACTTTCCAAGCCTTGGGCCAATCTTATGCAAAAATCCTAGGAATCATTTGCATGGGAAAGTGTTTTCCATCCAACATTCAATCGATGTGAAAGGAGACCGAGATTTGAGAGTTGAATCTGCTGAGCAGCAAAGTGCAATTTCATGCTGACAGGTTGCAGGATTTTGGTGAGTGGAGGCGGGGGAAATTTGGGTATTAGAATTTATTATACAGGTATATTGGGAAATGGAAAAGTGAAATGCCTTAAACTGAAAATGAAAATGGGGAAAAAGGATGTAATGAAGCTGAGCAAAGTTAGGTAAAAGGCAGTAGTGAGCATCTCCGAAACCATCAAATATATATATACTTGATCAGCATCAACTGCCCAGGCGTTATAGCTACGTAGGTCTTGTTTGCCCGATATCAGAGACTATGGGTGCTGGAGACTTCAAATTTATAATATACACAGTTTTATCGATTCAAATCGATTTCCGATAGCCATAAGAGACACATTTGCAAATATATAGCACTCCTGATATATAATATGGCCTGTTATATTATTGATCAGCTCTAGAAATATAATAAAGATTGGATAAGAAACCTGATTTTGGTTAACCAAAATGTATTTTCATATTTAGCAAACTAAATTTTAGAAACTCGCAATGAAAAGTGAAAAATTTTACTGGTTTTTAGAAATAATTTCTAAGTATACACAAAAAAAAAAAATTCTTAACATTAGAAAGGTTTTTCTTCTATTTTACAGAAATTTATTTCTGTTTAAATTTTGCAAAGCAATTTCAGTTTCAGCCTCAGAACAGAGCTGTTAACTGGCGATCTTTACAGTAGTAGTCGCTATAATTATAAGCCCCGTTAAACTACCCGCTAAAACTATGCCTTGGTTATGTACAACCCAAGCGAATTCCAATAAATTAACTCGCATTATCCGCAACGCAACAAATACCCTTTTAGAATAACAAAGTTTGCTTCTTGTTTTAGCATAAATCTTGGCTGCACTCGGAATTAACATACGCTTATTAAATCTTTCTGTTGTTGTTGTTGTTGTTGTTGCTAATGTTGCTGTTGTTGTTGCTAATGTTACTGTTGTTGTAGTTGTGGCCAATGTTGCTAATGTTGCTGTTGTTGTTGCCAATGTTGCCAATGTTGCTGTTGTTGTTAGATGGGAATGTTCGTATTATTCATTGCATTGTAACTTATCCCCCCCGCCCCTCTCAAGACCGCATCACGGCATTAGTCATGGTAATTATCCGCAATATAATTGCAATAACAATTAGTACAATTATTGCAATTTACGTTTGCTGTAATTTCAATTTGCAAATGCGCCCCTCATTATTTGTTTCTTTCTTTGTTTCATACAACAACAATTTTTGAATAATTGAAAAACGCAGCAATCGTTGAAATCAAAAACCAAATAGCCATAAAATATAACAGTTTATTTGTAGTTTATATTTCAATTTGATAGTTATCTGCTCTGCCATTGAGCACTTGAATTCTTTTGTGAAGTGTGCAACACTTCAAGAAAGTGATCAGCTTCAGTTCTTGAGTTTATATTGAGTATTTTTTTAAACTTTTATATATCTTTTTGGTCTTTCTACCTGTTTACGAACTGTCATTATGCTTTATTTACCATCCTGATTAGCTCACATACACTTAAAGAAATATATTGCGCTGAATTTTAGAAATTCGCTGAGTATAACTCCTCATCTTATCATTCAGAAAATATTTTAAGTATTTTTTCTTTCAACTTTTTAGCAATATTTTCTATTATTAAGAAATATATGTTTTTTCTTCGCATATTCAGAAACAAGAAAATTGTTCTAGATTTTAAGCAAATTTATTTTCTTGAGTGTAGACATTTAATTTATTAATTCCTAATTTATTCCTCAACAGTAGACAATAAGAATTTTTGAACTGTTCAGCCCGCTTTTCCAATTTAATGATATTTATTTTTTAAATTTATAAAACTAATTTGAGGAAAATGTATTAAAATCGTGGCGATTCTGCTCTGAGTATATTTTTGCACATTTCATTAAAACTTTATTAATAAAATATAAATTCGATTCTTACGAAATATATTTCTTTAAGGGAGTAACCAAAATTATGTATATTATGCTTCATAATGCGTAGTTTTCAAATGTGTAATGCAGTTTAGATGTAGAGTATTTAAACTTCGGCTTGTCTAAGCTGGCTGATTTTTTTTCGCTCTTTGTTAGTTTGCAAATGCAATTTTTCAATTTTGCTTGTAAACCTGCTGCTTTTTCGCACTTTGCCAGCGTCTTGCGTCGGCAACACGCAACTGTTGCACACACACACACTCGCACACTCGCACACTCACACACAGGCAAGTCATAAATTTAATGCCAGCCACACCCCTTTGCAAACTCCCCTGCCGCAATTGCTGCCTTTGCTTTTGCTTTTGCATATTTACGAATGCAAAGCGCGCGCCCCAATTCGTTGCACTTCATAAATTTTTACTAGGCCATAGACTGGCCTGTACTCTGTGCTCAAGGGGCAAGCGAAAAGGGTGCGGAGTGTGCAACTTGTTGCAATGCAATTGCGGCAGCATCAACAACAGCAACTCTAATTAGCTTTTTACTGTTTGATGCGTGCAGCATCAGCAGACGAAGCAGCAGCAGCAGCAGCAGCTTAGCAATGCTTTCAACTTTGCCGCATCGTGTGGCAGCTAAAGATCAAAGTCAAGGATCAAAACGATCGGCTTGTTATGATGATTTCTTCTTCGCTTCTTCTGCTGCTTCTTTGCCATTCATAATAATGCAATTGGGGCAACAAAAGAGTTGCACAAATCAATGCCGCCAAACAAGACAAACAAAATGTCAAAACGCATGCGAAAAGCAAGGCGAAAAAAAGCCACTCAACAACTTTGGCTGCCAGCCGAGACGATTGTGCTCTTAACCTGTGCCCCTACCTCCCCCCCTCCAATCATCCGCCTGCCTCTTCATGCCCCTTCAACTCTTTCATTGTTTCATAGCCTGTTTCATTTCTCGCTTCAGTTTGTTAACAGTTTTTGGGGCGCTTGGCTTTGAGATAGAAATGTCAGTGAGTTTAGCCACAAGCGCACACAGGCAATGCCATTATCGTCATCGTTATCGCTATCGGTCATCGTCATCTTCATCATCACGCTGGCAACAACAACAAGAACAACAACAAAAGCAAACAATGACAATGACAACGGCAGCAGCAGAAGTCACATGCAAATTGCATTTTTATTCAAAACAGTTGCCACCGGCGGAAATTTTTTTTGCTGACACGAACTTTTATGGATATTTTTTCGTATGCACCGAAAGGTATATTGAAGTGGAAAACTATGTAACAGGCGGAGGGAAGCATCTCTGATCCCATACAGTATATATGTTCTTGATCAGAGTCAAAAGTCGAAGAGATTTAACCTTGTCTGTCTGTTTATCTGTATGGGGAAGCCGACATCGACTTAAAATTTGTATTATAAGTTCCAGTATCCAGTTTAATTAATTTAATCAATAACTTCGTCACTTCCAACTATCGATAAAAATCGATTAACTTTAGTTTAAATAACCATACTTTAATAGAAATAACTTTGTTTTCGATAATTTATGAACCTTGGCATAATATCATATCATTTATTTACATTTACTCAAATTATTTAAAGCTGTTTTGCTCATCTGAGTTAAACATTTTGATTTAGGGTATCTCGTAGTCGAGCTCCTTCTACTAGCAGATTTTTACTTATTCTTTTTTTTTAATTAAAAAAGCAACTCATTGGCAATAGTAATAAAGTGGCCGATATTAGTAATTAGACTCAATTTAAGTACAGCTATAGCTTAAGGCTAAACTCGCAGCTGATGCAGAATGGCAGCTAGATGCAACAGCAACAACAACAACAACAACAACAAGTAGCAAGAGCAGCAAGCAGAAGCAGCAACAACAAACAAAAAAGCTAACACGAAATGTACGCAAATCAGCCAAAGGCAAAGCAAAAGTTGTAATTTCTCAATTGAATGCACAAAGTTATTGTTGTTGTTGTTGCTGTTGTTGCACGCATCAGGGTTAAAACAAACAGCAGCAGCAACGAGGGGGGGGGGAGGATGGGGGTAATTAGCATGCACTGCGATTAACATATAATTAATTGTTGAAATAAAAATGCCAGCAAAAAATAAAAGGCAGCAAACAGAATATTGTAGAAAAAAGCAAATTAAAAATATTTATCAGCATTTGGCATCGCCATCGCATGCAAAACACATTCCCCGGCACAATATCGCAACAGCAACAGCAGCGATGATGATTTCCTCACGCCGAACACTCAAATGCCCTATAAAAATGTTTATAGATGAAAAATGAAAGTAAAAAAATATCTTAAGCAAAGTCAGTGAGTTGGAAGTAAGGTGTTGTAAAGGTGTCTAGAATTAGATATATATACTTTTAAAAGTGGTTTGATTTTTTCTTAATATTGGTTATAAATTTGCTATCGATAGTGGGAAAAACTAAGAAGTTATCGATAAAATGATAGATATAGAAAATGATAGAATGTAGTTATCGATAAAATAATAGATGCAGAATGAATAAACTTTATGCGAGAACCTGTATTCAAAATTGGTAGTCTCTAGCTCTTAGAGTCTCTAAAATAGGCTTGTTCATACAGACAAACAGACAGACAGTTCAAGATGTACTCGACTCTTGATCTAGATCACTAATATATACCTTAAGGAGTCGGATATGCCTCCTTCGGCCTGTTTGCGCAACTCCATTAAACCTTTTATTCCCCATTTCGATTGGGTTCAGTGCGTAAGAATGATTACAAAATTCGAATATTCTTCAGTCAAGTTATTCAATTTTGTCTTTAAAATATATTCTATTCACTGATTGCATTCTTAAATTAATCATTTTAATAATCCATTTTTTAATTAGTTTCTTTACATTTTAACATTAGTTTCAAATGCGTTTGACTATTGTTCAAATAATAAGTTCGACTTTTCCAGGGTCGTCGCCCTTTGTAGCTGGTTCTTTAACTCTTTAATGTTTTCTGCTGGTATTAAATTACAATAATTAATTATGAAAATAATTAATAACAATAATTTACTATGAAAATTGTGAAAATTATTACCTTACTTTGAATATTTGTAATAATTTTAATTAATAATTAAATATTTAAATAATATCATATTTCAAATAATATCATGCTACCTCATCCTGGATAGAGTATGGAAGAGGGGCAACAGGTGCACACACACTCACACACACACAGATAGAGAGAGCTATATAGATAGAGAGAGAGAGAGAGAGAGAGAGTGAGTTGTGTGCATTAATTAGTTGCACAACAGACCGAAAGAGCAGCAACAAAAGATACGCAAATATTTTGTTCGCTGCCTTTTTTCATAACTGTGAATTGCAAGTGCAACAGCAGCGACGTTGACGTTGCCGTCGACGCGTCGACGTGGCATGCAGCATTACAGTTTTTGTCTCGAGAGTTCAATTAACGCATTTTGCTAGTTGTTGTTGGCCACTTAAGCGCTCAAACAGGCCAGAACGTCTGCAACAAAACGAAAGACTGAGGCAACGAACTTGCCGCGAACTGGCAATCGATATGGATACATATAAATGTATACATATAGCAAATGCTTGCCACAGTTGGAGTCTGGATTTCTTTTCTTCTTTTTGCAATTGCTGCATATGCAAATCTAGCCATAAATCAGCTAAATCTATGCGATCAACTCCTGCTGTGATCTCAAAATTAAGTTCTCAACGATGCGGCTCTGTGTGTGCCCTAGTGTATGTGGAAGTTGGTTGTCATTGCCATGGTTGCTGTTGGAGGTGGCAATTTATGTAGCAGCCTCGAAACACATTACGCTTATGAAGTAATTAGCAATTGTTTAATTATGGTGCCACATTTATCTTGCCTTCTTTTGGCTTTTTGGGTTCCTTGCCCCCAACCCTAGTTTGGCTTAACTAATTGCGACTGCAGCGACTTGAGGGAGTGAATAACTGGGTGTTTGACTGTCTGACTGAGTGCCTGTGTTGCAGTTATTGTTGTTGCCACAGACTGACACAATTGCCTGTCAATTGTAATTAGTTGTGCTTTTTGCACATTGCAACAGCAACTGCAATAGAAGCAGGGGGTTTTCCAGCCACTTCTTCGATTGCAGTTATAACAGAAGAAGGGCCAGACATTTACTTGGAAGCAGCACCCAGACGAACAGTTAGCTGTGCAGGGTTGGTTGATCATGATATGTTGTTAAACAAATGAGTGCTAGTCATTGATTCTAAGTAGTATTTAGCAACGCAACCTTAAGAAAATTGCCATCACTTTATAATTAATAATGCCTATTTTTTATGACATTCGAAATTAATTGCGGTCATTTAAAGTGAAATGTGTATTTTGGTGAATACTTGTTGAATTTTGTTGAATGAATATTGATCTTTTATATTATATATTTATTACATATTGAACTTAAAGGGTACAGATTAGATCGTGTTGAGTTGGTTTGCTTAACTGAAGGTTAGAAGGTGACTTGAGTGCTTAAAATAGTTGGAGTGATTTCTAAAAGAAGTAGAAACAGTGCATCAATGGAGTTGATCTATATTGACAAGTCCACTGTTTCGAGCTAGACAATTGAGTTGTTGTATATGTTTACAAAGGTATTTGCTTGACATTGAAGACGTCCCTTAGGGGCTTAATGTTAAGCTCTTCATGCATAATCGTCTTTCCTAATATAAGTCAGATAATGGCAGTAAGTTTTGAGACACTCTATATGTTGAGTCACTAAATTATGGGAGAACCATAGATTAAAAAGTAAGCCTATAAAGCCAATTGCTTGAGATTAAATTCATTAAGAATACAGTTAACCTTCAGACAATTCTCCTTATAGACATAAGCTTATTAGTAAAGTAATTAAATGCATCATCAATAAATAAATATAGGCCATTAAAGACTTAATGCAACCTGGTGTTCCTTACTAGGGGAGAGTTTTGTGGCACATGTCTGATTTAATATGTGATATGCGTGATTTTGGGAACACTCTACTGACGGCTCTTTGTATGGCAGAATTTTATAACTAACATGTAAAACTTCGGCTGAGATTAATACGCAATTTTCTATAAATTATTTATTTGCATTTTCTACTTCAATTTATATTTTATTTTTATTTTTTACTCATTTTAATTTCCAATCCTGTACATAACAAGCGCCAGCCATCTATTGTTGGGTAGCAGCAACTAAGGATTTATTTTCTTATAAGCATTCCAGTAAGATTCTTAAGGGTTGAAGACCTAAGCAGCTGCTTTAAATTGTATTTTCAGCGTAGTGGTTAAATGCAACATGAGCTCTAATGTGATACGTAAAAAATCAAATAATTTCCCTGAAGGAAAATTGGCACGATTCAATGTTAAATACACATCATTAAGTATTATTCATAATGATGATATCTCCACAATTTCAAAGTAGTTTAACTGAGTCGCACATACACTGGCCAAAGAAAAGAGGAAGAAAAACAAAGCGACACACAAATTGCATCACGGCTGGCAATGGATTGGCCAGATTGTCTGCGACTTGTCTGCGTTTGCCATTCAGGTGCAAAAATCAGTTAATAACTCTTTATAACGCCAGCAAATAACGTCGGCAAACTTGGCTCGGAGCAACAACAGCAACATGATTCATCACGCAGGCAGCAACAACAGAGACAAGGCGCAAGATCTCGTGACACAAATTGCTGCAACAACAACAAGCGTCGCAGCCGCACAGCAGCGACATCTAGCGGCGGCAAGTGAAGTGTTAAATAACAATTACAACTTTATGAAGCTATTTTTGCTACGCTTTATGGCTGTTGTTGTTGTTGTTGCTGTTGCTTGTTGTTGTCATTGTGTTTATGGCATTAAATAAAATTTAACAACTGCTGAGAGCTGGAAGGGGGGAGGGGGAGGAGAAGTGCAGCTCTTTTGGCTAATTAGTGCAGGCAGAAGAGCAAAAGATCGAAAACTGCTACAAAAAAAAAAAGGGTTTCCAAAACTAATTTCAGATATGCATCTGTTGTTGTTGCTGCTGTTGCTGTTGCTGTTGTTGCCAGCAGCACGCCCTCCATTGTGGCCAAGAGGTCGCAGCTTGGCACAGGCAGAGAGAGAGAGAGCAAGAGAGAGATAAAAAGCGAGAGAGAGGGAATAATGCTGGGCTCAGGCTTCTGTTAGCCAGATCGAGTCTGCCTGAATTAAAACCAATCACAGCAACATGCAAAAGAATCTGCAGCAACAGCAACAGCAGCAGCAGCAACATGCTGTTCTTGCAACGTGGTTGCTTGGTGCTACACCGATTTTTCTTTTGGTCAGCGTAAAACTTATATACAAAAGTAATATTCGTCATAATCATAATGATAGGCTTTCAAAGCGTAGCAGCAACATTGCGGCGGCAGCAACCACAGCAGCAGCAGCCGCCATGCCAGTTGATTATGATGATGACGCAGTGTTGCGAGAGCAGGGACAGGAACAGGGGTTGGGGGGTAGGCAGCTCCACAAGCAATTCAGGCAACAAGTCGTCAGTCGTCCGCACGATCCATGCAAATTAAATGAAACGTACGAAGCGCAAAAAAAAAAGTTCCCATGACTTGGACTTCAATCTGTTGACTTGTAAGTAAGGGCCGGGCATAGGGGGGAGGGTGGTGCTGTGGCAGGGGCACCACAGTTGGGGCACAGGTCCAACGTGCGCTCGTCGCTTGTCTGCTGCTTTTTTTTCATTTTTTTTTTTTGCTTCATTTTAGCTGCGCCTCATTTTCCCATTCATGCATTGAATTCGCTGGCCATGTTGTTGTTGTTGTTGCTGTTGTTGTTGCCGTTGTTGTTGCTGCTGCCCGCGTTCAAGTGTCATAAATCCTTTGGCTTAATAATATGCACCTTGCCTCGACTTTAGCTTCAGCTACAGCTTCAGTTCTGTCCGCGTCTGTTTTCTCTTTGACTTTTCGCATGCTGTTGCTGCTGCAGCTGGCAGCAACACATATGGAACACCAGCAACATACTCAATTATTGGCAGCAATGGTTGTTGTTGTTGTTGTTGTTGCTGGCGTTTATGTGTTGCAATTGTGCCAGCTAACTTTTTACAGGCTGTTTTTTCTTCATTTCTTTTTTGGGCCACAAAAATATGACTTTAACACATAAATTGCTTATGTGCATTATTTTTTGGGATATTTTAATGTTGCTTAAGTTTTGCAGTTTACCGTTTTAATTTTTAAAATTAAATTAGTTCAGTTTAATATATTTTTTAGGCATTATTTTTGCTGGAAATGGAAAAAAATTAATAATTTCTTAGCTACCAAAACTACATCTTCGAATCTGATTACTATATCTGATAGCTACCAACCGACTCTACCAATTGGTTCTTCTACATAGAACTTATCTGTTTACCAACCAGATAAAAACTGTAAAGTTGAATAAGTAAAGTCAAACAATGCACTTTCTCATGCATTTCTCAGAAAATTGTATATATATTTCTATATTGAATCGATATTTAGCCGAGTTGGAGGAACTCAATTAAGCTACCTGCAATTTGGGCACTTAACGTGGCTTTTGGGTCTGCTTTTGTTTGTTGTGTTTGGTGTGTGTTGCAGCAACTGAAAAACGCCCAGTTGGTAATGAAATGAAAGGAAACGTTGCATCTGCCGTTTGAGATATTAAATGCATTTTGGCATTGGCAATTGCCCATTGGCCACATTGGCCACATTGGCCGCATTGGCCACATTGGCAGCCCAACGTCACGTTTGGGCAGTTAAATTTGTGCGGTTGGTGGCCATTTGGGTGGATGCAGAGAAAAGGGGGGAGGGGGCAGCTTGACTGAAGAATTGGTCATGGGGGCAGTGTTCGCAGTGTTTACCATAAAAAATGGCAAATCTGTGCTACGTTTCTTTGCAGTGCTTGTTGTTGTTGTCAGAATTAGGGATTGAAAGACTGTGGCGCTTATGAGTTCCAGGTAACTGCAAACATAACTCATACGCGCCATGGGCCACAATTTAGAGAGGAAGATAGAGAGAGGGGGGGGGGGGGGGGTTGGGGTGAAAGAGAGGCAGGACGAGCGTCGGCATTTTGAAAGCCATCCCAATTAGCAATAATAAAGTTGAGACGTGATATTTCATTTTGCGAAAATTTGCCTACGTCCCATAAAAAAAAAACAAACTAAAAAAAAGAACAAGAAACAGAAAACTGAAAACAGCCCTCGGTTTCCATAGAAAGGCAGCTGTTGTTGCCAAATTATATGCATAAATAATAATTTGAAAGAGCCGAGAACAGAGACAAGAAGGAAATACAAACTATAAATGTGCTGTTGTTAGCCAGGATGCGATATACATATATAGAGATATATATCCGTATGTATGCTCGGTGTATATGTTTTATTTCCCCCACCCCCAGAACACGCGTCCTCGCACACCCTATCATTAGCATTTCCGCTTTTTATTATTATTATGGCACACATACAATATACACACATACACACACACATATATATATATATACGTATATATACACAAGATCAGAGCTTGCACAGTGCCAGATGATCATACTTAATCATAATTTAAGCTTCGACTTGAGCGGAGCATTCAAATTGCCCTCAATGTTGTTCCTGCTGTTGTTATTCTTGTTGCTGTTGCTGTTGTTGCTGTTGCTGTTGTTGTTGCTGGTTGCTTGTCATATGAAAATTGCAGCGCCATTAAAAGCCACAAAGATGTTGTTCGAAAGTCCAAGTTTTTTGAGCGGATATGTTGTCTGAAAATTTGGTTTCGCAAAATTATCAGCGCCTTGGCAATTTTGCAGCATATCCCAAAAAATTAATTGACTTTTGGCCCCAAACAAATCGTTTGCCGCATAGGCAAATTAGCTCAAAGGTCGAAACGTTCATTCTGTCCGAACTCAAAAGTTTCCTGGGAACACAATTAACCCTTAAACGAAGCAGCTACAAAATGGGAGCTGAGCATGGGAGCAGGGAATGGGAACAAGGAATGGGAGGAGGGAATAGGCGTCAGAGTGCTGCCCTCTTTTACAGTTAGCCTGCAAATTGAGTTTTTTTTCGGGACTAACTCTCTACTACACAGTAAACAAATTTGAATAAACCATAAAAAAAAATAATAAAATTATTTAAGAAAATTTATCAATTTTAGCTGAATTCCATAGCAAAATTTAAGCTAGATTTTTTCGTTTAAAATTAAAAATGGGGGCTTTCATTAATTATTGTAATTATCACTTACAAATTGTCAATACTATTCCATTCCTAATTTAAAAATCACCAGTATATGTATTGACCTTTAGATGTATGCCAAGAAGTCAGTTTCTACTTGCAGTTTATTTCCTACCATGTCGGATTTTCATTGATTGATTATTTGAAAGTAATTCAATGGCTGAAAGCCTGCAAATGACTTGGAGGATCGATTCCAAATACCATTTAGCATATATATTTATACCTATTTAGTATTTACCATATTTTACCTATTTAGTATTTCTTGCTCTGATAGTCTCTGAAATCATCATTGTCTATTGGAGATAGTTCCTTCTTTTGCAGAACTTCATCACAATCTTCTTCCCACTTTTAAAGGATTTAGGGTATATAAAATTTCTCTGTAGTTTGACTTGTCCAAGCTAAGTCAACTTCCTAGCATCGTGTTGCATATATTCATCTGAATTCCTCTTCTGGTTTACAAAAACATAAGCATTCAAATTCAAGCCAACAATTTGTTGCTGTGTAGCTGAAATTCGCACAGAAACAATTTGCCTGAACTACAAAGATTAATGGATTTTCAGGTCTGCATTCGCCCTTTCTACAAGAGCCGCGGCGTCGATCCTTCTTGTTGTTTTCTTTGGGCTACAATCGAAATTCAGTGGCGATTGCTTGGACAGTTCCTGGTATTAATTTCGAATTCATAATACGAATTTCATTTCGGGAGCCGCAAAGTTATCCACGCTGGCGGCAAAACCTTTAGTTTTATTTTTCTCTTTTTTTTCTCAAAAAAAAATAAAATAAAAAAGAAACATAAAAAAAAAAAAACAAAATCCAAAGGAAGAGAAGAAGAATCCTCTGACAGCATTTAGCTGCGCCTCAATGACCTTCAGCGGTCTTTTTAGAGCCACTTGCTCTCTTATTTAGCCACAATCTTAGCCGCCACATGACGCCGTCTGTTGTCTGCGCCCCTCCCCTCTCTCCGCCACCCTGCCACTGCCCTACTCCAGTTGACTTCCTCCCTCAACTCTTTTTTCTTCGAGTTGTTCAAGTTCACTTTGCGGTTATAAAATTGTGCCAACATTTTTATTACTTTTCAACACTTTGGGCCTGAAAGACTTGCGCAACGTTGCCTTGCCCCGTTATAGCCCTAGCACTTGTTGTTGTTGCTGTTGCTGTTGCACCTTCCCCTTGTTGTTTCTGTTGTTGGGCGCCACAGTTTATTGACTTTATTGCCTGCTGCGCGGCTAATTTTTAAACAACAAATGATTGATCATTCAGTTTTTAGCATACATATTTGTGGCAGGTGATGACTTTTATGCGGAACTCGCTACAGTGGTAACTGACTAACGAAGATGAAGGGAAATGCAGGAGGGAGTATATAATCGTTATATACTCGTGAATTTGAAATAGTGATAATAATAATATAAAAATATTACTGTGTACATAATAATAATAATAATAATAATTTAATCATGATGAGAATATTAAAGAAAATATTTATTAATAATCAAACAGTGGACAGTGGACAGTGGACAGTGGACAGTGCCTTTAGTTGCATTCGGGAAACAATCTTTATCGATATGTTCGAAACGGGTAGACTTTTCGATTAATGTACACAAACTTGTTCTGAATATGGAGTATGAACTCTAGTTCTTATTAACAGACAGATGGACTTGATTAATTCAACTCGGCTTTTAGTGCTGATCAAGAATATATATACATATACGTACACACATACGTACAGGCTATCGTAGGTAACGGACCGATGCATATACACAAAAACATATATGCAAAAACATATACATACAAAATAAAGCAAACTTGATCTGTCTCTAGTCTTGGGGTCAGACATACGGAGGGACGGACGGGCGGACAGACGGACATCACGATTTCACAGCCCTCTAGTGGACGTAGCACTCCAATTTTAACACTTGTCCTGTCGCGGGACAGACCAGTAAATTTTCTAACATTCAAGTCTCTATCTCTAAGGGTGTAGATAAAATTTCCGTACATACATGCGGACAGACAGCATGACGGGCATTGCAAATACTGCTTTCTATTCAATCGTAATAAATATTACAGCTGATCTGTAAAGAACTAATGGAAAAACGTTGAGGATGAGCAGGTAGGAGGCAAGCGCACGCCAGGGCCGCAACAAGGCAAACACACTGAATACGCAGGATTCGCGCATGCGTCGCCTTAAGGACGATCGTCGGAACTTCAACGATGCTCAATGGGAAGTCACCGGTGCAGTTGTGGGTGCATACGCATGCTGCAAAACACCAGCAACGATATGCTGCAGTTCGAGGCGGCGTGGGTTTCGAACAATATTATGTTAGGCACTTCGGAGCAGACGCGTTACGTGATCTATGGGAATGCAGTTCCACATTTGATAGCCCTTCTGCAGTCCAAGCCCAACAATTTGGCTGATTAACAACGATTTGCCCCTGTCGTTTCTGCGCAAGATTGTGTTGCTAATGTTAAGCTTGTGCCGCAACAATAATCCATCGCCACCCTTTGACCAGGTGAAGCATCTGCTGCCTGTTCTATCCGAATTGCTGTTCACCCACGACAAACGGGTGCTGACCGATGCGTGCTGGGCGTTGTCCTGCATGACGAAAGATGGTACTCGTAAAATCCAGGCCGTTTTAGAGGCGGAAGCAGTGCCACGCCTCGTAAATCTACTGCAAGCCGATAAGCCGAGCATTATATTGCCGGCAATGCGCAGTGTTGGCAACATTGTTTCTGGCACGGATCTACAGGTTTGATGGTGTTTAATAAATTGAATATCACCTGCTAAATTAACCTATTCTCGTTCGCAGATCGATGTGGTTATTGCCGCTGGTGGCTTGCCAATGCTTGGTCTTTTGCTGCATCACCCCAAGGCCAACATTGTGAACATTACGGCCGGCAATCAGACACAGATTCAGGCCGTCATAGATGCTGGGCTATTTCAGCCAATACGCCATGTGCTCGAGAAGGGTGATTTTCGGCAATAAAGCATGCTGCGTGGGCAGTGACCTATGTATTCACCAGTGGCAGTTCCGAGCAGATTGTCGATCTAATTGAGAAGCATAAGATGTTCGAGCCGTTTACCGATTTACTGAATTCAACGGATCCGGTCGCCAAATCAGTGGTGCGATTGGGTATAGTGTCACTACAGTACAAACGGAAGGTCTACAAGAAGGCATTTACCATAATAGATACTAGGCTGAGCACCTACACGAATCCGCACCTACACGATTCCAACATTTGGACAAGTTTGTCACTTTCACGCAATTGATGTGTTGCCAATGCCAGCCCCTATGAGTGTGTATTTAACGGGCTGTTGACAAACGCATGCATATACATATGTATATATACCTAAAAACTCTTTCCAGATAGATCTTAAAAAATGTAAGTCAGAACATAATTAAATAACAACGAATGAAAATAAAGTATTCAAATATTTATTTTCACATATTAGAAGTAGCATTAAAAAAATGTCGAAAACATTTCCTTAAGAATCCTCATCATAATTTGTTCGCTAAGCACTTTAAACTTGAGCTAGACATGGCTGTCATTAAGTTGAGCTATTACCGGCTAAATGCTTGAGTGGCAAGCAGCAAATTGCAAGCAGCAAATTGCAAGCAGCAAGTTGCAAGTTGCAAATTGCCGTCGAGAGCGAGTTCAGTGTGCAAATCCATAAGCAACCAGTTCAACAACAGCAACAGCAGCCATTAGACTAAAGTGGGTGAGGGGGTTGTACACTCAAAAAAAAAGAAGACTAATAAACGTATATAATTTAATTAAATATTAAATTCTGAAATAATATGAGTAAATAGAAAAATCATTCTAGAATCAAGCACTGCAATGCAAAAATTTACAGCAAATGGCCTTAAAATTCGGAAATTGGCTTTCTGTATAAATAAGATGGGGAGTCCTTGGTGCCAATTTCTAAAATGCACTGCAATTTTTTTCAGAGTGTAGGTGGTGCGGGGTGGTGGAAATAGAATGCCCCGCTCTACAAACCACAACTACTTAACTGAAATCTGAGACTGAGCCAGAACCAGAGCCGGCATCTTGGCCTGACAACTGTCAGAATTTAATGGCGGCTTCAATTTTTATAACCAAAGCACGACTACCGTCAAAGATGCAACAGCAACAGCAGCAGCAGCAGCAGCAGCAGAGACGCCAGCAGAGCGCAGTAATCAAGTGCAGTCAGCAGGAGTCAAGTTCAAGAGTTGTGGCTGCCACAGAGATTATGAGAGGAGCCAATCTCAGCCGACTTGGGGCCTGGCCAAAAGAAATGCAAACGAGTCAAAAACCAAAAAAAAAAAAATCGAAAACAGAAAAAAAACGCTCTGGCCACAAAATGCAGATTTCAGCGGCACGATATGCGTGTGTGGGAGGGCTAGAGGGGGGAGTAAACGGGGTGGTGTGTGTGTGTGTGTGTGTTGTGTGCAGCATGCAACATGAGTTCCCACAGTTTGGTTACCTTGGCTGCTGCTGCTGCTGCTGCGGTTGCTCTTTGGCAACGCCTTCGAAAATATTTTTGATGACGTTGTATGGCAGGCTGCCGCGCTTGGAGTCGCCTCGCTGATGATGATGCCACAGACTTGAACATCAACTCAACTGAACTGGCAAACTCATATGCATGTTGCCGCTTAACGCTAGGCATCTTGCAGCAAGTCTCCTTCTTCCTCCACATTCAACTGCCTCTCGCTTATCTCGCTAAATTTGATCAACGTTTTCGCAATTCGGGAGCTCCGCCCCGAAGGTATTTCCATAAATATTCTCCAAAGTTTTTTTTCTTTTCTTGCTGCTTCATTTTTGCTTTTTACTTTTATTAGTTAACCATTTGTTGTTGCTGTTGTTGTTGTTGTGCCACAAATAAATTAAAATTATGCATGCTTAGACAGCTTTGGAGCCTGGGAACTCTTTTGTCTTTAGCGCTTGCATGAGAAACTTACCGTTTTTTCATCTTCTTTTCAGTTTTTTCCCCTTTTTTGGGTAAACAAATAAATGTTGTAGGAGTTGCACTTAACGGGCTATAAAGTTAAGTACTTCATGTTATGGCTAAATGACAGTCAATAAACATAATTATAGAGCAAGCACAAGTATTGCACAATAATTGTGCAGCTTGCGAAATGGAGCATAAACTGAATTATAGTTATGAAAGATCAATTGCAATTTAAAGATATTTCTAGTCAAGAAGTGTTGGTGAAGCTGAGCAGGTAAGCAGAGAGTTGACAGTTGAGATAGAGATTTATAAATAGCAAATTCTCATTATTTAAAATTGATAAACACTTTTGATCCTTAATATCACAAAATTCAATTAAGAAACACCAAAAAATAAGTATTCAGTGTCATAAACTCAGTTGAATCAAAATATGTAAAAAAATGTTTATTGAAGTTGTGCAAAAGTAAGTAAAAAAAAGGAAGCATCTCCGACCCCATTATAAATATATATTTTGGATCAGCCGAGTCGACCTTGCCTTGTCCGTCTGCATAAAATTATAATAATTTAATTTATCTAATTTTAAAATATGGAATATAAGTTCGCGATTTACCAATAACTTCCCATGTTGCCCTCATATCAATAAAAAAAAATTGTTTACTGATTGCCTTAAGGTACATTTAAGGATAAGGGATACAAATTTTCGATTATAAATTCTTACCAACTACATATTTAGATATATGTTTTTAATTTTTTCAAATATAGCTAAATTTGGATATTGGCTTATTGTCTTCGTTCTTCTGCATGTCATTGCAACCAGTTAAGTTTAAACTTAAAACAAGTTTGCTCAACAAGCCAAAGAATAGCCAAAGATGTGTGCAACAATGTGTCTACATGCGATGCATTTGTAGATTTGTAGTTGTCTACTGTTTGACGCAGATATCCGTTACACTGTGAACAATAAGCGAGTGCTCTTGAGTTCAGGTAGCACGAACTGATGTTGATGTTGCCACCAAATTGACACTGCTACACTCAGCCATTGTGTGTGTGAGAGAGAGAGAGAGAGAGGGGGAGCGAGGTAGAGAAACTTGGGGCGCTCATCTTCATTTATCATTTTGAATAATAATCAAATCATAAAAGCGACGAACGAGGAGCCCGCTGTCAAAGGCCGTCAGCTGCAACAGACAATCCGACAATAGCCCCAAGAGGGGCCACGGGAGGAATATGTGGCAGGGGGGGAGGAATAGAACCTCAGACTGCAATCAGAGAGATTCAACAAAGAGTCGTGAGTTAAAGGCCAAGAAGAAGAACACACAACTTTGGGCGCTGGCTGGGTTATTAAAAAATAATTTGCATAAAAAGGCACGAGTTCTCTTCTCCTCTTCCTCTCTTCTCCCCTTCCTCTCTTCTTCTCTTCTTGTTGTCTTCATGCCCGAGAAAACCACAAGGATTATGCCATAAATAACAGACGAAGGGAGCGGGGGATAGGTGTAAAGAGGCAACATTTTTCTATGAAATTATATTCAAATTAGTTTGAAGTTTGCCGTCTTTACAAATGGCATAATTATGGTATAAAGCTACACAAAAAAAAACAACAACAAAAAAACAACAAAAAACAACGCAATACAATACAAAAGCAGTCTCGCGCGCACTTGAATTTATGCTAAATGCCAGCTGAGGTGTTGCCTCCAGAGCCTCAATGTTGCCACAAAAGCTGGGTGCAGTAGCCGCCGCCTCATCAATTATCCGAGTGATTACAGCTCCAGCAATTTGTTAGATCTGCTCTGGGATGGTGTGGGGAGTGTTGGGGTCTCCACTTTTGACACCTTTTGCATGCCACAACTCGGAGGCTGGGCTCTTGACGTGATTATAACAGTTTTACGGTTAGTTATTAATGATTCGCCATTCAATAGATACAAAGAAGTCGGAGCTAACCTTTCCTCTGCTCTTCCCAACTCTGACATGATAATTAGCATTAGCTTCCCCATTGGCATTTTTCACTTGAAGCACCACCAAATTGCAAAAAATTCTATGCAGAGAAAGTGCAAAAAAATAGTTAAGAAATTACTAAAGAAGTTAAAAGTCGAGAGAGCTCAACTAGAACCCACACGAAAAATATTAGGTAGGGTTCCAGAAAGAACACTGAAAATCACCTCTAAAAAAATATCTTCTTCTTTCAAAATACGACTACTTTATAGATATATAATTTCTGGCTCTAATAATCTCAGACATTGGAGTAGAAGGACGGCCAAATCGATTCGACTATTGATACTAATCCAGCATATATAGACTATATGGGTTCTGAGATTCTTCTCAATGGGTTCAGCTACTAAAATCGCATTGTTCAGGTTCAGAATTGGATTTATATACGGTTAAGCTATTTTTAAAAATATAATAAAATCATAAATATATAAATAAATACTTAATTATATTTGTTCAGTTAAATACAAACTCGAACTCAATTTAAACCGAGCGAGTTTTAATTGATGAACACAAAATCGAGACTGGGGGGAGAAATTGCCAATTGTTGTTGGCCCTTAAGCAACAATTAAATTTACATAACGTTACTATTTTTATCGCTCCATATATACAGACTTATAACCTATATATATATATATGTATATATATATTTATGGGCGACATGCGATATTTATTTAAATGATATCATTTCCTGAGCTCGTTTCCGAAACACCTTGCGGCATGTTATTTTGTGCTATGTAAATTTCAGTGTGTGTGTGTGAGTGTGTATTGGTGTTGGTCATTTATCAAAGCGAGACAGCAACAACAACAGAGGCAAGAAATATTCAAAACGTGGCTAAAGAATACGGCTCATATTATTCATGACCATGCGATGTCAGCTCAGCTCCTCCGAATTTGGCCTAAACCAACAACAAAATATTGCGTGCAGACATAACTAATAATTTCCTAAAGAAATGAAGAGCATGGCAGATTGGGAAGGGGGGGGGGAGGTAGTGGTTGCTGGTGGGGAGGGGAGTTCAAGAGGAAACAGAAGTCGAGCAGACGATTGGCCGATGACTGACGACTGACGGACTGACAACAATCGCCACAATGGGATGCGTTGGCGGCCACAACACTCACAATCAAATGAATGAATGGAAGAGTGAATGCATGATAATAATGATGTTCAACACGGTGGCAGGGACGGAAGTGCAACAGCGGCAGTGGCAGCAGCAACGTGTCTGCTGATGATGCCTAATGATAACTATGAAAATGAGTTTTGAGCCACAGATGACACGACACTGTCCGAATAATGCCGACCAAAAGGAGAGAGATGGCAACAGACAGAGAGAGAGATTGGGATAGAGCGAGAGAGAGAGAGATGGGGATATAGTTTTAATTTCATGAATGAATCGGAAGGCCGCATAATAAATCAAAAGACGCACGCGTTGCGCTCAGAGACTCCAAACAGGAGCGTGACCAGACAGGAAATGGAAATGAGCTTGCAATAAACCCAAAAAAAGACATAAAAATAAAATAAAACTAAGTTGAATACAGATAAAAAAAAAAGCATAGAGACTAAGCTGCACATGAGGCGTTGAGCGGCAGAGAAAACAATTATGTGAATAAAATGCAGTAAAGCTAATTAAAAAAAATAAATAAATAAGAAGGGAAGAAGCCAAAGTTTACATATCCCTAGGTAGCCCAGCTATATCTAAAGTACTCTATAATGACATCTGGCAGCTATATGATATGAGATAGTGCAAATTTCATCAGGATGTCCTTAATCCAATTAATTTAGACATGACTACATCGACCTGGCTAATGATGCTAATCGAGAATATGTATATCTTATGTCGACTGATTCTTGTGCTTGATAGCGCTATAACAATATTAAAATACACTCTTATTTGAGGTTAGATATTTTAGTTCCCTATATCTCTTCCATCCACTCTAATTCTTGCACGAATCTTTGACTGATTTATTATTTGAACATCTTTCGAAGCGATAACATATTTGTAATTAGTATTTTTGTATTTATTTATATTTATTTATATTAATTTACATTTATTTATATTTATTTATTTTTATTTATTTTTATTTATATTTACTTATTTTTATTTATTTTTATTTGTTTTTATTTATATTTATTTATATTTATTTCATTATTTCCCAAGGATACTTGTTCTAGCTATATCGACCCACTATGTCATGTAGTTCGTTGAGGATTTCTCCTCATTGCCTATATGCATATGCATATACATATATATATATATATATATATGTCCGATATTATTCCAAGTCCACAATAACCTATATAAAGCTGTAAAATCAAATCTAAGTTCAAACAATTGCACATGCTAAGATGACTTTTGCAAATGCTGCGACTGACTCAGCTAAAGTTGCTTTTATAATAAAAACAAAATCCAATTAAAAAATAATAATAATTAATTTGTATAGTCAATAATTAGTCGCACTTAAGTAATTGATAGTCTCAAATAACTGTTACTAAAGTATTTATGTAAATTGTAATCTTAGCTTAATCTTTACAGTATTTTGCTGACATTAAAAAATGTTACAAAATAATTAAATTAATTGGATTTTGGTAATTTGAACTAAATGGAACACAAGTCACTAATGACTGTATTATTTTTATTATATATAATATATATAGCTAATATGTAAGCTAATTAAAGTAATTAAGTATTTAATTAATAAAAACTACAGAAAAATGATCAATATCTAAATTAAAATTAATAAGTTGTGTATACAAAAATATATTTCGCAAACTTTGCAGGCACACCTCTCCCTAAAGAAACCATTATAAATATTCTTATGCATACTTAAATACACATATGTATGTGTATTTGAGTCTGCGTGTGTCTGTGTGTGTTTGTGTGTATAAAGAAAACATCAAAAACTTACCGCCTGCATTTTGCATGTTGCTGTTGTCGTCGTCGTCGTCATCATCGTTGCAATCGTCGTTTTCGTCATTGGCTTCGCTTGTTGCTGGCGCCGGCGATGTTGCTGCTGATGCTGGCTGTGATGTTGCTGCTGCTGTTGTTGTTGTTGTTGTTGCTGCTGTCGCCTCGGGCGCTGCATCATTTTGTTGTAATGCAACTAATGAGGCGGCAAAATTGACGTGATGCTGTCGCGTGAAGCCAAACAGCGATGCATCTTCAGTTGTTGCTGTTGCAGTTGTTGTTGTTGCTGTTGTAGTTGTTATTTTTGGTGTTGGCGATTGAGTTGTTGACTCGCTTTTAATTGCTGTTGTTGTGGTTGGGGGACAACGTTGCTGTTGCTGCCAGTACTCGGCTGTGATCAAATGCTGCAAGCTGTGCGTAGGCAAATGTTGGCCAAACAAATTGCTTAAATGCTGCAGCGGCGTGTTGCTGGCAACATGTTGCTGCAGCAGCTGCTGTTGCAGCAGCAATTGTTGCTGGTGCTGCTGCTGCTGTTGCTGCTGCTGATGGTGATGATGATGGCGATGATAGAGCAGTGTTGCTGCTGCAGCTGTGTCATTGCCATCGCTATTGATTTTATATTTGCTTGTTGTTGTTGGCGTTGACATTGTTAACGCTTCCGTTTTGGCCAGCTGTCGACTGTTGCTGCTGTCAATGTTGCTGCTGCTGCTGCTTTGCTGATTTGTGTTGCAAGCGTTTTTGTATTCAAGTAACATGCCGTTAATGCTGGCAGCCCTGGCAACCTGCTGCTGTCGTTGCTGCTGTTGCTGTTGCTGTTGCTGTTGCTGCTGCTGTTGCTGATAGTAGTTTGCTAGCAACAATGGCATAATCAATGTTTACAGCTAACTGTGGCAGCAGCAGCAGCATAGACGACATACACACATATATAGTTAGCAACGTTTAAGCAATTCCCCCCCTTTTGCGATAAGCAATTTAAACACAAAGCTCTACAAGTTGGTCAAGTGGCAAGTGGCAAGTGGCCGGCGCTGCTCGTCTGCAATTAGCCAAAGAAGATTAATTAGTTATAGAAGCGTGTCAAGTGCTCTTTATACTTTATAGGAAAGATATAAACAAATATATATATCTATATAGCTAGCCACCTTCGCTGTTTGTATAATTGCAAAGATTTCAAAGTTATTGCTCCTACAAAAAATAAAATTTTTGTGACTTTTGCTTCTAGTATTTATAGGGCATTTAGAATAAAATTTATTTTTAGTATTAACTATCTTATTTAAAAATCAGTAGATAACAGTAGCTGATTAATAAATTATATTTCCGTATATAAAAAAAATTACAAATATTTGTTTAATCAATAAACAAAAATTTTGGTAAAGTTGTGAAAAAAATTACTTTGTCAGTTGTTAGCCTGTAATCTCAGCACAAATCTTAGATTTCTTCTTTCTTAGTGACGCCCAACATTTATACCCTTTCGAATAGTTACATAGGGTATATAACAAATCACAAATAATCTTTTTCTTTTCATTATTTTATTTTTATTTATGCAAACTCATCGAAACGCATCAAGTTTTTGATGGACATGTGAAACTGGCCAGGCATTTGTTAAAGCTGCTGTTAAAGTTAGAAATTAGAAGTTGAAGTCAAAGTCAAAGTTAATCATCTCAGGCGACTTTTTGTCATTTTAATTAGTTCAATTTCTGCCTTCTGTGTGCTTTTCGGCCTATGCACATAAGTCGCACACCTCGCAACTCATTTCACATTTTCACCTGGCAACAACAATAAAAACCACGTCATGACTTTGAGCCAAATTATAATCAGAAAGCGCCCAATCATCGTGATTTTCTACACCTTAGCCATCTCCCTCTCTCCGTCTCTCTCTCTCTACCTTCTCTCTCTCTCTCTCTCTCTGTTTAGGCTTGAAGGTAGTAGCCGTAGAGCAAAAGCAATTGAACTGAATATACATAATCGCCAGAAGAGTCAAAAAAAAAAACAAAAAAAAACAGCGACAACAATACAAAACCGTTTCGGATACGATTCCTATAAAATGATGCACTGTAAGAAATAGTTGGCATGCTTCTGCTAATTATGCATTATGCGCTGCAGAAATATTCTAGACAAAAACATATTTAATTATTGTATTTTGATATCTTTTTAGAGCATATCAAATGATCTGGCAAACCTGGTTCTCAATCAGAGTTTAATCGATTCATTTCAGTTAAAGGTTCCAGCTCCACTACCATTCCTTGTCAAGGAATCAGAGATATATTGAAATATAGTTTCGATTCTGATTCTCAATTGGAAACAAGTTACTTCTTCTTCAAGGAGTTATTCTCAAGGAATCGGGAAATGTTGAATTTTGATTGCGATTCTAATTCTGCATCTGAAATTTAATCGGCTAATTTCTGATAACTGTTTTGATTCCAGTTTAATTCCTGATTGCAAATTCATAATCATTAGCCAATTTTGCAAAATCGCAACTCCTTAAAAACTTTTTCAAACTACACACGAATTTCTCAGAGTGTATCAATTGATATGGCAACTAGTACATACAATGGTCGTGGCAATAAAATCCCCAAGCTCGACGCTAGAGCGACCGGCATTATAATTACAAGTCATCTACCTGATGTTTTTGACCATTTAAGCTACAAAACACGAACAACAACAACAAAAACGCCGTCAAACAGTAGCCAAAGCGACAAAGAGTGAAGAGAGGAGGGTCGACAGAGGACAGACGACAGACGACAGACGAAAGACGGCCAGACGGTAATCATATAAAAATAAATATTAATGCCTTGAAGACTGGCCAGATGGCAACAACAACAGCAAATTTCCATTCTTGTATATCGACATTAACGCGCATAATTGTTAATACCATTTAAATGTGCGTAAATCGCCAGCCCAGCGAGTAGGCAAAAGAGAGGAGCGAACAGAGCGAATAGTGCTAAAGAGAGCGGCGAGTGCAGCGGAAATGTTTTTTTTGTATTGCATGACGTGTTCCATTTCTCTTTTAGTGATCTCCAACGAACGATTTAACTAGTTGAAAACTTCTTCTATTTCTTCCTCTTTCTGTTGCTCTTCCCCTTTCTCCAGCTCTTCCCCTTTCTCTTGCTCTTCCTCTTTCGCTTGCTCTTCCTCTGCCTTAAGCGCCTTATCATAGTTCACCAAATGGGAACAAACTGTTGATTGAGTTTTACAGTTTAAGCAGCATTTCGAAATATTTGTTCAAAATAATCAATGAACTTTATTTTCATATACATTTATGACCATGATTCAGCTCATAAGGTTCTCATGAATGAATACGCTTCCCTTGTACCGCAATTCTAATGAAACCGATTATATTCATGAACAACGGAAATTCATTATTTTGAAAAGTTTGCAATTTGTATTTATACATTTTGAGATATTTAATGAAAGGTTTGAATTGACAGTCAATAATTTTCGATAACAACCATTTATTTCTGTTTTCTTTTAGTCGGATTTTCAATAAGTAAGTGAGAATTATTTAGTCAAGAGTGAGCTCGACTAGGAGATACTCTGTTAAATGCAAAGCATGATTGCTAATAGCAGTTGGTTCATGTGAAAATACGTCTGAATTTCTGATTCGATCTTAAAACAATCAAAATTGAATTATTTGAAAGACTATATCTAACAATTGTGACTTTTAATGATATCATTTATCGATTTATATCGATTTATATTTATTATGGAAACTTGCTCATTTCAAATTGTATGTCTTTGATATTGGATTGTTCTTGGACTTACACTCATTCCACATTAAATCATTAAATTGTAATTTCAAATAAATTTAAAAAATGTGTGCAACCTAATTTTAGTTGTTATATCTCAATGGTAGCCATTTTAAGTGCGACATATAATCTTGGCCATTGGTGTACGTTGCAGGTTATCCAATTAACTATGGCTAATGCTAATTGGCGCACCTTAGCTAATGACTACTGTAATTCTATGACTTGCATTTGCCTTGAGCGTTTACCATAAATTTATACAGCACACGCACACACACACACACACACACACATATGTAAATATTGATAAGATGGTACATAAATAAATATCTGTATTTATATGGCATAAGGTGTAAAGAGCGATTGAGGAGCGTGACAACGACAGCCTTCAACAAGGGGCTGGGTGGGGAGCTCAGGGCCCAAAAAGAGCTCAGGGCAAGTAAATAGGTATTTATATATATTTGTATATCAATATTTATTTGTATCTTTGGTCAGGGTGATACATTTAGTGGGTGGCTTATGTGAAATGACAATAAATGGAAATACTCGCTGATATTTTTAGCGAGCGACTTTTCAAATGCTAATTGAAGTTTAGCTTAAAATTCCACGTACTGCGCATAAATATTAAAAATTAATTATTCTTAATGCATTAGCAAACAGAAGGTTCTCGTTTTTTATACTTAATTCACAGTCAATCGATATATGTCACAATACCAAAATCTCGGCCGATGAATAATGGGGCAACGCCTGCCTCCAAATTGGCGACCCATTCATTTAAATGCCAACGCAGAAGATCCGCGGCGACTTATTTCGTCTTAGCAACTTAGCCCCAACTCCACGCCCCCAAGTGAGGCATGAAACAATTGTCTGACTTACCAACTAAGGCAAACTAACCCACTTGCAGGGTGCCCAACTTAACGCTGACTTAATCAACAAATCTCCGATTGGCCAACCAAAAAACTCATTAATTATGCTTGATATGCATCACTTTTAACGGGGTATTTCTTTTAAATGGGAGAAATGGTGTAGGAAAGTGGGAAAGAGGTCAATTGACGCATCTTCGATGCCATTGGGCATATACATTCCTGATCTAGTTGAAATGTCGAGTTGACTTGGCCAGTTTTGTGTGACAATCTGCAGGATAAAGCTAATTTAAGAGCCTATGATTCAGATTCAGTTTATATCAGCTTACCGACAACTGCCCGCTTACGCGAATATCGATAAAGATACTGAATTCTAATGGCTATATATTATATTCATTATATATATAAATAAAATATATTTTATATATCAACTGTCCAAATTTCATCAAGATCTCTTGAAACACCCTCCAAAAAGTATTTTCACATTAAGAGAACGCTCTCTCCCTTGCTCTCTCTCTCTCTCTGTCTCTCTCACTCTCTCTCTATCACTTATATCTCTCTATCCTCCTGTCTCTCTTTCCCTTTTTCCCTATTCATCAATCTCTTTTTCTTTATATACGTATCTCTGAGCTAGTTTCATATATAGACTTGATTCTCTTATGCAGGCAAACTTCTCTCTCTCTCTCTCTCTCTCTCTCTCTCTCTCTCCTGTCCCCTGTCTCTCTCTTATATTTCTATATTTTTTCCGAGCAAGTTTCCCTCACAATCATATAGTAATTTCCTATGATTACCTGTTTGCATTTGGAGCAAGATTATTAATTGACTCATTTCCCTGCGATATCGCCAATTGAGTGCTGGTCTCGTGATAACACGTACCCCTTCCCCTTCCCCTTCCCCTTCTCCTACCCATACCCTTACCCTTACCCTTCCCCTTCCCCTTCCCCTTCTCCTACCCGTACCCTTACCCTTCCCCTTCGTAACGCTGCAAAAGTCTGGTCAGATTTGAGTGTAGTAGTTAGTTAAGCAGTTAGAGCAGACTGATGAATGGCACTCGTTGTTCCTATTTGTCACGGTGCCATTTGGTGACAGTTTCTAATTATTATTACGACATTTATTGAAGTCATTTTCCTAGAACACAGCCCGACCAATAAATAATAATCACGTGGTGCCGTCCACTTATCGAGCATAAGCCACACTCGTTGTGAACTCATATTGCCACTGAGTGGCAGACTTTGCAAAAACTTGAAGAAAATTAATAAATTTACCCAGAATAAGGGTAAAGTTGGGTGCGAAGTTCCAGATGGTTATCAAAATTATTTGAAAATTTCAGATTCAGATTTAAATAAAGGCACATAAGTTACTTAAATTATATTATCAGTTTGTGGTTAAAGATTGAAGAAAAGCCTAGAAATTTTAGAGTTTTGATGCTCAGATAATTTAACCTGTTTCCACCATCAACATTTCTAATATTCTCGTTGGAATGTTGCCTGCAAATTGGCCAAAGAAGGACATTGTGCAATTCGGAAAATTGTGATTCCTGTCCGATGCCTAACCAGCTATATAGCACTTAAGAATATATCCGGTCCCAAGTGGTCCTAACCTTGCCCAAAGAAAACAACTTGAAACAAATTGTTGCTTATCGAGGGAATTTTTTTTTTTTGTGATTTTTGGGCACCAGGCCCCCGAATCGAAACTCGAACTTTGAGCATCAGCTCATAATACCATAATAAACACGCCAGGTTTGTTTACCCCCGCCCCGTGACTGAGAATTCCTGGAAATCGAGCATTCGAGTGGACAAATCAGGTGAATTTCATAAAGATTACACGTTGTTTGTTGATTTCGCAAATTCGAATTTGTTGCTTCCGATTAAAAAATTGAGAAATTGAAAACACAAACACACTGAATGATTATTAGACAAGTGTTGTGTTTAGATACTTTTAACAGTCGTATCTTGACTCTGTTCTTTTATTTGCGCCACGAGGCACAAATTTGCTTATCTTGAGCAAGAAATCTATAAATTACATGCATTTTTTGTACTCTGTACTTTTTGTTGGTGTTGCTTATTTTGGCTTATCTGCAAATTTGTCGCCGAGCCAAAAGTGCGAATGACGGAATAGCGCTGACAAATCAACTGCTTATAAAATTCTAATGAGTCATATTCAAATTAGATATAAACAGCTATTTCAATGTGCAACAGGCAAATTTTGATAAGATTGCCACTTCGACTTTGTGATAGTGTCTAAGGTTGACTAATGGATAATTTGAGCAAACTCACAGGTAAAACCAAAAAAAAAGTACAAAGCTAGATATAACAGCTATCTTGGAAAGAAAAAAAAAATGTACATTTTCAGTTTCAATTTTTGAAGACATTCAAATTTGCAGAAGGATCAAAATGATGTCTGTAAATATCCTGTTAAGCGATATTAAAGAATAAGGAATCATTTGGCATTTAATTATTTAAAAGTCGTTTTGATTTGAACTTTCTAAAAATGAATAAATAATCTGTTAAGCGACGCCAATAATCAAATCATTTAAAAGATTTAATTTGGAATATCTTTATTAAAAATCCTATAAAAAAAAGGATTTTATGCAATTTTAGCTGAACATAAGTCGCTTCATTTTAAACGATTTAGAAGTAATCATTTTGCAGGGCATTCGTTGAGTCGTCATAGCCAAAGTTGCAATTGATTATTTTTTGTCTTTCAAGTGTCAATTGATTCTGTCATTTTTTATGAGCGTCAGCAGACAGTGATATGCAAAATGTTTGTGTTAACGGCTTTTGTTTTGCCTTGCTTTGCTTGCTTTGCTTTGGTTTGTCTCATTTTTGTAAGGCCAGGCATTATCTGACACAGGTTTCACTTCTCTTTGGGTAGAGTTGTCTTATCAGTGGGGGACAAACAAATTGAACTCATTTCTTTAAACAGCTTCGAAGCAATTGTCAGCAGATACAACTAGTTAGCAGTTAGCAAGCTCTATAGCTATAGATACAGATACAGTTACTTAAATATTCATTTTTTCTGTCTGTTGCAAACAAGTAATTGTCTTAGAGTTCACTTGATAAGACTCTCTTTTTGCATGAATACAGAATGCATTCCGTAAGGGGAAGTTATTCACTAGTTCGAATGCGGAAATTGCGCTTTATATCGAAAGGAATCAAAAAAAACTCAGCATTAATTAATAATAAATAAACGTGTGTGTTTGTGTGTGTGTGCGTGGCAAGTATCGATATGATTTGTTGCAGTTGCCGATAAATATTCCAATAAGACTCAAGTTGTCGCTGTTGCGCTGAGTTTGCTTTGTCGTTTGGCTAATATGGTAAATGGTTGAACAGAAGAAGATAGAAGGAAAGCGAGCCACAAGATACGACACTAGCTGCATGCAACGTGCAACGTGCAGCGTGTGCCTTACATATAAACAGAGCTCTACCATTTTTATCTAATTAGGCTAAGCAGCAGTCAAAGACGACGAGGCAGAAGAAGAAGAAGAAGTGACAAATATTTATTATTGTGCAAACACAAGAAGAAAAACAACAACAACGAAGAGACAAACAAAGCGCGCCGTAAAATAATCAATCACTCGATATTTACAGCAAATTGTATTTGTTGTTGTTGTTGTTGTTGTTGCTGTGGCTGTTGCTGTTGGTGCAGCCTGTCTACAAATGTATCTGTATCTGCGGCCAGTATCTATATGCGGCCGGTGCAGATAACGGCATTTGAATAAGGTAAGGAAATGCAGTTGAGTTGCCAACTTGTCGCTACAAGATACAGATACACACACACACAGTTATAGATACAGATACAAATATAGCTAAAGATACAGATACAAATACAAATACAGATACAGATACAAGTTGGCAGTGCCTTGCACTCAATATTTATATCTGTGTATCTTCTGTAAAGCCGCACAAGTGTTATGCTAATAAAACAAATCGAAGTCAACTTATCAGCCAACACATATATACATACATATACATAAATATATATATATATATATATGTATATATATCGCTATTTATGCCATATTTACATTAAACATTATTTAAAGTGTAAATCGATCGATTTTTTCTTTGCACTTCATTTTTTTCTTGTTTTGTTTATTGTATTTATTACAATTTTCAATATTATTTATTGGTGCCACACACACACACACACGCAGATTGTTGTTGCTGCCACATCAATATTTGAAAGACCTCAGTGTTTACACTTGGATTTGTTGCATACCCCTTTTTTCTCTGCCCGTTTTAAATCGGATAGTTTGATTAAGTGGCTGATAAACAATTTGACACTTGTCATGTTATCGAATATCTTCCGTAATTTACACTCGCATTTCTGCGGAAGTCAACTTAAGAACTGGAACTTAACTTAAGTACAATCCGCAGATGTTTCGAGTTGAACATCATTTGTAAACAGTGGGAAACTTAATCTAAATATGATTTGGTTACGGATTGGAATATGGAGTGAATTCAAATTGAATCAAATGAAAATATATTAAAATAATTATAGAAAAAAAGATATATAGATATTATATATAAATATAGATATAGATATTTGTAAGTATAGATATAAGTATGAGTGAAATGAAGTTAGTTAATGCTTCCACTAATAAGTAATTACTTAAATCAAGTTAGTCAAAGCAAAAGAATACTTAAAATCTTAAATCGTGCACCTTAAGCACTTAGTTAAAGTAGAAAAATTGTAAAAGAAATCGGATAATGATACTTAAAAAGATTTCTATCCCTAATAAGAGTGAAACAGTCGTTATAAGATAGAAAAGTAAGTACAAAAATAATTGAATGAATAAGTGAATAATAGTTAGCAAGATATCAAAAGAGAAAATGGAAAATAAAAAATATAAATACTTGACATAGTACATGTACATCTCCAATCCCATAAAATATATGTATTCTTGGTCTAGATCAACTGTCAAGTCGATTTGGCCAAGTCCATCTGTACGTCTCTCTAATCAATCTCAGAGACTCTGAGGGGTAAGCACTTCAAAACCAATTTTCATATTGAAATCAGTTTATCAGTTTATAGCTGATTTCAGGGTATCTGCTAGTCGAGCTCTCTCGACTACCACCTTCTTACACATTCTTTAATCTATTAGAAAAAATAGCTTATCACTGGAAATCAAATGCTTATCTTTCTAGCACACCAAACTGCAATTGACGCTGTTGGAAAACTTTGAGACTACCCCACAAAAGGTAATCTTATGGAAATGTTTTATATTTGATTTACTTTTGTATTTCCTTATTATTTATTTATGTACAGAATAGAGCTTAAAGTTTTTACCTTTAGCAAAATAAATTCCTTGGCGCAGAAAAAGTGATTCACACAAAAGTAAACATTCAACTCTTTTGGAGCTATTCTTAAGCGCACTTTTTCAATTGGAACACTTAATAATTGTTGGCCAACTTTTGCAGTTTCATTTACAATATTAGTTTAAAGCAGATTTGCATTTCAATTGAAGTTTTTTTTATACGCGTTACTCGAAAAAAGCCGTCGTGAAAAAGGGGCAACAACAAAATACACAGCGCAGCGCAAAACTGAAACTGAAACTGAAGCCTGAAACTGCAGCTCAATTTGAAGCTACCTCAACAAAGCGACGAAGGGTTCTTTACGGGGGCGGTGTGCGGGGGGCGGCCGAGATGGGGAGTCGCGATAAAAAATATATGAGAAAAATTGAAAGCGCGTTCGCGTTTTGAGTAACAAGGCAACTGAAACTCAACTGAAACGTGGACTTGGCTTCGCTGCGAGTGTCTTCGAGATGCGCAGATCAAAAGCGCAGCAAGCTAACTGAATGCCTCACTGGCTAACTGCCCAACTTGCCACTGCTTCGCAAAAAAAAAAAACAAGCAACAAGTTTTTTGTTGTTTTTTTTGCGCGCGCGCAGATAAACAAACGGCGGCAAATGCAACACAGCAGCAGCAATTGCAACCTGTTCGCAAGAGAGAGAGAGAGAGAGATAAGCGTGGCTCTCTCTGCCAAAACTTCGCTCTCACGTATACCACTGCAAATCGCGATCACTCTCTTGCGTGCGAGCGCTCTCTTAGGATCCACAAAAGCTGCACATGTGTGCGTAGCAGCTGCTCACGTGTGCGAGCGAGACAGACGCCACCCGCTCCGCTTGAGCTTTGCAAAGCTTACACACACTAGCGCATTATTCAAATCAGTAGTTAGCCATCTCGCTCACTCGCACTCAGTTCAGCTTATCGTTTCGTGTTTGTATTTAAATTCTGTGTTTATCGCTGTGCATGTGTGTGTGTGTGTTTGTGTTTAATCCAATTGGAGGTGGAGCAGCCGCTTAGCATGCTGCTGTGCTCTTCTAGCCTTTGCTCGCTTATTATTATCTGCCCCCTCTTTGCGTACGTAGATAAATTATCTACGCCTGCACATACCAACAACAACAACAACAACAACATTGAGTGTCACTTTTGTTCACATATTTCACGGTTTCAGTTTATCCAATTGGATTTGTGTTAACTGTAAACGGGTTTTCATCTCGGCTACCATTGGCACATGTTCACTTCGTATTTGAATTTGTTGCGATTACAATTTGTTTGTTAACTTTGAATATTTGGAATTTATTCAATTGCACTTATACTTATCTCTGTATATAGCTGAAAACAGACGAATATTATTTGCATTTATTTAATTTTCAATTTGATTAATAAAACTTGCACAACTCCTCCTGAAATTGCTTTGAAGATTATTTTTAAGCTTATTATAACAAAAATTGCATTTATGTAGAACTAAATTAAAAAATTAAAAAAAAAAATTCCAAAATTTCCAAAATTTCCGTTAATAAGAAAATATATTTTCAAATGAATTTTACAAGCAAATTTTTTATTTAATTGTTTATATTTTCTTCGTTTTCTTAATATTCAAAGTGGGGCACAATAGACCTCATAGTTCGCAGTGCAAACTTTTTCCCCAATTATGATAATAATATTCAAAGTCCGCAAAGAAGTTACTTGCCGCTGAAGGTAATAATATATTAATTAAGAATATTTTATTTCAAATGTCATATTGTCTTAAGATCACTTTTGGAATATATCTTTAGTAATATGCACAGATTTTTCTTGTTTTTCTCATAAGATGAAAACTGCTTAAGGTAAAAGTCAGTTGTCAAAACAAACATTTGTACAATTTTGAAATGAAGAATATTTTTTTCACTTACAAAATATATCTTTAATGATTTGCATAAAATTTCCTTGCCTTATATACTTAAAATACTTTGCTTTCATTTATGGCAGACCCGTCTCCAGTTATATTCACTCATCTATCAGCATTTGTGCTTGAAAAGCAAAGCAAACATTTGTGAAATATATTTTGATTTGAGGAACATTTTTTTTTCATTTTTCAAACTGTCCAAAGATCACTTATGAAATTTTTATTTATACTTAAAATCCTTTTCCCATATTTGTAGCAGACTCTTCATCTCATATATGGTTATAATCACTCAGGTATTGGCATTTGTCCTTGAACTTGTTCCTATGCTGTTCAAGCTGTGCCACACAGACTACAGTTGAATGTTGACTGTTGTTGTTGTTGTTGCTGCTGACACACAAAAATTAATCAACAATTAATCGAGCAAAACAATGTCAGCTCCAAAGGCATTCCAAATTGTTCCAAAACAATGCCTGCACAGCTGCTGCTGTATCTGTGTCTCACTGTCTGTCTCTGTATCTTTTTGGGAGTATCTGTATCTGTATCTGTATCTGTATCTGTGGCCACGATCTGTGTGGCTTTTGATTTTATCCGCTGACACAATTCCGGCAGCAATTAAGTGGCTCCGTGGCTCAACGAATCTGAGTGAATCTTTTGCTTAAGGAAGCTGTCAACTGTTTGGCCCCCCCGCTGTTGTTGCAACCGTTGGTTGCAGCTTTTGTTGCGTGCATAATAATGCGGCCCAACAATTGTTTACCATATGCAGCAATCGGCGGCATACCAAACTGTCCAATTGGTCTTATTAGCCTGTCGTTTGCATTTTTTTTTTTTGCGCGCGCGGTATTTTATTTTGCAGCCTTTGTAATCAGCCGTCGTCCAACCTTGCAACTTTGCAACTTGGCAACGATCGCCAACGTCGCAAATTCAATTTGAATGCGCCGACATTCGGACTAAAAAAATTCCACAAATTACTCAACTTGGCCATTCAAATGTTGGCAAGACGCTTTTGCTTTTTGTTGTTGCCTTTTTGCTGCTGCCTTTTTGCTGCTGCCTTTTTGCTGCCTTTTTGCTGCCTTTTTGCTGCTTTTGGCATTTCGAGTTGACTGTGGATCTAACTCGCTGCAGCAGATTCTTTAATAATTAAGATAAGCCAACATTTTTCAGTGGCATTATTTGTTTGACCCAAGTTATGATGAGGCGCCGCTTTGAGTTAAATATTTTCGCTATTTAGAAAATGAAGACTAAAGCGCTTATGCCGACTGATCTATCTGATCAGTGTGCTTTATCTTTTTTTAACTTTTCCATCTCTAATTCGATTTAGCTAAAAATGTTTAAATATGTTATTTATAAAATTATCAGCTTGTAAAACTGTCTAACTTTAAAAGCATACTTAAAAGTAATTTGTTATTATTATTTTTTTTTTTTTTTGCTCTCACAATATTTCTAAATACAATTATTATTGAAATCTGCTTGGTGGTCTTCATGCTCTGCGATCTTTTAGATCTATTCTGTCCCCCTTCTGAGCCCACAGCTCTTTCATCTATCCTAATTCTTGAAGGAATGCAAGATTCTTATTTTTTATATCTTTCGAGTTGATATATATGTTGCCCTGGGATACTCTACTCTACTTCGAGGATACCTTCTCATTATCTTAACAATTAGCTGCTGATTATAGCCAGTTTTATTAGCTAACTTCTTTGACTCTGAGTTCCAAGTCTGTTCTTCCATTTGTATATGAATCGCTGGGATCGTTTTTGATTATAGCTGCCTCAGAGACATTTGTCTCTTAGTCTGAGATATGTCTCTCTTCGTCTCTCAGTTGTGGGATATTTTCTCATATTCAACATATTTTTCTGTCCTTTGATGGGCTTTGATTCCGATTTATTGTCACCAAATCGGTTGATTCGGCTACTGACTCTGCCTAATTTAGTGAGATGCTTCTAAGTCTACACTGCCTAATCCTGTGTAGATCGGATTTATTTTATTTATATTTATTTATTTATTATTTATTATTATTTATTTTTATTTATGAGAGCGTTGAGTAATTTAAGCATATTCTTTTCGTGGATAACGATCACGTGCATCTTTTTTATTATAATTGCCAAAGAAACCAAATGGTTTATCGGATGTCTCAGATCAGTTGCAATAGGGTCTCCATTCTGCCACTTCTCGCACATGAGGCAGCTAGCATTATATTTTCTATTCTTGCCTTTAATCACCTGGTGTAGTTTTCAGAATCTGTCGTTTTAAAAGATAGTCATTCCATGGCTGGCACTCGTCTAGCATAAAATTGCACATTACTGACTCATCGTTGCCAATCAAAGTGATATTTAGGTACGACTTAGGGAATTATGCTTCCGGGAAGCGAGGGGATCAAATGGGTGCTTTGGGGAGGGTGGGGGGGTGCTCGATTACCGCTAGGTTGTCGTGGTTTGCTCAGCTGTTTGCTTTATGGCCATGATTTATAATAGAGTTCATCATAGGCGGCCGTTCTGCTTGGCCAAGACGCACTGCAGCATGAACATAGTGCGAGAGATAGAAAGAGAGAGAGAGAGAGAGAGATGTAGCTCTGGCAGAGACAAAAGAAAAGAATGAAAAGCCTGCATGCATATTCAGAAGTTAATTTATGGCCAATATCAATGGTAGTTTTACTGAACATAAACTAACCAACTTGATGTTGGCAATTTAAATGCCATCGCAAATTCTCAAGAATTTCAATTGGCAACTTTATTTCAGCTTTTGCATTCATGTTTATTTATTAGTTATAACTATTGCAATCTCATTGTTTAACTGTGTTTCTCTGATTCTTCTAAATAACTAAGTTTAAATGGAAATGGTTCTTTTTTTAAGCGGATTTGCTGACCAGCCAACTGCGTAAGCCTGCTTAACACAAGAGAGTCTTAACTATTTGATTTATTTCAAGTTTGTACAAATATTTCGAGTGAAAAAGAGAGAGAGAGAGAGAGAGAGAGAGAGAAAGTTGCCATGATATATAACCATTAATTTTATGCTTTCAATTTATTATAAACATTATGACCCAACTAAAGTAAAAAGCAGCTTTTTACATTGAATCACAAGTGTAATTAACAACATGGAATCTTTCGTGTCATTAGTAATAAAAAGCAAATAATAAACGTGTTGGTAAATGCAGCATTCATATTTAAACTAGAATACACTCAGTTGAGTCATTTGTAAACATATTTCCCATTTTATATTGCACTCAACACTTTTATACTTGTATCATTCCGGCATTCGCAGAGTCACTTTGCACTTTACACTTTGTAAGCGCATTTTCCAACTGAAATTAATCTTCGACGCACCTTGGCCCAGGTTCACATGCCACATAATTTTGCATTTTAATTGAATTTCAAGTGGCAACCTGCATACAAAGGGGATTTGCCACATTTAATGAGCAACAGTTGTCAAATTGCAATATTATGCGCAAGCTCAGATCAGGCAACGAGCTGAAAACAGAAAGCAGAAAAAAGAGTTAAGTCATTTTCATTGTAGCCACACACAGCAAGTTGTATAGAATTATAAATACTCTAATAATTGAAAGTTATATCATATATTAACATATTCACATCGAGATTGTCATTTGTAGAGTCATTAAATTTGAATTTATGCCAATGTATATTCATTTTGGATTAGAATGCTTTATCGCAACATTTCTGTACGATCATTAATCAATTAATATAAAGCGTTGATTATAATCGATAATTTAGGGACATGGAGAAAAGGTTGTTATCGATTATCGTGTATTATCGTTAAGAAATTATTAATGGGTAAATGTTCAAAATCAGTAATCGATTGTTGAATAAATTAATTATGATTATGCGTTACAATTGATATTCAGTTGTTATCGATAATCATTTTTGTCGATAATAGGTTATTATTAATAGTCGATTGTATTCGAGAATAGGTCATTATTGAGAGTATGTTATTATTCTGAATATGTTATTATCGATGATCGATTGTTGTCAAAAACGCAATTTTATAAAGAATCGATTATTGACCATAATCTATTATTATCGATATTCTAGAGCTATGGATAGTCGGGTAATATCTATAAGCGTTTGTTATCGAGAATCAATTATTATCCAGAATGAAATGCAATAAACTAGATATTCGTTTTATGATATATGTGATAGTCTCTGAGATCAGACAAAGAGGCATATGGTAAAACATGCATATTTTGACTCGACTTTTAATGTTGCTTAGTTATTAGAATTTATAATCATTATATGTTCGGTGGTGTTTCTTGAAGTCTGTTACATAACAAAACAAAACCGACGCCATGTAATTAGTCCTTGGCTCGATCGGTGCTGAGGAGAGAGGGTGTCGAGGTACGGCTTCCTCTAGACCATTACAAATGAGGGTTTGGCGTGCGCCTGGCGAAAACATGGCTTGATTTTAATGATAATATTAATATGCATTCTCATTATGATTTGTTGCCATTCATTTTTCTTGTACCAAGTTGTATTATTGGCGCATTAATTGTTTTTTAAGCAAACATTTACCGTAAATTGTATAAGATTTTAGCATAGTCTTCAATCACTCAAGACACATAAATAAAAAAAAGAACAAAAGTTTGCTGCTCTGTGATTTGTTGTGGGAAACGACGAATACGCGAACAGCAAGCCAAGCAACTTGACTCAACTCAGCTCAACTCAACTCAACTCGATTCGACGCGATTCGACTCGATTCAATTAGCATAACTCCGCCCCAAAGCCAACTAACGATCCAAACGATCCAAGCGATTTCCACTTGCATTTCAAGTGTTTCTCAACCATAAAATGAAAAAAAAAATAGGAAAAAAAACCAACAAAAACTGATCGGTTTGTTGAGATAGTTTCGATTCTCCTCGTTTTCCCCCTTCTCCTCCCGCTAAACTTAAACGGTCTGACGAGCGTATTTAAAAGGCATTTCCGAACACCATTTTCGATATGCATCTCGATAACTAATTACTTTCGATAGATTTCTCAAGAGTTTCTATTCACTGCTCCATTGTTTGCTGGCGCCAGTGGCCATTTATTAATTTGATATCAGCTGTTGCGATGGGAGAAAAATTATAGATGCACTCAATAAATAAATAGTTTACTGCTCGTAATTGTAGTGCACTTAATGAAATAATTGTTGGGCCATTTAAACCGTCTCAACTAAGGGGGAAAATATTTCACCTCTGACTATATAATTACTCGGGAGTGATGATTACCAATCGATCTGATCTGTAAATAGCACAGAGCTCATTATTGACCCACAGCAGGTTTAATTTGTCTGTACTTAATATTAGAATTACAGTTAACAAACTGAAACTGATTTCTTTCTTTATATAATCACTATTTTCTTTGTTAAGTTATCAGTTTTTCCTCTTTATCACTATCTACATAATACTGTTATTACAATTTGATAACTTTCTTTTTTGTAAATCTCCTTTATAAGTTATGTTTTGTGGAATATTCACTTTTGGATGGTTCAGTTAAAGTCAGTCAATCATTGAGATGCGCTTGTGGAGATATTGATCTATGATGTATTGTTTAGGTCCCACTTTAGGCCTGCTCCGTTGGGTGAATCCCCAGAATTAAAACCAGATTTTGAACTAATACTTTCAGACATAACTGACTCTGTTTTCTACTGATATCTGACTGTTATTTCTACTGCGAATGATGAAGGCAAATACTAAACATAGTATCACACACACCCCACATCATAAATAGTTTTTGCTGGGTTTTGTTTATTTAAATAAAATACTTTTTGCAAACGTGCAAACCTGTTTCTTTTTGACTTAAGTTTGGAAACATATTCGAAATTAAATTATGTAATATAAACTGCAATTGACAAATCTATTAGCACACAGCTTATAAGCACACTTAGCAACATGATATAAGAATTAGGTATGCATTATTTAGTCGGCGAAAAGTCTTTGAATGCTAAATGGTCATAGAAATGGCCAAAATTCATGTCTCGTCGTATTGCCGGGCAAAAGCAAAAATGTTGTACAACAGTCGACGACAAGCGCCAAGTTAGCGACAAAAATCAAAGACTGCTGCTGGTTTGTTGCAGCCTCAGCTGGTTGCACTTATATGGCAAAATTAGTGGGATGCTTGAGTTGCGTTACGTTGCCACAACCACAGGGTGAGAAGGGGGGGTGGAACAGTCGCCAAGGTGTCGTCGTCATTAGCACAATGTTTTTGGCGGCAACGATTAATGCTGGCAACGATTTCATTTAACTGCCAAAGATGCAAGCAACATTTTATTGAGATACAGCCCTATCGCTGGGCTGATGAAATGTTATGCACTCACCTGCAATAAGAGAGGGTTAGAAAGGGGGGGAGAAGGCACGCCAATAAACGCACAATTATAATAAAAAGTAATCAGTTAGCCAGCAGCTACATTTGGTCATAACCAGCAGGCCGACCAGTCCGAGAACCGTTTGACTGGGGACAAAAGACAGTTTTGATTCCCGCTTGCTGGATTAACGCCGTTTTTAGACGATCGCCTCGATCGGGCGGCAACTTTTTCTCTCAAGTTCTGCGACAACAATTGGCGAGTAATTGCAGCTGCATAATAATTTTAACACACACGCACACACACACTCGCACACACACACGCAAACGCACACAACTCGTCAAGTCTGCTCGGTACGTCAATTCAAGTTTTTTGCTTGAGTCTTTCGTTTTTTCATCTTTTTTCTTTAGCTCCTTGAAGGCGTCGCACGTTAATCCATTTAATCCGTTTTTGGCATCAGTTAGACGAGTAAAAAAATCGTATATATCATAATTGATTGCTTCGGCCAATAAAGACAAAACTCTGTGTCACCATTCAGATGGAAAACAAAAACCTAATTAAAACATTAAGCAATAAATTAACACAACACACAAAATGCAAACGAATCTTGCGGTTGCAATTAAAAGTAAATAATTTATAATGCAATGAAACAAAAATAATAAATACCATTACAAGGTGAAATCGGACGGCAACTTTATAAGGCATGTGTGAAAAGCAGCTATGGAAAAGCTAGCATTGCTTATTATCGAGACTATGATTGTATTCGTTATGCGATTTATATATCTGCTTATGTATAGCAATCGCTAGATCTGCGAATCAATGATAAGTGAAAATTTTTGAAAATAAGTCAGAATGCGCTAGTCGAGAGAGCTCGAGAAGATAATGTTATGTCTGGGTATATTATATACTAATTGGAAGGCTACATCTTTACAATTGCTTCTTTTATTGGTATCGGAAATCGATTATTATCGATATTTGCGAAAATTAAATAAGCTTGATATGCTTTTAATAGTTGAGCATTTATATTTCAAATCTGAAGCCTTTATGTCCTGTCTGAGATCGGCTCGTTCATATAGGCGGATAAACAGATCACGCTGAACCGATTCTGTTCTTGATGCTGGTCAAGAATACATATCGAGTTGAAAATGAGCCTTCTGCCTGTAATAGATCTTTTGCAGAAGTTCATTATATTTGCAGATTTTCTGTATACTACAATATATGAAAATATGCCACCTTGTACAGATTAATATATTATCTATCTATAATATTTCTTGCACAGAAAATATATATTCATTTGTGCAACGTAATTTTTTACCAAAATTGTTGTAAAATACTATAAAGTGCTTACAGCAGAACTTCCTTATAAATCACTAAAACTTAACTTTATGCAAATAATAAAATATTCAGTCAGCAAAGCCAAGCTAAATGCAAAGTGAACACTTAAGCAAAATAATAATCATGGCTAATATCCACTGCACATCAATATTCAAAGCTGGCCCCCAGCTCAAATTGGTAACAATCTGTCAGATGTTGTTCGTAAACGTTGCGACGTGCAAATAAAAAAAGAGAGGCAATAAAAAACAAACCTGAACAAAAAAAAAAAAAAAAATTGAAACAAACAAAGCCAAGCTAAATACTAACGACAATTTATGTTATAACAACTAGAAAAAAAGTCGAAAATTGCTTTATGAACACGTTTCAAATGCGTTTTGCAGTCGGTCAGTTTGTCCGTCCGTCCGTCCGTCCGTCTGGCTTGTACGATGTCATGTAGAGCCGATGCGATAGCATACGATACGAGACCATAAGATAGATACGATCAGATACTATGCGATGCGATGCGATTCAACGGCAACTGCAACTTGCAACTTGCGACGTTGCGACTTGCAACTCTCCCAAAACGCCAGAGCAATGAAATCGATCATTTTCCCACGATCAGTGTTTGTTGGCTGTCACCAGTTGGATACCTCCCTCTCCCCACCCCAATGACTGGCCCCCAAGTCGCAGTCAGAGGAGAAGGAGAAGCAGGTGGGGAGAGGGGGAGGAGCAGCAGAAGGCATTGCTCAGTTTGTATGTGCTGCTATGTAAATGCTATAAAAGGATTTTGATTACCAGCCCCAGACGAAGACAGACAGACAGATAGACACTCCGACAGACGGGCAGAGAGTCGATTGTCTGGCGACGAGGTGTTTGAATTCTATTGGGGGCAACACTGTAATAATGCGCGCAACAAACAGTAGCATCCACCCAAAGTAGAAAGAAGAAGAAGACCTTTCACAATCGATCGCCGCATGACTCGACCATTTCCATTGTCTGATCTCGGCTCTTTCAGCGATCTCAGCGATCAATATCGCGCTAGCTGTGAAATTAAACGTATTTAAATGTTTCGTTGTCGTTTTTTGTATTTTGTATTTTGTATTTTGTATTTCTTATTTTTTTTTCGAGTCTGCTGTTAATTGTTAATTGCGCCTAAGCCATGAGCAAACACTTTTCATACGTTAGTTGGACTTGGGCAGTGCACATGGTACCATTGTACTTGGAGTCGGAGTCGGAGTCGGAGTCAGGTCGGCTTTATTCTAATTAGCGTCGTGCTTGGGGCACGAACCTCTGGTCTTACGCAGCCGACAACAACATGACGTGGCATTCATTGTTTCGGCGCTGTCTTTGGGCAATCTCCTATACCACGTAAATACCATGCACTTGCAATGGGGTAGCTTGTCAATGAGTTCAAATTGTAAAGAGGAACAAGAATTGCTTGAGGAGGCTGGGAAGATATTTAAACAAAAGGAAAAAGGAATAAATTGACTTGAAATAGATATTGGGTTGAGATGGATTTTAGTGGAATAAGCTTATAACACTATATAGATACTGCTCTATATGCGCTAGTTATCAAGAAGGAAGCATCATAAATAATATATGATTGATCAGCATCAAAAGCTGAGTCGATTTTGACAATGTACATTGGCGAGCCGATCTCAGAGACTATAAAAAATAGAGACTTAAAACTTGGAATATAAATTCTCGTAAACTATACTCAAATCAAGTTTATTTCTTTTTATCGATAACTACGATGGCTAGGTGAGGTCTCTTGACTAGCGCATTCTAGCTTGTTATTCATTATGTATTATAAACAACTAAAACACGTGGTATTTTGTAGTTCATCACTCTACTCTACAAGCCTCTCAACTGATCTTGGCTGCTGTTCGCTTATCGTTGTTGTTGTTGTTGTTGTTGTTGCTGTTTGTTATTGTTTGTTGCTGTTGGGGCTGTCAAGCGGCTTAATTGAGCATGCAGCTCAGTTCTTTGACATGTTTTCTATTTGTCTAATTTGTCAAGTCGCCTTCAGCTCAGTTCGGTTTAGTTCAGTTCGGCTCAGTTCAGTTGTCTTCAGCTGTCTTCGATTCGGACAAACGGAAATGATATGCCAAAAATCAAACACATCGGCTCACAGTTTTCTACTCAAACTCGCTAAGCTTTCGAATCAGCTGGGACAGTTTTTTTGTATGGATCAAAGTGTGGCCAAGCTTATTTTGGCCCCATACAAATTTGTGGCTGAAGGCGTTAACATAATATTTAAATTGGTCTCTTAAGCGCGTGTTCAAACAATGCGCACTTATTAGCCCCAATTGGGATTGGGTTTGGATTTGGATGCGGTTTGTGCTTTTGTTGTGTTTTCGTGGCAAAGCATAACTGAGATGTGCCTCAAATTGAAATCTTTGTTGACTTGTGTACATTTGAAGTTGAATATTCATTTCTCGAAATTCATGCCAAAATTATACCCCTAAAGGGGTTAAAACTTACAATTGTGTCTCGAAATTCACTATACAACTAATGATCTCTTATTATTTGAATATTTATGATAGATAACTAACTTGGGGAGCTGCTGGAATACAATAGATAAGAAAGTAACGTAGTTTGATGGGAGTTTCTGAGATATTTAAATAATTGAACTATGGATCCATTCTGTCTATGGCTTTTACCTCTCCAGCAATTACATCCTTAGTATTGCTTTAACATTTTTTGCATAAATTTCTGCTCCACTTAAGTCCTCCAATTCAGTTGTATCATTTCTATACTCACGTCTATCATGTCACAATTTCCTAGTTTGTTTTAGCAATATCTAAATATATAGCAAAATTAATATATGTTTAAATGCTTTAAGCCAGATACTGATACCAGATAATAAATTGAAGCTTTTCAGTTCCACATTGTAAGCCAAAGTAATGATAAGATTGCCAGCAATATTTGAAATATCCAATCCAATGATCATCTTCGCTTCTGCATTGAATTAAATAAATAAATATGTTTATTAAAATGAATAGTCTGGGAAAGCAAACTGGTTATAAACGATCTTTCCTTATAAGTTGATAGAATTTCCATTAAATGATGATTTCCTTGGCCACAGATTGTCAAAAACAAGATTTCCAACAAGTGATGCTGATCCTTATAATATCATTCTTATTGGAATAGCTATTTTTTCGAAGTACTTTTCACGTCAAGCGTTTCGAACACACTGAAGCATGTCCATAAAAAATGCAGCCCTCCAACAACCCTTCTAAAAAACACCAACTTCTACTTTTCAACCCTTTTCCAGTCCACCCACAATTTTGCATAAGAATTCCAGACAAGTATTTGGATGCTGGCTTTTTTTCCAATAGTTTTTAGAACACTTGCAACCCCAGCTTCATTTTTATAGAGAGTCCGACCGCCAGATGGCGCCTTTGTGCAGTTTGTCATTCACAGCGAGTGATTGTTAGAAGAGAGAGAAAAAAAATAGAGAAGCATTTTCACATTGGACAGTGAACATTTTTCTAGGATTTCGCTAGTGAATAATTTATATTTAATTAATACCCCGCTAGGCACAGCTGGCGCATTGCATTTAATCAAATACTTTAAATAATTCCGTAATCTAAATGCAGTCATCGTCAGCAAGCAGCAAGAGGCAACAAGAGGCAAGCAGCAGTACAGCAATGGTGGCAAGTTGCAGTTGCCAACAGGATGCGAATCGAAAGAAAATTCTAAATACCAGCAGAGAGCCACGGCACAAATCACAAATTGTCACGTTAATAGTTGCAGCGACTGCTTGCCACATCATTAACATCATTATCATTAGGCTGATTATCATTAAGATGCTGCTGTTGATGCTGCTTGTTGCCTGCCTTGTTGCGCATCCGTCTAAATGCAATGTAAATTTTTTTGTGCGCGCCATTGCATATGTCAAGACAAGCGACAACAAAACGCAGCACAGTTGCACGTTGCACGTTGCAAGTTGGCATTGGCAGCTAAAGCTATAGCCACAGCTAGCTGTCTACAAACTCATTCCCCACGTTTCGCTTGATAATTTATGAGACGCCTTATTAACATCAGTCAGTCTTCAAGTCTTCCAGTCTTCAAGTCTTTCAACTTGCTTTCTTGGAAAGGCTTTGGCGGATGCATCTCCGCTTCTTCTTCTTCATCATCTTCTTGTTCTTCTTCTTTTTTGTTGCACACGCATTTCCAACTCATTTTCATGTAATTTCTGCTTCTTTAATTTGTGAATTATTTTAATGCTCATCATAATTTATTGTTGTCTTGCATTTAGATACAAATGCCAAAAACCCTTGAGATAAGATTTCTTTCTCTCTCTCTCTCTCTCTCTCTCTCTCTCGTCTCTCTCTCTCTCTCTCTCTCTGTCTCTCTCTCTCTCTCTCTGTCTCTCTCTCTCTGAGTCTCTACTCCTCTCTACTTATATATTGACCTTCACTTTTCGCTCTCGTCATTCTATGCAAATTTGTCAGGCCTCTGTTGCAACTGCCACATTTGGTTGCGCGTTGTCCGCACTGGGGATTTGCATAAGTATGTTGCCAGTTTCAATTAAATGCCAACTTGGCCAGTTGTTAGCGCATTCCAAATGTTAATTCTCAAGTGCATTTGACTTTAATTCAATGCAAGACATTACAAAACTGAAAATGGTCATATAGCCGAATAACTTATACACTAACCATATAATAACTTAGATATTATGAATTATAATATATATATATATAATATATGTATATATTTATTATTTAAAAAAAACATACACAGTTAACGACTATCTACTTTAAGGTCAATTAAAAAGAAGGCAAGAAAAGGTAAAGGTAAAATTTAGATTTTGAGGAATAAATATTTATTTTCTCCGCTTCTGAAAATATTGAAATATATTATTTTAAATTCTAAAAAATACATACTAAAAATATACAAAAGTCAAAATTATGTTAAATATTCTAAACGACAGTTTTTTTTTTATTTAGCACTTATGATGCAAAATGATACTTTTTGTATATTTTCCACTTCAAGCTCAACTCAACAACAAAACACACAAAAGTATAAATTATTTAAAGAATTCTAAAATATATTTTTAATATTTTAATTCGTGATTTAAGTTCAAACCCAATCGAATAGCAGACATACGCAAATGGTTTATGTTATGGAGAACAACATTCACAATTCAGATTTGAGCTTAACCGGCGTGTATAATGCATAACAATCCCAAACAATCAGTTCAATGACAAAGCCGTGCAAATATGTGCTGATTTCTATATGTCTATATATATATGTATTTATTTGTGATTCGATTCGTCAAACATGCACTGACAATGGAAATTGTTTGCATAAATTGTGAGCCATAAATGTGCATTAACAATTAACAATTACTGATTATTATTAAGGAGAGCGACTCTGGACATTAATTATAATTGGAGCCTTGGCTGGGGCTTAAAAGGATTTTTGAGCGTGTCGACAAGACAAGGACAATTAGTGCGATGAGTTTTCATAATTCCGCAAAAGCCAAATCCAAAATTAGCCCCCACTATACATATAAATATATATATATATATATAAATTAGCAGTCTTGAGGCATGCTGCGGCCGCTTCACTGAAATTACTGTATTTAAAAATCCTTAATAAGCGCAAAAATATGGCACAAGAGCGCCTCGAGGCCCACTTTGAGATGCACTCTCAAAGGGGGGCGTGGTCCACGCTGGGCGGACATGGCACATCTTGAAAAGTGCCGCCATCAACAGCGCCGTCTGTCAAAACCAGCGTCTTGCCCCTTTTGCAACAAACAGTAGCTGCTGCTGCTGCTGCTGCTGCTGCTGCTGCTGCTGCTGCTGCTGCTTCGGCTTGCAACTCTCTGACGTCTGCCGCATATTTAAATGATGAGCGAGCAACTTGGCCTTTTATTCACTTGGCTATTGACTTAGCCGCTTTTATTGACGTGACCGCAAAAAACCAAACATAAAAATCAGAAAAAAAGCAAAAAAAAAACAAATTAATGCCTGACATAAAGGTATTGGCATTCGCATTAAAAACGGCGAATGGTAATTGCCAACTAGCTGCCACATATATATTCTTTAGTTTTTCTTCAACTGACTGATTCAGTGAGTTATTTTAAACGGGCGAATTAAGCAAAAAAAAAAGGCATTCCACAATATGCTAAATTATTCACTTTTTTGCCTCAAGTTGTGTGGCAAACTGAAATAAATCTTAATCAACATAATAATTAGTTAACAGTTGACATTCTAAAAAATTAAAAAATAAACTTATTCTTTAAATATAGGTATAATATACACTGCGCAAAATTTAAATAAAATTTAATAAATGCAATTTTTTTAATTCTTTTTGTGTTACTTTAGTTAGCTGCATAAAATCTTTGATTCAAAATAATAACAAAAACTTTTTAAACTTTAACGGACAACTTTTTATGCCAATTTAAATATGAAATTAAATATTAAATGTTAATTAATTAAATAGTTATTTATTTTATTGACCCAAATATCTTTATTTAAGACAAGCCAACTAAATACATGAATTAAGCAAGTATTTATGACACCTCCAAAAACTGAACTTTGAAATGTGATTTTTTTTGTATAAGCTGTGTATGTAACAAAAATAAATACACTGTGCGATTAGTGGAAAATGTGAGTAAGTAACCTCGTGATTTCTATATAATTATGCAGATTTCGATCAATTATTGTTACGTTAATAAGCAGAGGCAAAAGGCAAAAGCAACAGCAGCAGCAACTAAAGCTGGCAAATTATTCAAACGAAAATAAATTGTTACAGCTGCACTCGAAATGACACAGAAGCTGTTGACACTCGATTGTTGTTGTTGTTGTTGTTGCAAGTAGCCGGCAGCCTCGGGCTGCAGGCAAACAGGCAGCTGTCAGTCACTCAGTCAGTCAGTCACTCAGTCTCAGTCTCAGTCTCCGTTTGATGTTTTTGACCAAATCGTGTAAAAACCGTTGAAACAACAACTGCAACAACTACAAAACAAAAAACAGCCTCGCCAAAAAGATTTGCAGCAGCTGCTGAAAAGCGATGCAACTATATACAATAACTTGCCCCACCGTTGCAAGCTGTTTTCTGGCATTTACGCTTTTTTTTTGTCACCAACATCGCATCTGAAGGCAGGCAGATTTGTTGACGTTCAGTTTAATTGTGGGCAATGCTGAGTTTTAGCTTTGCTGCCTGCACAACAAATGTAAATTATACAAATATTCCTGAGGCTTGGCAATGCTCGACGACTTTTAATGAGGCAGCAACGGCGACAGAAGCATTTGCATTTTGATTGACAGCCGCGGAGATTGTTGGCAATTGGACAAGCAACATGCATATTTGGCAAATGCGTTAATGATTGAATACAAACAGAAAAGTGATGAATTTCCATTTTTAATTTGTGGCTGGCAATGCTTAAAAACTGCTTTTCTCTTGGCCAACGAAAACTTGATTTTCTTCTCTTTTTTTTGCGTGAATTTATTTTGCAAACGGAAAAATTAACTCGTAGAAATCAGTAAATATTATAAATTTGTATCTGGCAACGCTGACAACCATCTGGCAACACTGTGTGCTAAACTGTGAATTTCCTTTTTTCTGGCAAGGCTGGCAAGGCTCTTATAGAACAGTAAAGGGGTAAAAAAGATTATCTAATGGAAAGGCAAGGAAATTTTCAAAGGGGTAGCTGCTTTTTTAACACTCACTTTGCTATTTTTTTTATCGAAAGGGTTGTTCAGCGACAGCTATCCATAAAGCATCCCTAAAAAACCGGCATTCACCTTCCAGCTGTGTCAGCCTTGGCACATTTTGTGCGCATATTCAAATTTCGGGGTTTTAAATTGGAAACCATTCCAAGCGACGCGTTGCACAGCCTATAAAAGCAGACGAGAACTGTGCCACTTGCCCCAAACGGTTGACGACTGCCTTCAAACACGGTTGCTGCGTGCTTACGCAAATTTCTGCATATACGGAAAGGGATTTCACTGGACTTATATGGATTACTCTGTCTTGGATTATAATTGCAGCAATGCAACACTTTTTTTTTATATAAAATATTTAAGTGGTTAGATTTTGAAAGTAGAAATAAACTGGATGAAAAAATAGTGTTTAAGAGTTAGATAAAGTTGAAGAGTGTTGAACTTGAGTGTGATTGTTGTAGATATCCATTACAAATGGTAAACTGAATATAATCAAGTTGTGCAAAATGTAGCAGGCAGTAAAACTCATAAAGTTGATGTATTTTTGAACTGGATCAACAGCCGAGTCCGTCTGTACAAAGATATAAATTATGGTATACCACACGCAAATCGCAAATCAAATATAATTAATTTAATTTATTTTTTATTAATCTGGTCTGTCGATGCTTATCTATGCTTATTATTTGTGGTAATTTGTGCAGCGGCAAATTTAATAACCTGCAGCAGCAGAAACTCGTAAAATGCAAAAGTGTTGGTTTTGTTTCTGCCTCGTTGGCGGCCTTAAGCAAATACAGAGAAATATATATGTACATCGGGGGAGTGTATCATTTCATGAATGTATAGACGACTAGATTTGCGTGTCAATTTTGCCGCACAGCAAGGTAAGTTGCCATTCTGCAACTGCAACTGCAAGTGGAACTGCAACTGCAACTGAAACTGTTTATGCATTTTGTGCAGGCGAGTGCAACAAATTAAATTGTACTCATAGTCATGCATTGGCAGTAAAAACACAAAAAACAGAAAATAACCAAAAACACCGCCAATTTAGAGACGTAGCAAAGTGGCAATAAAAATGAACAACACCGAAAATTTCCTGTAAGGCAACAAACAAAGACTCAAAGCCAAGCAAATCAGCAAATCAGAAACAGTATCGCAATGATATCATTTGCCAGCTTTGCAGTTTGCAGTTTGCAGTTTTCAGTTAGCTGGATGCTTCAGCTGCGTGTTGCTAATTAAACTCATTAATTTACCTGCTTGTCGTTGGCCCAGGCATACTAACAACAACAACAATAGCAACAAATCAGAGGCAAAGAGTTCTTTGAGCAACAAGGAAACACAGCAGTTAACTGCCATATAAAAACTGCAAGATAAATAAATAAAATTACAAATAAGGCGACAGCTGGCGAAGAATAAATACACTTTCAGGCTTGAGTCCAACTGCTCAGATTTACATTTTACACTAAATTTAATCCCGAAGATTACAAAGACCTGCATTAAAAGTTAAATATTGTTCCCATGAAGGACTATTGATATAATAGACCGATTCAGTGCAAATCGAAAACTAACTGATCAAGTTGTGCCATGTTTTGTCGCTCAAATATTATTAGCATAATAATATATAAGCTTAGTGAGTTTGGTACGAATAGCTTTATAAACATAACATAAATAATGAGATCATCCAAGATCTTATCTATCCTATGGATGCTGTGTGACATAGTTGTCTGATTATAATAATATAAATAACTTTGTAAATAGTGAGTGAACTTCATCACTTCATCGATGTCCAACTTTTATTGCTCCAACAACTAAATAGTGGTCCAACTCTCAGAAACATAATGTGTAGCAAACATTTAGATAACTTCAAGATCAAAAGGATTTCAAATTATAAAGTTCCCAAGTATGTAAAAACGGACACATTCTTCCTGTTGATAAATTTGATGGCATAATGAGATTTAATCATAAATGGATATATATATATATATATTTATATATATATCTATATATGGAGACATCTCCTTCAATGCGTTTCACACTGGTTAGCAATATAATAATAACCTACACAAGAGTATAAAAACCAAAATAATAAAACAAAAAGCCCAAATCAACAACTTTGATACGCAAACTGCACCCGAGCTGCTGCTTCTGCATTATTTATTTGCTATTCAGTTTATATCCATATATATCCATATATATATCATATATAACTTACGACTATCTTTGCCTCTTGTGTTTATCTTTGTTTTTGCAACTCTTTCAAAGCAATTTGTTGCTTTTCTACATAACTCAAAATTCGCAGTTGCTTTTTTATTGCATTGCGAAAACACAAAATAATTATAATTATAAACAATTAATGCTCCAATTAAGTGTGCTCAACTGATAGATACCTCTTAGCCAGATTTAATTAAACAAGAAACTTTTCTCTCTTATCAGCAGAATGCATCAATTTTTGTCTTAAACATATTTTAAAATTAAAATTAAAGTTTATTTCGACTTATTGGAATTAACACGCACATTATACACCCTCTTTAAAGAGTGTAATGAAAACAGGGTATATATTATATTTAACTCTACATAACACCTGAACATATATCACATCACATGAGGCTCATTTGGGGGTCTTTTGTCTAATGTTGTTTCCAGCGCGTTCGTTTCTTCAGTCATTTATTTGGCAACATGCAGCAGTCTGTGCAACAAACAACAATTTCACTTGATTTATTTGCAGAAATCATATAATTTCACCATTTATAATCCGTTCGCAAGCTACTTAAAAATGCATAACAGTAGCAAAAGTGTTGCAAATTGCAATTATAATATTAAAATCCAGGCTGAAACAATCTTGCTGATTATGCAAATAAATATGTATGAGAGATGTGGAACGAATATTTTGGACATGCCTAGTGCGCCAAATTAAAAAATCAGCTTAAATGCTCTAGTCGAGAGAGCTCGACTGGCAGATACCCTATGAGATACTTGAAAGAATCATTGATAGTGGTTTACTCAAATTGGTTGGCAAAATTTGTGCTTCTCACAAGAACTCAATACAATTTTTACAGTTGATCAATTATATGTCTGTCTTGACAATTGTGTCTTTTATTTTATTATCGAAAATCGATTTATATCGATATTTGCAAAACGTTAGCTATCAAATAAATGAAATAAATTTGGTATACTAGAACTTTTATTCCAAATTTCATTTAGTCGCTGACAATGCAAAATTGCCTCTGCTAATCAGGAATATATATGTATTTCATGGGCCTATCGTTTTTGCACAATTTCCATCTAAAAATCTAGACAATCTCATTAAAAACGGGAATGAAATAATGAGGCTGATTAAAATTTTACTACCACCAAAAAAAAAAAAAAAAAGTAAGAAGTAAAACCCACCCAAGCAAAATGTGAGCAGCACTAATGAGTTTTGAGCATGCTTGCGATATGCTAGAAATGATCATGATATATAGTCGGGCTTGTCTGAGTCAAGTTGCTAAGTTGCGGCACAAAACTGTAAGAATAATTTGCTCAAATGAAAAACCAATGGGAAAATGTGCAACAAACATGCCATTAGACCGCCCAAGATAGTGATCACAGTTCAGACTATATACATATATGCATGGACAACTGTAGATAGAGACATAAAATTATGCAAATTGCAATGGCGATGGAAATTGACAGACGCCAAATTGAGTGGATTGTTTGTTAGAAGGTCACAGTTTATAATAACATTGGTGCAAGGAATGCAAACTCACGCGATCTGCTTATGCATGCATCAAGTTTACACTTCAGAGGCTAGACCACGCCCACTCTCCCTCCAGACTGGTCTGGCCTGGCCAACTGCTTTGAATACAATTCAGTTGGCTGCAAACGAGGCCTAAACATGCTTCGGCTTCATCTACCCATCTCACACAGGCAGCTGCTAATCCCAAGAGTTTTTTACCTAAAAAACCAATTTGTTTTCTTTTTTTAATCGAATGCAAAGAGAAGCAAATGCGAAAAGCAAAAGACGAAATGCAATTTGCTATTTTTTGCTATTAAGCTGATGCAAACATATGATTAAATCGTTAAATTAAATAGACTTAGTGGCATAATTTAATAAATTTCTACCTGGGCGTAGTTTACCTTGCAACTTATGCTTGCCTCCACCAACTGGCCTCCCCTGCCCACAAGCTGTGCTTCCGCTTCGCCTGGATTAGCACTCGTCTCGGTTTTATTTGTAAGTGGGCGTGGCCCAGCGCTTTTAATAATAAACTCGTAGTGCAATCAAAAACTCATAAGCTTCTTAGATTAACAGCTATTTCAGTTAATGATTACATAACTGGCCACTCAATGTGGAGGTATATTTGATGTAATCTGATTACTTCTTCGCAGCTTCCATAGAACTACTCCAAACTGTGGCAGCTGAATGTGTGAATTAGAAAATGTGAGAACAACTTTTGTGTGAACCCATAAGGCATATATATTCTTGATCAGCAACCCGATCACAGAGCACATAAGATATAAAACTTGACATTTTGAATTTAAGTTCTCGTATTCCACTCGTAGTTCAAGTTTATTTCATGTTATCGATAACCGTTTGGCTTTAAGAATATCGATACAAATCTATCAATGCGATAACTATAAAAACAACAATTTTAGAAATACATATTTCCAATCAAGCATTTATATATATTTACATAAAGAGAAACGGAGCAGTAAATCTAAGAAGGTAAAGATTTGGTATCTCCTCTTCGAGCGCGCTCGACTGTATCATTCTTGTTGTATATATAGACTCTTATCAGAGATATGCCCCTATCTTTTATATATTCCAGATAAATGTACTCTGCACACGGATCTCGTCTGACAAGGAGCCATTAGCAATGGGATTGGCATAAATGAATCCACTTACATGCTCTTATCGCACTCGAATACAATTTAGAGATAGGCCAGATTCTGAACTGCCTGAATGAGAGAGAGATCTGCATATTTATTGCTTTATTGTTCGTGTGGCGCGTCTCATGCAAATTTACTAAAGTGTGAAATATTGCAAATGCATTCAGTAGTCGGCAGGTGGTGCAAATGTGGCAAGTGTTGCAAGTGTTGCAAGTGGTGCTGCATGTGGTCAGCTGTGGCACCCGTTCTATGCAGACCAATTAACACTCCATCTTGCCTCGCATGCAAAAGCCTCTTCGCCTCTCTGGCTCCACTTGAGACAATTAGCTATGCATAAATATTCGAGTTCTGAGTTTTGCATGGAACACGCCATGGACTCAACATACTTAAGAGCAATAATACCTATGTATTTAAAAAACAAATGGGAAAAGGGTATACTGAAATTGTGCATAAGTATGTAACAGGCGGAAGGAAGCATCTTAGTATATATATTCTGGATCAGCTGCCATGGAGAAAGTTGACCGTCTGCCTTCCTGTTTAAACAAGCAAATAAAACAAACAAACCAATGTATTATAAGTTTTCGACGAAAGCCGATCTATTTTTAAAAAAATACTGTTGATATATATAAATCCCTTCAGGAACGCACTGAAACTGTAAACTACAACTTCTTAGGTAATCCGTATAACATTTGTTGCAACTGGCAATCAAATAACGAGAGTAATCCCAGCAAGAGCCAAATTCCTTGAATTTCTTATACATTATTGAACTACGATTTCTTGAAGTTGATTAATTCCCATGTAGGCCGCACAGCTTTGTTAGACCAGGGTCCTCATTTAGGGTATTATACAAAACAATGATTGCGATATAGAAGTCGATACACCAAGAACTGAAATCGAATAAGAAAGAATAAGCAAGTTGTATTAGAAACCTGTGTACAGGGCATCTCCTAGTCGAGCTCCCTTGACTAGAGTATTGTAAAAGTCAGCTTCCATCTTGTTTCATACAAATTTTGACCAAATTAATCATAGCTTGTTACTTAGATTTGAATGTGATAACTATAACTTAAACTATATACTTAAGCAATTTGTTGTGCAAACTTGATGATACAAAAAATTAAATTCTGTGTATGAATGAATGGATTCCTAGTACGTAATTCTTACTAGAGAAGAAGAAGTCTGGAGACTGTACTCAATAACTGAATATTATTCATATTCACATTCGTATTATCCTCCTTATTGTTCTGCTTCATTTTTAGTAAACAACATTGTATAATCCGTTAGCCCAAAATACTGTTGCACATTGTGTTGGTGTGTTGAAATTAGTGAGGCTTAAGGACATGCAGGACAACAAGGACATCAGCCGACAGCTTGAGTGAAATATCCACAACTCTTCGCTTTCGATTCGATTCGATTTGCTGGCCTCACGTTGACAATGGGCAGCAGACAGACAGACAGGCAGACAGACACAGGCAGATAGACAGACAGACGGACAGACAATGCGCATTAGCATTAGACATATGTCCGTCTGTCCGTCAGAGTGTCCAAGGCGATTTCTATTACAATCCCCACACACACACACACCCTCTCCACCCCGCTTCTTTGCCGTAAATAATAAAAGAAATCGTCTTAGGCACGCATCTCAGAGGCTGATGTCCTGATGGACAACGCACACAACAACAACAACAACAACAGCATCAGCAAGAGGACATCACTTTGAATATAAAGCAAGCGAATAAAACACAACCAACACACACACACACACCCATTCAAAGAGACGACGTGTGGCATAAAAAACACTTCCAAGGTGGGAGGAGGCAGAGGAGAGAGCAAATAAAAAAGAATTTCTTATTACAGTTATTTTGCTTATCTGCAGCAAAACATTCGTTCACACTTCTCACACACACACACACTGTTACTTATGGGTGGATTGGCTGAGCAGCCGAAACACACCCCAAATACACACACTCCCACACACACACACACACTCGCACAAGACACAAATCCGCTTTTATATTTTCAACTGTCAATCGTCGTCGCAATTTCTTTGCTTCCCCCCAAACTGCTTGCATTTTGTAGGTGTTGGAGTTGTAATCAAAGACTGCTCTGCCAACCACCACCCACCACATTTGCCCTTCTCCCCGTCCTCCTAACTACCCCCCTCTTAAGCTTCACTCCCACTATTTTATTTTATTTTATTTTATTTTTCTAAAGTGAAAATTCCTTTGGCAGCAGCAACAAAAAATGCTTTTTAATGCCTTTCGCACTTGACTGACAGCCAGCAGCTCTGGACATTCCTGGCCACAGGATTCCGCAACTTCTAGCTTGCCTCTTCCCTCCTCGCCCCCCTTGTTAAGTTGTCTATTATTTGGCTTGGCTTTTTGAAGTCTACGTTGCCCCAAATCAGATCTTTGCAATTTGTTGCATACTTTGCGGCACGCCACTTACTAAATTAGTTTCCTTTTATTTTGTAATTTGGTATTTTTTGATTTGAACGCATTTCGTTATCAAGATTCAACTGTATTCTGAAGTTTGATCTAGCAAATTAATTCGCACATCGAACGAAGTTCAATGGAAGAGTAAGAATGGAGAATGGAGCCTTGCTTTTTAATAATATAAAATTAATTTAACTTGTATCTTTACTGGGTTTCATATAAATATATAGAAATATATTAAAATAAATATAAATATATTAAATATGTTAGGAGTGTTTGCATTGCTTAAGGACAACCTTTTAATAATCTATTAAAAACTAAGTTGGGTTATATCAGATATCTCAGATCCCATGAGGTACATATGTTTTTGATCCGAATCAGCAGCCGAGGCTCGTCTTTCTTTCAATCTGTGCAAGCCGATCTCAGATTCCGATTCAGATCTCTTATTCCAAGCTCAGATCAAGCTTATATAATTTGATTGATGAATTTCAATGTTTCCATAATAACCATAATACTAGAATTGAAGAAAAATAATACCAACATTTTAAATATATAAATATTATGGCAATATATTGATCATTCAATATCAGAATTTTTCTAATATTTAATTGCCCAAGATGCCTGCTTTTGATAGTAAATATTCGGGCTCAGAATATCCTCAAGTCGAGCACTCTCGACTGCAATCTAAAAACATGCTTTAAACATAAGTTAACAATGTAATTTTACTGTGACTTCCAAGCATAAATATAGCTCTGCTTGAACTATATTACTATACTCAACCATATAAATCCAACACACACACACACACACATTTATACACACACACACAGCCATAGTAAATGGCATACTCATTGGATGAACTTATGCAAATTGTTGGTATTTTTGGGTTTTATGACAACGTCTCGCAGCACATAAATCTAGCAATGAGCGTAAATCCCAACCGATCTGAGGCTGGAACAAAAGACTAAGGGTTGTTTCATGCTAATGAGGATGGTAGGGGGTGTGTGAACTGTGGCTTTTACCTAGGCGGCAAAGTTTTTGCTCTGGCAACAATGAATCATAAGCAGCACCCCCCTCAGTCCCCTCAACCCACCCCCAGCTGTGCTTAACCTGCTGCTGCTGCTGCTGCTGCTGGCATTATTACTGCCAACTTGGCACAAATTTTGTGGCAAGAGCAGGTTTTTGGGGGAGTGCTTGGCTTAGTTGCCGCTTTCTGCATGCATAATAATAACAATCATAAAAATGGGGAATCTGGGCAATCAGCAACGCATCCATCTCCTGCCCCGCCCCTGGCTAAATTATGCATACAATCATAGCAAAAAGAAAAATAATAATTTTTAGAGACTGACAAAAGTTTTTCGGGTTTTGCGATTTTCGGTTTTCGGACTTTGCTTTATGGCTAATCAAATGTGTATAATTTTTGGCACAGATTTATGTGTGCTGATTTCAGAGAGAGAGAGAGAGAGGCAGAGAGTGATAAAGAGAAAGAGAGGGCTGTGTGTTGTATGCCACCCTTATGTAAATTGCTGCCACCCTTAATTTAAATGCAAATGAAGCAAGCTGAGCAAGGGGTAAGGTTATGGATAAAGCTGCTCCCTTGAGGGTTGTTCAACGTTTCACAATTTGATGGGCCAACCAAATAAAAAACGACACGAAACTTTACATTGTCAAATGGCGGCAACAAAAAAAATAAATAACAAAAAACATGGTAGAAAAGGAAAATGGAAAATGGAGCCTGCCGTTTTTTTACTGTCGTCTCTGTCGCACGGAGCTGGGTTTTTATTTTTTATTGGTCGTTGCTTTTAAAATGTAGGCGTGTTCACAGGTTGTCTCATAATTGTGATGGCCTACAGCAGGACAACAGCCAGCGAGTCCCTTTTGGGGCCGGAGCAGAGCAGAGCAGAGCAGTGCACAGTTTTGCAGTCGACGAAGGCGAGGCAAATAAAATCGATTTTGTGTCACTGCCTCAGCCTCTCGCTTTATATGTACATATATGCAATAAGTACAAAGGCAACACACACACACATAGAATATTCTCAGTTTGACTCCCTCTCTCTCTCACACACACACATTCAACGCACACTCGCTTAAGGTAAAAGTTTTGCAGCAGAAGCAAAAAAAAAAGTGTTGCCTGCTGCTGGGCGCTTGTCTCTATTCCAGATACTCTTACTTTAGAGTATCCCAATTTTGTCAGCGAATGTGTAACTTTTAGAAGAAGAAATTTATGACTACATAGTGTATGTTATTATTGACTGGCATCATTAACTTAGAGATATAGCCATGTGCCATCTATCTGTGAGAGCTCTGTTAGTTTTGAAGCCATCTGGACGATACTTGGAATATATACGCATTACTTTACTGCAGTCAGTTTACATTCATAGGAATCAGTCTATATCATATTGCTGCCATGGAAATAATTGGCTTACAACAGGGTGTCAAACTGGAAAGGAAGTCGAAACGTAAATTTGCCAATGGAAATTCAGAAGCGTAACCGAAATTGAACAGTTTTGCAAAAACAAGATCCAGGAAAAAATATTAATAGTTTATATAGTACCAAAGCGAAACGAAATACTGCAACCATTTTAGAACTAATTCATAAACTTCAACGGATTCTTTGCAACGAAATGCAATTAGGTTTGACACCCTCTCTCAAAATTTAAGAATGGAGAATCCATATGAGTCCAACAGAAAAAAAAGGGTATCAAATCAACGTATTGCTAGCGAAATCTAATCTGTGCTGTGTGCTAGAAACTTTGCATGTGGGGTCCTTTTGTAGTTGGTTGTGGGTGTCCTGCCTGAGTCAGGCAGCAGTGGCATCCACAGCACCACTGGCAGCACTGGCAGCACTCGCAGCAGAAGCAGCAACAGACTGTGCGTGCACGATAAGAAATAAGCAAAGCAAGAGCCAAACAAGTCGGATGAGAGAAGAATGTGTGCTAAAAATGGGGAAAAGTGGAAAAGTTCGTTGGGCTCAAGCTGCAGTTGTGTGTTCTATGTGTGTATGCGTGTGTGAGTTAGTTGTCTGCTCTGCTGCAGCAGGATATCCGGTTTCGAACGTAGACAGACTTTGACAGTGTGTGAGGAGCTGGGTAGACAAAAGGAACAACGAGCAAAGCGGCAAACTAAGCACATGAAATAAAGTCACAGCCAAAATGGGAGGTGGATAAATGCTGCTGCTTCTTCTTCTATGTTTAGCTATTTAATTAAAATCTTATTTTGCTTGGCACATTTAAATAAATTCGTATGCCTGATAAACAATTTTTTCTAAAATAAAAAAGTTGCCAGAATGTTGAAGCACTAAAAGCAGAAATATCTATAAAAATGTAGCTAAAATTGAACATTTTTTCTTATTACCCAATTCAATAAAATTGTACTCGACGCCAATTGAGAAATTCGCGAGTATTGTAAACAAAAACATTAGCGAAACGCATTAAAAATAATTTATGTTGCATGCTTTTAGGCCAGGCCAAGAAGTCAAATGGAAAAATAGTAAAACGAGAAAAAATAAATAGAATTGACTCGATTGAATTTTATGCACGCTGCTTACATAAAAATTACACAAAATTACATCGAAAATGACCAAAAATTACGGACTGATGACATGCTTTTAGTGGCTAATGCTTCAAACGGTAAATTCTGCTGACCACTAGCAAAAATTCAGACAAAAAAAAAAATAAAAACAACCAAACAGGCCATAAAAATCTACAGATGCATAAAAACCTCTTTCAATTAACATAAAATTAGCATTTCAATTCAATTTATTTTTATATATAGCTAACAAAAACACACACACACAAGCCACAAATGGTGTGTGATGGGGGAGGGGGAGGGCTGCACAAATGGGTTGAAGTTAGTTACGCGGCAGCAAAAACAAGCCAAAAGAAAAAACAGACAAACAAACAGGCTAAAAACATTTACATTTCTAGCCGCTAAAAAAAGGCAGCCAAAAAGTAAAGGAATGACCAAAATTCATGTGTATGTTTAGCTGTGTGTATTGGTGTGTGTGTGTGTGTGTGTGTGTGGGTGCTGGCCAATGTAAGTGGTCATAATAATAAAAATAATGATGCCCGCAATAAAGCTGATTCAAGTCCTCGCACTCAGACGCAGCGCCTGCCCAAATCCCGCACCCTCTTCCCATTCGGCCACCCCACCCCTTACTCATCCCCCAACCCCTAGCTTCGCTGGCGATTTGCGTAAAAAATGGCAAAGTCCTTGTGCAGATAAAAAGACGCAAAAAACAAACAAATAAACGAACGGACTAAAGAAAAGGATCTGAAGCTGGCATTTTCTTGCGAATCAGCGAATTTTTCATGCTGCAGCGATTATTCACCATGGCAATTGGCTCAAGCGCCAGCATACACTGAGCGAAATTGATGTGTTGAGTGTGATAATGCGAATTGATTAGAGATAAATCAGACTGTCGAATGCTAATTTTCCTAACTAACAAATGGGCACTTAAAGACACTTGTTATTAATGCTATCAAGAAACATATTGTAAAATGGAAGCTGCTTTGGCAATGAAACATCATAAACATCGGACTACTATATCTACTATATAGAATCTGGTTGCTTTATCAACATTTCTCAAGCCTTTTACAAAATTACAACTCTGCTTCACGTTTATCAGCTTGTGTTCTCACAGTGCATAACTCGCGTAGTGTTGCCGCCAGGCATTAGACAGCAATGCTCTCTATGTCCAATTCACCCACTCACACACACACACACCCACTCAGAAAGCCACTCACACATACATGTCGGCCAAGTGTCATAAATTCATAATAACGCAAATAAGCACCGGCAACAACTAGCAACAACAACATGAACAAAACTTATCGGTGGCAACGCATCTAAATCGGCTGAAGGCAACGCGTCACCAGAGAACCAAGCAACAACAACAACAACAACAAATACAACTAATACAACAACAACTAGTCAGGAAAACCGGAAAATCGGGAAAAACAGCAACAGTGCTTGAACATAAACAAAATGCCAACGGGGCATGCTGCCAATAGCAACAACAACAACAATAACAACAACAACAACAACAACATCGATGGCTTTATGTGGCTGGTATTGGATGAGTATCTGCATGCCTGTGTGTGTGTGTGTGTGTGTGCAAATACGTTTTTTACGACTTTATGCTAAGCACTTTTTATGCATAAAAAAAAAGAAAAAGGAAAGGAAAGGCGAGGGACGAACAACCACCGCAGGATGCGCGACAGGATGTGAGGGGCAAATAAAACCACCACGCAGGATATGCTCGCCAAATATACAGTAAAGCCTCGGCCATAGGTTACTTCTTCTTTTTTTGCCCATACATATACATGTATATAGCCATAACCGTTATTTTGCTCTCTCCGACAGGGCCCTTATTTATGCGTTTTTTAGTATGGAAAGCACACAAACACACACACACACACACAGACACACAAGCGGCGATATCCTTTCAGCAGTCAGCCAGGACTCTGGCCATCATCATCATCATCATCAACATCAACATCATCATCTTTGGGGGGCCATCGTATGTAAAAAGCTAAGTCGAGCAACGAACGCGTTTTCCTTTTATGCTTTTGGGTAATATATTGAAAATAGCTGTCGAGTGTAATAAAATGCTGTGTATGTGTATGAGTGTGTGTGTGTGTGTGTGTGTGTGTGTGTGTACGAGTGTGTATAAGTGTGTGTGTGTGTATGCATATCAATAAAAATGCCAAATGTGGAAGAGCAGCAGCAACAAGAGCAACAACAAAACGCAATTTGTTTACTGCACCGTGGAAAAACAGGTAACAAATTTATTAAAAAAAATAAATATTATATTAAAAATATAAATAAAATGCGTTAAATGCTAATGTTAATGCGTTAATTATAATAATAATATACAAAAAATACTTATAAATAAGAAAAAACTTAATTTATCTTCTTTATTGCTGAACTTTCTGGCATAGACTAAAGATAGTTTGAATTAAAAACCGATCTTCAAATAAGATCAGAAATAAGATATAAGGAGCATTTAAATGTCCCAAATAAGTCAAACAACTCTTGCCCCACTGTACTTCAACCGACAGGCCATTGTCATGAGCATCGTTCATCGTTGAGTGTCCACTGTCCACTGTCCAACGTCCGTCGTTCAGAGCAATGTTTTTGAATTGAGCTCAATGAAATTGCATCGATGATTATTTATGTTGATTTTGTGCTTGGCTCTTCAATTTTGTACGAGTTTTTGTTTGCAGCAATAATTTTGATGTTCATAAATAACAAATGCGCAGATTAGTTTGAAAACCCAGCAGAAGAAAGCAGAAAGTGCATGGAAATGCGATGCTTTGAATAATTTATGGCCGGCGGACAACTGAAGCCAATAAGTCCACAAGACAGAGGGAGAGAGTGACAGCGAGAGAGAGAGAGAGGGAGAAAGACTACAAAGAAACTCAGATGATGCGTCATGCAAACTAATAAATTTACTTCTCTTAACTTTTTGCGGTTTTTTGTTTAGTACCCGCCATGAAAGAAATGTTGGAATCAGCATAAATTCTTGAAAATATCGAATACATTTCGAGCAAAATAAATCTTCACTTGACAAAATTATTGTCAAATTATAACTAGCGAGTGAAATCAGATTTGGAACAAGGCAAATTTGATATTAAGTCAAAGTTGAAATAAATACATAAAATTAGCAGAAGGAGGAAAAAGGATGCGGAAACAAAAGCTCGAATCAAATATGCCTAATGGTAATCGATTAAAGGTTAACTTTCTCAGATTGTTGAACAATACTCTAAGATTTATGAATGACACATATAAAAAGATTATCTCAGATCTAAAGGTTTAAATTAATCGGTTTACTGTTCCGGTTCAGGTATAGGTTGTGAATTGGTTTCAAATTTTATTCGTTATTCCGTTTCGTTCTAATATATAGACCAATAATACCAGTTTTTGTAAGTAGTTCGTATCAAATACTACATTTTGCTTTATTCCGATTTTTAATTGCTAAAAATTACAACAAACATAATTGATTGAAGTGTTCTATCTCGAATAGAAAATGCTGAACAAACTTCTAAAAGATATTTAAACTTTGGCGACACTCTAACATTTTTTGAGTGTATTATACAAAATTCCGTACTCCCAATAACAATTTCAATTTCAACAATCTTAAGCTGATTGTGTTGTATAAAGTACAAATAATCCTTATTGTCCATGCATATACGATAAACTTCACAGCTCTGCTTCTTTACAATGGCAAATTCAAAGCATAATAGCCCCAAGTTTTCGGGGCATTCCTTGAGCTACATAAACTCAACACACACTCCCAAACACACACACACACACACACACATGCGCATATGTTAGCCACACACAACTTATACAAAATAGATTTAAATTCCATTTGCTGGGCATTAGCACTCAGGTCACAAGCAGTTACAGGCACTCGACAATCCCCTCGAGATAGAGTATTAACCAAAAGAAAAAAAGCAGCAACAAAAAATAAGGAAACAGAGAGAAAAATGCGAGAAGGGCGTTGAGAAATTTACTTTTAAAGTGTTTCTGTAATAAATGCATGGAAATTACAAGCGGGACTCATGTCACTGTGTGTGTGTGTGTGTGTGTGTGACCTCACGCACATGTTTAAAATACTTGGCAACACCGTCACCCCAAGATAAAAAAAATAAATAAAAATAAAAATAAACCACAAAAACTTTATTTTCTCTACGGGAAAAATGTGCAAAAAAAAAGTGCACAAAGAAAATAAATTTACAAATAAAATTCCATACACAAACAGTGGGGGGGGGGGAGGGGTGGCAGAAAATTTCCATCATGTGTGGCATGCCACATGGAGGGTGTCTGGCTGTAAATCCCGCATGAAAGATTACCACAGACAGTCCAACTGAGCCCAGCAACAACCACCCAAAAACCACCCAAACCACTTGATGCCAGACGCACACACAAGGGACACAACAAAAAAAATAGTAGAAAAAAGCAAAAAACGGATATACAAAAAACTGAATAAAATGTAAAAAATAACCTCGAGAAGAAAATGTATAATTTTTTATACAGGCCACTGGCGAATTGTTGACACTGTTTGTTTTTTCCGCCTTCGCATACGGAATCTCAACCTGCCCCCCCGTCCGGCATTTTTGACATGTTATTATGCTCAAATAATTTTATAATTTATTTATTTTGCTCTCTCTTTCTCGCTTTCTCTCGCTCTGTCGCTGTCTCATTTGTTACGCCTGCCAAGAGAGAGAAAGGCAAACGGAGACAGGCGTCTGACATGGTCCAAAAGTAAACCTAATGGAACCACCCGAATATCCCTCTCCATTACACCACGCATTGGACTCGCTGTTCGACTCGGACTCGGACTCCGACTCGGACTTGGACTTAGACTTAGACTTGGACTTGGTCTTTGGTTGCAGCCCTTTTAGCTCCACATCGCATTTCCTGGCGCTGATGGCGACATCAACTGACATTTGGAGTTTCCTGTTGTTGTTCTGTCCACTGTCCACTGTCCACTGTCCATTGTCCTCTGTCTGAGTCTGTGTATAAATGAATTCCTGAATTGATGTAACCATAAGACTATGCTACATATCTTTATATGTATACATATGTATACATATCAGAGCTGTGTGGATGAGTAATAGCCATGGCTACTTCATTACTCGCTCTTCTCCTCGAATACAATGTTGATTAGTTGTCATGGAATGTGTGTTGTGATGGATAAGTGAAAAACTGCGCATAGTTCGAGTTTTGTATTTCGATTTAATGGATTCGAATTTAACTTACTTTCAACAAAATCTGGTTTTTTAAGCTTGAGCCGTTTGATTTCGATTTCTTCTAGAACCAGTAACCGAAACTGAGATTATTACCAAGCAAAGCATCGCAGCGTCACAGTTAAAGATAGTTCTTAATTTTTCTGAGTATAGACCGGTAAGTAACAGTATCGTAATATACAAATACTGAGATAATATCCAAGAAAAAATTGGAAAATTTAAATAAAGTAGTTTATTAAAAACCAAAGGCTTAATTCGTTTTGAAAATCCCTATTTAACTATTCGATTTACTAACTCGGCAAAATCAAGCCAGGGGTGAAAATGGCAGCCAGGGCATCAAAACGGAACCGAAAACCAGTTAGGAGAATTTATAGTAGTCCATATGGTACTATAAAGGAACCGAATACTAAAAAATGTTTAGCAAAATCATATCCAAATCATAACTTACCGGAACCTTGACACTTTATGTACTGAAAACGGGCCACGACTCGAAGGGTGTCATGATGAATGACTTGGACTTGGACTTGGACTTGGACTTGGACTTGGACTTGGACTTGGACTTGGACTTGAACTCGTTTCTTGCCACTGTGCGGCATTCCTTGACATTTTATGTACTGAAGCCTGAACCAAAATATTATACGTTTTGGCACTGTGCTCATTAATTAACTATTTGATTAATCAATTCAATATTAATATACTTTTTAAATATTCTTCACTTTATCTACAATCTTTCATTACATACATTTTTTAGCAATAATAAAAAAAAAAAAAAATTGTGGCATCTGAAACGAAAGTTGAGCTGTTCAGCGTGAGGCGTTTGAATGTGTGTATGTTTGAACCCTGACCCCAGTTGAAATAATCATAATTTTCAATGGTGCGTAGTTAGAGATGCCTCCTCATAACTTTTCAAATGAAATTAAGGTCTCGAGCCCATTTGGGGGAAATTGAAATCGAAATCAGACCAAACAATTTATACGCAACATTACGCAATTGAAAATCGAATTGTGTTTTCATTTTCATTGGAGCCACACGGAAAAGCGACAGAGAATCGCTTCGGCAAATTAGATTTTACAATTCTCCCACTTTCTCCCTCTCTCTCTTACTGTTACTGTTACTGTCTCTGTCGATGGGCCTCAATAAAAAGATTGCATTTATGTATACACGAAAATTGTGCGTTTGTATTGTGCCCCAGAGCACAATAAATGCGAAATTTCTTTGATTGTATTGACTGGGCTTATTTTATGCGTATCGGTAGGGGGGCGGCGTGGGAGCTGAGGTCGGGGGTTGGGCATTTCTCTGGCTTAAGTGGCTTGCCACAGGAATTTACATAAAGTCAATCAATCATGGCATTTGCCACATGTGCCACACAGCCAACGCCATTTTGCATGTTGCCAGCTCATGTTGTTGTTGTTGTAGTTGTTGTTGTTGTTGTTGCTTCTGCTGCTGCTGCTGCTGCTGCTGCTGTTGTTGTTTAAGGAGCACTTGTGAGATTTCATTAATATCCAACGTGCTTCACTTGGAAAATGGAAAATGGCAGCCGGTCGAAATACTCTGATACCAATATCTTGGATGGAGGTTCGTTCTCGCCTACCTTCAGCAATATATTTCAAATTTGATGACTTTATTATCGATTTTTATATCGGTTTGTATATCGGTTTGTACATCGATTCTTATCGCTCCTTTAAGGAAGTTACCGATAACATAACTTTTCAAGTTCTAAAGCAAACTTATTATTTTTTTCAAGTGTAGTCACTTTCTGCTTCCGCGCTCTCTCCGGCCCTCTCCCATCTGCCTCTCCCCGTCTGGCTGAGATTAGCATTTCGTCGCTCATACGCCCGGATTCTGGATGCTTGGCATCCTGCACATGAGCTTGCATAATAAACGAGTCCGGGGCCACGACTCGAAGGGTGTCATGATGAATGATGCGCTGACTTCCACTTGGACTTGGACTCGTTTCTTGCCACTGTGTGGCATTCTATACTGTTCTCTGTTCCCTGTTCCCAGTTCTTTGTTCTCTGTTCTCCGTTGTTCCGCTGGCACACATGGAAAAAGTTGGCATCATTTTTCATGCGTTTAAAAAGTAGCCGCTGGTCAAGTGTGTATCCTGCCCCATCCAGTTCAGTGTGGCATGCCCCTGTTGGCTGTTGGAAAACTGTTCAAATTTGATTTACTCACTTGATTACATGTCTGGGCCAAAACGTGTCCGTGCCACTGCCACCCGGCCACAAGCGCCACAGATTTTAGCTCTGGGCCAATTGTCGAGTGGCGTGTAATTTGCGTAAAAATGTCATATTCATATTCAGCTTTGATGTTGATTGATGACCAGCGATCCCCAGCTCAAGTGGCAAGCAACGCCTCAAATGTTGCATCACAAAAAAATGAAACAGCAGTTAATAGATACAAAGATTCTTTCGCTTCTGTTGAAGTTGCAACAATTTTTGAAAAGTGTTTCTTCAAAAGTACTTTATCCGATTTGGAAACTATTTGCAGGGAAATCTTCAGATTTATTTTGTTTAAGAAATATTGCAGGATTTTTCATTTGACTTGCAGAGAGGCGTCCATTGTGTATATAGGAATTTGGAGAGTAAGATTAGTTCACTTCTTACGTAGTTTATATAATCAGTAGCTGAATCTGCCGATTTTGTGATAATGCGAGAGAATTATCAAAGCACATCATTGCAGACTGTGTCAGGTAAAGAGGTATTCGCCTAGAGAAATATGTTTTAAACTCAGAGGACATAGGAAGAGTCAACCTTAAAATAAGTTTTAAGAAAGTTTTTTTAAGTAATTTAGTCTCAGAAGAGGCCATAATAAATGTTGTTCATTGCAAATTGATTTATGTTTATAAATATTTTATTAAGTCAGCTTAAAAATCTCAACCAATTTTAATCATCTGTAATAATCATATGCTCTAAGTCTTTCAAAGGTTTAAGGTTTATCTTAATGTAGATAATATACATATATGTATGTGTGAGGCATTGATCCATTGATGGTCTGCTTGGATTCAACTTTTGACCAAGTTCGTTGAGTGAATCCCCGAACTCTACTCTTTCTTCTGACGTGAAGTATATGCTTATTCCTGTCCTTATTTTTTGTTTTGGTTCCAGATTGGTTTATATGCCTAGTCGCGAATTATGTCTAGGTGAATCTTAGCAAGGAACCATAGATGCTGATAGATGTAAGTACAGCCTGGTAAAGTAATATTACCTGTGAGTAGACCTATGCGAAAGGCACCCACCAACCCATTGCAGGACAGATTATATTGTAAAAATACTTTAGATTAGTTTTTGCAAAATTCAGCTTGACATAATTCTTATGTAAAATCGGCTTCCAGGATAAATATCACCAAAGAAAAAAAAGAACCCAAAAACACACATTTTATTCATTGCAATATTAAAAAACCATTCCTCAATAAACAAATCCAATTATATCACATGGGTATATATATATATATAGACAATCTTGAAATTGGGGAAGAACATGGATAACAATAGTCGAGCAAATAAATAGCGCCAAGTGGTTTTTCAATGGAAATCAAAAGGAATCCTCGAATGCTGAAAATGAAAGTAGTTCGACAATGTAAAATGTAAGCTGAAGGCACTGGACTGTGAGCAGGGGCTGGGAAACTGGGTATGAGGATTGGCAGGATGTCAACTTGAACAACTCCCAAACACACACACGCACTCACACAGAGACAAACACACACAAAAGTCAATAGAACAGAAGCAGAAAATGCGAACGAAACGAAACGTAATTTAAAATTTGGAAAAGAACAAAAATGCGAAGCTCGTAAATCCAAAAGGAGCCAAAAGGACACACGCCTGATTGGCAAGCACATAGCACACACACACACACACACACACACACACACACACACACACACACACACAGACAGACAGAAGACAAAGTCAAATATTTGATGTTGGCGCATTTCAGTTTCAACTTTTGAGAAAAGCACAAAAAAATAGCAAGAAATGAAAATCCAGTGCCCCAAACTGAGCAGCTGCCAGCAACAATATAATGAAATTGTCTTGAGTGTGTGTGTGTGTGTGTGTGGGAGTGTGTGTGCCTGCAGATAAGGCAGCACACACATTAGTACAGCACTCGTGTGTGTATTCATCTCTGTGCTAATTTCTACCCATTTTCCTTTACTTTCCTTTTTTATTTTTTATTTTACTTGCCGCATATTTGTGACTCTTTGATAAGCAGCAATGTGGGGTAGGGCGGGAGGTGGTGTATGTGGCAGCTGATTGCTGCAAGGGTATTACAAGGGTGTGCAGCAAATTAAATCAAAGTTGATTTCTTCTGCATTTAAAAAGGCATTTTGATTATCGCAAAGTGGCGCGTGGCATTTGGCAGCCATTTCTTTTCTTTCCTTTTTTCCAACTCTATGCAGTCTTTCTCTTTCTCTCTCCCTCTCTCTCTCTCTCTCTCTCTCTCTCCATCTCTCGTACTGCTTTTCTCTTTTTAATTTGAACCTTGGATTAGAGCACTCGAGATTTCTTTGCAGTCAGTCCAAGCGAACCTTTGATTATTTTTAGTATTTAGTTATTTAAGCAGCGCTCAAAATAATATTTGATTAAATTAGTCAAAATATATCTGAAAATTATTGAAAACGGAAAAAATGAATAATAATATTAATAAAATGGAAAATTAAAATAACAAACATTAAACTGATGTTTTCGAAAGGTTCTAATGAAGTTGTGGAAAAGTAAGTAACAGGTGGAAGGAAACATAACTGATGCCATAAAGTATATATATTCCTGATCGGCATACACAGCCACGTCGACTTAGACATATCCGCTTCTCTGTGCGTTTGAACAAACCGATTTCAGCTGGATTTTATATTTGAAATATAAGTTCTAGCTTTTCAATGTGTTGCTTCAAATTTGAAATAAAAGTTGTAGTTTTGCAATTTAGTTCTTAGATCACAATTCGCACACCACTCCAAACACACACACACACACACACACACACACACGCCCAACTTAAACACGCACAACACGTTGCTCTTTTTTTTTGCTGGTAGTTTCTCAAGTTTCTCAAGTTTCCAGCCCCTCTTCGCCACCCCTCAGCCAAGGCACGAGACAATGCCCTTCAAATTTCTTTAAATAAACGTCTCATTATTAGCGCAAAATGTAACTGCCACACCCACACACACCATCACACACACCCACACACCCGCACACACACGTGTCAGTTGAGCTGCTTGTTGTACCTGTTTTATTTTTCAGCGCAGATTTTTCACTGCTGACATGTGTCCAATCAGTGGCAACGTGCAGCAAAGCATGGAATAAAAACCACCCAGCTTGCCCCACTCCTCGCCGCACTCCCATCCCCAGCACCACCCCCATGCCCATCCCCCTCTGCCCACTCCCTTTTCAGTTCGAATTTTTGCAAAATTTGTAACATTTTATTTACACTAGAGGGACACAAAAAAAGAAAGGCAAGCATCAGAATACATGTTGTGTGGCACGGTGTATGGTCTTATTTGTCCTGTGTCAACATGCCCCCTGCATATAAAGAAGCAACAACAGCAACAACAGCAACAACAACACCAAATAAGCAACAAAATAAACGCACAAAAGTTCAATTTCAATGCTGATGAAGAACGTTCTTTTTCTTGTGGCAAGTTTGTATTTTTCTTTTCATGTTTATCTAGCGTTCAAAATTTATACAATCCCAAATGGGCTAGATAAATATTTGGGGAAAGTGTCTGCCCTCCCTCCTCCCCCCCATGCTCTCCCTTGGTCACACAGTCGGCTCAGCACAGTCGGCTAAAAGTACAGTTGCCACAAAATGACCAGCATCAAAAGAAAGGAACCAAAGGTCAAACTTTTGAGCAAGGCAAATTAGTTGGCCATTAAAAATGATTTGGACAACTGAGAATTGCAACTGACAGATATAATTATTATGATTATTATTATTATTATTATTATTATTCTTTGTGATAGTTCCTTGTTCCTTATTTAAGGCTGTCTGAAAGGATGTTCTTTCAAAATGACGTACATTTCCAGCTGGAAAATTCTTTTTAAATTTAATAAACTCAATTTAAAGCTAAATTATTTCACTCTGAACTTCTCACGCTCTATCTCCCTCTCTTTCTCTCTCACTCTGTCTCTTTCCCTCCGTTTCTTTCAGCCAGTATCTCTCTTTCAATCTCTCTTTCTCGAGTTACCTTTCTCTCTCAGTCTGTGTCTCTTTCTTTACATTCTCCCATTCTCTCACTATGTCTGTTTCAATCTGTCTTTGTTTCTCTTTCCCTCTCTATCTTCACATCTCTCTTCCCATTTCTTTTTCCGCCTGCCTAAATGTTTCTCCATCTCTCTTTCCACATGCCTATAGGTTTCTCCATCTCTCTTTGACTCAGTATTTCTCTCTACTGTCTCTCTCCCTCTCTCTTACCCTCGCTATCTTTTCATTTCGCGCTTCCTTTTATCTCTTTCCGTTATCTATCTCCTTCAATCTCTGTCTCTCAACCTCGATCCCTCCCTCTATAAACCTGTATATCCCTCTCACATTGTCCCTCTTTCTTTCTCACTTCTTTTTCCCTCTCCATCTAAATCTATCAATCCATTAGCTCATTTAACTGTGCGGACCCCAAAAGCGATACTCTTCCCGTCTCAGGGCCAAAAAGATATTCGACATTGGCTGCAAATATGATTGATGAAGTCATTTTCGAACACCGATTAACACTTGCTTAACCCTTTTGTGTGCAAAGTGAGGCGATGGGCGAATGCCGCACACCCTTCCCCTCGACTCGCACCCCCCTTTTGTGGTCATCGAATGGCTCAAGTTCATTAAGAAGTTTGGCAAAATCCAGTGCCAAGATGGCGTCGAACAGCGAGTTAGACGACGATGACATGGTGGAAACTCTGGTGGAAACTCTGGTGGAAACGCTGATGGAAACGCTGGTGGAAACCCTGATTCATGGGGTTGAAAGTTGGCTGAAAGCATTTCGCTGTACTGCAAATGAAATCGAAGTTTGCAAAGTGCTCGAGACAGGTTAATGACCAAAAACAGTTTTGCATTCAACAACGAGCTGGCTGCAACCCTGACTAGCAGTCCAGAGCCAAGGGCCAAGGGTTGTCATGACAAACGAAAATCTAATTTACAACATGCAATTGCTGATTATTTGGGGGGTGGAAAAGAGCGACGACTGCCAAGGATTAATTACGCGCAGCGCAGTCAGAGGGGAGGTGAATGTAAATGGGTGGAGGTCGGATGGGGTATTAGAGGGGTTGGGGCGGGGTTGGGTTGTGTTGAAGTTTAGGGCGATAAGGGGTTAATGTGGCCATTGTGTGACGCGCTCAAATTACCAAGAAACTTTCAGCATGACAATAATATGCGCCACAAAGAACAAAAATTCATGCGCTTTTCCCGTCATCCGTTTTTGCACTCTGTCAACTCTTTTTTTTTCAAACACCCCCTCCCAAAAAAAACCCCCCCATTTTTGCTTTCGCAGAATGCGTAACTTTTTCATTAACCTTAACCCGCGCATGATGCGGCAGAAATGAATGTGAATGCGAATGTGAATGTGAATGTGAATGCGAAAGTGAATGTGATTGTGAATGCGGATAGCACTTGATTGATTTCATATTAATTTCGATGAAATTATGAATGTTTCAGTCGCTGACAGTTGAGACACCATTAAATGCGGTTCGAGTCAAAATGATATATGGGTTTCCAGCTGTGCTCAGAAGGGGTTAAATACTGCTGCCACAAGTTGCAAAAAGCCTACTCACAGCGAATTAAATGTGAAGCTTAACTTAAATCAAGTGCGTGGCCAGTTTTCTTGCATGTTTTAATCTATTTCCCAATCTAAACAAACTTTTTAGGTTATGTTTTTAGATTGTGGTCAATATTCAGAAAACCTCTTCTAAATTTCAGGATTCATTTAAAATTGAGAACAACAAATTTCGAATTTTTTTATTATTATTATTTGTTTTCTCAAAAATTTGAAGATACTTGATTCAAAGAATGGTTTTCCAGAATGAAAAGTGTTCGAATTAAAATTTACAGTCTCAAATCGCAAATTTTGTTGATATTTTTTTAAGCTGGAATAAATTAAATTAAGAAAAATAAATATAAATTTTCTTAACTTACTATTTATGAATCTCAATATACAATATACAATACAATACTGGAACAAATCTTAACTCAATTGCCTCACACACACTACACTACACACACACACTACACACTCAAACACACACTCGCTGGCAGCCTACATAGATTACAATAATAAGAGGAGGCGAGTGGGAAGAGTGACATTTTCACGTCTATAAATCCAATAAGAGTTATAATGCCTTGCAAATATCATAAATATCAATATGAAGGACATTTCGAGGATGTTTTTTATTTGGCGCAAGGAGTGGGGGGGAAAGGGCATTAAATTTTATTGATATAAATTTTATTTTAATGGTCATGAATGGGGATAACATGAATGTCCTATTTAAAGGATTAGCGCCTTGAATTATGAGCTGGACACCCGAACACCCGAACATTCAGGACATTCAGGACAGTCGGAACAGTCGGGACATACAGGACATAAAATATATATATATATATCTCGTGAATTTGCTTTTTAAGTTAATTTTATTTTATGTGACTTGTGTTGCAGAACGCGTTTCGTTTTTTTAATGGTGATTTATACGGAGTTTTAGGCTTAGGCTTTGTTCCGTTTGTTGTTGTTTTTTGCGTATACCCTGTAATCAGATAAATGAGTAAGGCGAGAGAGAGAGTAATCGAGAGATATAGTAAATGTCTGGTAAGCTGTGTAATATGTAGAAGTTTTAACTCGCAAATTCGAAGAGTGATCACAAAATATATATAGAGAAAAATATCAAAAATTGATTCTTAATTTAATCGTCAAAACTGAACACAGTAAATATTAATATATATTAAATATATATATGAATATAATATATTATCAAATATTTACTTTGTTTGATTTTGTTGTGGAATAAAGAAAATTAAGCCTGCTTTGTTCTCTTCTTACTACTCATTAATTATTTCTAATTTGAAAGTAGAAATACTTAATTAAAAATTAATTACAAGATTCAAATAAAGTCCACAGCTTTACTCAACTGATAACAGAGCATCTGCTAGTCGATTAAGCCACACTTTCCCATTCATTTAGCTGCATTTTTTTGGTGGGGTTTTGGCGCTTTTTTATGGCACTCGCACGCCCATCAAAATTGACAAATGGCCAACAGAAAGTCGACGGTCCGCAGTTGGCTGGAACCCATTAACCAGAGTTGAGGCGACTAACGTGTTACATATTAATTGCACATTATTTATCGGTGGCATTACCACGACTAGATACGACAATTTAGCCTGCATTCGATTCGATTCGATTTCGATTTCGATTTCAAACTAAATTAGACACAAGCGAATCAATTTCAAAGCTCATTAAATTTCAACGCTACAGCAATCACAAAAAAAGCCCAAAAAAAAACTAAATCCAACTCAAACCAACCAACTATACATATAGTATATAGTAAGTATATAAATAACAAGTCCAAGTCTCTATTTAATCTCAGGAGCAGACGCTGCTCGTAGTTTGGCTTCCTTGGGACACAATTGCAGTCTGCGCACTTGATGGGGAGCCCGGCATATTGATGTATTTGTGTATTTATCAGACTGAGGCTGAGGGTTAAGGTCCTGCAAATAATCATAAGTTACGAAATTGTTTTGACGCTTTTCCGGCATTTTTCCTTTTTGGGGGTGGTTGCGCTGCAAAAGTCCAGCATTTTGCTTTTGCCAAGAAATACAATTTTCTCTCTTTTCTTTCTTTCTTTTCTTTACACCCTGTTGCCGATTGGTAAAAAGGGTTTAGGCAAGTTGACAGGTCGCAGAAAGCATAAGCGATCCCGTTTATTATATATATTCTTGTTCAACATTCGAGTCTGTCTGTCGAAGAGCTAAGGACTTTGAAAGAGAAGTTCTCGCTCGGAAGAAGTTGCCTTACGGATATCTAGTTTCTTTCATTTTATCGATAACGAATATCGATCAAAATCGAAAGCAATCAAACATCCAATTGTCTATAAGCTATATGTATATATCTAAGGCTATATCTTCCTTTCAATTGTTGTATAGCAAATCTAAACATATTATTGATCATGAAAAATTGCATTATAATCGGATTGAGGAAATTCAGATTCGTTAAGGAATAGTTAATAATATCGATAATAATATAGACAATAATATCGGTTTCTGTAACCCTTACTTAACAGTATCTGAATTTCTTAATTAAAATTGATAAAGTTCCGTTTCTGCTGCCTGCTTTTATCTGAGTTTCAGGAACCTTCAATATTTATCTGTAGTATGCAAAACATACAACAAAATCTTTGCTTCCATATAGATATAGTCTTCTTTACAACCCCCAAGTAGCGCATTCGATAATCACATCGAATTTGAAGTCGAATTCCACTTCTAATTCAGACTTCAGATAACAATCTTGGCTAGCGTCCTTTTGACAGCTCCTGCCTATGGATATCCATCGTTATTATCCCCCAAACAAAATCTATTAGTCTCGGACAAGTATGCTTCGCTATCTACCCCCCTTCCCCGCAGCAGGCTGCATGTCCTTGTGCGTGTCTGTGACTGTTCCGTTCATGTCCTTGCACGTCGCCTGCATTTCTAAGTTTGCACATTTGTTTCCTTTTCGCCATATTTTTTTCTTCTTTTTTTTCGCTCAGCTCTTCTACATATTTACAATTAATATTCAAGCAACCTTTCTGCGCAGTGACGAAAGTAGATGCCTCAGCACACCCCCCTCCTCCCGTCTCACACCCCCTCACCCTTCATCGCATAGTTGTCCCCCTTTGCTTTGTAGTTTTTGGCTTCACGCCCGGCCTTTTTTGATGGGGTGCGAATTGGGTTCAGGGTGCGATGCTGATGCTGATGTTGATGCTGATGCTGATGCTGCTTATCCCGAATATCCTGAATGCCCAGAATGTCTCGAGTTCTGTATTCAGTGTCCAATCTTATTTGCGGGTGGAGGGCAGAAGGGATATTCTCCGCATTAAGTGTAGACATTATTCATTTTTGATGATGAATTTCCATGTCTCACATGTCTAGGCTTTTTTCTCTATCCCCTCTCCGTGTGTGTGTGTTCGTGTGTGTGTCCAGTAATAAGTAATAAGTGCAGAGTTGAGGCAAGAAAAACCCAACATGTGTGGGGGGAGGAGGTGGGAGCGGGGTGAGCACATGAAAAAACTTTCAGTTCTGTTGCTGTTTGGCATACAAATGAGTTAAAGTTACAATCCAGCATTCAGCATCCAGAATCCACTGAACAGTTACAGTCTAACCACCCCCCTCCCCTCCCCCACCAACCTCCAACTCTCCCCTTTTGCCACTAACGTGAAAGTGAAGTGAAAATGAATGCTTATGGAGAAAGTGTCAGATGAGAGGGGAGACAGGTCACAGAAGGGATTTAGTGTTAAAGCAGCATGATTTTAATGGATATTTGGCAACACCTTAAACTATATCAAATAAACTATTCGATAATTATTTAACTTTATCTAAAGATTTACCTTGGGCGAATATATATATAATTCACATATCTGTTTTGCTATGGACCGTATTCATTTCAAAAGTATTTTCATATTCAAATTCCTAAATTGGCAGTTAAGTTTTATCCTAGTTAAATTTGAATACTTTCCAAGGTTTATCTTATTAACGATGTTGTCGTAAGATATGTAAGATATTAGATGTGACTTCTCCGATGCAATTAGGCACATACATTTACATATATATATATGTATGTATATTCATTATCAGTATCAGTGTAGTATGAAATCTACAGTCTGTTAAAGAAGTGCATTCACAAAGAACAAATATTTATTTTAAATCTACTGAAATAGCATCTATATTTTTCTAATTTTTCTTCTTCTTAATTTTCCACAATTCCTTGGAGTTTTCAGAACTAGTTAAAACTATTTTGAGCAGAGCCATACATTTATCAAAAATGTGATATATTAAAAACCAAAAGTATATATATAAAATTATGAATTTAGAATGCCAAAAAAGTGTTTAATAATCAGCTGTTAAAGATTTAACCATGTCCGTCTATACGTCTTGTCTGTCTATGAGGTCTTGTCGTGTTTCTCTGTTAAAACCAACTTAAGGAAACTATATACATCGAAATATATCTGTCTTTTGTGACCACATCGGACTACTTTACTATCAAGCGATTTCTTTCAGTCTTTACAACTTAGATAATACCCACATCGAACTATATCACTATACTATATTATTTTCAGTAAACTGCATAGCTCTCATAGGAAATATTCCCAAATAAATATAGTCAATATTAAATTTAGTTAAATTTATTTAATTTAACTTAATTATTTCACTTTTTATTTATATTTTTTGAATGAAGCACTCGAAAATTGGTCGCTATCTGCGGAAAACACGCCCCTTTCATTTAACAGTGTATCAATGCTGAGATCTTACGCACCTATCCACAGCCGCCCCAAATAACAACCCTCACACACACACACACACACACACACACATAGAGTAATGTTCGCTTGGAACGTGTAAAACTCATAAAACACATTAAATCCAATCGAATAATCGAAATGTCACATTAGTTTCTAAAATATGACCAGACAACACGTAAGAAAATAGTACCACACCCCCTCTCCCCCGCACAACCCCTCCCACTCCTGCCTTGCCAAGTGGCAAGTTAACGAGAACACAAATGTGCCCAAAAAAAGAAACGAGCCAAAGAAAAACTCTTTTGGAATCGTTTTCTTGTTTCGCTTGCACTTTCCAATGCCCATTTTCCTGTTTTTGCTCATTTCCACCATTTCCACACAATTTCATATTCAAGCATCAGCAACCGCCCCCCCCTGCCACTCCCTATCTACTCGCTACGCTTCTTTTTATGCGGCCGTGTCCTGTGGGTATAATTTTAATGGTCGAATCGCTGTTGGGGATTTGTCTTCTTGTTTTTTCTTGCTTTCCTTCTCGAAATGGAAATTGCTTTCCATCCATTGGCGCATTTCCTTGGCATTGAAAACGCATAAAAATAAACAGTTTTCGCATTTACAAAAATTCCGCTCTGAGCCGCTAGATTTATATTCTACGGAATAGTCATCGCCATCGATATCGGTTGAACGGAAAACAATTGCCAATTTGGGATTTGTTTTGAATCTGGAATAATTTGAATCTTGGCAAATATTTTTCTTACTTTTTGGGGTGTATTATCTCCTCCTTCTTATCCACCCTCCCTCCCTAACTAGTTATTACGTTTGTTTTAAATTATTTTAGTTGGGGAGAACCAGCACTGCGACCTAAAAGGTCTATTGTGTCCCCTTTCTGAGCCTATAGCTCTTCCATCAGTCCCAGCTCCTGCACGAATGCTAGTCCTTAAGACTCAGGACATGCTTCCCTAGGATGCTGCATCTTTTCCTAAATAAGGCGCAGTCTGCTAGGATGTGCATTGAGGATTCCTCCTCGCTTCCACAAAACCTGCATACATCACTATAAATACCTAATTTGGTTAGGTGACTTCTCAGTCTACAGTGTCCTGTCAACAGATCGGTGAGTATTATGAGTCTATTCTTCCCATGGATATCATTTGCTTGAATCGCTTTTGATTGTAGCCACCTAGGAGACTTCTGGCTTGTCGGAGTCCTGGTGTCTCAGCCCAGCTCCGTTACCATCAGTCTTTCTTCATCCCTGATATATAGCCGTATTGTGTGTCTACCTACGCCACAGTACGGTTCAGGGCCTATCATGTGTCTCTCTGCCCCCATTCTTGCTTGTTTGTCAGCCTCTTCGTTCCCCGTCGTTTTAAATTAGTTGCACTGATACCTCTCAATGATCCCTCCTTACTTCTTTCCAACTTAAAATTAAATTGTACTTTAAATAATTTTACTTAAAACTGAATAATACCCTAGATATACTACAAAATGTAAGACTTTCTTGCAGAGCTTCTGCCTCCTCCCTGAGATCCTTGGTCTGCCCCTTCCATTGCAGTTCTACGCCCGCTTGCCACACTTGAGCTGTCGCTCTTCGTCCTGCAGTCTGAGAATATAGTTTCGCGTTGCCAGCGAGTCGATGCAGCAGATGATACCCTGTAATTGCTCGCCCAGCTGCTGATCGAACTGATCGATGCGATCGTAGACGACACCAACTACTCCATATCGCTTCAGTTTGCTACGGGTGAGTTCATCATTATTGTCGGGACCCCAGCAAATGACCTGCATGCGCAAATCCTTGATCAGGCCCAGGCTCAAGGGTTGCTTGAGCAGCCAACCGCTGTGCAAATTGAGCCCGAAAAACTCCATTGTATAAGCGAAATTGGCGGCATTCTCGAGCAAGTTAACCCGCTGATCCCGGAACTGGACGGGTTGCTCCGCATTCAGCAGCAGCAATGTGACCGGATACAGATTCTGTTTAAAGCGCAACATGACGCAGATATCCGCATCGAAGCTGCTGAAAATAATGCGACGCCTGCCCGCCCATCGAAAGACACTCTCCAGCACGGTGTCCACATAGAAATTGCGATCGAAGCCGGGCCGGAAGCCATCCCCCTCCCAGCGACGACTAGTCAACTGCTGCGGCCACTTCAGCTCTATGCAGAGGCCAAGTTTCTCGGACAGATCCTGGCTGAAAACATCGCTGAGCAACGGAAACGGCAACTGATCCGTCAAATCACAATCCCTGCCACAAGCACCACTGTTGCTGGCCGCAAAGCGCAGTGGTTGCGCCAGTCTCAGTTGCTCGTAGGTGAATGCCTCGAGGGGCACAGCAATGTGATCCTCCCGCTTGACGCCGCCCATGGCCAACAGTTGCAAGCGATTCAAACGCTCGTGTGGAAAAATGAACACATCATAATCATTGTCGAGCAACTTTTCCGCACATGCCGCCGTAGCCAGTGAGAACTTTAGCACATGATCGTGATGCACGACAACCTGAGCATCTTGCGTCAAATGCACATCGAGCTCAACGAGGTGTGCGGCATGCAACTCGGCCTGCTTGCAAGCATACAGGGTGTTCTCGCGATGCACATTCGCTGCCAATCGATAAGTAGTCCCTGTGCCCCGATGACCGATATCCAGCGCAGTTTTCTGCTCCCGCCAAAAGCGCTCAAAGCTTTGACTCAAATTGCAGCTAATCGCCGCCAGGGGGCGTATTATCAAATACCTGAGACACATCTCAATCAGAGGACGATGGGTTGAGGCACAAGTGATTTTGATACGCAACTGTCCCTCGGAGTTGATCAGTTGTTCCGGTCCAATAAATCCGTAGCCATAATGATAAGCTGGCTCATCGACAGCTGCCTTGCGGGCATATGTATAGAGATCGAGGCGATATAGGGTCTGCTCGGGATATCGTACGGTGCAGTGGAATAGCTGCAGATCGTGGGGACCACAGCGAGAACCACTCGCCGCTTGATAATGCAATCGATGGCTAAATTTGAGATTTGCCACCTCGGCGTAGGCCAGAGTTGTGTTGCGACTCTCGGCCGTCAGCGTTACCCTAGGCAACACTGCAATCGTGGTCAGACGCATTGGTTCCTCAACACTGGCGCGCACTCGACACTTCTTCGGCTCCGTTTCGTACATCGGTTGCAGGTACACGTACAGCAATCTCCTCGGTTCTTGCAACCAAATAAAGGGAGCATTGAAGATCTTAAACTGTACAATTGTCTCAACGGTTGCCCAACCCCGATCGATTCTCGATTGCTCCCCAAACTCTGCGTGTTTCCCGAAGATCTCACATAACCCCAAAGTATTGTCACAACTTCTAATCAAACGGGTTCTGGGCATTACCTCCCAGAATCGGATAATAATATCCTGCTCCATCATTGGATCGTAGCCGACGATGCAGTAGCGATATTCGATGTCTTTGTTGCGTGGTATGCGCACAGTTGCCCCAAATTTGCGGCAACAACAGGGCGGCTCACAGAGACAATCTACTGGCTGCATTAGATATACCCGATTGGGCTCCCAATTGCCGAGGGCATCACAATTGCCACTAATTGCGACGCATTCGTTGCCCTGCAACGCCCTCTTCACCTTCACACAGAATGGAAAATCGGAGAATATAATTTTTTTTACCGACTCCGTTTGAATCTCTGTTTCCTCCGTCGATGCGGCATCCTCGGGTTTTACTGGATCGCACTCCTCCCGCTCTGTCGCAAAGAACCAACGATGCATTCTCGATTTACTTGGATTTTGGACTAAATGTTTGCTTCAAATACGAAAATTTAAAAGTTTTCTTCTCGTCGATGGGTTACTTTGTTGATATATATAATTTGTATCTGTATAATAAAGTTCTTTAAATGTACGGTGATACCCTTGCTTTCAGAAAGCTGATCATTCCTGATCGACATTATTAGATGAGTGGGGAGTAAATTCTGAATAGATCACATAAGAGACAAAAAACTTGTTTCAAGAATGAATATTTAAGATATATTTGAAGAAGAAGCAAGATTAAATTCCCGATTCGAACTTTTCTTTTAAGTAAATTCCAAGTAATATCGAAATTCCAAGTAATATCTGAATTCCAAGTAATATCGAAATTCCAAGTAATATCTGAATTCCAAGTAGCATCCAAATTCCAAGTACTGCTCCCGTTCCACTTGCCACATGGATTTGATATGTTGCCACTGATTGGCAAATTGTGCGGCATATTTAGTATTTAGGATGTGTTTCTTCTTCTTATTATTGCGGCTATTATGTGTGTGTGTGTGTGTTTTTTTTGTGGGTAATTGTTCCCCCAGGCAAAGTTCAGTCGAACAATTCGAATTCGATTTTCAGTTCATTACTTTTCATAATTCCTGTGGCCCAGGTCCTTTTTTTATGCCAACTGTTCAAAAATGCGGGCAGGGTGGGGCAGGGTCTTAGGGGTTGGGGGCTGTGGGCTGTGGGCGTTGCTTCGGGTGTTTTTTTTTTGTTGTATTTTTGTGTGCTTTGGCAAAATCTAATTGGACCCGTGTCGTTTTATGTTTGACATTTTGCCCTCTAAATGTATAAAATAAAAACCAGAAATAAAAAAAAAAATAAGTAAAAAAAAAAAAAACGGAATACGGAGAAAACAAAATTCTATTTAAATTGTTGAAATCCGCTTAGGTCCTGCGGCAGCGCCATTTTGCCCTTGGCTGTTACTGGCCTTTATTTTTTGGCCACGTTTCGCGTCGAATTTCGAACAGCTCGCAAATCGAATTGTTGAGCTTAGCTTACTTTTTTCTGCTCCGTTTTAAGCTTAAAAGCTACTTAAGTTAAGTCAACGATGTCCTCGCATAGCCAACAACAAATATGCTAAAAATAAGGAAGGGTCGTCCTTGCATTCGATACAGGTACATATGTTAACCACCAAAATTAATATGTGACCCCAATACACTGGGGTTTCCCCACCTGCTAGGTAGATTTATCAAAATGTTGCCTACTTTTAGGTGCAGCTTTCATTTGGATCACTCTAAAAAGCGTATAAAAACTTAAATAAGGATGTTAATACTTAGTATTATATCCTTTGGCCTTAACTATTTTATTATTGGTAGCTACTGGGCTGATGTTGCTCCACTCATACCGCAGAGCATTTTTGAGGTCCTCTTTGCTGGATATGCTGTGCTTCCGGATGTTACCTGCTCTAAATGAAAACTGCACCTAAAAGTATGCAACATTTTTATAATTCCACCCAGCAGGTGGGGAAACCTCATTTTATTAGGGTCATATATTAATTTTGGTGGTTAATATATATACCTACCATCGGTCTTTGGAATTTTTGAAAAATAATGAATTATTAGCTTATGCCACTGTATATATATTTAGTTTTTGAAGCATTTCCTTGCTGAGCAAATTCTAATTTCCCAGCGAGCGCTGTTGCCGATATTAAATGGGTTTTACTTTTCGTCCAAAATCGATAATATGCAAATATTTCAGGGGAGAGCAAAGAACTCACACACACACACACACACACACATATATACGAATTGTATCAGCGCATAAAACAAACACAAACGACTCAAGTCCTTAATCCATCCCCCTCGCACACACACACTCACACACTCATCACACACGCACACATATAAACTAAATAACTAAATACGCATTAGCATCCTGTCGGATTTTCCTTTATTATTGCTGCCGCGGCGACGCGTGCTAAGAAGAAGCAGAAGAAGCCGCAGCATTGGTCGCTAGTTGCACGCGCAAACAGAACTAAAGCGTTCCGCACAGTGGCCCAAGTCTGAGTGAAAAATGTTAGCTGCAAATTGCCAATTAAATATATAAATTTTTGTGTACGTTTTTTGCTTGAAGCGATTTGTAGCTGCATACAAAACTTAAACTTACTCTTAATTACCAATGCAATTTCTCTTAATAAGTCAGCTTAATTACCATGCTAAAAGCTTTTGGGACATTTCTCTAGAAATGCCCATTAGGCAATTATGCTCCACAGCTCTTAGGGGAAATTTGATGTCGCTCACCAAAGCAGATCAGCAGAGTGGTGAGAGACGAAAATAAATTCCTTCTTAAGTCTCCTGGTGGTGCTAAGCTCAGTAGTTGCGCATGTGAGCGCATGCAACTTAAGAAGAAGTTGCAGAAGTGCATCAATTATTACAGTTAGTTGAATATGTACGTCTTACCTTTTTAACTGTATGTGTGTGTTTTTATGGACATAATTTGTACATGCATGCGCTAACATATATATATATACATTATTAATATATTAATTAAATAATAATTTTTCAATTGACATTGTCTCACTGTGCGCCGAAGCGCTAACTTTTAGTGATGGGAGATGGGCGAAAATAGCAACAACAACAACAGCAAATGTTCAGCGAATGTATGCAGAGTGTGACCGAAAGCATTATTAATAGAGAATGTCGGCAACTACCACACACACACACACACACCCACACAGAAACATACACGCAAAGGATATAAAAGCAATAAGAACATTCATCTTCATAATTATAGGCAAGTAGAGAGAGACAGAGAGAGAGTAGGGGATGGAGATCGAGCTTAGGAATTCAAATGCAAAGAGAAAGTTTTGCATACGTCTGTCGTTGAGTGTTTGTTTGCCTTTGTGTGCATGTGTGTGTGTTGTGTGTGGGTGGGTGTGTTTGCCTGTCGCTGCTTCCTACTACGCCTCCACCCACACCATCTTACTGAGGGATTTTATGGAAATGACAGTTAAGCTTAGGCCAAACTGGACGCTGGTCACCCTAATGAATGCTGTCCAAGTATCTATGTGTGTATGTGTGTCTGTGTGCGTGTTGCTTACCGGCGTCGAAATGCAATCAAATGGAAATTGTTAAAGAAAGCGAAAATGCGAAACGAGCGAGAAGAACGAGTAAAGGGAAATAACGGGACTTGCCAGGCATAGAAAAATACGCTCGGCTGCCTTTGAGCTGAGGGTTGCAAGGGAAATTAGGAAGAAATGAGGAGGGGTATTTTTCGGAGGAGGGTGAGGGGTGCACTGTGTATTGGTCTTTTGCACTAATTACGCAGAAAAACATGTCCGGCAAGCTTCGCATTTATTTTTCGGTCATTTTTTTTCTTTGCCTGCTTTTTGACAGGTTTCGTTGTTGTTTTTCTTCTTCCTCTTGCGTTGCAATTTAAATGTGACTTTGTTTAGGAGGGTTTTTTCTTGCGTTGAGGGGGGGAGGGAGGGGTAGCTGCAGTCTTCAAAGGGAAACGTGTCTGCGATTAGATGGGCTTAATTCTAAGCCAAAGCACGTTCGCTGGTCAGCTGGAAATAAGAAATAATTATTTGAGGGTTGCTTTTGTCGATCATTAGCGTGATTTGTTCTTATATATTGCAAACTGATTGGGGTAAACAATTCACATTTAATTTGCGGTTTATTTCTGATGGAAACTCAACGAAACTTTGAAATGTAACCGAAATGCTTAACAACCCAACTCACTGCACAACGGTTGGCAGTGCTGAACGCTTGTGAGCAGTTGCGCAACAGTTGCAACAATCGAACGCAGCGTGTTAACAACTATCGACAAACATCTAGCTAAGACGCAGCACCTATCGATATGCCACACATGGCTTGCTATATTTTGCGGACTGTTTAAAAGTCCATGAAAAATATATCTTTATATATATTATTAAAAACTGATTATTAACGATGCATGATACTTTTTTTTTTTAATAAGTTAACATTGTTACATATAAAGTAATGACAAAAAATTTGTTTTAAAATTAAATAAATACGCATTTATATATTACTAGACATAAACATTTATTTATAAATATGGTAACACCTGAAATATAAAGCTGCTGACAACAATAATTAATAATAATAAACTATAATTGATAAATTAAAATTTAAAAAAATGCTAAACCAAGCAAAAGTGTTGCAAAATCTGCAAAATGTAGTCAGTTTTTGGGAAATTTGCGAGAATTGCTTGGTCCCCTTTCGAGTTCCTGGAATATTTTTGCAGTTTCTATTGAGCGGTCACACTGCGCGCAGAGTCAGTGTTGCAACGCAGCGAGCGTGTATCGCCCGACCGCCACAAATTGTCGACCGTTCGCGAGCCTGCCGTAAAAATTTCAAGGTGAAAAGTTTGTAATTCGAAAATAGCAACAACACAAAAATAAAAGAAACGAAATGCTACAGCATTATTAACTAAATAGTAAGCAATCGTCGGGTTACAGGCCAACAACAAAAAAAACAACCAATATCTAATTCGTTGCACACACAACAAACACCAACACAGCCGAGCACAGCGCCGTATAAGAAAAATGTGTAAAGTGAGTCGCATGTGTGTTAGTGTGTGTGTGTGCGTGTCTCTATATACGTGTGGCTGTGTGTGTGTGTGTGTGCGTGCAAATTGAATAAGAAACGGTACCAAATAATGCAACAACAACAACAACAATCATAAAATTCGCTATATGTGTGTGTCTATGTGAAGCCCTCAACTGAAATCTATCGAAACTATTAAAGCACTAATTTGTTGCTGGACGCCGATGATTCTATATGTGCATGTGTGTGTTTGAGTGTGCCTCGCTCTCTCTGTGTGTGTGTGTGGTGAAAAAATGTAATTTTTTTTCTGTTGGCGACGTCGGCGCTAAATTGTTTAATGCCCCTTGTTGTTGTTGAATGTTTAAAGTGGCTTTGTCTTTTTCGCTCGTTTTTTTTTTGGCTTTTGCAAAAAAAAGTTTTTTTTTGCGTTTTTTGCAAATCTGCTTTGCACGAGCTTCGTTTACTTAATGCTCTCTGTCTCTCTCTCTCGAGCGAGAGCTCACACACACACACAAGCGCTGCGACTGCTACATATGTGTGGCTGTGTGTTGTGTGTGTTGAGCGCTCGCTTGATTTACGCTCTCTCGCACACTGGTCTTGCTGCTCTCTCCCTCTCTCACTCACGTCAAATTTGTTTCCTTTTGTCTGTGTTTTTTTTTGTGTAGTTGCAAAACGAAAATTGAACATATTTCTTCGTTCAGTTTTCTTTATAATTTCATTGAATTTAAATGCATGAAAAACTGGAAGCTGCTGACACTTTGTAAGTTAGTTTGTTTTGACAATTAAATACAGTTTTTTGTTTTTACAAAATGCAATCGTAGTCGACGTCGGAATCGCACTCGCTGCTGCACAGTGCAACAAATCGATAGAAAAGCAATACAACAAAAATAATTTATAATAAACAAAAAAAAAATTGTGTTCAAAATGTGATCGAAGAATTTAATAATTAACTGAAATGTGGCCAAGTTTCTGTGTGTGCGTGTGTGTGTTTTAGTGTGCGTGTGTCGCTGCCCTGCGTCGACGTTGACGTCGCCCATCCTTGCAGCTGTTGTTGTTACAATTTTCGTTCACTTTCGCTGCGTTTTCGCTGTTGTTGTTCTTCTTCTTCTTGTTCTTGTTCTTGTTCTTGTTGCTGTTGGCAATATTTGCACTTTGTACCTTTTTTCGCTTTGTTGTTGCTATCTTGCTCGCACGCACACATATGTGTGAGTATAGATTTTTTCTGATTGGATTTACAGCGGCTTTTGCTTTGCTGTTGTTATTGTTCAACAAGAAGAAGAAGAAAAACAGCTGGCAAAGCAATTAAGTCATTTTGTTTATAACTAAAAAATCAGCTGTTCGGCGCATTGTTTACACTCCAGTTCATTGCAATTGCAATTGTTTTCCCCCTTTTTTTTATTAGTTTAGTCAGCTTTCTTTCACATTGAAAATGAAATAAAAGTCGAGACGGATTTTGATTCCGATTTCCCAATAAGGCAAACTGAGACGATGACTAAATATTGTCCAATTGGATATATCTATTGCGTTGTATTATTCCCCCCTCTCATGCCACCTCCCGCTTATCGACAGTGAGCGCATAATGGAATGTAATATTTTTCCGAGCGGATGTTGAAAACCGTATAGAGTTTGCATAGTACTTTTTGGGGCATTTTTTCAACTGGGGAATGCCAAATAAAGGTAATCGGAGAAACGGAATATCAGTGATTTTTTATTTGATTCTACAGTTTTACAGTTTTAAATATTCAAAAATCGTAAGTTCCTCCAAAATTGTATTATAGTTTATAAACCTTGTCGAACTTGGAAAACATCAAATTCACATATTTTTCAACTTGAGACAACTTTTAATTTATTGTTGGGAATCTTTCAAAATGCTTTAAATGGTAATCGGATGGAATATTCAGTTTTAAATATTTCATATCTTTACTCGATAATATTCGAGTCAGCAAAAAAAAATTATAATATAATTTTTGTATTTGTTCAAAATCCAGAATATGCTGAATTTGAAATATAAAAAATATTTCTTAAATTATGTTTATATATATGGAAAAGTTGCAGGCTTATTTATTCTGGTAGTTAACCTTGAATCAGAGAACAGATGCAGGCAGCGGGCAGCAGGCAATTTGTATTGTTGCCACTGTGGCACATGCCACAGAGTTGCAAGCTACGCTTTAATATCTGTTGTCGCGTCTCATATTTCAAACGAGTCTGCGATTTTTTCGCACTACTTTGCTGGTTTATCGTCTGCAGAGACAGACCTCCGATCTTTCATCGGAAATACGATCTATTTATTTATCGGCTGTGTTGCTTTACCCAACTTTATTTATCGATTCAAACAAATGTCTGCAACTCTCAAGCAATTTATTTATTTATTTTTTGAATTGGTTTTTTTATTTCTGTTTCGTTTTTATTTATTTTACCGTTGCAGTTGCTGCGTATCTTTTGGATATGCAATATCTTTTGTCTTCCTTTTTAGTCCTCTGCTTTGCTCTTGCTCTTCTCACTTGCTTCTCTTCTTCTTTGTTTGCTGCTGCACTACTTCCTCCTACGCGCCGTCTCGTGACTCATTTCTTGCACACGCTCTCTCTCTCTATCTCGCTCTTACTCACTCTCCCACTCGTTCTCTCTCCTATATATTTATTTCATTTAATTAAATTGCATTTAATTTTCGTTTTTAACGTGTTCTTTTTTCTTTGATTTGCATTTCACTTTGACCTTTTCCCTTTTGCTCTTTATCTTCGTTGCGGCCGCAGTCGCGGTCGCAGTCGCCGTTGCTGCTTCGGCTGCTGCCTGCTGCTGCTATCATCAATATTGATTACCGGCAGCTGTCTTCTTCGTCTTCTTCAGTGCCAATAGCCAGCAGCAAAAGAGAGAGGGAGCGAGCGAGTGAGAGAGAGAGAGAGAGAGCGCGCAAGATAGAGAGAGCGACAGTTGCCGACAATTGCACGCTCTCAATTTCTTGTACTCTTTTCCACTCTTCTGCTCCCGCTCTCTTTGTGCATGGTGTGCACGCTCTCTTTTTGGCAATTTGCACTGTTTGTTTGGCATGCAGCCCTTGCCCCCCCCCTTACCATCCCTAACCCCCCACCCACCCACTTGTAGGCGCCCACGTTGCTTGCCTGCTTAATGTGCATGCGTGTGGGTCTCTGCTATATATATGTGTGTCTGTGTGTGTGTGTGTGTGTGTCTGTAGGCAGCAGGCCAACAGGCTGGCCCCCTCCCTTCCTCTCCCTCAACCACTGCTGCTGTTGCTAAAAATTGTTGCAATTTGTTTAACGCGCATTCGCCTCTCTCTCTTTCTCGCTCTATCTCTCTCTTTCAGTCCATCCATATGTAATTTTTTTCTGCGCTCGCTCTCTCTCCATCTCCCTGGCCACTCTCTTTGCCTTTTTTTTCTTGCTTGGGTCTATCTGCTTCTGTTGTTGTCGTTGTCGTTGTTGTTGTAGTTGTTCGTTCTTCATTATATTTTTGCTTCATCGATTTTATACTTTGTCGTTGCAATTAGTTCTTCTTCTACTCCTTTTGCACCTCCTTCTTTTGCTGCTGCATCTCCATCCTCTTCTTCTTCTGTTGAGGCAGGCATCTTTGCTCCATGCCAAATTGAAAACTGTAAATTGTGCATTATAAATTGTATCTTTTCTTTGCACCTTTTGCATTCATCTACCGTTGCGATTCTCGTACATATTTAACGCTTATCTGTGAGATAAAAGATAAAATGATTATATGTTTATCTATCCCTAATCACAATCGGGAATAAAACAATCAAAGTTGCGGCGATTATTTAATTCGTTTAACTAGCATATAGAGCAGGGAATTCCCCTCTTCCACGTGTTCCCATAATTAAAAGTTGGAAAATAAAATAAATCTCAAAGTTTATCTGGTTAAAAGTTAAAAGTTGTTTCAAAATTTGCTAAATACCATTTCACATCATACATTTTTGCATGTTCAAATTTCCATTCCAAAAATTGCCTAAGGGGAATATTGGATATAACTATCGATTGTATGCTACATATAGTATTTTGATCTTTTAAATGAAATCATAATTTTATTCATATATTCAAGCACACAGCTCAAATCGCATTCCAAAATTTGTTTTTTAGTTTTGGTTCCTTCAACGGTATTCAGCAACAAATCTTCAATTTGCGATCATTGTTAGCTTCAAAATTAAGTCAGCAAGGCCAAGAGACTCTCTCTCTCTCTCTCTCTCTCTCTCTCTCTCTAGCACCTGCTGAGTACCCCGACCAGTGTTGACCTATAACTGATTTGACATACATATATATATATATCTCTCCACATTCAAATATAAATTTTTTGTTTTTTATTTTTTTTTATTGTTGTTTGTTTGTTTTTTTCTTTCTTGTTGCGTGCCTCAAGGTCTTGACTTTGCCTACGGGGCGGGGGCACACGCAAGAGTTCAAAACATCAAATACACGCGCCCGCACACACACACACACGCTCACACACACGCTCACCCACTCCCGAAAGCTAAACAGTTCTCGCAATTTATGAATGATCGCCAAAGCTTTTTGGCTATTAACAAATTCAAACAGATAAACAGATAAAGCGACAAATCGACAAATCGACAAGCACAAACATGTTCGCTCATTTACGCAGTTTTTTGGGGCAGTGGCACAATGGGTATACTAAGTAGAAACTGAAAACAAATTTGGAGTAACGCTTGAAAGCAAAACTTTGAAATTTAAATATTTGATTTACAAATCGAAAAATGTTCAACTCCAAATGAACATTTTCTAGGGTATCAATGCGCTTTATACTCCCTTTTTTTTGCTTGATTTTGGCTTCGTCAATTGCGCGTTTATTTCCGTAAATGAAATCAATTAAATAATGCAAAACAAAAATCGAAACAAAAGCAAAAAATTCAAAAATAATAAAAAATGACAAAAATAATAAAAAATGACAACAAAAAGAGAGACAAAAGCAAATATTTAAAATATTAAAAACTGGCATAAAAAGAGAGCAAAAAAAGAAAACAAACAATAAGTGGGAAAAAAGGAAGCCTTCTAATGCGGCACTTAACTAATTCAACAAACTACGACGTTAAACGGAAATAATGAAATCAATAAAAAAAACACACAAAGAAAACTCAAAATCATCATCTGATGATGATGATCAACATCTTCATCATCTAAATACTTAAGCAGCAGCAACATTGGAACTACGCAGTTATTGTATATCAACTACTAGCTGACACACAAATACATCTACAGAACAGATACAGATATAGCTAGGGTTTGACTGATGCAGATATAGCTAGGGTTTGACTGTCCAAACATATAGCTGGAGAGTATACAGTGCTGGGCAACGACAAATAGTTTTGAAAAATATTGTCTGTGCTGGGCTTGGAAAAACTTTCAATACTTATGCGAAACGACAACAGAATACAAGAAAATCGAAATTAAATGCAAAGATTATCCAAGAGATAAGTGTCATAGTGCTGTGTTCGTCTGTTCATAACGATCAAGAATATATATACCTTATAAGGTGGAGCAGTTGCTTTCTGCTGGTTTCTGCTACACACTTTTGCGCACCTTGATTACGCCCTTCTGTGGCGTTACCTGATGTTTGGGGTTATAGAAAATAGAACATGATTTTGCAATCAGGTTGTCAAACTAGAATATAATAGAATACCGTTATTTCTACATTTTTATACGCCGGATCAGGATCAAAAGTCGAGTCGATCTGGCCATGTCCGTCTGTCTATGTAGCAGCTTCTACACCCAAGTAAAAGGCATCGAGAAAGGGATCGTAGAATGTTTTCCTAGTATGTTCCGATCGGAGCTATATACAATTTTGGAATTATGTTCTGATTCCACATTGGATACTTCAATTCACTTGGTACTTATTTTTGAATACTATAAACTTGTGTTTTCGAATCCGATTTCCATTGCTTTTCGCTATTTTTGCCTCCCCAGCTATATACATATAGTATAAGCAATACGAAATCCGGGAGCAGAGTAAAAAATGTTTCAAAATGTTTCCATTTGCTGCAGAAACTTTTCGTTGGTTCTTTTTTGGATCAGTTGTATTTATTTTGCTGGCAGTTTTTGCGGCTTGTTTGTGGATGATCACTAAATGATATACAGTGGCGGACACCTTCTTTCGAACATTGTCAAAGAAAAAAAGTAATTGCCTGCCATAAGCTAAGCATTCGAAGCGCCGAATGATGTTATACACAGTTGACTTGCTCAGATTGACCATTTCAGCTATTTGGCGATGTGAATATCCGTTTTGGAAGTGTTCCAGGATGAGTTTCCGTTGTGCAATGGTAGCCTGTTTGTCCATGGTCCTTGTTGGCTTATTGCACCCGAGATGCAGGATAAAACTAAACTGGCTACGAAGGATTGGTCTATTTATACCGAAATTACTCAACTTTATGTAAAAAATTCGGGTTTTATGGCACCCAGGTGTCCACAAAATGAAAACTGCACCTAAAAGTAGGCAACATTTTTATAATTGTACCTAGCAGGTGGGGAAACCCCAGTTTATTGGGGTCATATATTAATTTTGGTGGTTAATATATATACCTACCATCGGTCTTTGGAATTTTTGAAAAATAATGAATGCTTAGCTTATGGCAGGCAATTACTTTTTTTCTTTGACAATGTTCGAAAGAAGGTGTCCGCCACTGTATATATACATATACATCTATATCTGGAATTGTGATATTTGATTTAATACTAATTTTTCATAGTTTTTCTTTGCAGGAATTACATTTCTCGAGTTTGCTGCATTGCTGCCAGTGAACGGAGTTCGCAAAAAAATTGTTTAATTAATTAATTAATTGCGCGAAAAAACAAATTAATATAATTCCAACAACAAAAACAAGTTTTTAATTTCATTAAGTTAAATTAAAATTCTTAGTTAAAAGTAGATAAAAAATTCAAAACAAAATTAATATAAATTATAACGAAAATAATTTAAAATTTAATCAAATTAAATAATTGTGCTCGATTTAAGTGAATCATAATAAAAATAATACTAATCAAAATAACAGCTGTGCTGTCTGTGCGTGTGTGTGTATTAGTGCAAATGTGTGTGTGTGTGTGTGTGCGTGTGAATTGAAAGTCAAGCGCTAGATGGCGCTAATATTATTATTTTTGTTTCAAAATAAATAAAAAATAATAAATGCAAAATAAATTGAAATTTATTCCGCGCCCTCTAACAACACCAACAATAAATAAAAAATTGATTTATTTTTCGCGTCTCGCGCGTCATCGTCGTCAGTCAGTCCGTCAATCAGTCAGTCAGTCAATCAGTCAATCGATTGCCACTGAAACGCAACGGTCGCTATTATGTATCGCCGTCGTCGTTTGGCAGCCGCAAATTTCATCTTTGAAGTGGGCAAATCGTCGTTGGCAACAACAACAATTGCCGTCAAACAGCAGCAGCAACAGCAACAGCAGCAGCAGCAGCAACAGTGCAACAGCGACAGCAACTAGTTGCCACAGACAACAATCAATTTGACAACACACTCAAAATAAACACTTGAAAAAAAAGAAAAACACTTTTTAAAAGTAAATAAAATATAAATTTAATTGTTTCCTGCATTCAAATAATCCAGAAAATTGTCAGCAAAACTGGATTATTTGCTGAAAACTTTGCGCACGCTGAAATCCAATTCGATTATGGCCGAGAATCAAAGCGCTGCCAACGAAGATTCCGGTCAGCAACAACAGCAACATCAACAACAGCAACATCAACAACAACAACAGCAGCAGCAGCAGCAACAACAACACGCCAGCAACAACACAGCAGCAGCATTAGCAGCGACAACAATTGCTAATAGCAGCAGCAGTCAGGCAAGTGGCAGCAATTCAGCTGCATCCTCACCCGAAAACTCACAAGAAAACACAACAACAGCGGCAACAGTTGCAACAGCATCAGCTGCAACATCCACAGCACGCCGGCAATCGGCAGGCATACAGCAGCAACAGCAACGAGTTAACAGCAACAAAATGTTCGATCGTCCATTGAACACAAAGTTTAAGCCAACTGATGCGCCACCGCGTCGCAATTCCATGCAGAATCCACCACGTGGTGGCGTCAGTGTGGTGAGTACGACAAGCATTAAGAAACCACCGCTGGCCAAATACAATTCACTCGGCGGCAGCAATGTGCAACAGCAACAGTTGCAGCATCATCATCATCATGCCTCGCATTTGCATCATCATCAGGCGCATGCGCAACAGAACAACAGCAGCAGCAACCTTAGCAACAGCAGCAATACTAACAGCAACAATAGCCACACCAACAACAGCAACAACAGTCACGGCAGCAGCAACATTCAACGCACCACCAGCGAAAGTTTGCGTTTGAATGCGTTGAGTCGTGGTGCTGCTGCCGCAGCAGCAACACTTGCTGATTTGTCACGTGCGAGCAGCAACAGCAGCAGCATTGCTGCTGCAACAACAACAACATCGAGCGCTTCGCTGGCGCCCAAATCAACCAGCAGTAGCAGCAGCAGCAGCAATAATCAATCGGCCACAGCAACAGGAGCAACAACAACGGCAACAGCAACTGGCAGCAGCAACAACAGCAGCAGCACCAACAGCACCAACAACAGCAAGGCCAGTTCGCCAAACAACAATGGTGGTGGCGCATCAGCAGCAACTGTTGCACCACGCAACAGCCAGCAACAATGGCAACAACAGCAGCAACAACAGCTGCAACAGCAGCAACAGCCACACCATCATCATCATCACCACCATCATCATCATCATCATCACCAGCAGCAACAGCAGCCACACATCAGCCACAGCCAGGGGCATCAGCCGACAACAGCAACAGTTGGTGGGAACACTGCTTCAGTTGCTGCCACCACCGGCGGCAACAATCAACGCAAACCAAAGACGACATCCTCATTTCAAATCACGTCCGTTACGGTTGGACATGCCAAATTGAATGCTACCGGTGGCGATACGGGCGATGAGTCCGCCGATGATCTAGATGAATCTCATACGGATGATAATAGTCGCATCACCGATCTCGAGAACGAGACACCCTCCATGTCCGAGGACACATTCTCCAAGGAGGAGGTATTCTTTGCCAACAATGCGTTAAGTACAACGGCGCCCGTCATCCCAACCAGTTCACAATACGGTCTCGTTGTCGTCGATCCCACAGCTCCCTCCCTCGGCGGCCAGACCATACAGAATGTGCAGGTGAATGTGGCGGATAATATAATAAATGTGGTTAGTGCTGGTGGTGGTGGTGTTGTCACACCCGGTGGCACCAAGAAGAAGCACGAGGACATGAAGGAGACGCAGCATCGCAGTGAACGTTTCAAGGTCGTCAAAATTGAGTCGACAGAGCCGTTTAAGCGTGGTCGTTGGATCTGCATGGATTATCTGGATCACTCCAGTGTGGGTGGAGCTGGTGGTGGTGCTGGCGGCGGTGGTGCTGGTGGTGGTGCTGGCTGTGCCGGCAATAACAATGAAAAGACTGGCAACTCGGAGGCATCGCCAAGTGGCGGCACCGCCGACGGGTTCGAGGGGGCAGCAGGCATGGGGGCAGGAGGTGTTGGTGTGGGTGGTGCACCGAAGACAACGCAGAGCATGATACTGCCGCCGACAATGTTGCATCATGAGCCGCCTGCCGCCGTTGCTGCCTCGGATGCCAATTGGAATTTTGCCGAGCAGCAGCAGCAACATGCTGCACAGCTGCAACAGTCGCTGCTGCAACAGCAACAGCAATCGCTGCAGCAGCAACAGCAACAATTGCATCCAGCTGTGTCAGCACTTGCCACGCCCAGTGGCGTTATGACAGCACCTGCCACAGTTGTACATGGCATGCAACAATATGTGAACGAGGCACAGCAGCAACAGCAACAACAACAACAGCAGCAGCAACAACAGCAACAGCAGCTCTTTGATAGTGTTAATGCCAATGCTGGTGGTGCCACCCCTAATGCCACAAATGAGGGTACGCCCCATGGTCAGACCTTACCCATGGATTATGCAACGGCTGCCGCACAACAGTTGCAACAATCGCTGCAACAGCTGAAGCAACAGGAGCAGGCAGCAGTTGCTGCAATGGATGTTGCTGGCTACAACAGCAGCAGCAACAACAACAACAGCAGCAGCACGACTGCAGCAGCAGTTGCCGGCGAGCTGACTGTCATGAGCAGCAGCTACATCGAACAGCAACAACAGCAGCAGCAGCAACCATTGTCGCCGGCTATACAAACGCCGCCAACGTTTGCAGCTGTTGCTGCCGGGCAACAGCAGCCGCCGCCGGCGCCAACAAACTTCCAGCTGGAGCCATCGCAAATAGATGGCATCGTGGCAACAGCAGCAACAGCACCGACTTCAACAACTTCCACTAGCACGCCAGCAACAGTTGGTGGTGCGACTCAAGGGCAAACGTTGCCATTGCTGGCGCACATGAGCAGCTATGAACCGCCAGCAACAATTGCTGCTACGTCTGCAGCAACAGCATCAACAGTAATGCAAAGTGCACCAGCAACCATTGCCGATATGCAGCAATTGGTTGTTGCCGGCGTGCTCGATGAACTGCAATCGCAAGCAGCAGCAGCAGCAGCTGCAACATCAGCAACTGCAACGTCAACAAATAACGCGAGTGTTAGTGCCAACAATAACAACAACAACAATAACAACAGTAACAACAATAACAATGTGAATGTGAATGTGAATTTAACGAATGCAATTGCAACTGCAACAGCAGCGGATGCAACGACAACATCGCTTAGCTTAAGCGATGAACAACAGCAACAACAATCGACAGCAGCAGCAACAGCAGCTGGAGCAACAACAACAGCAACTGCTGCTGCAGCAGGTGCAACTAATTCTGCTACGGCAACAACAACACCTGCAGCATCAGCAGCAGCAGCAACAACATCGACAACCACACAGCAACAGATACAACAGCTACAGCAGCAACCAAATGCAGAATCCGAGACTGAAAGGTAAGTCCAAGAATATTACTTATATATATTGTTAAGAATATAAATCGGGTTATATATAGACCAAAACAATGCGTAACTTTATCTATGATATCTAAAAGAAAAATAAGATCTTTTATATGATATTTTAAAAGGAAGGAAAAGATCTTATATATATATCTTATATTATGGAAATCGGTTTATATATTGAGTATGTTTATCTATGATTTCCTATCTCTAACTATGATCTATGATGATCTATGCAGCAATTCTTTCTGTCCAAGATTTGAACTACAAAAGATTACTCATTGGTCATGATGGTCATACATGATCACTCAGATTTATCTATGATTATTAATGATTAGTTTTCAACAGTTTAACAGAAAAGTAATAACTAATTGCAACTGAAATAACGGTGGAAAGCTAGAGTTGAGAGAGCTCGACTAAGAGATACTCTGCTTTTAAATACTTTCAAGTTTGGATTAATAAAATCTATGATTCTTATCTTAATGATCAATACTATATCTGAGTAAACATATATACCTCGCGGTTGTCTCATTTATCGATTTATATCGATATGCACGAAGTTATCGAGGAATGTAAAATAAACTTGAGCGGCTTATGTAGGCTGCTCTTATAGACTCAGAGAGTGAATTGGTTGTACAGACGACTTTTGATCTAGATCAAGAATATATATTATAGTTTATGGGGCCTGAGATGCTTCCTTCCGTTTCTGACATACTTTTGTGGAGCTTCATTATGCCATCGATAAAATCAATGAGATTTTTTTTTTAAATTTATATCAATAAATTATTCTGATGCTCAACAAATGGGGAATAATTTGTGATAAATGGATCTCTCTCTGTTTCTCTCTCTCTCTCTCTCTCTCGCTCTCTATTAAAAAACGATTATTTATTTGAACTCTTAAATTGATTAATTAATTGCAATTAACATTTTTCGATTTACCGTTGCTGATGCTGATGATGAACGACAACACATCAACAGCCATAAAATCGACAAAATCTGAACTTGTTCAGTAAACACTTTCCAATATTCATTCACAAATCCATTCATTCATTCGTTCATTCGTTCGTTCGTTTATTCGTTTATTCAGTTCTGTATGCCTTATCGCAGCGACTATTTGAGTTGGTCAAACATTTGTTCGCTCTATTGGCGCACTTTGTCTCCCTTTGTTCTTCTGGTTGTCGCTAGTTAATAATAGCTTTGGCCCCCAACTATTTTTAGAGTTGCCCCACCCGATAAGACGTAGAAGAAGAAGCAGCGGAAGACAAAGCTTCGATTTCTGAGAATTATTTAATCTTTAGCTATTTTTGGTGGCATTGTTTGCCAAAGTTTGTCAGCGCTGATTGTTGGAGAGAGCTGGAGCTCCTTCTCTGCTTGCCTATCTCCTCCGTTGCTAACTGGTTTATACATTTAAGGGTGGCGGTGGGGGTTTTTACTTTAGTGGGGTGAGGGGGGGGGTCTCTTGGTAAAGTGCAAACACGCGCCACATTTTTAGTGTCGCCAATTTCTTTATTTTGCCCCATAAACCAATTTGTGCCAAATTTCTTGCGGCGCTTTGTTTGTTGTTGCCTCGCTCTTCTCTTTCTGCTCGCTGCTCTTCACGTTCGTTCATTCGTTCATTCGTTGATTCGCTCGTTCGTTCGTTGACTTGCAACGTGCCTCGAGGGGGCAACAACAACAACAACAACAACGATAACAATAACAAGTTCATCAAGCTCATTATAATATTTTATTTAATAAAAATTCATCAATGAAATTAGCCGAGAAATTTGTCGGCATGTGTGTGGGTGGGCTAGCTGGCATGGACAATTGGAAAGGGGTGTAAGATGGAGAAGGGGAAGGGGGCTATGAGGTATGTTCTCCCCAGTGCCAGTGCCACAAATACTAAACACACGGGGCATGACACTAAAGGTCGCTTCAATTAAGCGCACTTTAAAGTCAAGCAAATAAAATTTGATTCAATTGCGCCGAGAGTAAGTTTACTGTTATCAATTCATACGAATGTGAATGTGAACCGGTTCAAGAGTGCTCCACAAGTGCTTGAGCCGGTTCAAAATTGATTTCACATGCGATAAACTAGTTCAAAGAGAGACTAATATGTAAAAAGTGGAATGGCAGCATTATGAGGTCATACGAGTTCAGAAAACTAATCAAAAATTCTTTTGAGCCAGCTCAAAATTGATTTGGCGAAAACTAACAAGAAGCGAGAATCCAAGCCGTAAACTTTATGAATAATTAAATTCTATTAACCAGTTTATATATATATATATATATATATATTCTTTTGAGCTACTTCAGAATTGTTTTCGTTTGTGCTTGTTGACAAAAAGTGAAGAGAGAGATTTCAAGTCAGCTCAAAGTTTATTTATATAAGTTCAGATGAAGAGCAAAGAAAGATAATTCAAGTCTAATAAATATAAAATTCCATTATTTGGCATGTCTGTCATACAAGTTGATAAATATATTAAAATTAGTTCACTTTCACTGCAAACAAGAGTTAAAGTTCGATAAAATTGTGATTTCCAAAACTGGTTTCAAATTGCGAATTAGTCAGCATGATTTGTCAAATTTCTTGGAATACGTCTATAAACTAGGACTTGGCAAACCTCGAAACGAATCGCGCAAAAATTAGTCATATATATATATATATATATATAAGATATATACAAATATAAATATTTATGAGTGCTGATTCACGCCAAGCAAATTGAATGCGGAATGTTTATTGTCTGCAGGCAAGAATGTTTTTTGCTTCTTTTTCTAGGGTATTTAATATTCAGCGCTGTGGCAATGTTTGTTGCCTTTGTTGTTGTTGTTTGTTTGGCGACACTGTTGTGTTGTCATCAGTTGCGGAAGGGGCGGGGAGGGGGCACTCTCCGCTCAAACAGTTATGCGATGACTAATTTGAGTGTTGGAATGTTTGACTGATGATATGATGACTCACTGTCAGTGTGGAAAGACTGATAAACTGATTGACCAACTGCTATATATATATATATATATATATAGCCTATATATACATATATGTATTAGCATAAGTGCCTATCATATTATGAGCAATTATTAGTGTATATATAAACATAATTGATAATAATCTGTATTACTATGTGTGACTTGACTATATATATATATTGAATTGACTTTATATATATATATTGACTTGACTTTATATATACATTGACTTGACTTCATGTATATATATTGACTTGACTATATATATATATTGACTTGACTTTATGTATATATATTGCCTTGACTTTATGTATATATATTGACTTGACTATATATATATATATTGACTTGACTATATATATACATTGACTTGACTTTATGTATATATATTGACTTGACTTTATATATATATATTGACTTGACTTTATATATACATTGACTTGACTTCATGTATATATATTGACTTGACTATATATATATATTGACTTGACTTTATGTATATATATTGCCTTGACTTTATGTATATATATTGACTTGACTATATATATATATATTGACTTGACTATATATATATATTGACTTGGCTTTATGTATATATATTGACTTGACTTTATATATATATATTGACTTGACTATATATATATATTGACTTGGCTTTATGTATATATATTGACTTGACTATATATATATATTGACTTGACTATATATATATATTGACTTGACTATATATATACATTGACTTGACTTTATGTATATAGATTGACTTGGCTTTATATATACATTGACTTGACTTTATGTATATATATTGACTTGACTATATATATATACTGACTGGGAAACTATTCACCATAATTTAGTAAATCGGCACACTTTTTCGCCAGGTGTAGCTCAACTCAATTTTCAGAAATATATATTTTTGAAATGCAGGTTTGCGTCTCCCTAAAAATCGGGGGTTTTCCTATCTTAATTTCAGTTTCGATTTTTCTTAAATGTGCAGAAATATGTTTTAATTTCTGTTGATTTTCAAATTACTGCAAATTGCCACATTATGTTGACTTTTTTGCTGAGTGTATATGCATAGATTACTTGTGTACAGATTGCAGATTTGCGTGTGACGTCGGCGAAGGCAGTCAAGTGGAGTCTCAGCCTGTCCGCCGCATCGTGCCAACTTCTGCCTGCCTCCTGCTTCATTTTCTTCTTCTTCTCCTGCGCCCGGGAGTGTGGCACGCCAAAGCCAAACTGACAAATGCAGCTGGCAAATTACTACGAATTATGTGGCTCGATATTAAAAATAACTACAGCAACATCAGAGCAAGAGCAAGAAGCTGATGCTCTGCCTTTGACTTTGCCTGCTGCGAACTTTGAATGAGTAATGCAGCAACTGTCTGTCTGTCTGTCTGTCTCTCTGTCTGTCTGTCTGTTTGTCGTCTGTCCGGCTTAGCAACAGCTTCTGCCATGTAAATGCCTGTAATACACAACAGCCGCATTTAAAATGGAAGTGGAAAGTATTCAAACGGCTGAAATGCTCGACTTGAGAATATCCTGCGAACGGAGAATAAATTTAACGATGAAAATGGAAGCCTAATCTAACCCGTTAAGTATATATATATATATATATTGTCTGTCTGTGTGGAGAGCAGGAGACATACAATTTTCAATATACACAAAGTTATACTCCCTTTGATTGCCTGCTAGAAAAGTACAGGGTATCGAACTGAACTGGTCTGCACTTGACAACTTTGCTTTTATACATTTTACATTGTATGTTTTTGAGAAGAAGTTGCCACCACAAACGAATTCAGTTGAAGTGCTGTTGTTGTCGACTGATTGATGCAATGTGGCAAGGGCACAAGTTGTTGCAAGTGCAGAGCTTGCTGCATGGCATGGAGTGATGGATAAAGGGTAGGGAGTTAAGCATGTAATACCTACAAGTGGACTTTGACTGAATGAAGTGACTGGTTTATTTTTATTATGGTCAGTCCCGCGAGCTGTGATCTTAACCTGCCTCTTATATCCATATATCTAATGAAAACGAAAGTCTTTCTCAATGGCACTTGACGTGGCCTTTGTTGCACAATGCAGAGAGGGGCAGTGGCAGCGAGACAGACTTGGCATTTAGTTTATATAATAAGGCAGACCAAGTCCAGTTAGCCAGTTTGAACAACGTTTGAATAATTGAATAACGAAATGTGTTAAATGCACAACTTTTTCACTTTTGTGGGCTGTGTTTATCTATATATCTATATATCTAATATCTAACTTCATTTCTGAACTGGCTAACACAAAACTCAAACTGATTCACGCAGCGAAAATCAGCTTCTTGGAATTGTTGAGCAATTAAATCAACATGAGAAGAGCTCAAAATTTCTGCTCTTATATATATATATATACTTCCCAGACTACATATATATATATATATTGATTATAATTTCTTGAAAGAACATTCTTGAATCGTATCTGATATCATATATGCAAATATATATATATATATATTGATATGTAGACTTTAAGTTAATTATTTCTTACTTCTTCTGCCTTAATTAAAATCTTTTCTTGAACTAATTGAAACGCTTGATGAGTGGAGCAAAACTCATACTCAAGCACATTTAATCATCATATATATATATATATATATATCACTATCAATCCAAGCAGTGAGTTGCTCTGTTGTCATCATCGCCCTCAGCTGGCTGAGCTCATTGGGCAATTTTGTCATTCAAATTAGCAGCGAATGGCGACGAAGAGCGTATGAGAAACTAGAGATATTAAGGAGAACTCTACTCCCAATTTGCAGATTAATGTTTATACAGTTGCGGACAAGACAATAGCACCACTCGCACAAGAAATGTTTTCCAGCAATACTTGACATTATATGAAAAATCAGCAATTGAAATTTGGTTTTGATTGGTTTGTTTTTCAATTTGTAAGTTCTGCTATTATTTTATCTCACATCTGTATATTATGTATATATATGTATATATGTATATATATATATAAGCCAAACAATTAACCGTTTAATTGCATTTGTCTCAGTTACCACGAGTCTTTTTCGCTTGTCAGACGCTGCGTATACGTAATGATTTGATTTTTATTTGTTTGAATGTCTAACACGCGTCTCAGCACTCGATCTCTCGCTGTCTCTCTCTCTCTCTCTCTCCCCCTCTCTCTCTATCTCTCCCTCTCTCTCTCTCTCTCTCTTTGTCTTTCTTTTTTGCTTGTCTCTTCACACATTTCATTTATGAGTTTTGTGTTTATTTGCGACCTTTTCCGCATTTTTAATTTATTTCGCAACAGAAAACGAAAAGCCGCAAACACATTGTAAATACACACACACACGCACGCTTGAGTTATTAAATATTGAAAGATTGTTGCCAAGAGTGATATATGCAGCATATGTATACATATGCATATATATATACACCATACCATCGACAGATTTACTGCAATGGAACGCAACGATCCCGAGAAACAGTCAAAGTCAACGACCCAATCGAACAGTCAAGCGCCCAAAGCAACACAGAGCGCGAAAGAGAGAGAGAGCGAGAGAAAAACACAGAGAGACAGAGAGAGAGAGAGAGAGAGAGAGGAGGAGGCAGAGAACTTCACATGCGTCATGTGTGATAAGGCAGCGATTGCGGGACAGCAATGCTAATAATGCCGGGGCATGGAAATTGATTACCTCAGCCAATGTGGAAAACCTTTATAAGGTGAGGCATACAAAAACCAACAACAAAAAAATAAAAAACATAAAAAAAATACTAAAGTCATATGTGTCAAGTATTGGGTCTGAGGAAGGCTGGGGCATTTAGGCGTGTGGCATTGACCGACTTTGAGCGTAATTGGAGAGCAGTGGAAGAGGCAGCAAAAGGCGCCCTTCTGTTATTCTAGCCTAGCCCGGAAGTGGAAAAACTATTACTCATAAGCAGCCCGGCTCTTTGAGGCGCCACAACAAAAGTAATTAAAAAAGAGAAAAAACCAACAAAAAATAGACAAATGAAGACAAAGCAAGTCAAATTTCGCAAAACGTTTTCATAACTATGTCAAAGTCATTTGGGGCTGTCAGCGGCGATTTCTCACCTTAAAGAGCTGAACAGCAAGCGATAATATTATGCTGTAGACTATATATATACAATATAGATATATATATCTATATGGAAAACCAGAAGCAGAACGAGAACGAGAAACCGGCGAAATTGGACATTTGTGACACCTGTCACTTTCGACAGAGCTCGTTCTCGTTCGATACGCTCGCATTACCAAAGTCAAAAACTATATATATATATATATATACCATATAAACAAAAAAACAAGATTGCTCGAGTCGAGAGTGCTGCCACTAGGAGATGATACGCCAAATCCAAGTCTTTATCTATACAAATCTTTGTTTTCTTGCCGATATTAATGCTATTCAGATGATTAATATTGTGTCAAGATAAAAACGATATATCATGAAAATTGTGGATTTATTTATATATATTATTTACCTAAGAACGCTGGGACGAAAATAACATCCAAAGTAGTCCACGAAGTAAGATCCGAGCTTGACCAACTCGGAAAACATAATAGGCTCACCCTAAGATGGGTTCCGGGTCACAGGGACATAGCGGGGAACGACCCATGATAGGCCCTGAACCGTATACGGCTGTATATCAGGGATGAAGAAAGACAGCTGCGGGAACGGAGCTGGGCAGAGACACCAGGACTCCGACAAGCCAGAAGTCTCCTGGGTGGCTACAATCAAAAGCGATTCAAGCAAATGATATCCATGGGAAGAATAGACTCAGAATACTCACAGGTCTATTGACAGGACATTGTAGACTGAGAAGTCACCTAACCAAATTAGGTATTTACAGCAGCAACATATGCAGGTTCTGCGGACACGAGTAGGAATCCTCGACGCACATCCTAGCAGACTGCGTCGCCTTAACCAGGAAAAGATGCAGCATATCATGAGGCCCAAGGACATAGAAACCCTCAACCCAACAAAGATTCTAGCACTCGTGCAGGAGCTGGGATTGATGGAAGAGCTGTAGGCTCAGTAAGGGGGCACAATAGAGCTTATAGGTCGCAGTGCTAACTATCCCCAATTCTAATAAATAAAATACCTAGGAACTCTTCAATTCTAAACGTCTTGTCTTGTGAATATATCTTATCTGGTTGATACTAACTATTTTTTATTTCTGATTTGGGGTTTTCTGGATCAGTTTCCCTTTGGGTACGAGTAAGAAAACTTTTTTTACTTGCTTTGCATTTAAATTTTTATTTTTGACGGATTTTCTTGAAATATCTATAAATCAGCATTCAATTTGAAGGCTGCTTGTCATTATTAAGCAAGATCCTTGGAAGCTCATAATTTAAGCAATTATTGAGAACACGACGTGTTTATGTATGTATATATATATATATATATATATGTATATGTATATATCTATGGAATTATTATCTTCTGCAGCAAGGTCGTAAACATTTCATGTGCCAAAATGGGCCTTGACTTGGTTGGTTCTTCCTTGTGCTTCTGGTCTGGTCTGGTCTTGTCTTGTCTGGTCTGGTCTGGTCTTGTCTGGTCTGTTTTGGTTGCTTCTATTTTTGCCGGGCTGTCAAATGCCGAGTTTTGCTATTCTTCTCTAGTTTTTTGCGACTCATTTATTTTGATTTGCGTCTCTGGTTTTGACCTACTAAGCACAAACTATGCGTCAAGTAATAATGCTGATTCCAATCCCAGAAAATCCACTTGTTTTCCTAATGCACCCCAACAAAAATATAAAGAAATGAGATATTCAAATACTGGAGATGTTGTCACTTCCGTTTTAGTGTTGTTTTATCTATGGCGTGCTCTCTTATCTAAGACACTTGTTTATCTAAATTATCTTATTTATCTATTTGCCTGAACCAAATTGCACATCGCAAATGTTCCGAGAGAACAAAACCAATTGAAATCTGCAAAAATGAATAAGTGAAATTGAACGAAATATTCGCAGAAACAGCTGTGACAATAGAGAAAGAGAGAGGGGGGGGGGGGGGGGCTTGGGGCTGATAAATGCTGAGCAAATGAACGTCAGAGCAGCAAAGGAACACACCAAAAGAAAATGAAACATATGGCAACTGTAAATTATAAAGACGATTTCAAGAGCAGAAAAGAATTAAACGGTTTCAAATGACTTGGCTATAATAAATCCACAGAAAAAACTATTATTTCATATATAACAATATATATATATACATATATTATATCTAATAAATCTTAACTTTTTTTTATGTTTAGTTCATTGACCCTAAAAGTCTAAACTATTGTCATGATAGCGTTCTGCGTATTAGCTGTGCATTCAAAAAGTCTGCCAAACTTGCCAACTTGATCTATAAGTTGACTTATCCAGCTTATCTCGCTAACATTTGAATATGATTTGGAACACATTTCTCAAGAAAAGCTAAGCCTTGTCAACTTCATATTAAAGCCAACTTATTGCTGGCTTATGACACAACATATTGCCAACTTCTTGGAAAAGTTGAATTATCTTTGTATCTTTATGAGCCACAAAATACTTCACTTGAAAAATGATTATCAGCTAGAAGTAATTCTCATAAATATATATTTAACTTTACTCATTTCTGGCTTTAGTTTATTTATTTCAAATCTGGAATTTTTCAAATGAAAATCCAATTCAAGATGTTATCGTGGAAAGAGACAGCGCATAAGCTGTGTCAACTTCATTTGATGATTAACTTATCTGTCCGAAACCCATTTGAATATATAAATATCATAAGCCATAACTTTACTTATCTCTGGCAATAATATAAGCCACAATTTCAAAACATTTCTCGAATTGATAGTTGATATCATGAAAACAATCGGCGCATGAACCATTATCTCTGCACATGTATGATGACTTTGGCACGTTCGCAACTTGCCACTTATGGCCCAGATGAGCCCAGATGCTTGATAAGAATCAACAATCTATATACATATATCTATATATATATGTATTCCACACACTTCACTTTCACTTGCGACTTGCTGCTCTTCAAATAAAAACATTCAAAAATTTTCCACAATCAGCATTACTTTTTTTTTTTGAGCGCGTTGATAATGGGCAGCTGTGTGTGTGTGTGTGTGTGTGTGTGTGTGTGTGTGTTATTATTATCACGTTATCAAACAGAAAAAAAAAAGTATTCATAATTTTTTTTGGTGTTTTTTTTGTATTCTCGAGGCAGACTTTAAACGTCACGAATTGTTGCATCAGCGATTTTTGGCCAGAACTAAATGATGCGTGTTGAATGTGCATTGCACAGTGGAGCCAAAATGAGAGACCCCATTGAAAAGATTACGATACAAAGTTCTTAAATAATCTTGATTTATTTATTTATGTTTGTTGTATGGCAAAAAAACGTGTCAAGATTCATTTCCTTGCATTTTGAGATGTGCTGTGTGCTCGCCCCCCTCGCCACCGCCTCTTGGAATAGGTGTTGTGTAACGCTAAATGAGCTGCGCCTTATGCGCAGTTATATATATATATATATATATATAGTATATACATACAGTTGCGAAAGAAATAATAACACCACTCTTATAAGAAATGTTTTAAGCAACTTTTGGTAGTGGAAGAAGACACTTAAAAAAAAAGTATACGAGAAAAATGTCTTCATTTTATTCAACGTTTTCAACTAATTTCACTACATACAAAATAACAAACAATTTTATTTCTCACTTTTAAAAATTAAAAATGAAAATTTGCAAAAATTGCAAAACTAATATTTTGTCGTATATTTGGCTCGATTCGTAATGCAAAATGTAGTGGTGCTATTATATTTGCCTCCACTGTATTTATATTCATATTCCAGGTGTACCATTGTAGTTGAGAGAAACCCAATGCCAAACTCATACGTAGTTACGTTGTCGTTTTGTTTTTTCTACGTAAAACGCAGTTTGACCTTCAATGGAAATTTGATTCGCGACTTCAATGGTTCATAGTTGGCGAGCGGGGGTGTTAAGTGCCACACACACACACACACACACACACACTACATACATGCAACGCAAAACAACTTTCTAATTGATGACGGGGCGGCTAAGTCTACGTTTAACGTATTACGATTTACGTCGAAGCATTTAAGATGACGCAAATACGTCTGTCTGGGAATGCGTTGTAAGGCGGGGAGGGGTGTGTAACTTCCAGACGGCGCTAAAGTGCTCGCTCTTCGATTTCCAGCGAAAATCGTTTGTTGTTTAATTGGAATGCATTATTATTTGCAGGCGGTGTTGAAAAAGTTAATTTCTTGTGAAAATAAACAAATTTATTACAAATACGCCCCCAAATGAGAAATGAGAAATGAGCTGTGACAAATGCTAATATTAATATACTTATTTGAAATGTTTTATGGATTTGAAAAGTGCATTACAAAAAAAATCGGATTGTCTGCAATTTCTCTCCAGTTGCTGCTGCTTCTTCTTCTTTTGCCTTGCACACGACAGGCAGGCAAGCAACAGGCAAAAACAACAACAACGAAAGGCAACAACAACGACAAAAGTCCCATTGCTATGATTACAGCACACACGCCTTTGACGTCGCGTCGTCGTCGAAGCACGAATACAAACGAAGTCAGCGCTGTACTCCTGTACATGCGAGAGCTTTTTTGCATTTGTATTTGTGCTTAGCTGCATTGATCGTTGAGCCGGCGCATTACAGCGTATGCCTACACTCCTCACACCCCCTTGCCATAAGCACTTTTGGCGGCGCTCTTCCACTCACGCATACACATACAACATACAGGCATGCACAGGCAAACGGTCATGCGTTCGTTATGTTTGTGTGTATGTGAGTCTAAAAATAGCCACCAATATTGATGTTGATTTGTATATGCGTTGTTTGTTGCTGCTGTTGTTGTTGTTGTTGCTGTTGGTTTTGCTATCAACCATCAGCTATCAATGTTTGTTGTTGTTGCTTTTATTATATTTGTTATGCTTATTATTGTTTTTGTTGTTGCTTAAAAATAAACTCGGCTGCGCGTGGCATTTTTTTTAGAAGCTTTGCTCTCTGACGGTGACGGCTCTCTTGCTCTCTCCCGCTCGCACTCGCACTTATCTGCTTATTGAAAGAGTCAATGGAATGAAATTCCATAAAATGTTAATTCATGCTTTCGCACTCGCTCACTCTCGCTCTTGCTCCCGCCCTCTAGCTGCTAGTCTCTCTCTGCTGCGCTCTGCAAATGTTAACTATTTATTTTTGAGAAAAAAAAATTGGCAAATTTCACCACAACAAACATTGTTTTATGCGTGTCTCTATTTTTTTTATATTTCTCACGCGCACATGTTTAGCATCTTTGCGCCGCCTTTTTTTTAATTTTTTATTTGTGTGGCATTTAACGAGCCGCTGCTGCTGCTGCTGCTGCTGCTGCTTCCATAGATGAGGGGGCGTCGTTGCATGTCTGCATTGCTATTAGTTTTTTGGTTAACTCTGTCTACCGCCTGCACTCACTAATTGGATGCATTAAAATGTATGCATAAAAAATGCAAATATGTTTTCCAATTGGAAAAGTAGTTAAAGCTTTTACATGCATACATGCTGTATGGAAATACATATTTCAAGTAAAATTTCGCTTTGCCTTGTCACAGTGGTCCCAGTGTCGATTATCCTTAATCAAATAATATTTTTATCTGAAATTATTTTAAGCTAAACCCGACTAAAGCTTATCTTAACTTACCCATCAACGAAATAATGTTGAATATTATATATATTCAATCTAATCAAAACTTTTCACGTGAATCACATGCAAAAATTGCGGAATTTCTATTTTTCTTTGCTACACTGATTCATAGGTCGCTCTCGCACACATTCTATACGTATGTATGTGTAGAGGAAGCTGTTGCCAGGTTAAAATCTTGATCGCAATTCGAGCACAACACAACCTGCCCCACTGTGTCTCAACTCACCTAAAAATAACAACAGCAACAACAATAACAGAATTGGTTTAACAGGTGTTTCCATGTGCAAAAAGGGAATACCTCAGATTACGAAAGCTCTTCGGCTTTCGTTTGTTATTGCCTTCAAATTGACACCTTCTTCTTCTTCGTCGTGCTCACATGTCTTGCTGGTTGTTGTTGTTGTTGTTGCATTGTGACAGGCGTCAAACGGCACTTTATTGATTTATGAGCAAGTGGATGGCTGCGTGAAATGATTGATTGATGATTGGGCTTTTGGCCTTTCGGCTCTTTTTCGATATGCCTGCGCGTGAGTAAAAGAGAGCAGAGTCTCTCTCTCTCTCACACAGACACACACCCACACGAAGAAATCTTTTTGGGAGAGCAAAGTGAAATTAGACGAAAGCAAAGAAGGAAATTATTGATAGACGTCAGTTGGCTGCGATCGTTTTGCTTTATAGGTGCGGGATTTTTTCAAGGGTAGGACGACGACGTGGCGACGAGGACAGCGGCGAAAGACGGACGAGCACATGATTGAAATAAAACAAAGCATGGCGCACAAAAGAATCCCAACAAAAAGGAAAATACAAGAACAAAAAAACAAAAAAAATACAGGAATATACACACACAGACACACATGACACATGTATTTATTTATTTTAGTTCATAAATATCAAAGCAGACCCAAAATGTTGCTCTCTGTCTCTTTTTGCCCCTAACTAACTGTCGCTCTCTCGTCCTTTCTCTATCGCACGCGTAGCTAATGCCGCCACAGTGTGTCAATCATCAATGATAACGCCACAAAAATAAATAAGACAAATTAATGCCGCTAAATCATAATATTTGGTTCAATCAATAATTCACCATAAATAAATAAATAATAAATAAATATTTATATATAAATAATAATAATAATCTTGACGGACAAAAATGTCCATTTTGTGGAATTTCCTTTTGGTTCGAGTCGGGGGTAATTGGAACTGGCGCCAGAAGTTGACTTTTCTACTTGTGTTTGTTTGTTTTTCCCCTAATTTCCCCACATTGGCCATAACCTTGACTATTTTATATGGAAATTGAATGCGGCAAAATTGGTGTTTTCATTTCTGGCGGATAAAACAAGTTTATGGCCGCCAACAATTAGCCGGTTGAATGTGCCGCATGTGGCACAAAAAAGAAAATTAAAAGCACAGTTTAGTTTCGACCCAAATAATATTTGCCACTAATTGCATTCAGCTAAAAGCTAAGAAAAAGTCTACATCAAGTATTTTATAGACTGAATTTGATTTCATTCATTTATGTAGTATAACTACTAAATATTATATAATGTGAGTATGTGGCATGGTGAGTACGCCCAAACAACTTTTGCTTTTGTTATGCATGTCAAGCTTAATTTGTTATTTATTTAGACAACAATTTGTTTGGGGTAACACCCTCCCCCCCGCGCCTTTCCAGCTCCAACAAAAATCGAACCAACAAACGGAACTAACAACTTGTGGCATGGTCGTTAAGGGGCAAGTTGCAAAAAACGACAACGACAACTTCCAAATTAGCATTTGCCCATTTCCCATAATATGGGTTACCAAAATCTGTAATGCTTTTGCGATCTTAATGAAATGTTTACAGTTTAACCATCATAAATCTGGCTATATCATATATATATAGAGAATTACTGTGTGCCGACAGTAACCAGTCAAATAAACCGCCATACAAGTCGTTACAATGACCGGTTACATAGCCATGTTAACCCATTGGCCTGCTCACTAGGGTCGAATACAACCCGTCGACGCTTAAAGCGCCTCCACACCAGCGACCTCTGGACAGTTGGGCGTTAATAGTATCGTTATGCTGAAACAAATGTTATATATATATATATATATATGTTAAAACCAATTATTTGTTTATGTTATTCATTTAAATTCCCTGTCATTATGTTTACAATCTTCAAAACAATATTTTATAACCTTTCCATAGGTTGATCAATATTAAATAAAATTGCTTGAGGTATACGAGCACTTATCTTAACTAGTTGCCATAGTCTCTAAGATCTTAGATCAAAGGAAAACTTATCCATTTGAAATGTATATATCTTCGCACTTCCGATTTCCATAGACGATTTCCAAATTTAATTTAAATATGACATTTATAAAAGTTCAAAGTGCAACTTGAGCGAAACTCTGGCAAAGGAGGACAGGTGGAGTAGTGGGGGAAGGAGGTGGGGTAGGGTGAGGTGACTTGAGTTGTTTACGAGTGGTTGGAAGGGGTTGGGGCGCTGGTTGACTGCCACAAAACGAGCGACCTTGACAGCGAAAGAAAAACTTATTATCGGATGTGCAAACAATCGTGGAAAGGCAAACTTGATTATGGATTTGCATTTTTGGGGGCAGCAAAGCAGAGACAGAGAATGAAGAAGAAGAGGCAGAAGAAGAAGCAGAAGCAGCAACAAAAGAGGGGCAAGAAGAGGGGCAAGAAGAGGAGCAAGAAGCGAGCGCCATTTGCACTCGTCGTCGCAGGCGAGAAAACAAAAATGAAAATCAATAAATAAAAATGCAGCAGACGAAATAAAAAAAATTAAAAAAGGGAAAATGGAAAATGGAAAAATGTCAAATGAAAAAAAAACAACTGAGTGAAAACCAAAAAGGCCAAGTGAGCGTGAAAGTTGCACAATGCGAACATCGCTTTTAGCCACGTTAAAACCGAGATGCGAATGCGAAAGGCAAAAAGGCATTCAACGCTTTGCTTTCATTAGCGCCTTTCTCAGCTCGAGGAGGATGTATGGGGAATGAGAGGAGGGGGGGGGGGGTGATAAAAGGGGGGCTAGTTGGGAAATTGAGGCGTTGGACATTTATATTTATGTTTAGCCGGATTTGCTGGGGAAGCTGCCAGACATATAGTTGTCGGTTTGGGCGTTAAGTATCTGCCAGATACATTTCAAATATTTATGTGCAAATTTTGGTATATATTTTTAATGGGAAATATTTGTACAATGTAGATTTATGATACTTCAATGATGCAGAACTGTCATCAGGTTCCATATCATTCATTATATTTGGCAATTCCAATATCAGCCAATCCGCCTCCATTCAGCCTCCACAAATTATACAGCTACAATCTTAATCCTAATCACAATCGGCCAATCTTAACCTCAATTTACATAACTACAATCCTTATCCCAATCTCAATATCGCAATCTCAATCGCAACCTCAACATGAGTCAGCAATTTCCAAGTTGAATCAACATTTGGGTAAATTATATAACAACAATCTTAAGCTCCATCCCAATGCAACAATCCGTTCAGTATTGATCCTATTAATCAGATTTTCCCATCTCAATCCTAATCAAAATCAATCAAAGCTGCAAATACAGTTACTTTGAGCTGCCAGCTGGGCTTACAAGCTTGTGGAAATCGAAATCAGTTTGGACAACTTTTGACCTGTTAACAATCAGCATTAAGGGCAGCTCGAATCGATTCGAGTCTGCGTCTGAGAGCAGCCAAATGGCAAATGCCACAAGTGTGTGTGTGAGAGGGGTGTGGAGAGGGTGGCAACTTTACATGTGCGTGGCGCCACAGTGTTGCACAATTTGCGTGACAAAATGCACTCGACGGTTTATCAGTGCGCCATTTTGCCTTGGGTAGCCTAATTTACAATGCTTGGGTGGCGGCAGAGGCGGGTGTAAGGGCAGACGACAACACTCAGAAAAATTTTCTTGCTTTTAGATGTAATTTCTTACTATAAGAAAAAATTGTTGTAAAATTAAGCAAGGCTTGCCCCAAATCCCGGCAATCCCTTACTGAATAAGTCTTGGCGAATTTCTAGAATTCAGTGGGTTTTTTTGTTGAGTGTAGACTAGGTTCCTTTGTTCCTTAAAGGTTGCTTCAGGCAGCTGGCGTTTCGTTGTAGCATTTTAGCACCTAATTAGCCATAATGCGAGAGAGAGGCAGAAAAAGTGAGAGAGAGGGTGAGGGAGAGTGAGTGAGAAAGGGAGAGGGGGAGAGGGAGAGTGAGTGAGAGAGGGAGAGAACTGTTTGCTAATTCATTAAGCATATTTGTTTTGCTAGCCGCGAAGGGGGAAGAGTGCGGAGAAGTTGGCTAGAAATGGTTGTGTTTTGTGTGTCATCAGAAGAGGCCAGCTGGTGGAGAACATTGTTTATAGTGGGTGGGGGGGGAGCAGGAGGAGGGATTGGGGAGGCGTGGCTGGGCAGTTAAAGAGCCCATTGATTGCCTCTCCGACAGTATTGTAATTCATCGCTTCCTTAATTTCGCATTTCTCATTGACTGAGCCACAAAAATTCGGTTTGCCATTTAGGCATTTCCGTTCCGTTTCGCACCATAGAAGCAGAGGTCAATGTCCTCTCGTTACTATATATATATATATATATCTATATATATGTGTATGTTTGGCTTCTTTTCTTTGAAATGAACGTGTCGATTTTTAGGGTTCACTTTAATCAAGCCAACTAAAAATATATTTGGCAACTCTGAACAAAATATAATGTTCGGCTGAGGTGGCCACAGCAACCACTGTATATGGGTGCACTGCGCTGAAGAGGGCGGCATCGCGAACGGCAGACCACGGAGGACCAACATCACACAAAAGATGCCGAAACCCCATTGCGGCAGCAGCTCAAAAGACTTCGTGAATGAAAAGACCATGGAAGACCATCCAGTCCAAATGTATAGACTGCTCCTGCAGCTCAAGTGGCACCGCAGACAGAAGGGAGGCCCATGGAGTGCCAATTCTTCCAAAAGATGCCAAAAAAAACACCAGCCCATGGCGGGAAATCCAGATCGAAATGGAAAATTCATAAAGTAACAGGGCTGCTCCTACATCCAAGATGGAATCGCAGCAAGATCACCATCGAGGAACAGCCAGATTGAAATGATAATGAAAAGGAAGCACATTATTTGAAACTAATCAGCTAACTAATCAGACTTAGCCTTGTCAAGAGATCGCGCCTTCCGGTGTGCCACTCGACTCCAGTCATGCTCAGGCCGCCAAAGTTGAGCTGGGTACCGGTCATCAGGCCAGAAAGACTGCTGCCCTCCTCACAGACTTGCTGCCGTTGCCAGGGCAGCAAAATCCAGTTTGGAGTCCGCACTTGCATCTGCTTCTTACCGCGAACTGACCGGCAATGTGCATAAAAGTCAGCGCACAGCCGCTTCTCAGGGGGCAGCGCCCACGCAATCTTCCGCTTCTCTGGACTACGTTTCCAAAGTGACGCAGCAGCACTAGGTGGACGCGGTGCACGCTTTGAAGGTGTAAGTGGAGAGCTGCACCCACGTTTCACGGATGCGGCTTGAAATGAGTGCATCTGCAGATGATGCTGATTCTGGACTGGCAATACCAGCTGATCCAGACAAGACGTGGACTCCAAAGGTCGGCGCTTGCTCAAACTACTGCTGCTCAATAAGGAGACCATCATCAGCCGTAAGCTGCACAAGTTCATGTTGCACAGCCTTAAGATGCAGCTCATCGTCACTAGGGATAGCCTGTAGCTGACACTGCGTGGCAACAGGGTCCAAAGCAACTTGCTGCCCAAGTTGCGACAGTTGAGGCCAAATCAAAACTTCCTCCACATGGACACGTCGACATGCTGGCAACAAATTATCTTCAAGCCAACCAAAAATATATTTGGCAAAAATCGTTCATTTTTTGACTCTGAAATCGAACTTTAATTAATTGAACTTAGTTGGAATTTTTTTATAATCTTCTTATGCTGTTCCTAATCGAATCCTCTTCGTTCAAGTTAATCTCTTTAGTTGCATTGAAATCCATTAATTATTTTATTGGCCTTATCATTTGATTTGAATTGAAGTTGGCCAATTTTCCATTCCTTTCCTAATTTGATTACTTTGCGTTGCAATTCCAATGAAATCGGCTCATCCTCAATTATTTCAAACAGTTTAAGATTAGCCAATATCTGCAGCATTTGTTGAAGATATATATATATATATATGTATACGTATAAAATGAAGTGCCACTGTCCAAATTGAAGTTAGTCCCATTCGAACACTTTTGTGGAGGAGTTCGTTCAAGATGAAGGCACAAATCGGTACTTATAGAAGAAAAACTTCAAGAGGGAATTTATTTTTGACATTTGATCAATCTTGCAGTTCTGCTTAGCTGTTTGTCCCTGTTGGTTGTTGCCACCAACGGAGCAGCCATCAATTTTAGTCCGGAGTCTGACATCTGCCTAAATAAACCCGATGGTTTTCGTGCTCCACAACCCGGCAGCTCTTCGGAGTTTTATGAGTGTCTCGCAGGAGTCGCTGTACCCAAAATGTGCACCCATTATTTTGATTCAAAGACTCAGAAATGTGTCAGCTCTGAGCCCAGAGTAGCATATACAACTACAACTGTAGGTACACCTACAACCACTGTATGTGGAACCCAACCAGACACTCCAACAGGAACCACTTCAACAGAAAGCTTTTCAACCACTTCAGCGGTACCCCAATAACGACACCCACAGGAACCACTCCAATGACTCCAACAGGAATTACTTCAAGGTCGACACTCTTTCGATGATTTGACATATCTTCTATATATATATATCTATATATCTACAGATTCACATTCATATTTTGCGCTCTTCAAGCGAACAGTTCTAGAGTATTTGAAATCTGATATAATTAAAGATTTGATTAATTAATGTGATGAGTTTCAATGAGTGAGGAAATTATTATGATGATTATTTTGATGTCAAATCTGGCAAAAAGTTAACAAAAGAAGAAGAAGCAGAAGAAGAAGAAGCAGTCAGAGCGTCACACATTTTTGGGCACATCAAATAATTAATGGCTTATTTGCTCGCCTACAAGTTGGGTATTTGTTTACGGAGGCGTTTATTGGCCGACTGGCTGACCACCCAACGCCCCCACCCATACCCACCCCCACTGGCAAAAAGAGAAAGAAACTTTTGTGGCAACAACACAATTTTTTGGCAAATATTTATCATAATTTTTGAGACTTGCCGAGACTTCCGCAAGTTGCCGGAAATTATTGTCAAATGGAAATTGCTTTTTCTTTGTGTCAATTTGTATTTATTGTGTTTTCATTTGCAGAAGAAATTGCAGCTTAAAGCGGAATAGAGAATGTAGAAGATGGGCATAAAGAAAGATGAAACGAAAGATTTTCGCAAATGAAATATTTCACTTGTAATCCATGCTGTGGTTGTTGTCTTCGCTACAGATCATTATGCCGTTTGCCTATGTGTGCTTGTGTGCGTGTTTGTATGCATGTGGCTCGATATATATACAAAATTGAAGCCGGTTTTTTCTTTGTTTGCCGTTTTAAGCTATTTTGCCGGTTTTTTATTTTATTATGGTTTGGCCCGTTATTATTTATTGTTGTTGTTGTTGTTGTTGTTGTTGTTTGCCTTTGCCTCTGACTCTTTGATTTTGTTTTTATTTGGTTGCCACTTATTATTAGTCATCATCAACCACAGCCGCAGCAAACCTAACCTCACTCAATACCCCCCCCACCCCAATCCAAACCAGCAACCAAAGCCAGCGGCAATGTACAAAAAAAAAAGTTCACATCCACAAGCTGCGTCTCGCTCGCTCGCCTTTGTTTGCCCGCTCTGTTTGTGTGTGTGTGTGTGTGTGTGTGTGGATTGTGACGAGTCAGCTAAGCGCGCTCAGCTGATGACAGCGCCGCTGCTGACGTCGACGCGCAGCTGTGCGCAACGAGTGCTTAAACAGCTGCTTTTGTTGCTTCAGTTTTTTTTTTGGCTGTTTGTTTGTTGCCGGCGGTGCTCGATGACAACGCCCACATGCCATCCACACACAAACACACACAGACAGCAACTCGCAAAAATAGGGAAATTGGAGCCACTGAATGCCCGCTTCTCGCATAGCAGCCAGCTTTTGAGAGTGCTCAGTGCTCTGCTTTGCACTTTTTAATTGAGTTTTTATTTCGGTTTTCTAATTTAATAATTGCTAATTGAAATGCAAACTTTGCGACGGCGCCGCAACGCTCCATTAATTTCACATTCATTTTCTTCACGCGCCCCGAAATCTACAATTAATTTATTTACTTTGCCTAATAACGGTTGGCGGTTGTTGTTGTTGCTGTGCCAAAATTGTTGTGACCACATTGCATTTGCCACGCCCACACACACACACACACACACAGAGATAAAGCATAATGTTTTCAAATTGGAATAAATAACAATTTTGTTTTACGTCAAGCGCCGCAGAAAATTAAAAAAGACGCAAGCGACTGACAACAACAACAACAACTACTACAACAACAACAACAACAACAACAACAACAACAAATGCAATCACAACAACAACGAAAATGTTAATTGAGGAAATTTTGTATGCAGCGATCTTTATTCTATTTGCTTTCATTTGCACTGGTATACGCTGCAAACGCGAGTAGAGCATATTGACTATGTGAGCAGGGATGTTACCCAGGGATAAGCAATTGTCTGAGATTGAGTTTGGACTATTATTAATTGTTGTCGACAATTAGTATCGATGGTGTTATCGATAGTTTAAACATAAATGTTATACTATATATCGGTTATTGATAGTTCGGCTATGAATTACTTGGGGGTTCAACAGTTATCAAGTTTGAATCTTGCATAACTATTTTAGATGATTGTTATCGATAACATTTTACACATTTATCGATATAATATCGATGAAGCCAATTAATTTGGATAAATAGTCGTATGAAATCGAGTTTGAACTGTTGATAAATGTTTCCAATTCCAGTTTCAATCGCAGTCCATAATTCAGGCAGGGCATCCGACAGTCGTCTAGCTATTCTCTCTCTCTCTCTCTCTCTCTCTCTTTCTCTCTTCGCTTTCGATGGGTTTTACAGCAATTTTTCATTGCCAAAGCATCGCAGCAGCTGCTGTTATGCTTGGCCAGCGCCAGAGGGCGCTGCAGCGGCCATCGCCCGACTGCATTTCAAATCATAATAAATCAAATCCTTAACTATATAAAAACGTACAGATTAAAATGAAATATGGCCAAAATCCAAGATGATATATAGAAATATAGAAACATATTTATCATTCGCAATCGGCCATTCTAGCCGATTCTAGCCGCAAGATCGTAAAACGGTCTTCCCGAATTAATATGCAAACATGAAAAGCGCGCAATAAATAATTTATGCATATATCGTATATAGTATATAGTATATCGTATATAGTACACAGTAGTTGCTCATTTAACACATTTGATCGTTTTCCCATGTGCCGACTTTTTCTTAGTTTTCGTAGAAACCGATTTTCATTTTGTTCCAATTGTTTTTGTTTTATTTGCTGATGAGCCAACAAAAGTTGCGACTAACTGAAGCATTTGTCATTCGCACATTTATCAGTTGCCGGAATTTGGAGTGACTTACTTTGAGCATGCAGCTTTCGCTGCTGTTCTTCATATTCCTTATCTGAACCCTCAATGATAACTGCAGAGCCCATCGATTATGCGTGTCTTAGCTGAAATGTAGTATATGTAGTATATGCAAACATACACTATATATATAGTATATATATATATATCTATAATGTTCATACCAGAGTCAAGTAAGTTGTACTTGAATTTTTGAAGGTCTCTTTGCAATGCACACTTGATGATAATATAATACCACTTGTGCTGCACTTGATCGGTGGTGTCCGACTAGAGAGATACTCTGTAAAGCGACGCAGACTATCTGATCATTTATAGAGCTTTCCAAAAGGCGTCTTGTTTAAAGCAAATTCAATATTCATATTCAAAATTGGTCTAAATACGCATTTGGTTTGAAACCCAGCTTTAAGGAAGTCATGCAAATACTTTAAGCTATGGTTTGTTACTCCGCTATACACTGATTTCATCGATTCCTTAACAAATCGAACTTTATTCTTCTGGCTGTTACATAGGTACGCTATAAAGCATGTACACTGCATGCAGCCCGCCTTTTGTTAGGGTATGCACAGCAAATACTGCAGAAGAAGAAGAATTGAATAACTTTTGTCCGTTGACAGTTTCTAACACTTGGCGCCAGGGCGCTTAAATTGCCGTGACGATAACACGGGGCGTGGGTGCTCACACACACAACAATACATATACACATACATACATTCCACACATTCATTCCAACAAGCGCATGTCGAAGTTGATATCGGGCATCTCGCTCGCACCGCTGCGCGTCATGCGATTTTTGCATTTTTCATCCGTTTGTTTTTAGCTTGTTTTTCGTTTGTTGTTGCCGAATTTGTCGCCATTGATTGACAGCAACAACTATAATAATAATATAACAACAAATTGAGACAAGGCGACGGTCATCATGCCAAGCAAAAGAAAACAAGACAAAACAAAGACTGCTAAAGCGCCCAAAAAGCAAACGAACTGGCGACAAAAATCAAACAATTCGTTTTGCAAATCGTTTTAAAATAGTGCGCAATTTTCACATTTTTTGTTTCTTTTTTCTCTATATTTATATTATAGACGTAGACACAAAACAAAGTAAAAAAACAATAAGACGCTTTGACAACTCTCACGCTCGCTCGCGCTCAAAGATCAACAGTTAGAAGCTCTCTTGACCTACGTTGCTCTCTCTCTCGCTCGCGCTCTTATCATCGACTCTCAATTACAGCCGTTTTACACACGTGAATGAATCCAGCTACCTCTCCCGCTCGCACTCGCTCCCGCTCTCTATTTGCTAATTGCAGTTGTTTTTTTTTGTTTTTGTTTTTCTCAAGAGTTTTGTTTTGTTTCTGCTTCTATTGTCGACTCTTCTTCTTCGATTGCTGTTGGTGTTTTGTTGTTTTTGCAATTGATCGCATTGCACATTATCGCCATGTTTGTATTTGTTGCCATTTTTCGTTGCGCTAAAAAGGGTATTGAAAAAACGAAAACAACAACAACAACAAAACAAGGCAAAGCAAAGCGCACAAACTGAAAACGGTAAACAGATTTTTTATTGCGTTGCGAGCTTCTTTTGTTGTTGTTGTTTGCGTTTTGCTGTTCTACTGAAATGAAGAAATTTGTCCAAGTATTTCGGGCTTAATGCTGGTGGATTCAAATGGATTCCGCGAAAAACAAGCAATTTTTGTAGATTAAAATCAATTCGAATATTTCAAATGAATTCCGTTTTTAATGCTGCTCCAAATTGTTGCAGTCATATTTTTCATTAAAAATTTAAATACATTTTTCAAATTAAATAACGATTTAATCAAATTGCATCTGTAACTGTAACTGTAATAATTACAGATTAGCAGTCTTATCTTAGGTGCATGTCTTGGCTGAAAACACATTCCACATTAGCAAAGACACACTTCGTTTAGTTTGAGTAGCTGCTGTAAGCGAGGTGTCTTAGCTAAGTCGCACACTTTGGGAGCCACTGTTAGCTGCTAAGTGCGCACTCGTTTTAACTAGCTCATGTGTCTCAGCTAAATTTCCCTCAACAGTTTTGAGCGCATTGGGCAACTTGTCATTTGTACATATTAGCACAGACCGCAACCACAGAAGCAAGCAGTGTAAATTTTGTGCATTTTTTGACTTAAAAATAGATTTAAAAATTTGGACTTAATTTTTTCTTCCTCATAACTAATCAATCTTTGTATCTTTTCTAATTGCAGGTAAGCCTGAGTTTTATTTACTTAACAAGCCGAGTGAGTATGCATGGAACCTGCTCTATCTCCTCCACACACCGCAAAAACCAAAATTCCCTTTCCATAATTTCACATTTGACAAAAACAAAACCAAAAAAAAAAATGCATGCACAAAAATTTGTTGTTGAATTTACTTTTTACAAGCATTTTACATTAATTTCAAGTTTACTGTTGTCGTTCTTCGTGCTGTCTCTTTCTTGCTCTCTCTCTCTCTCTCTCTCTCTCTCTCTCTCTCTCTCTTTTGTACAAATATAAATGGAAAACTGAATTTAAATTTGATACCTTATATACTCTGTTTACTTTCAACCAGGGTATCTCAAACTTCTTCTTCCCTTTTTTCTAACGGTTCCTTCTGGTTTTGGCTTCAAATTTGCATTTTACTTGCCTTAATGCCAATCTCTGATTGCATTTTCTTTGTTGCACTTTTCCTCTTTCTTTTTTCTTTTACATTTTCCCAACTTTTTCGACAACAACAAACAACAATAACAATAAACAACAACAACAACAACAACTTTAGCTCCATTCACCTAATTTCTTCGTCTTGTTTTGGCCAAAAACTTTTGTTTCCTTGTTTTGTTGTTGTTGTTTGTTGTTGTTGTTTGTTGTTGTTGTTGTTGTTTATTGCAGGCGACACACTGAAAAAACAACCATAATAAAAACAAAGTGCGCTGCATAATTTGTGCATTGTTTTTGGCAGGGGGCAAAGAGTGCCAAAGGGGGGGCGGAGAAGGGGCAACATGTGCGAAACTCGCATGCGATTTGCGTGGCAACAACAACAACAACAATCACGTTGCAAGCCATTTGAATGCAAATTTTGTTGCACGACGCTTGTTAAATTGTTTTCTTGTTGCGATTATGTAAGCAAAAAGCCAAAAAAAAAAAGCCAAAAAAAAAAAGCCAAAAAAAAAGCCAAAAAAAACCAAAAAAAAAAGCCAAAAAAGAAAATGAAAATGAAGCAAAAATGATTTAAATCCAAAAGATTAGCACACAAAATAAAGTTCATAAAACTTAAAAAAAGATTTTTGCAATTAAACTAACTTTGGGGAAACAGTTGCAAGTTTTAAGCAGCGAGTTTGCCACTTGCAACGCGTTGCAACCAAACAAAAACTGGGCCAAAAAGTTCTCGAAACCAACCAAAAGACAAAAAAGAGTTTCAAAAAGATTTGCGACTTTTTGTGGCAAGCAACACTTCTCAAATACTCTCTCTTTCGAGATCTGCAAATAACTCCAAAAATTCATCGATTTAAAGTCTAAGTTTAAGTCGAAAACATCTTAAATTAAGCACAAATGAAGTATTTTACTAGCTGATTGCTTTTTGCTCTTGACAAACTGAGGATTTATTTTGGCATGCTCTCAAATCTGGCACATAATATCTAATATCTGTCGATCTACAAAAATCGATAATTTATCGATAATTAATGGTTTTGGTTTACATCAACTGTTTTTATTAACTGTTCTGCTGACTGTTGTCATCTGTTTTTTATCCGATATATAATCCTATATATCAATTGGAAGACTACATCTTTAAGCGTGTTATTTTTACTGTTATCGGAAATCGATTTGTATCGATATTCGCGAAAAGTCATATGAACTGCTTATGAGGGATACGAGAACTTATTCTCAATTAGTATATTCTTATACAGTAAAGTTGGTCTCTCGCGGGGGAGGGGGAGGGTGAGGGGTAGGGGGAGGCAAATGTATCTTTTCGATTCTCATAGCTAATATGCCCAGAAAAAGAAGCGCAATAATCAAGTGAAAAGCGCGCCAAAACTGAAAGTTTGTTGTTGTTCATGAGTGTGTGTGTTGGTGTGTGTGTGTGTGTGTGTGTGTGTGTGTGTGTGTGTGTGTGTGTGTGTGTGTGTGTGTGTGTGTGTGTGTGTGTGTGTGTGTGTGTGTGTGTGTGTGTGTGTGTGTGTGTGTGTGTTGGTGTGTGTGTGTGTTGGTGTGTGTGTGTGTGTGTGTGTGTGTTGGTGTGTGTGTGTGTGTGTGTGTGTTTGTCCCGGATGTTGTGCGGCGTTGACTGAGTGCTGCTAACTGCATTGAATGCAATTGCAACTGCAACCGCAACCGCAACTGTTGTTGTTGTTGTTGTTGCAGCTGCTGCAGCAAATGGGGTAAAAGTGTTTTTTTGTTGTTGTTGTTGTTGTTTCTTTATTTATTTATTTTATATTTTGGCTGCTGTTTGTTGCAACTACTTTGTTGCATGTTGTCATCGTTGTTGTTGTTGTTGTTGTTGTTGCTTGCCACCAGATCTTTCTTCGCGGTTGCCTGCATTTTATTTATGTTAATCGTTAGCCGCAATTTGCGTTTGGCTTGCAACCGAAACTTGCCCCCAAACAGAGATGAGGATGATGCGCATGCAGCTATATATCTTTATTAGTCAAGTCAGATGCAGACGGATCGGCGCACTATATAATAAAGCTGTCATGCGAATAAACGATTTAAAGTCGAGTTTTTTGGATGAAAAACAAAATTTTAAACAAAATTCAAGCAAAATTTAAAATTAATTAAATAAATATTAATAAATAATCAAAATGTACAAGAATATATATAATATATATATATATATAATATATTATTATTATTATAGTTGGGGATAGTTAGCACTGCGACCTATAAGCTCTATTGTGCCCCCTTACTGAGCCTACAGCTCTTCCATCAATCCCAACTCCTGCACGAATGCTAGAATCTTTGTTGGGTTGAGGGTTTCTATGTCCTTGGGCCTCATGATATGCTGCTAGGATGTGCGTCGAGGATTCCTCCTCGTGTCCGCAGAACCTGCATATGTTGCTGCTGTAAATACCTAATTTGGTTAGGTGACTTCTCAGTCTACAGTGTCCTGTCAATAGACCTGTGAGTATTCTGAGTCTATTCTTCCCCATGGATATCATTTGCTTGAATCGCTTTTGATTGTAGCCACCCAGGAGACTTCTGGCTTGTCGGAGTCCTGGTGTCTCTGCCCAGCTCCGTTCCCGCAGCTGTCTTTCTTCATCCCTGATATATAGCCGTATACGGTTCAGGGCCTATCATGGGTCTCTCCGCCCCCATTCTTGCTTGCTTATCGGCTTCTTCGTTCCCCGCTATGTCCCTGTGACCCGGAACCCATCTTAGGGTGAGCCTATTATGTTTTCCGAGTTGGTCAAGCTTGGAGCTTACTTTGGCATTTATTGCTGCTTGACTATCGAAGAGGATGGATATATCCGCATTCCGATAGTGTCGTTTCAGGTTAAACTGCGCACATCTCAGGGACTCATGGTATGATACCCGAGGACCCACCACTCCAAGGCCTGTTCCCTGTGTGGTGAGTGATCCATCGGTGTACAATTTTATGGTGTGCGGTTTCATAGGGTGGACTTCGTTCAGCGTCCTTGACCTCCCTGGGTTGCATGATCAGGGGAAGTTCATCTGCTAGGAGTTGGGCATCTTTGTGGCTTAGGATGTGATTACCCCCAACTCCTTTATATATATATATATACCAATATTAATTTTAGCTAGGGTATTTCAAGCGACATCAACTCTGTTTGTTGCTTCTTGTTTTGGTTGCCCCCAACTGGAGCTGAGGCTGGTGAGGCTGCAGATGTCATTTTACATATATATTTCTGGCCGTATTTCTTAGCCATATATCTTGGCCATATTTCTTTCCATTTGGCATTTTGTCTTCAACTTCAAAAGGCGTCGGTTTTTTTTGGGTTTTTTTTTGTTTTTTTACTTTTATTTTTTTGTGTGACGGAAGCGAATTTTGCCACAGAATTAATTGGCTGCACTTTATCTGCTTCTGCTGCCTCATCTTGTTGCATGCAACAAAGCAATTTGACAGTTTTCTTTTCATTTTCATTATGTTTATAATTATTGTAATCATGATGATTATCTATGCCACATTCACATCATCAGCTTCTCTTTTCTTCTCTCTTTTCTCTTCTCGCTTGTTGCTTATGATGAGAACTGGAGCGCATCGACAGCATGATGCTGCCACAAATGTTGCATCATCTATTTGAGATGACGCTTGTCGCTTTTTATTCCAATTTTTCGGCATCTATTCAAGCAGCTTGAAGAAGAAGAAGCAGAAATTATCGATAGGTTCAATTTGATCAGTTTTTTTTTTGGGTTGTAGCAAATTAATCGATTGTTTTTTTAGTGATTGGGATTTTTCTGCTTAAAATTTGGAATGAATCGCATGTTACAATAAAAATTAAAATTGAAAAATCGATAATTTATCGATAAGTTGTGGATGATTATTAGATACAGCATTATTCACTATCCTCATCCATAATTCCGCTTTAAAGGTAACCCGAAGCAAACATCGAGTTTACTTCTCGGAAACCTATCGATAACAGGGCAAAGGTGATTATAATGAATATATAATCTATAATGAGTATAATTTATGATTAATCGATAATTTTACTTTGTTGTTATTAAAAGATGCTTCAACATGTCGATTAATCGATAATTTCTTAACTTGCCGGAGCAACTGAACGGTAATTTTAATCGATACATAAATATATCGAGTAATAGGTAGTTTAACTTTGCTATAATCAATTATCGATTCTTGTACATTTAGATTAATCGATTATTCCTTACGTTGTCTAAGCAACTAAATGGTAATTCCACATTTTGATAATCGATTATAATCGATTGTATAAATATAAATTTCAACTAATCGATTATTCTAAGCAACATTTTGATTAAATATACAAATAGTAATCGATGCTTAAAAGCATTTCGATAAATCAAACATTCTCCGCTAACATTGGTAATTGATGCTTACATAATCGGTCTATCGATTAGTGTGTTAATCGATAACTTTATTAATTAGTTTTGCTCGTTTCTTAGATGGTTTTCTTTGGTCGTTTCATGTGTTTCATTCACACTACTCATTTGCCTGCCTTGTTGAAGCTACACTGTTCAGATCATCTGCCACGCCCACACCCACAATGCGGTCATCTCTCCCGTCCCCTCTCTTCCCCTCCCCGCCACTCACTCAAACCACTAAAATAATTGGCAAATTCATAATTTTTTTTGATTTCCTACATGGATTTCACTCTCCTTTTCTCCCCCTCCCCCTCTCTCCCTTTCTCGCTCTCTCTCTCTCTCTTTGACAATTTGACTGCCTATGATTATCTGCTGCTTACTCTCTCCCTCTCTCTTTCTCTTTCTTTTGCTTTATTTTGCGCGCTTTACACACACTATAAAATTATCGATACACCATTTGAATTGATCGATACACACACACAACAAACACAGCTTTAGCCACGCCCTGAGTAATAACGGTAGTCGCAAGCGTGCTCTTAGCAACCCCCACATACCCTTCTCCTGCACCACCAACACCACCAACTGCCCCACCTCGTCGTCAGCGTCGGCGTCGTCGTCGGGGCTGCGTCTGCAGCCGCATCTTTACTACTACTACGATCAATCGCATTCCGGCCGGAGTAGTTTCTGCGTCGATGCAACCCTTTGGCCCGCCGCTCTCAGCGAGGGGCAACTCTACACGACGACGTCGTCGACGACGGGTGCCGACGAGGATCCCGAGGAGGCCTCCGATCAGTTCTCGCCAACGCTCTACACTCGCCTCGGCTCGAGTCGTGCCATCAATATACCCAGCAGCAGCAGCAGCAACATTAGCAGCAGTGCCGGCAACAGTCCACAGCATTATCCGCTGCATCCGCATCTGCATCCGCATCATCATCTGCTGCACCATCGGCAGCAGCATGCGCAACGTTCCCACAGCACCGGCTCCGCTGCAACTGCAACTGCAACAGCAGCAGTGGCAGTGGCAGCAGCAGCGGCTGCTTTTAGTGCGAGTCCCACGGGATTTGTGCATGGCTATTCACCGTTTTATGCCAGCACGCCGGATGCTTTGGCGGAGATGGGTGGTGCAGGGGGTGGAGGTGCTGGTGGCATTCATCGGTTGCAATTGCCAAGAGAGTTTGCAACAGCAGCAGCAGCAGCAGCAGAATCAACAACAGCAGCAGCAGCAACTGCCGCAAGACGTTCACGTTCGCCGCTGGATGGCGCCACTGTGTTGGCTGTCAACAGGTCGGTGTGTTGGTTAACGACTCAAATTGTTGCCACAGTGTTGCTCAGTGTTCGATTTGTCAATTTTTAACACAGAAAAAGTTGAGTATCGATTAGTTTATTGTTTAACAAGTAATCGATATGCAAATAGTCCTCGCTTAGCGAGTTATCGAAGTTATCGATTTAACTTGGCTATCGCTAAAGTATTAAATAACGATTAACTCATTCTAAAAGCCTATTTACAGACCAACAAATTTATCGATAATAAAAATGAAGCTTTTAGCTTATTCCAAATGGTATCGATATGCAAACAATCGATAGCTAGTTTCAACCGACTCTGGTCACACTGATAACCAATAATCGATTGTGAACTTCAGTGAGTGTTGAATATGACCAAAACTTACTTTCAACATGGTAACAAAATCTCTGATTCTAATCGAACATTGAGCTTACTTGGCCTACAACTAATGTGTTTTACTGTTATCGATTGCCTCGCTTGTCGATAACTCTTTGTTGCACGTCTGCAAGTTGCTTTGCAAGAAAAACTCATGTTTTCATCTCGCATTTCATTTCGGTGTGTTGCTGGTTTTCCACACATTTCACATTTTCTCATATTTATTAGTGATTCTTCCTGTGGCATGAATATCGATAAATGTTTGCTAATCTATCATCTGAGAATCATCAATTAATTGTAGTTTGTCAAGAGTTGAGTTAATCATGCAGCTAATAAGTATTCATTATTTTTATGTATTACTAATTACTGGTCGCAGTTTAAAAATGATAAAGTTATCGATAAAATTCGATAAACTTGATTATCGTTTGATGTACGAGAACTTTGATTGCTTGCTTGAAGTTTGAAACTTTTGATGTCTCTGAGATCGGTTTGTTCATTTAGATGCATTTGTTTATGCTGATCAGGAATATATATACCACTTTTACTAATTAAAAAACGATTGATTCTTATCGATTTAACGGAATCGAAGAATTTTATCGATAAAGTGGTATAAATCATATATTTACATATGGATAGCGTGCATCTATATTTCGACTGACTATATCACCTGTCTATCTATATATTTATCCATCTATTTATAGATCTGTCTATATATTCATCTATCTATATATTTTTGTATTCACTCAATACGATCTCAAGCTGTATCTACTATCAATCTGTCGTTGTATCTATCTATCTATTTACCCATTTATCTACTGACTATATCTACTATATATATAACCCCATCATGGTCAGACTGACTATATCTACTATCTACCTATCTATCAGACTATCTACCAACTGCCTATCTTATATTACAATCTCCAAACTCTTCAGGTGGACGGATGGTAACTTTTGACTATATCCTCTAACGATACATCTATCGATTGACTGACTATATCTACTATCTACGTATCTGTCTACTAACTATATATATTAGCTATCCATCAATCTACTGAAATCCCAATTTCAATGGTCATCTGGCTATATCTATCTACTATAGTCTCAATCCCTTCAGACTAACAATATCTATCTACTGAATATATCGAATATCATCGATCTATCTATATGTACTATATATTTATATATCTACTGCAATCTGTCTAAACTTACTATCTATCTACTTATCCATCTCCAACTAACTTAATCTCTTGGTAGTCAGACTGACTATATCTGTCTATATCTATAACCACAAACTCAATGTCCTCATGATTAGACTGACTATATCCACTATGGATCTATCAATCGGACTGACTATATCTTCCAGCGACAACAATCTCAATCTCCTCTTGCATTACTCTGCAGATGATGCAAGTTATCCTTTTCAAGATGCGCTGTCAGCAGAAGAAGAAGCAGCTGTAGCAAATGCGAGAAGATTTCCGGCCGTCCGCCGTCTTTGCCACAGATGATGATGCATCATTTGTCATGGAAACGGTTTCTTGTGGCGAATCCTTTCGCAATTTTTCGTTTTTAATTATAAAAAAGCGAAACGAAAATCGCTTTTTGAACTTTGGAGGCATTTGAAGACTCATGTCAAGTTGTCCATTAAGATTTTGAGCTAAGGTTCGTTGCAAGGAGGCGCCTCTTGTTTTTTCAATTTGCAACAGCTAAAGAGTTGTGCGTGCGTGTGTGTTGTGTGTGTGTGTGTGTGTGTGTGTAGTGCGTTCTGACTTGATTGCCAACAATTGAAATGATGTCATATCTAAACTTGAAGGTTTCTTTTGGCTTTTTCGCGTTTCGCGTTTCGCATTTCTTTTTGCGCTGTTTTTTATTACTTTTTTTCTTTTTTTGTACAACTCCTCAACGCTGTTGATGATGATGATGATGATTCGCAATAAAAAAGCAATTTATATATATATATATATATATATATATATATACCGAGAGAGAGAGAGAGAGTATTACGCAGTTTGACCATTTGGCTAAGAACTGCGCATTTTGCTGCGTGAATGCTTCCCTCGGGGCACTAGTTAAGGGAATACCCCTGCTCTTCCCCCCCTCAACAACATTTTTGCATGTAAGCTTACCCTCTCTCTCTCTCTCTCTCTCTGTCTCTCTCTCTCTCTCCCTTTTGCTTCTGTCTGCGGCTAATTTTTATTAGCCATTTAGTTTTTGTTGGTTTTGTCGTTCGGGGAAGCGAATAGGGAAAATTGTTAATGAAAAAATACAATTTTAATTTAACTGTTACAAATTGGATTAATTTATTTTTTATTTATTCAAATTCCACTCATTTTCCACTAAATTTAAGCCTTGAACAAATATGAAACAGTCGAGAAGGAAAGGCTGTCTTGGCCAGGAAGCAGAGTAGATGCCAAAGTTCAAAATGCGGAATGTGTGTTAGATGGTTAATCAATCAATCAGTCAGTCAATCAATCAATCAATCAGTCAGTCAATCAATCAGTCAGTCAGTCAATCAATCAATCAATCAGTGAGTCAATCAATCAGTCAGTCAATCAATCAATCAGTCAGTCAATCAATCAGTCATCATTGCAATCTGGCAATTCATTAAGCAGTCAGTTTTTCAATCATCATGTGCATCAATCAGTCAATCAGCAAGGCAATAATAATCAGCTAGTCTATGGAAATTCCATATTTTGTTGAAGATCTTTCACTATCATTAACTAAAAAAAACTCATCTATTTATATATATGATATAGTAGTCTGATCTTAATAGGTTTTGGTTCCGATCTGTCGAACATAATAAAACTAACATTGGGTGAACAAAAGGGTTGTTGGTATCGATATGCAAACAATCGATAGCTAGTTTCAACCGACTCTGGTCACACTGATAACCAATAATCGATTGTGAACTTCAGTGAGTGTTGAATATGACCAAAACTTTCTTTCAATACTGTTCAAACACGAACTTATCTTTCGACCGATATATTTTCAAGATATATAAATGATATAGGGATCTAACTGCAGCATAGATGCGAATATGGGACAAGTTTTATAAAGATAGCTGATGGTATAGTAGACATCCAGACAGACAGACAATATCTAATCTATATCCTGATAATAACCCTCAATATCTGGAATATAGAGACTGAGTTCGCATGGTAAATGCATAAATAGGATAGATGAAAGACATTAATATATCTATGCAGACTCAGCTATTGATGCTGATCAGATATATATATATACATATATTTTGTATACTATATACTATATACTTCTATACTGTGTACCACATAATTTCTGGGGGGTTCGAGAAGTTTGCTTCGGTGCAAAATTTGAATTAAGGCTTCTGATTCCAAGGGTAAATGAGACTTGTGAGGATTATTTTATATAACATAATGCATATATATATATATATATATATATATATATATATATATAACGAAGTGCAAGTACAGTCCCCACTCAATTAGAAAACACTTTTCTGATTCTCATGCGTCGTTGACTGCAGCGAAGGCCACACAATGAAAAAACTCACTCCAATAATTTATCTGCATACGAATACGCATATATATATAAATGTATATATATATATGTGTGTAGATATGGATATATGTGTGTGTGTGTGTGTGTGTGTGAAAGTCTTCTTCTTGGTATGCCCAAAAATGCAGTCGATGGCCAAGTTCAAGGTTAAACAAAATGCTCGCTGCATTCTGGAAAAAAGAACAAAAGAATGAGGAGAGGGGAAAAAGGGGCACAAAGATTGCAATTTAATTATGCAGTGCAACAAAAATCGGGACGCGCTGGACACATTGTGTGGCAAGCAGCCACAAATTGGGCGAAGGGGGAGCTATGCGCAAATTGTGTTTAATCGCATGGCAAACAAACACAAGACACACACTGCACAACAAGCAACCACACACACGCACACAACATGTTTGTTGCCTCCCCCCCCCCACACACACACACCCCTCTGTGAAGTGTAGCCTCCTCCTTCGCTGATAAGTGAGCTGCGTTTCATTGTCGACATTTGGCTGCTTGCCTCGATGATGTCAGCATTTATTTTTGGGATCCACAAAGCACAAAACACAACAAAACACACACACACACACACACGAAAGCCGCAAGCCTTAAAAAACATGCCAAAAATAATATTAAAAGTGAAAAAAAAATAAAGCGAAACACACTCGAGTATAACAAACAACAATTACGAGCAGCTGCTACGCAAAAAACCAAAAAAAAAAAAGAAACATAAAAAAAGAAACATAAAAAAACATAAGAAAAAATAACAATAACATGCTCTGCGCGTAATGAGAGGCAGTCTCCCTCCCTCTCTCTCTCTCTTCCACACTCTCCCTCTCTCTCTCTCTCTCTATCTTCCCCAGTCTCCCTCCCTCTCCCTCTCTTCCCCACTCTCCCTCCCTCTCTCTCTGTCTCTGCCTTAAATCGGCGTATGTATCTTGAACCTGTTTTAGCGTCCACTCACCAAAGTTACCCCCAAGAAAACAACAGAACAAAGCCAAGAATAAAAATTTTAAATTCCCAAAAAAGAAAAAAAGAAATAACGAAAAAAGTGAAGCAAAGCAAAGTAAAAGTCAAGCCTCAGCGCCGACTTGACGAAGTGAGGTTTACCCTCAAATCTCTGTTGAAGATGTATCCTTAGGCATATGCCATGATTGCCAAAAGTTGAATGAACAAAATGTTCAACGGCTTCAACGTGTGTCTTTTGCCAATTCCTCTTTGCGTCGCATTCGTAAACGTTGCAACTAGCAGGCTGTCATGAGCTTAAAAGCTCTCTTAGTCTACTTTTGAATCTACTGCTGAGTCAAAACTAAGAATAAAAGACACAACAAAATATAATATTAAGCTTTTCAGCCCATTCTCTTGCCACCACATTCGTAAACGTTGCAACTCGCAATGCGCTGATAACTTTAAAGATAGAAAGTAAAGCAAGATCAAGTTTAAGTACCAAAAGACTAAAGGGAATACTATATATAACGCCTCATTCTATTCTACTAATTCCTCTTTGTGTCGCATTCGTAAACGTTGCAACTAGCAGGCTGTCAAGAGCTTAAAAGCTCTCTTAGTCTACTTTTGAATCTACTGCTGAGTCAAAACTAAGAATAAAAGACACAAAGAAGTATAATATTAAGCTTTTCAGCCCATTCTCTTGCCACCACATTCGTAAACGTTGCAACTCGCAATGCGCTGATAACTTTAAAGATAGAAAGTAAAACAAGATCAAGTTGAAGTACCAAAAGACTAAGGGGAGTATTATATTTAACTCCTCATTCTATTCTACTAATTCCTCTTTGCGTCGCATTCGTAAACGTTGCAACTAGCAAAGCTTTACTTTAATACCCAAAGCTGGTGCCTTGCCCGTTTATGATTTAAACTTACTTTGAAACAATGCAAAACAAAATATGTTATCATCTCGTCCTCTTTGACTTGCATTCGTTAACGTTTGTTGCTGTTTTCATAAACTGATTCTTGAACAATGCAAAAATGAAGGTTCAATTCAAAAGCGAAACTATTTTTCATGGCAAATGCTGTGAAAAAAAGCACTAAAACCCATTGCAAGGGTAAACAGCAGCACAAACGAAGCAGCATTTGTTTACCTTGGCCCAGCAATTTATCTGCGTCTCTTTTTTCCCCCCATCTCCGATCTCTCCGACCACTCGGATCTCTGCTGATGACTGCTGGCTGGGATGTGTGGAGTCTTCAGTCTGGTTTTTTGTTGGTTTTTTTTGTGTCTGCACTCATTTCAAATCTTGTGGTTATTTTTGACTCCGCTTTCCAACAATGGATTGTTTACCAACTGGGCTGAGGCTCTTAAGCTCTTGTAGGCCGGCAAAACAACCTGAAGAATTTGCTAAAGTTTTTTGTTTGTCTTGTTTTTTATTTGTCTTCTTCTTTTTTTTGCGCCTCTCACTCGATCGTTTTTTTCCCCTTTTTTTTTGTTGGTTTTCGCCCACTTGAAGCGAAGCACTTTTGTCTGCTTTTGGAGTTTTAGGCCTTGTCATCATCATTATCACATCATCATCATCATCATCATCATCATCATCATCATCATCATCATCTTCATCATCATCATCATTAAGTAGAGCTCGTGACGAATTATGGACTATCCGTATTCGTCACTCCATTCTAACATTTTTCTTTCTGTTTGCATTCATTTTTTCGCTTTGTAGTTTTCAAAGTTTCAAAAACTTACTAATTGGCATTATTTATTATATAATCCATTTACTTGTATATATCTATTATGTTTATTCTTTATTTTAGATTATTTACATTTACTTATATATATATATTTGATTCTTTCGTTACAGGTATGTACAAGTTTTGAATGATTGCCATAAAGTGCGAATCTTTTTTTGGTGAGTTGAAAGTCAACTATCTATATTGATTTTAGGGAGTTTTAAATGGAGTATACTTGCAACTGATTCGGTGACCTCTCAAGAAAGTTGCAGCTGTCTAAGATTGGTCAAATCTTGGCAGATATTTCAATTTGAGCGCATTTTATTCATGGTTAGTCGTCTATATCTAGATCTGTGATAGTGCATTCAGCCCTCCCCAAGAATATTGTGTATTAAAGTTGTGCAAAAGTATGTAGGAGGCAGGAGCAAGTATCTCAGAACCCATAAGTATATATATATATTCTTGATCTACATCAAAAGTCGAGTCGATATAGCCAAGTCCCTTTGTCCGCCGTTTTCGAAGGGTAACAGAACGAAAGACGAAAGAAATTTGGACTATCAGTACTCGCAGATCAGGCTTATCGCATTTTATCGATCATTTCGACATAAATCGATTTCCAATAGCAACAAAAGCCACTTCCAATAATATACACCGGCAAGGTATTACTCAACTGTAAAAATTGTCTTCAGATCAGATATGAAACATCAATTTTTTCCAGGCTTCTTCTAGTCGAGCTCTCTCGACTCGAGCATTCCAACTAGTTTTTTGAAAATCAAATTAAATATCTGTAATCGCTATCGAAAAGTCCCCTGATTGCGCTGATTGTTCAGTTTATAATTGAACTTCAAAATTAGACTTGAACAGTTGCAAAACTTGAACTGACTTTCAAACCGTTCCAAAGCTCAATTCAATTTGTGGCTTGTGGATAATCGCTGTGGCATTTGCCCACTGACATTTACAATTGCAATGCTGTCATAAGTCCAGCTACCAGAATAGTTAACAGTTAACAGTTAACAGTTAACAGTTAACAGTAGTCAGTAGTCAGTAATCAAGTCTATAATCATATGGACATCAATCAACGTCAACGTTCCGATTTCACACGATTCGTGACGCACTTCGAACGAGACACGAAGTTGCAAATCAACTTTTCTCTATGCAAATGTTGTAATTGTGAGCCTGCCACTTGATGAAGATGACAGTGCTGCACACCCACCACCAACTGAAACATATAATCATAAATGAGGCATGAACTATAATGAACCCCAATAAACATTAATATTCAAGCACAATTTGGGAAGAGCCAAGAAATCGATGTGATTATTATTAGGGCAATTAAGTAAAGGAACCACAGAAAGAGAAAGAGAGAGCGAGAGAGAGAGAGAGAGAAACGACGAGCGACGCCGCCACATTGTCTGGCATTTCACCTAGCAGAGAGAGAGAGAGAGGGGCAGCTTGGGTATTCCACATTGTTAATTGCCACACTTAGCGACACGCTTACAGATACATTTACACAGCCATAGATGCAGCTACAGCTATAGATACGGCTACATTCACAGATACAGATACAGATACAGATACATGCATTTCAATGGCTGCCACTTAAAACTGCCTCTCATTGTTGTCGACGTGCATAGCTAGTTGCCCCCAATGGAGGGGCATCATCATCAGTTTCCAACAACTGACACGTGCGCAATTTACATGGTTTTTTTTTTGGGCACAACAATTTTATTACATTGTTTTTGATTATTTCGTTATTAACGATTACAATGCGCACTCGACGCATATGCAGCGAGGGTGGCTCCAAAAGTTGTGGCAGAGTTCGAATTAGGACTCTTTAAATGCAAAAATAAAGCACAAATTTAGTCAGATCCAACTGGCATAACTGTCGGAGAGCCACAAGTCAATGCACAACTGTTATATACAACTGTTATACAGACACACACACACACACACACACACACACATATTACACACACTTGCCACCTCAGCCAGCAATTAATGTGGCAAACACTAATAAAAGCTTTGATTTAGTAGCCGGGGAGGGGAGTGGCAAAGGGGAGCGAGTGGAGCGGAGGGGTGGGGCAAAGGGGAGCGAGTGGACCGGAGGGATGGGGCAAAGGGGAGTGAGTGGAGCGGAGGGGTGGGGCAAAGGGGAGCGAGTGGAGCGGAGGGGTCGGCATTTAATTACTTTTTGCAGTGAGCCACGTGGCCAATGTTTACACACAGCTAGACACACACACGCACCCACACCTACACACACACACACACACCTACACACACACACACAGACACACACACAGACACACACACACACACCCATACACACACACACATGCACACGAACATAAAAAAAAAGAAAACATTTTCATCATATTTCGACGAGTGTTTATTTGGCCAAGCTAATGAGCTGGTGGCGAATGTTGGCCAAAACAACACAATAACATCCCGCCACCCCTCCCCCTCGCCTGGGCTGGGCTCTATAAATAAACCCATGCTGTTTGCCACATTACGCGCGCCTGCTGCTGCTTCATTAGTTGCCACAAAACAAAACAACACAAAATTGCCGATGAAGACCCAAACCACAAGAGGAACACTAACATTTTTCGAGTGCTGGAGTTCGTTATGGTTTCGGGTTTGCGCCTGCCACATTTTGTGGCGGCTCTAGACTCTACACTCTAATATGAGCAATGACGGCGCAGACTGCTTGGCGACAATGGCCAACAATGAAAAAAACTAAAAGCCAAAAAAAAAACAGCCAAAACAAAAAAAGCGTCGCACAATTTTTAGCGCTTTTTTGCTTGATTTTTGCATAATTCTTGATTAATTCTAAAAAGAGGAAGGTGAAGGGTGTGGGGGGGGTTGATTGGAGGGGTTGGGGGTGCTTGCATTTTGTTAAAAACTGAAGACAAAAATGCAGAATTGGGCAGAATGCAAAGCAATTCGAAGCGAGAAATGATTGCTTCGTTTCTCGTATCGATTTTTGAATGCACTTGCGGCCGATATTATATATAGCTCATATATATATATATATATATATATCAGTTGTAGTTACGATTTGAAACTAAACTCTGCTTAAGTGTTATGAGTTTAGTTTTGAGTTTCTAAAAAACTAAAAATAATGAAAATAATCTCTCCTGCATAGATAAAACAATGTTCAAATGGAAGTCTATATCTTTAAGAGAGTGTCTTCTATCGCTATCGGAAATCGAATAGTATCGTTATCGATAAAATTAAATAACGATCAACGTAAAAAGAATGCAAGAATACAGAATTCTCCAGCTAGTCTCTGAGATCAGCAAAATCAAATCGGCTGATTTAAGCTGATTAAGAATATATATATATATATATATATATGTTTACTTGACTCAGTCAGCTCCATAATATGCAAAATAAACAAATTGAATTTGAGTTTTGTAATCAATTTTCGCATATGCCACAACACTGTGCAACATTTTGAAACGGAAGCCGACAGCGCCTCAATTTGGCCTAATTGCACAGACACCATTTGCTGCAACTGCCACTGCAACATGGGGCAAGCGTCGTCAGCATTTTGCTGTTGTGGCAAACTTCAAAGTTTCCCGCCAGAAGCCGAAGCCTCAGAGGCAGTAAAAAATTCAATTCATTTGTTGTAATTTAGTGTTATGGCCTTTCTCCCCCCCCCCCCCCCCCCCCACTGGCTGTCTGTCTCTCTCTTTCTCTCTCTCTCTCTCTCTCTCTCCCTTTCTCCTCTGGCCTTAGTTGCATTTTATAATGTGCAAAAAATTTGCAGGCAAAACTAAACAAAGTGCATTCATGCAACACTCTAGCAAACGTGCCACATGTGGCATGTGGAGTTGGTTCTGTTTGAGTTTATAGCTTGCGCGCTATACGAGACTCGAATAGGGCTATTCCCCTTTTTTGGTTTACTTAATCTGTACACATGTTCGGAATAGGGGCATTCCCATTTTCACATAGCTAAATAATATAATAATAAATATAAATAATCATAATAAAAAAGAGTATTCTGTGTACGAGAATGGAATAGGGATATTCCCACTCTTACTGAGTTCAATTTGTATAATTGATTTCCACTAAACTTCCACCAAAACTTATTAGCTGAGTACTCGACTCGAATTAAGGGGATTCCCATTGCCATTTTGAGTATTTACTTGAATATGAAATATATTTGTACTATGAATATCAGAATATGTGCCTAGAATAGGGATATTCCCACTTTTATTCAGCTCTTACTAAGTGTTTAGATTCCCATAAATATCAAATGTTTACATGGAAAATATTATGCAGCCACTTACAAGGCGATCGCAGTCTCACTCCATCGAGTGCAGCCGTTTGTAAGGCGACTGCAGTCTCACTCCATCGACATCTCCTCTAACCTGACCCACTCAAGCTAGCCTCAAGTGCCTAATGTTGAGCTGTCAGCATTTCTAATGCTGACTTGCATGGGTCAGCTATCAGCATCTCTCATAAAGTCAGTGTTCTTCATGGCCTCAGTATCGTCAGACGTCTTCATTCACTTCTACCATCGCACCTACTGTGCGCATCGAAGGACCTCACTCTCCGTAGTCCAACTAGTTGCAAGTGCTAGTTGCAACGCTCTTTAGTAGTCAGTTTATGTGCTGAAACATTTTGGTGACCCCGACGTGAAGGTTATCACTTTACTGATCCCAACGTGGATGGTTAAACACTAAGTGAAATAAATGCATTCCATTTCCATTAGACTATACAACAATAGGGGCATTCCCATATAAATATAATAAAAATGATATCAGAATATTTTCCTATCAAAATTATAAAACTAATTTTGAATCATTCACTTACAGCGAGTGAATCAAAGTGAATCAACTTTCGGTTCCTTTTCTGCATTTCAAATGGTTTCGATTTGATTTGCCATCAAGGATTCCATTTTCCAATTTTCCCATTTTCCAATTTCAATTGGCTCATTTCGATTTCGATTATTAGCTTAAGATTCACTTTACAAATCAATTGTGAATAGTTCAACTGAGTGTGAGTGTGTGAGGGTGTGTGTGAGTGTGAATATGTGAGTGTTTGGCTGGCACTCATTGCTGCTGTTATGACTGCTCGCTTTAAAATGCTCTTTTTGAAACTGGAGCAATGAACTGTGTGCCGTTGCTGGACGAACCTGCCTCTTTTGTAACTAACTCCCTCTCTTTCACTCTCTCTGTATCGCTCTCCCTCTCTCTCTCTCGCTCTGCACACATTTGCATTTCGTTGTAGTTTGTATTTCGACCGGAACTACGAGTTCGTAGTGCCCATTTCGACAAATGTGCGCCATGAAAAATGTAAACATTCCAAATTTATAGCAACAATAATCAGAGAATGGGAGTGGGGAGAGGGGAGGGTTTGTGACTGTTTAGTCCTGCTAACCCACAATACTCCTGAGGTGATTGCACTAAGCAAGTCCTTTCCCCCCCTCTGCGCGCCGCCCTCTTCCAAACACGCGATATTTTCTGCGCCGACTTTTGAATGGCAAGTGAAATATTTCCCGGAATGCAATTAGAGAAATTCATTGTTGCTGTTGCATTTGTTGCATTTGTTGCGTGTCAACGCGAATGAATTTTAATGAAAATGCATTCTTCTTGTTGTTGTTGTTGTTGATGCCACACATTTGTAACTGTTATTAGCTGTAGCCCTTAATCAACGCCGCTTCTTCTATTGAGTTAACCCAGTTTCAGTTTGAGTTTCAGTTTGAGTTTTCTGTGATTTCAACTCAGCAGCGAGAAGCACTGCGGAAGCTGTGCAAATGTTTGCACTTACTTTTCGAGTTTTGTAAATACTTTGCACAAACTTGAGTCATTTAATAATAAACACAGCGACAACAGTGCGGGGCAACTAAATAGGGCTAGCAATGTTTAATGCGCTGAATAATTCAGTTAATTCAGTTACAGATAAGTCAATCCGCTGCTGTATTTAAATAAAGCGACAATTTAGTCACAATCTGGTTTCAAGCTCAATAAACATTAAACTAAAGAACACTAAATTCGATTATGAGTATTAAGTTGCCCAAAACCCGAAACAAGTCTGCTCACAAAAACTGAATTATTTTCAACGAGCTTTTTGACTCGTTAGTCAGCGATTAATGAATTAATTATTCATTCTGAAATGATGCAACTGTCGACTTCGAGAATGATCACATTCGATATATTGAGTCACTGACTTTGAGAAGTCATCCTTAAGTTAAGGGGTCAAAGATTTGAATAGATCGAGTTCTACTTCATTGACTTGACTTATTTTAGCTGAGGTAACAAGTAAAATAAATAAATTAAATAAAATAAATGAAATAAAATAAAATAAATAATATAAATAAAATAAATAAATAAATAAAATAAATAAAAATAAAATAAATAAATAAATGAAATAAATAAAATAAATAAATAAATGAAATAAATAAAATAAATGAAATAAATAAAAATAAAATAAATAAATAAATGAAATAAAATAAAACAAATAAATAAAATAAATAAATTAATAAAATAAATGAAATAATTAAATAAACAAAAATAAATAAACAAAATAAAATAAATAAATAAATTAATAAAATAAATGAAATAAATAAAATAAATTAAAATAAATAAAGTAAATAAATTAAATTAAATAAATAAAATGAATAAAAATAAATAAAATAAATTAAAATAAATAAAATAAGTAAAATAAATAAAATAAGTAAAATAAAAAATAAAAAAAATAAAATAAATAATTTTTTTTTTTTTAATGTAGCAATTTAATTTATTATTGATCAACCTATTGAAAGGTTATAAAATATTGTTTTGAAGACTGTAAACATAATGACAGGGAATTTAAGTTAATAACATAAACACGTAATTGGTTTTAACATATATATATATATATATATATAACATTTGTTTCAGCATAACGATACTATTAACGCCCAACTGTCCAGAGGTCGCTGGTGTAAAGGCGCTTTAAGCGTCGACGGGTTGTATTCGACCCTAGTGAGTTACATAGCCAATGGGTTAACATGGCTATGTAACCGGTCATTGTAACGACTTGTATGGCGGTTTATTTGACTGGTTGTGCAGCGTCAAATTGCTCACATAGGGTGGAGCACCAGAGATGTCTCTTAGGACCTTGTTCTGCAGAACTTGAATTTGGTTAACCCAAGATTTTGCCGCTGTGCCCCAAAATGGAATCCCATATGTCCATGTGGGCACCATGAAAAATAAATAAATAATATAAATAAAATAAATAAAAATAAATAATTTATTGAAATCTTTCGTATAGAAATGAGTTATAATCAAAATCAATTTCTATGATATAAAATGAAAAATTAATAATTAAATAAATAAATATATATTTATATCAGAATACTCACAGGTCTGTTGACAGGACACTGTAGACTGAGAAGTCACCTAACCAAATTAGGTATTTACAGCAGCAACATATGCAGCTTCTGCGGACACGAGGAGGAATCCTCAATGCACATCCTAGCAGAATGCGTCGCCTTAACCAGGAAAAGATGCAGCATATCATGAGGCCCAAGGACATAGAAACCCTCAATCCAACAAAGATCCTGGCATTCGTGCAGCAGTTGGGATTGATGGCAGAGCTGTAGGCTCAGTAAGGGGGGCACAATAGAGCTTATAGGTCGTAGTGCTAACTATCCCCAAATATATTTATATATATATAATGAATCAGTTTGTTAACTGATTTGTTTCAAGCATCCTTTGCTGCAACTCAAACCAATTCAGTGTCATTCACACCCCGCGAAGCTCACACAAAAAAACATTCAATTAAAATGTATTGGGGGAAAACAAGTCGCACAACAAAAAATGTGCTTTGTTTGTCTCAAATATAAATATTGATAAATGAATTGTGCGTGCCGCATTTTGTTGCATTTAAACGTGTTTGATTAATTTGCTGACTTTGGCTGTAAAGTTCATTTAAATAACTCGTTTTTTGTTTGTTGTTGCTGCTGTTTGCTTGTCGCTTGTCGCTTGTTGCTTGTCGCTTGTTGCTTAGTTTTACATAATTAAATTCAATTTCATTTAACTTTGTCATTGACACGTCGACAGCAACTATATATATATATATATACTCATTCATATCTCGCATAACTCAGTAATTATTTTTCGTCCCCTAAAAAAACTTTCACTTTCGTCAATTTTTCTGAAGTTGAAACGCTTTTTTCAGGCACAAGCATTTGTGGGCTGTGTGCATAATGGAAGAGCATACAAAATCACATCATAATTATCACCAAGGAAGAGCATACAAAATCACATCATAATTATCGCCAAGTGAAGGCAACGACGACGCCCAGCGCAAAATGTAAAAAATGTTTAAAAATACACACGATAAAAAACTGAGGAAATTAAATTCCGCTTTTTCTCAGACATGATTAATTCTCTCACTGCGTACGCCCCCACACTTGAAATTAGCAGCTACTTACCTCAACAACACCCCCCCCACCACCACCACCTCCCTCTGCCTTGGGGTACATTCTTTTCCTGAGTGGGCGTATTTTTTCTTCGAACGTTTCTTTATGAAAAATTAACACATTTATTTAAAAATTTTTGTTTTTTTTTAAGTTGTTTTTTTTTAAGTTGTTTTTTTTGAAACTTGTCTGCAAACCTGTTGTTGGTATATTTAGATTGTGAAGTGGACAAAGTGCTGATTGGGCTTATCAGCATGTTCTGATAGTAGAATATGCATTTACCTGCAGATAGATTGCTGACAAATGAGACACTCAAAAGTGGACTTTAGACCAACTCTGCCAAAAGCGTAGTAGAACTGGATCTCAATTTATTAGAGATATTTTAGATCAAGATCATTTAAGTTCAAGTTAAAGAATATTTAAATTTAATAAATCTTAAGTTGGCTGACGACTTTAGACAAAAGCTTTTTGCAGCTTGCCTCCCTCCCTCTCTTTTTCTTTGCTCTTTGCTCTCTTCTCACCAATTAAAGCAAAAATGCAAAGTTTTTTTATATATTTATTTCAACATGCTTAAAACATAACTTAATCAATTAGGAAGTACATGAAAATGCCTGTATGCATGTATAGGTACACAGGTACAAGTGTTTACACACTTAAAATCACATTTCAATTACTTACAAAACTAAAACAAATATGAAGGTAGCAATATTTTGCTGCTGCATTTCACCTTTTTTTTTTTGAGTGTAGGCATCAAGCATCAATAAAGAAACGCAACCAATAACGAACGGGCACACTGCCAAATGTGTTGAAACAGTTGCTGCTGCTGCTGCTGCTGCTGCTGCTGCTGCTGCTGCTGCTGCTGCTGCTGCTTTTGGCAAGTGTGCCCTATTTTTTTTTTGTTATCGCTCTTTCTCGCTCATAGGACGGTCATGGCGATGAACATGAGCAGAACGATGATGAGCCAAGGGCAAATGAACATTAGGCAAGCAACCTCAAACATGTTTGTGCTTGTCGTCGTTCTTGTTGTCGCTGTTGATTTGGGCTGCTTCGCTTTTGTTGACAACTGTTGCTGCTCGTCCGTAATTGTAGTTATTAATTGTTAATTTCTGTCACTTGGCCACACTGAGTCTTTCTGTATTGTTTGTTTGTACGCTTTTCTTCTTGCCATAACACACACGCCCAGTAAGTGAGTAACTAAGTAAAGAAGACGAGACAACAACGTTACGTACGACGTTCACTGTCACACTGAACAACAGGCGGGCAACCCGGTTGAATATTCGCTGCTTTTGTCTTGCCTTGCTTTGCCTTGTTTTGCTTTGCGTTGCTTTGCTATGCTTTGCTCTGTTGCGTCGCCGGTTTCAGTGTTTACCTTATTCGCCTTGTTTTCTGTTTAAGTGTGTACGTACATGTGTGTGTGTCTGTTTGTAAGCGTCTGTCAGACTCACACTCTTCGCTCTCGTCTCTCTCGTCGTACGTTCGCTCTATTCGCGTAGTGCTTTTACGTTCCGATCGCTGCTACAGCTTCAGCTGCTCTCTCTCGCTCTCTTTTTCCCCTTCTTTTGCTTACCTTTCAAGTGGTGGAGGGAAGAAGAAGGAGCAGCGCAGCTTGAGTTTTACTCCGCGCGCAATTGCGTTTTATTTCATAGACCCCTTGGTGGGGAGGGAGGGTTGGGGGCACGTGTTTTGCTTCCACTTTGTTGCATTTACTTCTTTTGTCAGCCATCAACATCTAAGCTAATCTTAACCTCAAGCGCAAATTAACTGTAATCAGCGTAGCTGATTTTTTCAGTTGAACTTTGTCGGCGTATGTTTTTTTTTTTTTGAAAGCTCTCTATTCAAAAGCTTGAACATATGAATTTGTGAAGGATTTTAGAGACTTGGCTTAAATAAGGAAAATCTATTTGTGATCATCGCAAACAGAAATAAACTCTGAAAGCAAAGATTATTCTACTGAATTATTTATTTACCTCAATTATTGCCACTCTTCTTCCATGAGTCATAAAAATACTCTTGTAAATATTTTTTCCGCTGACTATCAGCTAATACTCAATTTACCTTCTGTGTTGGCCGTTTACAGAACTGGTCCGAAAATATTCCAATTCGACTATTTTGATGGTCGTATGGAAAATTACACAACCTGTTTTTTTTTTTGTTTTTTGTTTTTCAATGATGCTCCACAAAGCAGAACATCGACTTCTTATCTTATTGTGTACAAAAATAATAATATATATATATATATATAGTCTATATGTTTATTTGGCTTATCGGCACCAATCAATTTGAAGCTTCTCGAAATTGTTCAATTGTTGCGCTAAAAATATAAACGAACCGCAATATAATAATAATAATACTAATAATAATGATAATAATAATGATAATAGTTGGGGATTTATTGAGCAACTGATAATTATCAACTGATTGCGCTAATCAAAGATTTCTTTATACTTGTGTAGCACCATTATCAATGATATTCCTTCTTTTCTTTGCAGGTATGTTTGTGATTCACAGTTTATAATGAATTTATCTATACTTAAAAGTGAGTAATCGAAACTTAAATATTTGATAAGCGCAATGCAGACATGATAACTACTTTCCGAATTATATCATTTGAAGATAAAGCTCAGAGAAACAAATTATAGTCTGAGAAAAAGAATATTGCTCAACTTATATCTAGTTTGCATCCAAAGTCACTTAATAATCGGATTTTAATCAATGTGGCAATATAATATTTGATGAAGTCAATAGGAATATCAGCAAATTATGCGAGCTTAAAGCTTAGACAAAAAGCTTCAATTTGTAGAAAATTCCATAGGCAAGTGATATTTAGCTGACATTAGGAAAGCTTTGCCCAGTTGAGTAAAGTGAGGATTAAAGCTCAGCCCTAAAGCTCAGCATGAAATTGACAAAAAAAACCATTGTTCCACTTATTTCTTCTATACATATACGCCCAAAAAGAAGAAGAAAATGAGGTATATAGTTTGTAAAGAGACTCATAAAGATATTTGTGAATGGACAGCTCAATTGGCTAAATATAACAGATTTGCTGAGTTTTGTTGCTATTGTTTGACTATGTGGGTCATGCTCCAGTTGTCCGATAAGAGAGTGTGAGAGAGCGTGAGTGAAATAGATATAAGAAACAGTTACAATTAGCATAGTTCACTCAAGCAAAAAGCAAGAGAAGAGAAGAGGCAGCCGAGCAGACAAGTGTCCTTAGTCAAATGGCCCGTTTCTTTTGCTGCTCCTCCCCCATTATTTTTGTTGTCATCATCGCACTAACCGTTATGTGGCATTGATTTGTCACAGCCTCGACTAGCAGTGACTATGATTAAATATTTACATTTGTTTTATCTGTCTCTCTCTCTCTCTCTCGCCGATTCTCTCTTTGTTTGTCGAGTCCTTGCACAAGGACCTTAAAATTGTGCGCCTCGTTGGATTATTTATAAATTGTCGTAATTAGTTAGGAACAGTTAGCGGAGCCAATGCCAAAATTAGGACAACAGCAAAGGCACTCACAAGGAGAGCGCGAATGAATCTCAGAGAGAGAGAGAGAGAGAGCAGCGTTCATTTCTGCACAGTAGCAGCAGCAGTCACTCTCTCTCTCTGCCTCCCACTTGTTAAGGCTGCCAGCAGCGATGACCCAGGCAGCAAAAAGTATTGTGTTTGTATTTATGCTAAGCGCAGGCGCCTTTTGCAGCAGTAGCAGCAGGCAGCGGCGCCAGCAGAGCGTATCAAGTGGATGTATGCTTCCCAATTCTGCCCATATTTATGTATGTATACGCAAGAGAGTGCTGACGGAGAGAGAGAGAGCGCATAGGCTGGGAGGCAAGTCGTCTGTAATTACAGCCACCCACTCTTGCTCTCACACACACACACACACACACAGACGCACATGCCTGCCTAATGCCTGGGCGCTTTAGCTTAATCAATGCGTGCGCCCACACTTAAAAGGCGATTGCAACATAAGCTCTCTTCTTACACTCTCGCGCGCTCACGTGGCAAAGTTAAGGCAATGAAATGAACTGTGCAGTGCTGAGAGAGAGAACGCAGTTAGAGAGAAAGAGAGAGAGAGCGCAGTGAGTGGGAGAGGTGAATTGCTGCGCTCATCTGCATGCTTTGCTGCCTTGCTGCCTGCTTGGGCGATGAACGCGCCAAACGGGTAAAACACAAAAAAAGCTACCCTCAGAGTGCTGCTGCGGCTGTCAATCTACACTTTGGCTTCTTTCTAACCAACCCAACAAAAAAATAAATAAAAATAAAGAACAGCGCGCACTTGCAAACATCATAATAAAAAATTATAAATCATAAATAATTTGCAATATATATTTATAGATTGACAGAAAATAATTGTTTGCTGTTTAACCAACGGCGCTTTTATCTGCAACAACATAAAGAAAAAGAAAAGAAATCCGCCGTTTTGTTTTGTGTGGCAAATGCGGAAGTTGTCGTCGTCGTCGCTGGTGGCAAATCGTCGTCAGTCTTCGTCGAACTTTGGCAAGTGTTGTGAGTGCAACGCACAAGTTGCTTGCCTCAAATCTATACAATCAAAATACCAACAAACAAAAAAAAGAAGTGCTTTGTGTTATATAAAAATAATATAAGCTAGAATAAAGCTAGAAGAAAAGCAATAAAGAGGCTGTGCAGAGAAATACACATATATATTTTTGTTTATAATAAATAAACGCACGCAGCAGCAGCGCAAACAAAAATCATTTACTAAAAAGCGCCTCAGCCCTATTAAAACAGGCGACGCTTTGCAACACTCAATCACGCGCGCTCTCTCTCTCTCTCTCTCGCTCGCCCGCGCGCTCGCTCTCACGCTCGCTCTCTTTGTGTGCGTGTGCGTGTGTCGGTGTGTAATTAAACGTGCGTGTCTCCGCAGCTCTCTTCCTCCTGCATAAATCAGCCAATCAAACCACCCACCACACCCCCTTTTGACCGGTTCGCAGTAAACCGTTAAATTTCGCGCCTATTTCGCCTTTGGCGGTGCTGCTTCTTCCTTCAACTACTTTGTTCGCCTTTATCTCGTCCAGCGTCGTTCGTCGTGCTTCGTGTCGTGCGTCGTGTCGTCATTTCAACAACAACAACAGCAGCAAACAAAAAGTTTCATTCATGGAAAACAAAAATAATCTAGAAATTGCCTTTAATAACGGGAATATATTTATTAAAAGGTAAATTCCATTTCGAAATTCTAAAATTGATTTAATCCTAAATTCCATTAATTGCGAGATTATTTTCCTTTACTCAAAATTGTTAGAGAAAAAACTTTTTAATTTATCATAATATAAAAACATGTTTAAAACTATCTCTCTCTCTCTCTCGCTCTCTCTCTCTCGCTCGCTCTCGCTCTCATGCATAACATGCTTATCTATATCTAAATCTAAAATCGGAAATGTTTCTCTCCATTTAAGAATATTTCGTCAAGGCTACGCTTGCGCAGTTTTCTAGCCCTTGCTTTGTAGTCCTTGTTCGAGTGTCCTTCTGCGTGAATGTGAACTCGAGAGAGGGTGTGTGACGTCACACGGTGTGGCAAGGTCAATGTGAATGTGACTTGAATGGTTTCAACTGAAGGCCTAAACTCGTTCATTGAAATCGTATTTATTCTGGCATTTTTTAATTGTAGCAATTATTCGCAAGGTATTTTTTAATCAGCCGTTTTTTATTCTACAATCTGCTAACTGGAATTCCACAGCCAAATGACATTTGTAAGCTGTTATTTATGTTACTCTTACAACCAGTTCCTTATATAAAACCAGTTAAAATTGTGATTTTCATGCAACATCTCACTAGAACTATTGAACTATTGGGAAATGTAAAAATAGCTGTAATCTTCCATATTCCATTCAGTATTGTATAAAACTGATAATCCCAAAACACCCAAAGTGTGTCCTAGATGACCAGTTCTCAGTCGTCCTAAGATTCCTTAATTAGATACTCTGATAGTCGGTGGTCCTTATAAGTATATAAAGTTGTCAAAGTTGTTCTTGGCAACAAACTAGTCAGTATATATAGCTATACCTTGGCGAGTTCTTTGAATGAGTATATCAACTATAAGTAAATCGAAATCGAATCGATTATTATATCTTTCGTATACCAAAATTCCTTTACTACCCACTCCGATAGTCGATAGTTCTTCTGGGAATTATAATTGATGTCTCAGAAGTCATAATTAACTAGTTCTAAATAAATTAAGTCTTGTTTTTCCAATTTCCACACTCAAATCGATTAATTTGTGCTTCACATGTGTATGTTCCCCTGCAACATGAACTAGTTTTGGCATTTGTCTCAGGGCCATAATATTTATGACTTCGCAGGAAGCGGAACGAACCCATAAAAGTAAACATATGTATTATGGTCTATGCTCCACGAAAACTAACCCCAAAAAATAAATACTTGCTGGCAAAGTGCGTGTAAAACATGCGATGTTTATCCAGAAAACACACACACACACACACGCACATATAAGAAACAGGCACAACAAAATACTCAACTCAATGTCAGATTGTTGAGTGTTGTCCTTAGTGCCGAAATAGCCTTCAATCAATGGCCTTTTGTCTATTTGTTTTTGCATAGCTCTTGCCTGCTTTCATCTGCTAAACAAAGCGATAACCTCAACTAACCCACTCTCCCCCAGCCCCACCACCCACGCCCTTGCATTTGCAAATTGCTTTTCCAATCATTTTGCTTGAACTTGAACAGGTGGCAAATAGCATTAAGGCCATGCCTCAATGCAACTGGCCAAAATGTGCACTCTCTCGAGAAAGTATTCAAATCAACTGAATTTTTACTCGTAGTATTTTCTTTACACTTCTTTTGATTCCTTTTAATCTCTTGTTGTTTGGGATTCCTTTGTCTATTTTTCTATTCTTCAAGCAGGGCAAAAATATGTTGAGGCATTCACTGCTCGTTAGACAGTTACCCTATATAAAGATAAAGATATAAAGAAAGAGACACGTCATCTTTTGTTCCAACATCTCACGCTCTCTCTCTCTAATGTGATAATAGCCCCTGCGACCTCTTCGGTTTCCTACAGGGTATCAAAGCGCGCCATTGTCTCGCCGAAACAACATTTTTGATGGCTTCGTTTCGATTACGCAATCTGCTCACTTCAAGTTTGTTTTCATTCATTTTCCCATTGTCAACAATGACACCCCAAAAAACAACCCCTTTTTTTTGGGGGCTCTGCTATTTTCACTGCGTATACGCAATATCTTATAACTGACCACATTTTGTGGCAGCTGTCTCAAAATAGAGTGGGGATGACCTCAACCTAAGTCAACACACCCCGAAAACCAAAATATACGTATAGAGAACGACGGAGGGGAAACAACATCAAATGTCAAAGCAGACATTCATTTTTCACGATCATCCCCAACCCCATCATCATCATCAGCATTATAATCACCTATTCATAGGCATTAATTAAGCAATTTGCCAAATACCCTGTAGTTTTTATAATAAATCACACCCTGGATACTATGCAAATAAATAAAAAACGAAATTGAATTCCCTTGAGCTTCAATGGATATCATTTATAACTAAGACTTTTACAGTTAGTTGCGTAAAGTTAGGAGAAACGAATTTCTTACTGTAAGTGTACACAGGGTATTTTCAAGTGCAGCACACCCTTAACTATCACTTATTCGCTTGAATGCAACTTTGTTGTCGCTTTTGTTTTTTTTGTGTTGCCAGTTGCCAGTTTTGGCAATTTGGAAAATGAATTTGAGATTTTGCTGATAATTTTGGCATTTATTATAGACATTTTCCAGTTGTTATTGTTGTTGTTGTTGTTGCTGTTGTTGTTGTTGTTGCTGTTGAGCTACCCACTTTGATGATAGGCTAACGCCGACTGTTATTCGCTTGAGGTAGATCATCAGCCATCCATCGAACAACATCTGCGCTCAGAGACTGCCGCATTCGCGGCCCACCACAAACTCAAACCCAAACCCATTAGGAAGGCACGACTTTTTCGCATGCCTTTTCAGCATTACAATTTGCAGTATTTTTCTTGACGTCAGTCGTTCAAATTATTTTCTATATATAAAATCAAGCGAATCGAGGCGGTTTCTTTGATATAAAGATGAAGCTATAAAGAGAGGCTGGTGGGGACAGAGAGAGAGAGAGAGAGAGCGTCGTCAATTGATATTTATTGTCTCGATCAGATCAAGCGTTAAGGCTTTCTGGGAATTTCGAGAAAGCACTCAATAAGATCAAATTCGGCATGGTGCCAAACTTGGGCTGGGAAGTGTTTTAAGAACTCTATTTCGGGAATTTTGTACGAATTGAGAATGAGACTTGTGAATGCACTAACAAATTTGGTATGAATGTAAGACGTGTTCAGAAGAAGCCAACTTTGTTATGGCCTGAACCCATTGGAAATATGTAAGATTATCGCCAGACAATCTTCAACTATCTGCTAAGTTTTCAACTCTATTGATGCTTACGGGAAAATGAAAATCAAACCTGGCCGAGATACAACCCTAGACCTCGAGAAATCATAGTTTGACATGGCTTAAAGGACTTCGATTTTGTTTTTATATAAGTAAGATCTGCTAGACACGCATTCAGGCTGAGTGGCATCAGGAGGCGTGTGGAGCCATAAGTCAGTTAGCGGCAGTTGCACCAACGACTCGGTTGCATGGTGGCAAGCAAACTGATGCTGTATGCAGAAACCAGAAACCAGCCACCGGAATAGTACCAAAGGCAACCTTCCGCTGCGAGCGTAGCCTGTGCTAATTAACTTAACTTAACTTGATGGAAAATTTCATGGGGGGGAAAACTTTGCTGTCGCTGTACGGAAATTACAGTTAAGTGCAACGAAAATTTATTTCATGCTGCAAATGGAGTTGCCTCCTTAAAACTGCAGCAAAAAAGTATGTTTCAACTTATGCAACTCATTTTAGGCAAATTACTTTATTTGCAATTAAATTGAAATTACTTTAAGATTTATTCGACTGTTTTCAAGCAATTTTCTTGATTTTTTACTTTCTTGCGAAAAGTATTTTTCGAAATTGCTGCTGACAAGAAAAAAATTCGATTTTGGCCCATAAAAATGTTGTTGTTATCGAATCCGCTATTTATGGCACATACGCAACTTGCCACATGCCACATGCCACCAAAAATAATGTGCCAACTTTTTGATATAAACTTCAAGGAAAAAAAACTTGTTCAAGTTGAGAGTTGATTTTTACTTGCAACTGCCACAATAAAGTTTAATATGGGGCACTAAAATTAGTGTGTACGTGCTGCATGTGCCACACACGCACACACACACACAACAAAGCAACCATTATGTCTAAATGTGGATTCTATCTACATCTGGCTGCCACTGCTGCTGTTACTGTTGCCTGCATCATTGTTGCATCAAATAACAAATAGAAATGTGCCACATGCGGTGCCTCGCTTGTCTCGCATTTCCTACGCTCTGTGTGTGTGTGTGTGTGTGTGTGTGTGCCCCCAATACGCATCTCTGCAACTGCTGTGTGTGCCACACTACTGGCAACCCAGCCACCCACTTGCCACGTTCCTGCCACATGCAGCAACGTTTTCAGGTCAAGGTTGCCCCAGCTGCTGCTGGCAGTGTGCGTTTTTCTCTCCATTTACTAGTTTTTCTCTTCTTTTTGGTGTCCTCCTTTGATACACTATAAGTGTGTATGTGTGTGTGTGTGTGTGTGTGTGTGTGTGTTGCGGTTGTAGTTGTTGTTGTTGTTGCTGTTGTAGTTGCAGCAATGCGCTTTTAGAAAGTTGATGGAATCCTTTGGCGTCGTCCTTGTGGCGTTTTTATGGCGCCGCGCAATGAAGCGCATATTCTCATCACACACACAGCACACACAACACACACACACAGCACACACACACACATAAAGTGTGTAAGAAATTCACAGCAAATATTTTGCATAATTTTGTTATTCACGATTAATACGCCTGTGTACTCAACGCGTCCTTTTGTACTTGCCACCGTTTGTTGCCTCAGTTTGTTGCTTGTTGTGCTCCTCCTCCTCCTCCTCCTGTGTGTGCATAAATTTCACGCTTCCCTGCGTTCAAATGGGGCATCTTTGCCATTTGCTCTTTCAGGGTTAATGCGAAAATTATGCGAAAGTCATTCAAAGACCCAAATGAAAGTTGCTGAAAATAGTTTTGTGGCTTAGTGTTGCAACAATCAGCGAGTGTGTGGCAGTTACTTATTATTTATTATTATTATTATTTGTTGTTGAAAGCTTCTTTAAATCTGGAAAACGCTGTTAATCTCCTCTCACATTTGAAGCCGACGAAAAGATATTCCAATTTATATAGAGTAGAGTCTTCGTCGGCGGTATTTATTTATGGAATCTTCTTTCCATCGTTTCTTATTTTCTTCTTCTTCGATTAACTGCTTTGGGAGTTGTCTTCGTAGCGGCTTGGTTTGTTGAGCTCCCTGTTATATAACGATATACAGAAAGCAAAAATTCCACCAGCCGAATGGTGTTCTTCAAAATAATCAAAGCCATTTTTCAAATTCGATTCAGAATACGAAGCTCAGTTGTGGATTCGATTAGTATTCGTTAGGAACTGGACTGGGACTCTGAAAATTGTGATAAACAAAGCAAATAACTTGCAAGGCCAACTTTGTTGCTCATTTTATATATATATATATTTGTAGAATGGGGAAAGATTAGTTCCATAATTGGAATAGATTCCCTTTGCAGAGACCCCCTGCACCTATTAAACAAACATTTTCCAGTATTTGCTCCTCATTTAAAGAGTTGATTTGAAATCAGATCTGTATATATAAGACTTCCAGAATGTATTCTAAACTCATGTCATTCCCGAAGCAGATGATAATGATGCTCTTAACTCAAATTCAACTTTTGTTAGCAGCTTAGCCACAGATTCGCTTTGAGCTGATGATAACTATTTCAGCCAGATTATTCTCAGTCTCCTTCTCCGACTAGATTTCGATTTAGTTCCAAGCAAAAGGTCCTTGTCAAAACTAACATTTGATATTATTTCTCTGTGTTGGCAGCCCTTCGGCCAAGAGCCTTGACAACCGCAGCAGCCGCCAGGTTTTGCATTTTCATTTCCATTTTCATTTTTATGCATTTCGCTTGAATACAGATTTTCTTGCTTGTTGGCTTTTGTGTACCTATGCCCTAGCAGCGAGGGTATGATAACTATGTTGTGACTGAGCTTGATCAGCAGCGATAGTCGAGTCCAGTTGGAAGTGTGATGACACTTGAGGCAACGCCAAACACGAATCAGCATCGACAGAATAGGTTCACTATATGATATAGCTGACATAGCAAGAATCTGTCGAATGTTGGTTCGAATGGGAGATTTTGAAATCTTGAGTTTTTGTATTGAAAACATTATTGTTTTCCAAGCTATCCTAACTAAGATTCTGATATCATGAAATGCATTTTGCAGTTGAAGGGTGTGTAATAGAGCAGCTCCTTGCTGTGAGTGTGTGTGTGCTTTTTTGTTGTACGTTATGAATACATTTGAGAGGACAAGCAACTTGCAACACGTTTCTCACATTTTTCCATTTTCATTTGCAATTGAGTGGCGATGCGAGGCTGGCTGCAAGCCATATATATTTATGCTGCTGCTGCCAGCTCCAAGGTCCTCTTGTGTGTGGCACTTGAAACGCACTTGGCAACCCTACCTGGCACTCGACACACACACACACACACACACACAAATACATACCTAAGTCAAGTCATCAAATTCAAGTGTCTCACTCAGAACGTGACTTGTTTTTTGGGCTTACAACTTGGGCGCTGCCAAGTCAAAGTCAAAGTCAGGGTCAGCCTCAAAAAGGATGATAATTGGGAATAATAATAATAATAATATACTCGTCCGACTTTTGTTTGGGCACCTTTAACCTTGGGTTCAGTTCGAATTAAATATTTCTTTCACCGATTTAATTATGCATTTGTGGCACGTGCCTCTTTTAATTGAATATGTTAAATTTTACTGTTGCAGACACAATTTGGTTTTTTTTTTTTGTGATTTCTGCTTATCTTTGAGCAAACATTGTTTTCATTTAGCTTGCATGTTGTGGTTGTTGCTGTTGCTGTTGCTGTTTTATGTTGTACACTTGTTAAGGTTGCAAGTTGGCAAACACACACACACAGAGAGAGGGAGAGCCTGCAGCCCGTCATAATAGGAACAACGCTGTCAACAGGCGACACTCATTCATTTCTAGCTGTCGTCGTCCAACAACTGCCAACAACAGCTATGTACACACACACACACATATATAAATACATATATATATATATATGTATATATATGTCCACATTTATGTAGAATCAATCTTTTTTTGCTGACCAGCCTTTGTCCTTTTACCATGCTACAAGTTGAGGCAGCCTCAAGGATTTCCTTTTGCTTTCAGTTGCAGCTGAATGTGATTGAATGTGTGTGTGTATAGTTTGTGTGTTAATCAGCATTACATCAGGATTATAGTCAATTAATAGCGATTATTTATGTTCCTGCTTAAAAGGCAATTAATAATGCTCAAGTCAGGACTAAGTTTGCCTAGCAGATGGCCATCACTCAAGTGTTATCCCACCATAAGTCCTACGCATTTTAGATGTTTAAAATAACTCACTTTTTTTCGGAGTGTTTGTATGTATGTATGCATGTATGTGTGTCGAGAAAATCCTCTATCGACTCTTCTTGTTCCCAAAATAGGTATAAATTGTGAAGATGTTAAATATTTCATTCGCACACGTTTGGCAATGCGGATTCTGTGCTGTGCACATTGTTTGGGACACGAGTGTAAAATACAGTGGCGTCTACATCAAACTAACCATCCAACTAGCCGTTATCTAGCAACGTCTATGTCTCGCTATCTCTCTCTCTCTTTGGCACTCCCCTCTCTCTCTCTCTCTCTTTCTCTTTCGCTTTCTGCATTTTTGTAATTTGTGGTTTCTGATTGGGATTTCATCAGAAACCGGAATGTTAATTAAATGCTTGGTTCAAAGTGTGTCGCCTCTGTTTATAATGCATGCCACACACACACACACACACACGAACACACACATACACACATCTGCAGCACTCTAATTGAAATTGGCAATTTTTGAGCAATTATCACAAATTTGGCAATTGCTTTTTGTAATTAAGTTTTAGTTATTTGATTTCAATGCAAACCGAACAAAAAAACGAAGTTAAGAATTTTGTTCTACCTCGTCGACTAATCAAAGGTGCTTGTAAACAACACAATAAAAACAAACAACAACTCGACAACAACAACAACTACAACAACAACAACAACTGCTTTAACTGTGCATGTGCATTTAGCGCTTAACAAAATGGCCGCCAAATGACTGCGCTGGTCAACAAAATGGCTGCCAACATGGCGACAGCAACAGGCAGCAGCAGCAGCAACTGCATAACTACAGCACTGCAACAACAACAACAACATCTGCAACAACAGCAACAACAACAACATCAGCAGCAGCAACAACAACAACAACAGCAGAGCACTGGCCTTATGGCTGCTTCCGTGATACAACCCGACTATTTACTCAATAATGATCGCGGTTTATTTAAGGTTTATTGTTTTATCAAAGATTTCATTGGGTAAGTATAAATCTCATCGTATACGCAAGACCTAAAATGTTTACCGGCTAAATGTTTACCAGTTTACCAGTTTACAATTTACCCAACCCGACGTTGAATACGTAGACTATATACTATATATATAGACTGAGTTCAAATTGTACCAAGTTGAAGGTTATTTGAGCACTTCAGAAAAATGATCAACAAAAATCTATTGACAAAAATTATAAACAAAATCTGTTGACTTGTGGTTAAAATTGTAAATAAATTATATTATGATATATATATATATATATATATATATATATATATATATCGGCTTCGAACCAGTTAAGACATATGTGACTCATTAAGCTAGCTCTGTGAATTTGATTGCCTTCTCCAAGAAAGTGAGAATTGAGTTCTGTTTCTGCCTCCAAGTGTTGGATAGTCGTGGAATAAGTTTTCCATCGATTCTTCCTCTTCTACTCTCCTCTTCCTCCCTGCACTTGTTCAAGACTATAATAATTTGCTTCCGGCTTGTACTCTAGCTTGTTTCTGTATCTAAAATTGAAAAAAAAGCAAAAAAATGTTGGGTTTTCCCCGGAAATAATCAGAGAAACTTAAATTTTGAAGCGAATTGCAAATAAAGTTAGGCATTTTGTGGCAACTGGAGGGGGAGGGGGAGGGGGTTAAGCAAGCGTGCCCCATAATATCCCGGCTTAAACTGTTGTAAAGTTTCATATGCAGTAGCTGCTACTGTTGCACACCTAATGCAGCACACACTGTAAGCACACACATTGTTATTTGTATTTACGTACACACACACACACACACACACACACACACAACACACAACACACAAGACACCCCTTGCTCAAGTTCTGCTGCCAGAAGTCATCAGACTGTAAGGCAACACCCTGTATACAAAATTGCCTTTTATTTACTGGCGCTTATCATTTTACACTTGTGTGTGTGTGTGTGTGTGTGTGTTTGTCTTTGTGTGTGTGTGTTTGTCTTTGTGTGTGTGTGTCTGAGTGTGTATATAATTCATATTTAATCAACTGATAACTGCACAAATGTGTACACATTGTCAAGCAAGTGCTTTGCTGCCTGCTGCCTGCTGAATGTTTCTGTTTTTGTTTTTCTGCCTGGCTGTGCTCCAATTTCTGTACTCCTGTTATTTTCACTGCCATTATCACCTGCTGCTGCTGCTGCTGCTGCTGCTGCTGTCGTTTAGTGATAGCAGTGAGCAGCGAGAACATTGAGTCAGTCACAGTCCCTCGGCTGATATCACTTGATACTCGCACTCTGAATTGTTATCAATCGTCAATATTTGTTTAGCTGCCAACTGTCGCTCGAACCAAATCGAGTCGAGTCGAGCCCCGAAAACACCCCAAAAAAAGAAAAGGAGAAGAAAACGAATAAAGAATGAAGAATGAAGAATGAATTGTGCAATTAGCAGCTGTGTGAATTTGTTTAATTGATCATTAAATCAATAACAAATACGAAAAATTTGCTTAGCGGTTTCCATTCATTCTTCTGCTCACTTTTTGTGCAGCTTCATTTTACAGTTGATGCAGAGTAGAAAACTGAAATCGGTGGCAAGTTGACAAGCTGCGATATGACAATAGAATTTGTGCATAGAATCTCGCAATTAGACTTATTTGAAATAAGTTTGAAAACTACAAATTTTTTGGAAATTTTCCTATTATTTCAACAAAAGAAACTGATTTGGTTTCTGCAAGAATCCATATTCTTGGCAAGCAGACACGACACTTCTCAAGGCAATGGATCAAAAGGAAATTGCTGATTTAGATTAAGCATTAATGACAGCTGTCTATATCTATAAAGATGATGACTTTGATAACGGTTAATGTTGGGTTTCTTAGTCATGCGCTTGTTTTGGCGGTTTGACAAAGAAGAAGAAGATTTATTCACTGTATGCTTACATCTAGTGGTGGTAGTTGGGGTATCATTCGCAGTATCGATATGCCTGTTATTAACATAAGTAATCGATAATGTTATATTGATATTTTCAACAGTTAATTTAAATATCTTCAATTTTTAATTTTTTGCTTGTGAGTTTTTGTTTGAAGGCATTTAAATACGTTCCATTTGGCCAACACTCAATTAGTATATAAATTCGATTGTTTATCGATCTGTACTCTAGTATATATAAGGTTATATAATACCTTCGTATTTGGGTAAATCGAATAAACATCAGTTTTGCAGATGGGTTTCTTTTAGCTGAGAGGAAAAAAACATCATATTTGCCAGAATTGCAGCTAATTTGATGAGTTTGAAATATTTTGCTGTCACAACAAACAGAAGCAAAACTGAAATCTCTGAGAGGGTTCATGGACATTGTGTATTGTGTATGAAATTCCTAGAAATCAACTAGATGTCCGCCCACTTTTGACATATTGCTTGTGATGTGAAATGCCAAATGAAAAGAAGCAGAAACAGTGGCAGCAACAGTGGCAGCAACAGTGGCAGCAACAGAAACAGAAACCGAAACATTTGCAATTATTGTAAAGCACTCGACGAGTGGCATGAAAAATGATGACTCATCATTCTATTCATTCCCATCTCAGACATCAAAGTCTGTCAAAGTCTGTGTGACGGCTGAAGAATTATTGCAAATATGTTGAATAAGAAAAAATGAGGAAAAACTGAGGAAAAACTGCGGAAAAACTTTGAAAAACCCAACGCCCACATTTAGATATATATATATATATATATATATTGTGACACCTGCCCTAGGTGGGAAATGCAATTTTCATTTTCATTTCACAGCTGACTTCGCAGTTGGCTTTGACTAAATCTTGGCTACAACCATATATCTACACAATATATATCCGATTTGGCTCGATGGCTCTTCTAAATTTCATTGACAACATTTTGGCCGGTCGAGTGGCTCTTGGCCAAATAAAGTGCATTCAAATTTCTTGGCTCTTGCCACAATTTTTGTTATATTTCTCTATTTCTTTGCTTGCTGTGACGTCTGTAATTTGAGTTTATTTTTATGGGTTTTGCCAGTTGCTGCACACGCCAATTAATTAAATTTATCATCTAGTGTATCTATACTTTGTATCTCTATCTATATCTCTATCTGTATCTCTATCTGTATCTGTATCTGTATCTGTATCTGTATCTGTATCTGTGTCTGTAGCTGTATCTGTGTCTGCATATCAGTTAAGGCTTATTGCGTCGCCAAATATACAAAATTGTCAACATTTTCAATCATTTTGCATTTAATTAGTATTTATTCAAATATTTATTGATGATGGTTTACTTTTGGCTTTATTTGCAGGTGAGCGATAATTTTCAAATGCCAAAAGACTACATCTATTTACTAGACACACTCCCCTCCCCTCCACTCTTTCTTTGGTTCCGTAAGTAAACAAAATTTGTTATAATTGATGCGAATTTGGGTATGCAAATATATGTAAACAGGTTCAAAATCAATCCGGTTTCTTTGATTGTAGAGGTTTCTGTTATTCTCTGTCACTTAAAGTAAGGGAAGTAGCAAATACTAGACTTTAAATTTGCATTTGATCGATAACTGCACACGCTGTCTCGCGATTATCGATACAAATCGATAAGGTAAAGATTATATACCATATTACACTGATATTGATCAAATATTTTATTAAGAGCGAATAAGAAACTTCGAATTTGCTATACATAGTGTTCATATTGACATAGACAGACTTCTAACAGTAAACCTAATACGTATTTAAGATCTGGACAGCAGTATTTCGATTCACATAAAGCAATTTTGTATCTCTACTTTTGGCAAGGCTCTAAAGTGTTGCTCTACTTCCTCAGCTAAACATTTCTCTTCTCTTTACACTTGCAAGTATTGTAATTGAAATCATCGAGTCTCTATAAGAAGTCTCAAACAGTGTTGAGTAATTTTTGGTCAGTGTTGATCAGCAGTTGGGAAGAAAGTAATTCGAGAAGAAAAAGTAATTCCAACTAGTTTCTTAGCTAAACATTTCACTGCTTTGCATCGTCAACTTAGCCAGTGTTGTTTAGTCAGTGGTCAGTGTTGAACAGTGTTGGAGTACACTTATCCTATATACCCTAACCAATGCACTACAACAGAAACAAAACAAATTCTATTTAAGAAGGGGACTTATGAAACCTACCTCACTATCAACCACTAGGTTAGGTAATGCTCAACTGAAACTCTCTCGCTATTTGCACTTGCTACACTTGGCATTACTTACCGTTATGTCGTCTGTCTGCCAGTCTGTCTGTCTGTCTGTTTGCAAAGCCTAAGCCCCCTTTAGTTTTAGTTTGCAGACTGCAGTTGAACTGTAGTGAGGATCTCACTTTTTACTCACTTTTTCGAGATAAGGTTTCGTAAGCTGCTCGACAAACTCAGACTCCTCACTCTAAACGTATTGACTGTTAATTAAAGTCCGTGTCTGAGGGCAAATGTTGACTGTGTGCTGCAAGTGCTGTCAAAACAAACACACACAACAATTGCGACACTCTCGAACACTGAAACTGGTGACTCAGACTAAGGGTTAACTGCATTTTGCCTGCCTCTTGATAAGTTGATCCATTTCCAAGCAGAAACACTCGAACAGAATCGTATTTATTTATTTGTTATTTATTTATTTATTTACTATTTATTTATAATTTATTTATTTATAATTTATTTATTTATAATTTATTTATTCTTTATTGCTTTTTATTTATTATTATTTATTTACACACAATTGGCAATTGCAGTTTGCATTTGGGGGTCGCAACTGCTTCCTCTTCTGTCTGTGCTTCTGCTTCTGCTGCTGCTCATCCTCCTCTTTCGCTGCTTCTTCCACTTCTCTCTCTCTCTCTCTCTCTCTCTCTCTCTCTGCTTACGTGCGCAGTTTGCACAACTCTCTAATGAGCCAATAAATTCAGATTACGTATACGCGCAGGTGGCCAGCTGCAGCAAATTTTCCCAAATCACAAGCACCACATACACTCTGCACATTTTGCACAAATACCCTGTAATTTTAAAGTGTGTGTAAGTGGGCATACCTGAGAGAGCTGTTACAGTTGGCAGCAAGCATCAGCAGAGTTTGGAGAGTTTTGGACGTTAACTGCAATTTGTTGGCCTTAAAACACATATTGTAAAGTTCTGCGATTAGCTTCATTTACCTTCCTTCTGCGTCCACTTCTGCACTCTATTTACAGGGCATCCGCTAGTCCTGCTTCGCTTTGTTGTGCAATATTCTCATTTGTTTTGCGTGTAATTTTTGTTTTTTCGAGCATTTCATCGCGATAAATTTCACGCCAACTCAACACTTGGCGTTTGCTTTCGCCAATTATCGCGATCAACCCTCGTGCCACCCCCATCCCCCCCCCCTTATATGCACCACCCCCTTGCTAAATCGCACATGCTTATTTTCTGGCACACACAAAATAAATGTCATTTGCTGAAATTGCTCGTTTTTCATCAACAGGTTAAATTCAAAAGACATTTTCGATCATCATCAGCAGCAGCTGCTCATTAAATACTATTAGTAACAATCACAACAAATTAATTAGTTATCGCTTCATTTCCATTCCACTTTATATAGTACATTATCTATCGCCCATTTCAATTGCATTCGCCAATGACGTCTTTTTCGTCGTTTGACATTGGTTTTTGCTATTATCAGACACTTGCTTCACTTATCGGGCAATTTGACTGCAACTACGAGTACTACTTATTATGTACTACTCACGCCATATATTATATATACGCTATATAGAAATACAGTTAGTCATCGCAATCCACATTTTTATGGGACTTGCTAGTGCGATAAGTTCTCAAGTGGCAAAAATCATTATTTTGCACTGAAAGCATTTAAAATGGGAGAGTTCATATGGTAGGCCTAAGCAAGCATATATATATATATATATATATATATATATATGTATTCCTAATCAGCATTAAGAACTGAGACTTGACAGCTCGATACTTTAAATTTCGGTTATGAATTCTCGCATAGCTCGCGCACATCCAGTTTCATTTTAGCGAATATCGATACTAATCGATTTACGATACCAATAAAAGACACAATTGTAAAAATATGCACATATTTTGGATCAATTGTAAGAATTTACCCAAAATCGAATAAGAACTGAAAAGTTTTGCTAATCAAAATGTACTTGCACTTAAAAGGGTATCTGCCAGTCGAGCTGTTGCGATTAGAGCTTTCTTGTCAGTACAATTTATGCTGATAATTCTCAAGTTGTTTACGCCAAGACATTGTTAAGTGGGTTAATCTTGTTCCTGTCTCTCTCTATAAAGGTAAACCTCGCCTAAAGTCAGAATCTGCTAGAAACGAAATCTTTCCACTTTTCTACACACAATTTCTACTTTTTCTATTTTTCGATTTTATTTTCATTTTATAATGCCACAAAATAACAACAGTTGAGCTCTGTGGCACCGCTTGATAAGATAAAATGTTAACAAACAGATATTTAAATTTATTTATTTGTGATTTGTTTATTTGCCTGCAGTTTAGCAAAGGATATTTTTCAAAAAAAGTTTGTTTGCACTTTTTGTGCCCAAAATTTGTGTATTGATTGATGATGATTGCTTTTCCAATAACAGCTGGCTTTGTTTGGTTTTTCCTCTTTTTCGTCTAATAGGCTCTAAAAACACACCCACACAAATGCATACACACACTCGCACACACACACACACACACACACACAGTAATATGCATATAAATGATAATTATGATATCGTTGCGATTAGATCGTTTTTTGATAACATTCTTGAGGCCTATGCCCCCTCCCCTTCTGCACAGCCCGCCAACCCCTGCCTTTCGCTAATCATCGCTGTTGTTCTCTAGTTGCTCTTGTTATCGTACGTCGACGTCGACGTCGCTGCCGGCGTCGCTGTCGCTGCTTATCGTTAGAAAAAAAAAGTTGAACTTTTCATTTTTTTTTTTGTTTGTATTTTCCTCAACTAAAATACCGAGCAGAAGGAGAAGAAGAAGAAAAAACAGTTGTATTTTTGAAAATATTTTATTGGCGGCAACACAGCCGCCACCGCCGCCGCCGCTAGCAGCGCAGTCAGCGTCGACGTCGACGTCAACGTCAACGCTTTTTGGATTTTGTAAAAATCAGTTTTCGGTTCGAATTCAGTAAACAAAAACTTGTCGCCGGCGCGAGACACGACAAAATAAAGCAAAAAAAAAAAGTAGAAAAAAATAGACTACACTACAGAAAAAGTTGTTGTTGTTGTTGTTGTTCGGCTATTTGTTTAAACAATTTGCTGCAGCTCAAGTTGAATGTACGCGCAAAAGATACAGACGCAAAAATTGTAAAGATACAGATACGAAAAGACAACAAATTTGAAGTAGTATTTTTTCGTAGCTCTTTTTTTTCAGTAGCCGCCGAACGATCGATGACGTGTGCTAATTGTTGTTCGAGTTGTTGTTGCAGTTGTTGTTGCTGTTGTTGTTCGAGTTGTTGTTGCAGTTGTTGTTCGAGTTGTTGTTGCAGTTGTTGTTCAAGTTGTTGTTGCAGTTGTTGTTTGAGTTGTTGTTGCAGTTGTTGTTCAAGTTGTTGTTGCAGTTGTTGTTCAAGTTGTTGTTGCAGTTGTTGTTCAAGTTGTTGTTGCAGTTGTTGTTCGAGTTGTTGTTGCAGTTGTTGTTGCAGTTGTTGTTCGAGTTGTTGTTGCAGTTGTTGTTCAAGTTGTTGTTGCAGTTGTTGTTTGAGTTGTTGTTGCAGTTGTTGTTCAAGTTGTTGTTGCAGTTGTTGTTCAAGTTGTTGTTGCAGTTGTTGTTCGAGTTGTTGTTGCAGTTGTTGTTGCAGTTGTTGTTCAAGTTGTTGTTGCAGTTGTTGTTCAAGTTGTTGTTGCTGTTGTTGTTCGAGTTGTTGTTGCAGTTGTTGTTCGAGTTGTTGTTTGAGTTGTTGTCGTTGTTGTTGTGCGACGCCCTGACCTTGTTACTGTCGTGCCTCGTAGGCGCAATTCGTGTCTACTTTGTATCTGAGAGATTGTTGCTGCTTGACTCTCCTGAGTATCTTTGTTGCTGCTGCTGCCGCTGCTGTCGCTGCTTCTTGCGACGCCACGTTGCCCATTTGAAAACTAACAACTAGACGACACACCAAGATACAAAGATACACACGCAACGCACACGCACAGGCATCATTTAAATATTGTCTATAAATAGCAGCAACAACAACAAAAACAACAAAAACAACAACAACTAAAACGAAGCAAACGCAACGAATTGTGTGGTATAAATTTTTAAGTTAGCTTCGCCTTCTTTGTTGTTGTTGTTGTTGTTGTTGTTGTTGCTGTTGCTGTTGTTGTTGTTGCTGTTGTTTTTGGTATTTATTTTTTACGGGCTTCCACAATTTTGTTTATATTATTCATGCCGTACATTCAGTGTGGAAAGCAGCGGCGAACAGACGACTTTATTTTGCTTCCGTTGAATTTTTGAATTATTGAATTATTGGCAAAATGCAGCAGCCGCCAGTGTTGCAAAGCGTTTGGCAAAGTAGTGTGCATATTCAAATATCATTTGGCAAAACAACGAATGCAAAGTGTGAATGTTATGCCAGATCACTAAACAATGAAGTCTGTCAGATAACAAGACCTATAAGCAGGGTGTCAAACTGAATCGTATTTGAGTACCGGTTCCGGTTCAGCCACGTGAATAGTCAAGCTGAAGAATTAGTTCCATATTTTGTTGTTGTAACTGATTCCGAAGAGAATGTATTGCGAGTACGGTTCTGGTTTCATACTAGATATTTAGACTATGATCATTTCAAATAGTCAAGGCATTTGAGTTAATGACATTATGTCCGTTATCTGTTTCGATTCCGGCAAAGGTTATGAACTGATTCCCGATTTTCGCCGTAGTACCAAATGAACTAATCATATCGGTTTCCGTGACTAGTTCTTTAAAGAAAATGTTGAGTTGTGGTTCCATTTCTGAGTCTCAATTTGTAAAGTTGCAGTTCCCATTTCGGTTCCGGTTTTAGACCCTGAATCAAAGTGTTTTAAGGAAAAATAAAGATTAGCCGGTTATTATAATTATTCATATAGATTCATGGGATAATTAATCTATTAACTTTGAAGTGGCAATTCATTAATAATAATATAAATAAAATATACTATAAACAGCTGGACAAATCTGCTCAGCACTCTCTTCTAGTATTCCTCCACAAGTGAACATTATTTGTATCTACATATAGCTGCCAACTGCAACTGTATCTTTGCATCTCCGTGTGTATCTCAGATTAATTGGTTAATATTTATTTTTAGTCAACGTTTTGTGGCGCTTGATTAATTGTAATTAGCCGCAGCGCTAGTAGAGAATTCTCTCTCTCTCTCTCGCTCTCTCTCTCTCTCTCTCTCTCTCTTGCTAGGTGTATTTCTGTCTTGGATATTTGCTATAAAAATAATGCTAAATATATTAATAAATTAGTGGTTGCCATTTGGCACGACGCTAAACAAGTTCCAGAGAGACGAGCAAGCGCGCTATATTCTCAAACAACAGAATCGAAATACAACAACAAATTATAAATAAAATAAACGAATCGAATCGAAATTCGAAATTCGAATTCGCATTCGTATTCGTATTCAAAATCAAATTGGAAATTCTGTGTTGCAGTTGCAGTTGCTCAACACACGATTCGAATCGTGTCGACTCGTATCTGTAGCTGTAGCTGTAGCTGTAGCTGTAGCTGTAGCTGTATATGTAGCTGTATATGTATCTGTAGCTGTAGCTGTATCTGTATCTGTAGCTGTATCTGTGTCTGTAGCTGTAGCTGTATATGTATCTGTGTCTGTAGCTGTAGCTGTATATGTATCTGTATCTGTAGCTGTAGCTGTAGCTGTATCTGTGTCTGTAGCTGTAGCTGTATCTGTGTCTGTAGCTGTATATGTATATGTATCTGTAGCTGTATCTGTGTCTGCTGGTGTGTTCAAGTGCATGTTTCGCCTTCGTTTCGCATTCGTTTCAACAAATATTTCGCAGCTAAGCAAAAACACAACAACAACAACAAAAAATACAACAACAACAACAACAAATAGTAGCAAAAATCAAAAAAAGAGCAACAAAAATAGTATGCACAATTCGCCGCGTTGTTTTACGCCTTGTGCTGATTGAATAACAATTAAAAACACAAAGTTTCTTTATATAACATTTAAATAGGGCACTAAACAGACACACAGACAGACACACAGACAGACACAATAATTGTAAGCCATCATTTTTGGCAGTGACAAACAAATAAAAAATAAAAAATAAAAATAATAACTAACAAATAAAAAGCAAACAACAAAATCAAATTGATTTTAAATTGTGCCAAAAATAGCTAAAAAAAAAAAAAAAAAAAAAAAAATCAGCTCAGACAAAAATTATAAACAGCTGTGCACATAGAGCGAGCGTTGTTGTTGTTGTGTTCGTTGTCCATTGTCTGTTAGCATTATTTTGTTTGTTCAACATGCTCAAATATCCGCGCACCTCCTCCTCAACCTCGTCGGGCTACTTTGATGATGACGAGGCTCTAATGAATCTGAATCCCTATCAAACACCGCCCGCCTCCCAGCAATGCTGTGTGGTGCCCCAGTATCTAGAGCGGCACATGGTGCGCATGTTCAGCACCGAAGAGTAAGTAACTGTAATTAACCCTTTTAGTGTTGTTAAACGTCCCATTAAATGGTGGTCAACATCAAATGAAGCGTTTCTCAAATCCCATTTTAAATGATTCCAATCTCGATTTATATATGCTGAACTTTAACCTTATCATTTAGTATTGTTTATTTATAGTTCTGGATAACAGCGAATAGCTAGCTGACCATTAATCAATACTTCTTTAGACATGGTTCAAAATGTAACTTAAGCTTATAAATATTTATGAGTATCAAAGGAAGGTTTTTTTATGATCTAAGATCTCTCTCTTGGAGTTTAACTCATCAATTTACATTTTATATATTCTACTAAGCTCTTCCAGTCGTCATAGCGACGTACAACTGTTGGCGCTAGTTCTACTTGACTATATATATATAACTTGAACGAATCGAACTCGTATAATTATATATATTTATAATCAGAAGAACTGTTTACTTATCCCACAAATAATACTTTAGAAAGTTCTTAACAAAATGCCAAAGTCCTTATCAGCTTGAGGATTTCTATATCTTTTTAGCTGATTAGATGTTTTTCCGCTTTTTCCGGCTAAGGCAAGATATTCGGCTATGAACTCATTGTCTCAAAATCCACAGATTTCGCTACAGAAGTAGGTAGAACTATAGTCAGCCGACTTTTTGACTCTACAAGTCTTGTCAAGAGATCGGTCGGATATCAAAATGAATGAATATGAATCGATTATGTCAATGTTATCGATATATCGAAACAGTATAAACTAATTAATGCAGTCTCGATCAAAACGGTTTAGCAGTTTTTTGGATTACTAATTTAATCCGTTTAAATTTCGATTTTCCTTTCGTTCAACTCAAAATTCCGTTAGTGGCAACTTGCCACGGTCTAAATACAATATTGGACTCTGCAAAACACTTGTAGAATGCCGCAAATATTTTGCACATTTGTCACCACACAGCCCAGCCAATGGGGGAGCAAAGTTAATCCAACAAAGCTGCTCGTGTCATAAATATTTGCTCTGCTAGCTATCGTTGTGGGTGTTTGCTCGAGGTACTTCTCTGGCCAAATAGAGCGCACTTTAATTAGCAGCTTGTTCGACAAACAACTCGTCTGAAATGCAAACACTATGCATATGTCAACTGTCAACTGTCAATGTACAAAGCGAATACTATTTGAGCAGATAGTTCGTATATATATATATATATATTTAGTCAACGTGCAGCAGATTTATTAATAGCTTACGATCAATACTTTTTGATTAATATTTCAACTCTGACTTGACCCCAAAAACGAAAACCCATTAAAAGAAAAAAAACCTGTTGCATAAATTGGCGTAGGAAGACACACAATACGGCTATATATCAGGGATGAAGAAAGACTGTTGCGGGAACGGAGCTGGGCTGAGACACCAGGACTCCGACAAGCCAGAAGTCTCCTGGGTGGCTAAGCAAATGATATCCATGGGAAGAATAGACTCAGAATACGCACAGGTCTATTGACAGGACACTGTAGACTGAGAAGTCACCTAACCAAATTAGGTATTTACAGCGATGTATGCAGGTTTTGTGGAAGCGAGGAGGAATCCTCGACGCACATCCTAGCAGACTGCGTCGCCTTAACCAGGAAAAGATGCAGCATATCATGAGTCTTAAGGACATAGAAACCCTCAACCCAACAAAGATTCTAGCATTCGTGCAGGAGTTGGGATTGATGGCAGAGCTGTAGGCTCAGACCTTCTAGGTCGCAGTGCTAACTATCCCCAATTATAATAATAATACTTTTTGATCAAAACCAAGACCAAAACCCATTAAAAAAAACCTGTTGCATAAATTGTTGCTGAAATGTTTATATGCAAATGCATTTTCCAAGCGTTTCCAAGCGTTCTCTGCATAATTAATTCGAATGTTGTAAAATCAAATAAAATAAAGCGAAATGCAAAATGCAAAATGCAAAATGCAAAATGCAAAATGAGCAAAAAATGCAAATATATTCCGTACAGCGCAAAACTCGCACAAAAGCACTCGGGAAAATTTGCTGAAAAATAAATTAAGCAACAATTGAAAAAAAATGAGTAAATGTTGACAATGCTCGACTTGCGAATGCCCTGGAAAAGGGTTTTAAATGTGGGAGTTTTGTGAAGAGTGGAAGAGAGGTGTTAAGAGAGGTGTTAAGATAGAAGACAGATAGAAGAAGAAGCGAGAATGAGGCTATACGATATGGATAATGATAATGATATATACACATGTACGTATTCACATATCTATAAATGTATGTGATGCAGATTCTGATAGATATATTTATTTATGTATTCAGTTTTCAATTCGCTTCTTCATTTGGTATACCCTTTGTTAAACGCTTTAATGACTACAGGGTATTAAAAGTCATTAATTGCTTGGCAGTTGTTGTAGCAAAATGCAACAAGCTTCAATCCGCCACATTTCCTCTCCATTCCCCTTGCCTGCCCTGCCCCTCCACAGTTTTGTGGGTGGCTTGTGTTTGTTTTAGCAGCCACGCGCGCACAACTGCAAGACCCCCCCCACCCTCACCCACCCCCCAGGGTTTGGGGATGAGGGTGTTGTATTGTGTTGTTTATTACGTGTGCTTATCGCCGGCGCAGCTTTGACTTGCATTGAAATTGCACATTTGCCAAGCGCTACGAAAATGATATGCGAACATTTTTTTTTTAATCGCACTTCGTTGGAGAATTGGTATTGGATATGAGTAAGAGGCAATAGAGCGCGGGGCACATGCCTATGATGTAAGTGCAACAGTTCTGTTGAATGCTAGAAATTACTATTCGAGCAAGAGAGAACTCGAAACCATTTATGGGGTTTGTAGATAAGGTTTACTTTTGGTCTATACTTTTAGCTATAACTCGATGGCATATCTGACATGCTTAGACACCTCATTAATGAGTTGATTAAATCCACTTAATTACCTACAATTACTCGAGTAATTAAAGAGCAGCAGTTACATTAGAAGTAACCATTACATTAATCCAACATTAAAATGACGACTACGAATGTAAATCTTCAATTTATTATTATCCAAAGTGCCAATTAGCATTACTCATTGCTAAATCTATTTAATTACCAGCAATTACTTAACTGCTGCAAATATAAATCGAAAATAGTAATTATCCGCCAATGATTTGGTAATTGATAAGTAATTGATAAGTAATTGCTAATTACGGCTTATTCGCTTGTCGAATGCCGCTAATTGCCGCAACATATCGTCTGCTTAACCACCCTTGCCAATCCTCACGCAGTCTGGCAACCCTACCAAGCTAAGCGTACTCATTCCCATTATTTGGCACGCAACTTGAAAGTGCGTAGAAAATAACTAGCTGAGATACTTTGACACAATTACCCCCAGCCTGCCACCCCCAAAACCAACCCCCCCCCCCCTCCCTCCTCCCTCCACTCCCTTAAGACCAAAAATTGTTGCCAACTGCGCGTTTTATATTTTGACTTGTATTATCAATGAACCGCCTTGAACTGGCCGCAAGATGGCGACTGTGTGCGCCTCCGCTAGCCACCCCCAATCAGCTGGCAATCTAAAACTGTAACAAAAGCAAATTGCAAATACGAAACAACAACAAAAACAACAACAATGAGAATATTAATTTTTATTTTTTATGCTTGTATTTTTTATCTTGCGTATTTTTGTGTCAACGGCCCAAAAGGTAAATGCACCCCCTTGGCGCGACCTTTGACCTTTTCGTGTCACAGGCTTTTAGCTTGAGCTTCATGTATAGCCTTTCTCTCTCCCTCCCACTCTGTCTCTCTCTCTCTCTGTCGCTTGCATGGTTGATTAGTGTGCGCTGAAACGGAAAAGCTGCGTGAAAACACAAACACTTGCCTCCATTTTCATTTCCATTTTCCATTTTCAGTTTTGAAGCTTTTCTCAATGTGCTCTGCTGTCTGTCAAAGCCATTCAGTCGACTGCGTTGTGGTTTTCCTATTTATACATCCTATCGATTACTTTTATTTTTAATCGGAAACAGCAACAATTTCAACCGCAGTCTGGCAAACTGGTCAGCTAGATGTGTGATGGAAAATTGCAAACTCTGAATGAAAATTTTGTAAATCCATACAAAATCGGAGTTACTTATTTACTTCTTGACAAAATTATAGCCTAGCAATAAGTACTAAGCCAAAACCACAACTTAAGCTAAGCTTAAGTGAGTGAAAACTTGAAAGGAACAGCCAAATAAAGTCCTGAAGCTCTTCCAGGACATATTTCTGTAAAGATTCAAATTGTGTTGCTGAAAATTTAAAGCATGCATTTCAGAGGGTTTTTAATTTATATATATATATATATATATATATTCTTGATCAGCAACATTTAGCCATGTCATTTTGTTTGTCTGTTTCTAGGCAAACCACTCAAACTCAGCAGTTCTATTTGTTATAATATCCTTAGGCATATAGATGAATATATTAATCATTTATATCACTTAGCTTTCATAGCAATAATCGATTGGTTTTCGATTCTTCTTCTTCTCTCTGCAACTGTGTCTAACTATTCGATCTTCGTAGTTTTCCAAACATTATTGACCATTAACTGCAGTTAAGAGCCTAATCTAAAGGTTTTCCAAGATTTTCCAAGCATTATATTTAATGCGTAAATTGTTTATATCTCTCTGTGCATAGCATAGATATATGTGCATCTGGCACATACATATATACATTCCCATTTATTTCACTTTTTAATGGCGAATATTGAATGAATGTTTATGATTATTTCAGTGCATAAAAAGTGCTAACTGGTTTGATTCGTAACACATTCAACATAGACGCTGAAACGCACATATTTTGTAATAATGCACACCTGAGAAAAACACACACACACACACACACGCACAACTCGACGGCAGCAGGCAAAAGCATTTTTCATGGTCAACTCAATTTGCATGTGTCTATACATCTATATCTATATAGCATATCCATGATATTCAGAGCTATATAAAGATTACAGATGTTGGCGCTTGCCATAGGCCTGCAAAATGTATTTTTGCTGTATTTTTGCTGTATTTTGTTGTTGTTGTTGTATTTTAGCGTTGTGCTCAAAGCAAACAAAATATAAAAGAAAAAAAGCAAAAGACGAAAAAAATAGCAGGCAGCAAAGAAAACATTTAACAATTGTGTTTGTTTATTTATGTCGAAATTAACTTGGCCAAAACCGAGAGTCGTAAGAAAGAGTACAAGTTTTTTGTGTTGTATCGTTCGCCATTAATTAGCATCGGGCCAATGAAATTTATTTCCTTTGAACAGAGCCGTCAATGTTGATTTACCACATTTTGAATATGCCCCTTATATATATACCCCTTGTGAAGAGGGTTGCTTATGTTAAGAGGTAAGGCTAGACTTTGAAAATATGTGTGATGGAAAGTTTCTATATAAACGAACACCTTAACTAACTTTAAACTGCATTCCCTGAGATATATATATGTATATATATTATCATGATATTGATTCCTTTAACATACTACAGGATATTTTCAGGCTTTTGCTGCGCTTTTCACCTCCTCCTCATATGGGCATCGATTTCCTTAACTTGCTACAAATAGTTTTCTATCTTCATATTTTACCTTTGATTAGGGTATTTCTTGATCGAACCTTCTACCTTTCCATATATTAAAGTTCCCAAATATTCTATAAGTTGACCTGTTCTAATTTCATATGTATCCGATCGATTTCTTTAACTTTAAAGGGTAGCTACTGTGATCTACTTCTTTAACTTACTACAGGGTATTATCAAATCGATCCCTTGACTTTTGCATTGCTTTTGACCTTGTTGAAGTGCTCCCGCCTCCAAGTTGTGCACCTTCTCGTGAGTGTTTTTGAATCACACATTAATGGGGCGACCACATGGCCCACCTCCCAGGTGGGCATGCCAACCCCCTCCCCTCCAGCCCAAAGTGTATTACAAGTGGCGCCACACTTCCATCGCCTTATGATATGTGCACAATATTATGTCTGCCTCTAAATTCTGGATCTGTTTTTGTTTCTCTTTTTCCGATTCCTGCTGCTGTTTATTTGCCGCCGATTTGGCTTTTGTTTATTTGTTCTTTCACTGAAAAAAATCGAAAAAAAGTCGAAAAAAAAGTTAAGGTAAGCATTTTGTTTACTTTTAACATAGATTTATTGATTTCGTAAATTTATTTTCGGTTTCGAATTGTTCACTTTTTCTTATAAGTAGCAAAAATTGCGCATAAATCTCTTTAAGGATGCGTTTGTCGCTATACATTTTGATCAGATCCTATTTTTTGACATGAAAATCGCGTTTTCAACTTGAAATGCAGTATTTTTATAGAGGTCAAGACAATGTCAAAAAATCCTTGTTTTTTAGCGAGTTAATTATAAACTTTTACTTTTAGCATGAACATTTAGTCAGAATCAGGTTTTCAACTTTATTATAGAGTTCGACATATAGCCCCAGATTCTGATCAGTTATATGCAAGTTATGGCTGTATATATTTAAAAGTATTAACCCAAACCCATCCGAATTTCTAGGGTATATTCTAAACAGTATTTTCAACTGCATTATTTTGTACACATTTTAGTTAACTTAACACAATTTGACATTGAGCACAATGTCAAGGGTAAATGCTTTGGCGGTTGTTGTTGCTGTTCGTGTCAATTGTTGTTAATGTTGTTGTTGTTGTTCTCAGTTGTTGTTGTTGTTCTCAGTTGTTGCTGTTGTTCTCAGTTGTTGTTGTTGTTCTCAGTTGTTGTTGTTGTTCTCAGTTGTTGTTGTTGTTCTCAGTTGTTGTTGTTGTTCTCAGTTGTTGCTGTTGTTCTCAGTTGTTGTTGTTGTTCTCAGTGGTTGTTGTTGTTCTCAGTTGCTGCTGTTGTTCTCAGTTGTTGTTGTTGTTGTTGTTGTTGTTAGCCACCCGCCGTAATTGAGAACAAAAGATGCCGTTTCATTTTTTGCTGGCTCAAAATCGATCTTAGCAATAATTGAAATCTTTTGTTCGCGTCGCCTTTGTTTGCGTACTGAAAATAATTACAGCTTGCCAAGTGAGAAGGTTCTTGTTGAAGTTGCTGCACTAAAAGATACCCTGCAATTGATATTATCAACGGAATAAGCATATGCAAAAAGATTTTATATATTTGACACAAACTGCGCATATCCATTTATAACAAACTCGAAGCTTAACTAATTGCTAAAAAAAAGCAGCAAAAAATGATATTAATCTCAGACTTGAGAAGTAGTTAATGCATAATGAAATCATTTATATCATTAGTATGTTGATTGATTTGGTTAGCATTTATCAGCTTTAACTTTAATTAAACATTGATTAAAGTCCAAAGTCGATACTTTCTTAACTAACGGAATTATAATAAAACTAATATCGGTTAATATGCATTAGGAATAATACAATAGACCAGAATAATGACACTAATAGGTTATAGATAAAAATATATATAATCATCTAACTATAGCGATGGATTTCAATATTGTTTGTTGCTCGCGAAATCAATATTCTGATTAAGAGTTTTGGAGTATAACACTTTGCTGATTACATTGATAACAAATACTTATTATTTGAATTATAGAGATTAATATTAGTATTATATATATATATATATATATATATAATATTAATTGATCATTAATAGTTGCATCAAATTTATCAGCAATTTTCTAAATCAGTGTTATACGAAAGCCAAAAATCAGACTAGGAAGTTTTATAAGTGTTATACGTAAGCCAAAAATCAGACTAGGAAGTTTTATAAGTGTTCTACGTAAGCCAAAAATCAGACTAAGAAGTTTTATAAGTGTTATACGAAAGCCAAAAATCAGACTAGGAAGTTTTATAAGTGTTATACGAAAGCCAAAAATCAGACTAGGAAGTTTTATAAGTGTTATACGAAAGCCAAGAATTAGAATAGGAAGTTTTATAAGTGTTATACGAAACCCAAAAATCAGACTAAGAAGTTTTATAAGTGTTATACGTAAGCCAAAAATCAGACTAGGAAGTTTTATAAGTGTTATACGAAAGCCAAAAATCAGACTAGGAAGTTTTATAAGTGTTATACGAAAGCCAAACATCAGACTAGGAAGTTTTATAAGTGTTATACGAAAGCCAAAAATCAGACTAGGAAGTTTTATAAGTGTTATACGAAAGCCAAACATCAGACTAGGAAGTTTTATAAGTGTTATACGAAAGCCAAAAATCAGACTAGGAAGTTTTATAAGTGTTATACGAAAGCCAAAAATCAGACTAGGAAGTTTTATAAGTGTTATACGAAAGCCAAAAATCAGACTAGGAAGTTTTATAAGTGTTATACGAAAGACGGAAACTTGACTAAGAAGGTTTATGACAATACTTAATAGCTCGATCAATAATAGCTTGATCAATCATTGCTGATGCTGGCCTTTTGATATATATGTAACTTATCTTATATATCTATCTCTTAAATACTCGCAGCTCAGGCGTCTTTATAGCTATATATATATATATATATATGTATAATATTGTTGATAGTTGGTTGGGTTTAGAAGGAAGTAGAAATGGTCACTTTTACCTTGAGTAAAGCGCAACTATTCCAGTAATCCAATAAGCTGAAGTGCTTATCTAATTGCATAGATGACAAAGAGCAGAGCTGAGCTATGTGAATAAGGCGGGTGCACCCATAAATGCGTTCGTATTCGCATTCGCATTCGTATTCGTATTCAAAGCCCAGTTTAATTGATTTGAATGTGGAAACACGTTTGCACCGTTTGCACAGTTTGCCCATTTGCATATTGCATTATTGATAATTGATAGAGCGAGGGCGTGGCTGCAATTGAGGGGCGGGAAGGTGCAGCGTTGTCGTCGTCTTGCACGTGAATCGCGCCTGATAGAGAGTGAGAGAAATGGTATAGAGAGCGTGAGTGAGTGAGAGAGAGAGAGAGGGGGTTAAGGCTAGCGGGTCAATACGTGCCTGGAAACACAATTTTGTTTGCGGTCAAAATTTAACGACGCAGATGGCAAAAATAAGCGCTCAAATCGCAAGGCATTAAAATTGCTAACACGTTTCGCAACACAGCTGCAAACAGTGCTGATAACGTTTGATAGCGATTGTTGTTGTTGTTGTTGTTGTTGTTGCTGATTAGTTGAAGACAGTCGTCGTCAGTCAGTCTGTCGTTCTGCTACTTTTAACTATGATGTCACAATCAATCCACTCTCTAAAATATACTCAACAATCAACGTCATTCAATTTGTGTTGCGCTGTGATTTGGGTTATCGGTTATCGGTTATCGGCGTGTGTGTGTGTTGCATACTGATTCATCACTCGATATCTTATGCGATTTTTGGCATTCAATTCATTCACCCAAAAAAATTCATTTTTTTCTTGTTTTTCGAAATGATTTCAAAATAGACAAAAAATGCGACAAATATTAATGAGAAAATGCCAGGTTTTTTTTTGGAAATATATTTTCTGAGTAATATGCTCAGTTAATCTCTGACGACTTTGGAGATCTTTGGGTTTTTTTTTTTCAGTTTTCCTTTGGGGTTTTCTCATCTGTTGCAACACTTTTTTCCCTCGCCCTTCACGCTTGTGACGTCACTGTGCCATGCTCAAATGAATATGTGGCACACACAACATTTTTTGTTGTGTCTGCGCAAATATTTTGCTTACGTTGTTGCTTTTATGATTCATTCGAAAATAAAACCAACATGAGGCACAAGCAAAGACCAGCATATATTTTTGTTCGGATGTCGAGACCTTCTCTTTTTTATCTCAAGTGACGACGCGATGACGTCAGTAACAAAATTATTGAAAGATTTATGCGATCAGAGCAAAGGCAACATTATTTCACAATCCATCTGCTTAAGCTTCAGCTTTATAGCAATCCATAAAAATATTCTTCATTTTGAGTATTTCAAAATGCAATATTTAGTTGCTTTTTTTAGACTTTCCGAGGTTATTATGATTTGGTTCACGAATCCATAATTTGTACGTTTTCTTGATCAGCATTACTGAGCGAGTCGATATAGCTATCTTGATGATACTTGGAATGTATTATAGTTATTGGATTTTTCCCAAACTTACTAGTTATACAATATATCATCTGCTTGGCATAAATTGAACTGCTATTTTAGTTTTACTCGATTCTGTAAGGGTATTTAGTCTTCGACGTGCCCAAGAGTCCTTTCTTGTTTCGTATGTGCTTGGCTTGTTTAAGATATATATGTTTGTCATTATTTGTTTGATTTATTATCACGACAACGTCAGTGAAAGGCTGTGGACCTCGTCAAGTTCAAATGTGAAGAGTAAGCCAAAAGCGGACAGGGTTGCAACCACAGGTAATCGCTTTTCCAGGTGCCATGTGCATAACCATTCGCATTGAGGCTGAGGAGAGAAGACAGATAAGTTAGATAGAGCTGAAATTTCAGAGGACTACTGCTTAAGCTTCTTGACTACAACTGGAACGACTGAAGAACTGGTCAAGTTCAAACCAAAAGAGGCAACGCTGCAACTAAACATAATCTCGGCGGCAGGTGCCATGTACCCGAAGAGAGAAGACAAATAAGTTAATGAACGAGTTCAAATCTGCAAATTAATCAAGGATAAATACTCTCTGTGCCATGTTAAATTTGCTTTGAAGGGAGAAGCAAGAGAAGTTAAACAGAGGTGAAATTGCCAAGCACCACAACTTAAGGTTCTTGACCACAACTTGACCTTTTTTACGGAAATTAAGTTTAAATTTGCTCACTCTCTCTTTCAGTCTCTGCCCTCTTCGCTCTCTCTTTCAGTCTCTGCCCTCTTCACTCTCTCTTTCAGTCTCTGCCCTCTTCACTCTCTCTTCATTATCGGATTGTACTTATTTTGGTTAATTGTGATTTGAGCTGAACTTGACATCAGGTTGCTTGCCTTTCGCTTTTTTTTTTGTTGTGTTTTGTTCCATGCCAGAGGTCAGCCACGCCCAGCGTCAGCCGCCCACACCGAAAATGGAGGCATTAAATTGCCGACACGAAGCATTTAATGGAGAGGAAAAAAAATGAGTTGCAAAAAACGAAAGTAAAAAGAAGAAAAATGCGCTGCAGACTCACGATTTTCATTGTTGCAGTTGTTGTTGTTGTTTGTTGCAAGTGTTGCAGTTGTTGCAGTTGTTGCAGCTGCCAGCGGCAGCGGATAATTTGCCGTTTATAAGATGTGATTGTTGCTGTTGTTGTTAGCTGGTTTGTTGGTTGTTTGTTGGTTGTTTGTGGTGGCTAATGTTTCATAACAACAACGAAAACAATGCCTGGAAATGACTGTCAGCAGTGGCAGTGGCAGGCAACAACAACAAATCAGCATGCAACAAGCTTTTTCCCAGCTGCTGCTGTGTGTTGCACAATGAACAATTTTCTTGTTGCCAATTTCTTCTCTCTCTCTCTATATATATATATATATATATATGTGTGTGTATGTGTGTATATATTTATTTGATATTTCTCTGTGGGTGCTTTGCTAATTGATGGGGCGTGTCAAATTCAAATGTTGCTGTTGCTTTGTGTGAACAAAAGTAATCAGCAATGAACAACACGTTAACAGGCAATAAAAGACAACAACAACAACAACAACAACAACAACAACAACAAACACCACTCATTAGCAGCAAACAACAAGTTTGGGCTTGCCCCCAACAACAACAACAACAATTGCACGCATTGACAACAATCTCAACAAAAAAAAAAAAAAGATATTGTATCTGTAGATTGTATTTATATATATATATATAATTGAAGAATATATTTGCCTAATCTACAGTTTCTTCCACTGTAACTGAAGACTACAAATCATTTACAGTTAAACTCAAATAATCCCAAAACATAATCCAACTATATATATCTATATAAAAAAAGGCTTTCTTTTTGTCGTAATTACCTCTGCTGCTATAGCAATTTAAGACATTTACGTAATCCGTTTCTACAGCGCCCTAATTTCCCAATAATTGTGGAACCCATCCCAACAATATATATATATATATATATAATATTGTTGTGAATCGAAAGCGTTACGCACATTTTTTTCGTTCACTCTTAAGTATTTTTTATAGCGTGCGTGTCCGGCAACAATTTTCTACATTTAATGGGCTTTCGAAATTGTTGCTTTTGTTGTTGTTGTTGTTGCTGTGGCGTTGCCAAAGTCGTTAAAAGCAAAATTGCGAAAAAAAAATAAAATTAAATTGAAATTTTGTGCGCCTAAAGAGGCTGAAGAGAGCTTTTTGCGGAAGCGTAGATTTTGTATGTTGTCTTGTGTATTTTGTATTATGTTCATGTTCATGTTTAAGCTTAAATATTTATATGACTTTTTGTTGATTTGACAAAATTGGTTTTCTTTACTTGCAGGTGAGTTTTGCATTTCGCAATTTGCACAAATCATGAAATCAAACAAATTACAAAATTGGTATGGTAAGCGTGTTATTTACTTTTGGGGGATGTTTTAGCTTTAGAGCTTCTTACTCCCCACACCCCCCTTCCTTTGGCAACAGCATGAAAAGCTTTTAGAATAAAGCACGTCCCAGATAAAGCAAAATCAGCTGTTTTAACTGCTGGCTAAGTACCCCTTCCGCTCTCCCGTTTATCTATGCGTCTAGCAGCGAAAACGTTGTGGGTGGGCGCTGGCGAGGGAGGTTGCTGCTCGTCTCGGGTTATTAAGCTGCTGTGTTTTTTTTTAGCGATAGTTACTTATTTACTACACTGTCGCACAACGTGGCAATCGAGTGTTGTTGTTGCTGTTGCTGCTGCTGCTGCGACGCCTCGCTGAGTTTCAAAAGTTCTTTGCCGTTGTAAAACAAATGTGCGTCCGCTCTCTCTCTCTCTCTCTCTCTCTCTCCGCACTCGCTCTCTCGATCTGTATGGCTTGCGTGCTGACAAGCGCTCTCTCTATTGGCGCTCTTTCTCTCTCTCTCTCTTGGCGCGCGTTGCATTATTCAGCTGCAAAGCTTTGCAAGCAGCCATGTTGCTTTTTTGTGCTGGGAGAGAGAGAGAGAGAGAGACACAGAGTGAGTTCTTGTCAGACAATGTCGTTTGCATATAAATTAACTGATGCCAGGCACTAAAAACAAAAAACACCATTTATTTTTGGGCATTTCTTTTGCTTATTGGTTTGTTTACGCTTGAATGCAATTGTGTGTGTGTGTTTTAGGCTTTCGTTTAGTTTTAAGCTTTGCTTTTGAGCTGCCCTTTTGCGGGTACTTGAAGAAAAAAAACAGAAAACTTTCAGCTCCGACAGCAGTCAAATGCAAACTTCAAAAAGCAACCACCAAAAGCTGCCGCCTGGCGTCGCTGCTGTAACCTGGTTTGCTGCTGCTGCTGCTGTTGTTGTTGTCAGTCAGGCAGCGCAGCGCTCTCTCACGGAACAACAGCAGCAACAGAGCAGCAGCAGCAGCAGAGCAGAGCAAAAGAAGCCAAAGCAAACTTTGCCAGTGCTTCAGTCAGTTTTTTTCAGTTATGCTGAGAAGCAGCAAACACGAAGAAAAATCACAGACATTAATTAATTAACTTAAAAAAGCCATTTGTTTTTGTGTTTTGCTTGTCATTTGTTTTGTGTTGCACTCGCGTTTTAATTCTGTGTGTTTTTTTGTTTTCAGTGTGTGCGCTTCTATTGTTTAATACTGTGCGTGAGTGTGTGTGCGAGAGAGAGAGAGAGCAACAAGAAATTAAGTGTGACGAAAAAAATGATCTGCACTCGCTTATAAACAATTAATATTGCAGCTAGCAAAAGTATTTTAACAGAAAACGTCTCGCGCGCATTTTTTTCTTTTGTAAGCAAGCACACAAAGAGCGAGAGAGCGTGACAGAGCGAGAGAACAAGCGCGCGCATATTGCTGAATTCTGCGTATTAACTGTGTAAATGAAAAACGATTCACTCTCTGCTGAATAAGCAGCCATCTCGCTCACTCTACTGCTATTACTGCCAGCATAAAAATACTAGAGCTGCTCTCTTGTTGTTTAAAAAAAAAAAAAACCAAACAAAAACGCAGTGCAAAAACATAAAAGCTCTCTGTTCAGAAAGTCGCCAAAAAGTGGGAAAACAACAAAACGATATTAAAAGCGCAGCAGCAAAAAAGTGAAACACATCTAAAATAAAATAGCTCAAAATTACAGTAAAAAAAAAATTCCAAGTCTAAATAGAAGCTACTGCAAAGGTCACAAAACAAAAAGAGAAGAAAGACAAGAAAAAGGGGGGCACAATTATTTGTGTGTATAACAGTTAAACTGAGCACATTATTACGGCTTATTAAGCACTCCACCCAACAAAAGCGAGCACATTCTTGAAGCTCTTCAACTCGATAATGAAAACTGAAGCCGGCAGCAATAATAACAGCAATAATAACAATATTAATCATATCAACACTATCAAAATGGATTTCGATATGTATCCAAGTATATCGGGTAAACAACAGGATCCCGTACGGGAAGTCGTTATGAAGTACATTGATTATTTTCTACCAGAGAACGAGTAAGTCCAGTAACAAATAATAGTTATGTTTTATCTTCTTCAGTTAAGCCTAATTTTAGACTGCACTGATAAGAGTTCCATATAGATATAGACAATACTTTGTTGATGCTTATCGAAAAGCTAACAAAAGCTAACTTAATGTGTGAAAAGTACTGTTATTATCCATCTATAAGTGTCTGGGGAGATTAGTTTTATTTACCAGTTCTTTTTATAAAGTCATTTAGAAAAACAACTTAAACAATCCTTTAAAACTTGAGTAATATGCTCTTAAGTAGAATTAATTAAAGTGAAGTAATATTATTTCAAAACAAAAATGATGAATGAATATTCATTCAAAACAATTAGTAATTTTGCTAAGTTATAGATAGAAAAATTATGTCAATTTGTCTATAATTCAATTGATTTTAATCTATATTCTGTTTTCCTATTGCTCAATAAAATGACATCAGATATTCCGCAGCGCAAAACGATGATAAACAAAGGCGATAAGAAATTGCACTTTGATTTCAAGCAAAAAAAAAAAGGAAAAAAAAAGAAATAAATCAAAAATTACACACAGAAAAAAATGGCATTTCAATGCGCCGCTTTTGTCCCTGACCCAATTAAAAAGTCAATCATTCAACGATATGAAAACGCAACACAAAAAAAAACAAAACTTATTCAAAAGACGCGATACAAAAAAACAATATGAGCAAAGGGCAATAACAAAAACAGCAACAACATTGGCAAGATCGTATGAGCCCTAAACAAAAATAAAAATGATAAAAAAAAAACAGTTAATGTCAGCAAGCAGCGAACCGGTTTTGTGGCAAGTCGGAACCGAAGTTGTAGCATGTTGTAGGAAGCCTTAAAGTGTCGCCAAGTTGCCAGGCTTCAACTCAACTGGCTCAACTGCAGTTGGCAACGCGTGCCGACAACTTGCCACTTGCAACCTGGTCAACTCATCTGCCTGCAACAAGTTGCTCAACTGGACGCAATGCAATGGGGTCAGGCGCAAAAAAAAAACACAAAACCAAAATAAATAGAGAAAAATAAATGGGAGCTTAAACACCCTGGCAGAGAAGTGCAGAAATAGAGAATTTTTATAGAATAGAAATAAAATAAATATTGAATTAAGCCTGTAATTATTTTTAGCTTCATTTAAGTCAACTTTAATAGGGTATTGAAAAACAGTTATAATCAATAAGTGGATCAACTAACGATGCGTTTGCGGATGATGTAATGTGAAATGTTGAATGACTTTACTTCGCACACAGGAAACTGAACAAGCATAACCAGTATCTAACAGATACTCACACACACACACACACACACACACACAGACTAAGAGGCCAACTAGCAGATACAATTTGCAATCCAAGCGATAACCGACCTATATATAAAATATATAGCTACTTTTAGTTCAATTGCTACAACTTTTTTAGCTTAATGCAATTAAAAATTGATCAGCAGATGCTATAAATAGATATAGAGAATACACACAGATCAATCAATAACAACCAATTAGCAGCACGTCTATAATTATACATATTGGCTTATGATTTGGTGTCTGTAATTACTATATACATATATGGTCTGTATATATATTGACTGTTAAATCGGGTCTGAGTTCGCTCAAAATAGTTGTGCTAATATTTGGGATTTGACTTTAGCTGTTGACTGTTATCTTAAGTTAAGTAAGAACCTGGCCAATAAAAATATATTCCCAGCTGAAATGAAGTCTAACTTTTCCGCTTTTCTTCTTAATCGATTTGGTACTCAATAATATTATTATTATTGCTGGCAGCTACTTGGTATGCTCTCAACTTTGTTGTTCATTGACTTCCTGCTTTTCATATATATATATATACAGTGTATATATCGAGTACACACACATGGAGCCCTATAATCTAAACGTTTTTATGACGATTTCGTTCACTTCCTCATATCGCAAGCGAAATCCGACAGAAACGGCGACAATGCAAATAAACACTTGAGAGATCCCCAGAAGTTGTTGTCATAACGGGAATAAATGCAAAGAATGGAAATTCTAACTTGCATAAAAAACTATATATATATATATATACGGAATCTTATATACATCGGTTCTCTTTTTTTATATGTATACACTACTTTTAAAGGGGAAATGGGCTTATGTCCAAAAGAGTTGCTGGAGTTTAAATGCTTTAAAAAAACATTATTTTGTACAACGTTTTCAACTTATTTACATTTGATTAAAATGATCTGCAAAGAGCGTGAAAGATGTCTTCGTTTTCTCAGTCACTATGCAACACAACGGAAACAGAGTATTGCGCAGTTGGGCATATCTAAACTTTTAAAGTTCTTTTTTATGCTCTTTTGCTGACTTGAACAGAGGAGTTGTGTTGCCATTTCATTTTCAATTATTCAACAACAAGAGCCATTCCCAATCCCCTTCCCATTCCCCTTCACATTCCCCTTTCCATTCCCCATTCGCATTGTTTGTGTTTATGCAGCGTCAGCCCAAAAGTTGCTACAAAAAATGCAGCATAAGCTGTAATTGAAAATGGGAATAGAACTCGAAATGCGAATGCGAATGGGAATGGGAATGGGAATGGGAATGGGAAAAGTGGCAACTTTGTGTAGCAGCCACATCCGCAATTAAAAATACACTTTCATTTGTCTGGAATAGAGCTTTTGTTTTATTGTTGTTGCTATCTTTGATATTTGAGCGCAATCAAAAATAGCTGGGCAACATTTTGGCCTGGCCAAAAAGAGAAATGCCAAAGTGCAGCGACACTAACTAATTTGTGGCTTGGCCAATTGGCAATGGTCCAGACCAGACACAGAGCAAGAGAGAGAGGGGGGTAGAAAGAGAGATTGAGCGAAACGTTTCGATTCGACTCGATTCGATTAATTTGTCTGGCAATTGGCGTGCAATTTGATGTGCTTGCATTTGCAGTTGCAGTTGCTGCTGTTGCTGTTGCTGTTGCTGTTGAATTTGCAACTGTTGCAGTCAAAACAACAAAATTGCAAACACAAAATTGGCACGTCAACTTTTTTTTTACATTTTGTTTTGGCGCCGCAATGCAACAAAAAAAATATATAGCTGAATATTACGTATACGACTTGTTAAAAGTCTCGAAGGAAGCCCGATGCAAAAGAGTGAGAGAGAGGGAGGGGCAGAGCGAGAAGGTGAGGTGTAGATAGTGCATGTGAACTGTTTATTGAGCTATGCAACACTTGCTTAAATAGAACCTTAAGTTATATAACACTACTGCTGCTGCTGCTGCTGGCTGCTGCTGCTGCTGCTGTCGTCTGTTTTTTATGGAGCTATAAAAGGAAAAGATGAAAATTGATAATAATATAATACAAATAACATACATAATATATATATAATCTGATTCATATGTTGAAAAGCACAACATACAAAGATGATCATCAAGGGAAAAAGTAAAAAAGAAAAAAGTTGAAATTCTCTAGAAGATCAGCTGTAGAATTGTTGATATATGTCTTCCTTATACAATCTTGATAAGATTCCAAAAACAGCCGATCAATAATATGTTGGGGTATATAAACCATATCAAGCGGAAGGCTTTATCTTTACAATTGAGTCTTTTATTGGTATCGGAAATCGATAAAATAACGATAAAATGAATGCCATTGGACATAAAAGAACTTCCATTCAAAATTTAAATGGTCTGTGAGATGGGTTTTTTCATGCAGATCTGCCAGCTGTTGATGCTGATCATGAATATATATACACCTAATTAGGGCCAAATGCGTTCTTCTTCTTTATATCAGTTCAGTTCAGTGTACAAACAAGTACCATCAACAAATGAGCTTCTGCCTTTGCAGAGTATTTAAGTTTCGGTTTGTTTATCGCCGCGCTATTTGTGTATGCTTTTTGACACACATATTTAGTGTGCTGCAAAGCGATACAAAACAGTGTTGATCACGTGATTTGGGCAAATGAAGCTTGCTGGCGGCAATCAAACGTGCCCGAACGGCAAAAACCCGATTTGTTTGTGCTTCAAATCAAATTAAATTGAAAAACCGAAAAGTCGAAAAGTCGAAAAGTAGAAATACAATATACAAAAATAATATACAGAGTAATAAAAAAATGACATCATTGTTTGTAGCGGCGACGCTTGAACTTTAATAAACTTTGCACTTTTTTGTTGTTGTGTTTTTTGTTTGTTTTCGTCTTTCCTAGTTTTCATTTCGTGCTTTCGTCTTTATTTGGCTTCTTACTCACTTATGTTTGGCTTGTGTCGTCGACGATTTGGCGCTTGTGACGTCAGCCAAGCAACCGCAAACCGGTTTTAATTATCATTCATATTTTGATGATGATGATGATGATCAGATAACCCTAATGCTAACGATCTGACGATCTAATGATGATCATAATCTACGCTGAGCTGGCGTTTTGTAATTGGGATGGGGCTCAGTTAGTTCAGGGCGAAAAATAGATTAGCAATGGGTTCAACTAGATTCGACTTGAATTCTATATTATATTTATTTGGACGTAGAAGTACTAACGAGCAGCACATTCAAGTGGCTCAACGATACCAAGCACGGACCCAAGCAAAACTGCAACCCCCCTCCCACCCAACCGACCGAGGGGTGCGCCGCAAGTTCGCGAATTGAAAGAAAGATAGGACAAGACAACTGTTTTAATAGAATAAATGGAAGAAGTACAACATATTAACGGAAAAAGCGTATTATAATTAGTACACAAAATTCGAAATGCAAAATTGGAACTACAAGTTTGAAGAAAATGAGGCAGAAAATTCCTTGTATTTCTGATCCGAACTGTAAAATTAAGTTGGCTGATTAACTCCGAAGAATCAATCTCACCGTTTATAAGCTTGTGTACAAAAATAACACCAAGCATTGTTCTACGATCAGAAAGAGAAGGAAGATGTCAAAAGTCTACTATGATAAGAGGGTAAGCTAATATTAGTATTCCAATGAAAACCCCTAAGGGCAAATAATAGAAATTGTTTTTGTACGGATTCTATTCTATCCTGATAAACCCTGTAATTGGGTGACCATATACAGGATCCATATTCCAGAATAGGACGCATAAGTGAAATATAAAGAGTTTTAGTAATGTAGGGATCGTCAAATTCCTTTGAAACCCAGGACCCCAAAGGCAAAGTCTATTCACATAGACTTATTATAATTGGGGATAGTTAGCACTGCTATCGGTCGCAGGTCTATTGTGCCCCTTCACATATGAATAATATTTGAATTAAGTTTCGCTCTAGCTCAGCAAATGTTTGACAACTTGAGAGAATTGTAAAGCTGATTGATGAATAATTATTGCTTTAGCTACCACAGAGACGATAGCAAGGGGCATGCCCCTTCTAAGTGTTGACAACTGTTTCATAAGTAATACTCATTTCGATTAAATGCAAAATTTAAAAATTAAATGTTTAATTTTTTACTTATTTTCGTTATTAACTAATTTTTTATTTTATTTCATTTCGTTGGGTTTTTTTTTGGTTTTTGTTTGTTTTTTGTCAAATGCGCCTTGCAATGCCATTGACCGTTGTCCGCAATGACATTGGAAATGAAAATATATATGCTATATATATATTTGCAATATATATATTTATATATGTATATATTTTATTGGCATTAACTGAAAGAAAGAGAACAAAAGTCACGCCACATGAGGCATTGCCCCCAACGTGGAGTCATCCAGCCTTTGACTTTTACTTTTTATCTACCCTTTTGAGAGAGTATTATAAATACGTTGTAAAGTTGTGTAGTCTGCGACTTCATGCAGTATATATATTATTGATTAGTATAAGACCCGTAGCGATATATCCCTGACTTCATGAAACTTGCACTAGATGCTTCTGTAACTGATAATAGTTCTTCTGATCGAATTACCATATCATTTAGCTATAGATATGCATTTAGATATGTCTACTATATCATATAGCTGCAATAGGAACAATCGTATGCAAGACGAACAAAGTTATCTATGGATTTTGTAAAGTTATAGTGAAATGTGGAGTGGAGAGTATGAAAGCTTCGGCAAGCCCAAGAGATAACGGTTCTTGCTGGTTCTCTCTTCTGTCATTTCTTGTCCACTCACTTTTCGGGGCAGTATGATGATAGAAGAGTGGTGGAGAGAGGGTAGGGACATTCCCTTTTGCATCCGTTGCGATCCCCAAGGACGGAACGGACGGTTAAGAAACTTTCGCACATCGTCCTTGTCTCGTGACTCGGCTCTGATTGGCACGGCTCGGCTCAACTCGGTTTTACGGCCCATTAAAAGTGAGGAGGAAAGAAGGAGATGGAAAGAGGAGCACCATAAAATATATATAAATATCAGCAGTCGGTCGGCTCAGACGACAGACAGACAGACAAGCCGCATTTTTATTGTCGCGCTCGCGCCTTTAATTATTTTGCGAGCCACGCAAATCCAGCCATATAAATTTATTTATTTCTTTTGTTGTTTGCTGTGCGAACTGTGCTGACATGTTGTTGTTGTTGTGTTTCTTTTAATGTTCACTCGCTCATCGCTCATAAATAAAATAATTAAGCTATTTTCAAGTTACGGCTTTGCAGCTCCACATAAATGGCTGCAAGTTGCGATTGCGAATGCTGCAAACAGCTTCAATTAAGTGCTGTTTTGCGTAGCAGTTGCAATGAAATGAAAGTAAATGTTGCAACATCAATAAAGGCACATAAATGTTGTGTAATAATAATATTATTCGTGATTTATAACATTATTCATATATATATATTGCTTACGATAAATCCACTTTTGATTAGTTCAGCATATCGAATCATATTAATTTCCGCTAACTGACAATTAATTAATTAATAAACTGAATCGAGCTCAGTCGACTTCCTTCTAGTATTCTTACCATATTTCCAACATTTTCTTCTATTCTCTTTGTTTACGACCCAAAACCCTTTGCCATTTCACACCCACTGACATCAAGGTTATTTTTGGGTATTCCCAATGCTTTTCATTCATTCGTGTAAAGGTTTTTCACTGAGTCATTGCCTGCACACTGCTATCGGCATTGGAGTGTTGGAATGTGATCAACTTTGACAGTGCCAAAAATGGTAGTTGCACAGTTGCCAGGCGAACCATCAAAATTGACTGACTGAGTCAGCGAAACCGCTGCTGCTATCAGTTCAAAGGCATCGTTCTGGATATGACACATTAAAAAAGTATATGGCCATTTCTATAATTGAGGATTGCGTGGCACCCCTAAAAACACATGAACAAAAAATGAAGGAAAACCTTGCAACTGCCACACCCAATTTGTGTATCTTCGACTGATTAGACACAGTCTAGAATTCAATTAACTTTGCCGTATTTTGACCCTGATCCATAAGCCATTAAAGCTCACCCGGTTTTTGGTTCAGTGTACTCTTGCTAATCAAGAATATGCTTTGAAAAGTCCTTGAAAGATTATTTTGTTTGTTTATTTTTTCATTAGTGAATTGAGAAGAAAAACCAGTTGTCCGATTTTTTTGTTGTTGTTTTTGGTTTTTCAGTCGAAAAGCATTTGCTCAAGGTGAGAACTGAGACTGAGACTGTGACTGAGACTGAGATCTGAGATCTGAGGGTGTGCCCGAAGTGTTTTCATGTTGTTTTCTTCCAAGTCGCGTCGAGCTGTGTAACTGCTTCAAGTTTTATGTAATTTCGAACACAGTCTGTTGAGTTGGTGTTTGTTTTTGTTTTATGGTTTTTCTAGCCAGTGTTGCATAATTAATTTGCAATTTGTTTGGTTAAAAAGCCGCACTCAATAATTAAGGAAATACATAGTTCGTTGCGATCGGTGTCTGTATTTATTTCCAGCTGCTCCACTGACATGTTTAAGCCATTTGAAATTCGAAATTGATAGACCGTGTTGCAAACAGTTGTTGGGCAGTGGTGCGGCGGGGTGGGGGGGAGGTATGTGAAGGGAGGCGGGGCAATGAATGATCATTCAATCATTTTAATGAGCCAAACCAATTATCTCAAGACTTGTTGGTTTTTTTTTTTTTTTTGGTATGCACATTTGATGTTCGAACTCGATATTTTTTTGAGTAATTTTGGTTAATTTTGATTTCTATTTACTTTTTGAATATTATGCGAAAAGCTGACAATTTAATTGCGCATTTGACATTGCGTTTTAATGGGGCTCGCTTTCATTTTGCCGAGTGTGCCAAAAGTTTTTATCATTTGGCGTGTAGGAAGTTTTATTAGATATTTGATTGACCTCAATCCGCACAAGGTCACACGAAAAACCCATTGAAGTTAGCTGGGAAAATGAAAAATAATTTGGTGAGTTGGTAAAATATAGAAAACTCGATGAAAACTACCCTCAAAGTGGGCTTAACGGTGTCTATGACAACTATTTATAACTATCACAAGTTTTCAATCAATCATTGACTGGATCAATCGTAATTTTCATATCCTGTTTTTGTTTCATATCTGTTGCTGATCAATCATACACCTAATCAATCATAATAGACTTAATCAATCAACTTGATTAAACTATTTATACAATAAATAAATATTCTTTTTTTATTTTCTATCTATATATATACTTTATCAAGTTCAACTCGTTTATAATCAAACATCTACCACTTGTTTTTTTACAGTGCATCTGGAACGAGTGCAGTTGCGATTGACAACAAAATCGAACAGGCAATGGTAAGTGGCATTTTGTACATCAATTCTTAGAGTTTCTGCTGATAAGCAAAATTATATATATATATATATATATTGAGCTATATACTCAAAATTACAGATCGATTAATAGTTTAACCGTTCAAAAAAATTAGTTCGAAAATCTTTTGGTTCATTTCCACTTGACGGCGACTCTGTTCACTTGAAAACCGAAAACCAATTGAGACGCTGTTCAACACTCGCAAGTCTTTTGCCCCCCCCCCCCCCCCCACTTCAAGTGAGTCCCCCCCTCTTCGTCCCTCTTCTGTTATTGTCTGCAAATTTAGTTCAATTGAGTTTCGATGTTTCCGATGTTTTTCCCTCTTGGTTTATGCTTTTGTCCACATAATATCGCAGCTATTTTTAGACTCAATTAAAAAAATAACCTCAAGAGTGGACAATTGTTTCTGATTATTTGCTGGGTTTTTTCTCTTTTGATATACCCCTTCACTGCTCCCCTCCTCCACCCGCCGCATCAACAATTATTCTTGTTATGTTTGTTGCTGATGATGATGACAGCTGCTCTTCTCACTCTTCTCGCTTCCCTTGCTCCGTGGGCGGCTTTTGATTGAGCTCTGAACTCGCCAGCTTTGTTTTGCACCCACTCTCAGATATGTATATATATATATATATAAATATATATAGCCTTGATTGTGATGCTGCTGCTGTTCTTGGACGCAACGAGAAACCTTGGCAACAACAACACAACAACAACAATAAGAACAACAACAAACACACACTCTGAAAGCACTTATGCAAGAGCAGAATTCTATTGAGTCGGAATTCGATTATATAAGTAGATTACGATGTGCTCTGGCATAATACACTGCAGAAGGGCATCCCTTTGTGACGTTGACTTCGTTAAAGGTCTTTCTACTCGCAAAAAAAAGAGTTCGAGTTCAAATAAATGCTAACAAAAGCAACTTTGTTGCTTGGCTGCCCTAAAGATAACCAATTCCGCTGGCTTTGACATACTTAAGTAATAAATTAGCTAATAAATGAATATCAAAGGAGTTGAATTGACTTAACATGAACGATAATCGGCATAAATAAAAATAAATGTATTATAATCAAGTTTGTTCTATGTAATTAGGGGTCTGTTCAAGTATGTAAGCCACGCAGGATCTCCAAAAACACAAGAAGAAGGTTTCGAAACCCATGACTGAATGCCTCAAAATGTGATTAATAATTATTATATATTATATCCAGCTATCTCAATGATTTACACATTTACTCTGCATATCTCTTGAAGCACCCATCTCTACTATCTGCTGCATCGACAAACAGATCTTCAGATTCATTTCTGCTATCAACCAACAACTGCAATTAATACTAATGCTGATATTGACCATTTGAACAGCATTTCACATCTTTGATAATTTCCCAATTGACATACCTCGAAAATACTTCAAAAACTATTATTATGCCATTGTTTGAAGCAGTCGCAAATCAATCAAAGTATAAAGAACTCTCGCTCTCTCGCTCTCTCTCTCTCTCTCTATATATATATCTCTCTATCTCTCGCGCTCTTTCTCTATCTCTATCTCTCGCGCTCTTGCTCTCTCTCTATGTCTCTGTCTCTCTCTATATCTCTCGCGCTCTTGCTCTCTCTCTATGTCTCTGTCTCTCTCTATATCTATCGCGCTCTTGCTCTCTCTCTATCTCTCGCGCTCTTTCTCTATCTCTATCTCTCGAGCTCTTGCTCTCTCTCTATATCGATCTCTCTCCCTCTCTCTCTCGCTCTCTATCTCTCTCCCTCTCTCGCGCTCTTTCTCTATCTCTATCTCTCGCGATCTATCTCTATCTCTCGCGCTCTTGCTCTCTCTGTCTCTCTCGATCTCGCTCTCTATCTCTCTCTCTCTCGCTCTCTATATCTCTCGCGCTCTTGCTCTCTCTCTCGCTCTCTATATCTCTCGCGCTCTTGCTCTCTCTCTCGCGCTCAATCTCTATCTCTCGCGCTCTTGCTATCTCTCCCTCTCTCTCTCTCTCACTCTCTCCCTCTCTCTCTATCTCTCTCCCTCTATCTCTCTCCCTCCCTCTATCTCTCTCCCTCCCTCTATCTCTCTCCCTCTCTCTCTCTCTCTCTATCTATCTCCCTCTCTCTCTCTCCCTCACTCTTTCTCTCTCTCTCTCTCTCTCTCTTCTCTTTCTCTTTGCTCTCTATATCTCTCTATAGCGCTCGCTCTCTATCTCTCGCGCGCTCTCTCTTTTCTCTCCCTCTCCTACTCTCTCTCTCTCCCTCTCCCTCTCCTCTTTGATTCAATTGAATGCGCATAAATATTTCATCACCTAGTTTCGCACAGGCAATATTTATGCACAGGTTTCGATTTTTCTCATTTATTTTGCTTCACTTTTTTATGACGGATCTGTGTCTTGTTGGCTTGAGTTTAGATTGGGGTTCTTGGGTTGGGGTACGTACTTGTTGCATTCGGTTCCAGCTGGTTGCGCTGCTCGTTAAAGTCAATCAACTTTTCCTTTTGAAATCAAATCTATAGCGTGGCATGCAGCAGCAGCAGCAGAAGTGCGGCGAGCAGCAGATGAGGAGGCAAACGATGACGTTGACCATTGTTGGTCAATTGGGTCAATTCAATTGCCAGTTTGTACGTTGTCTGCACTTTCTTCAGGCCAAAACAAAACAGCAAACAAAAAAAAAAATCGAAAGAAGAAAAACAAAATCAAAGCTTGAATTCTGTTTGCCTTTCTACTCGAGAAGTTTCTGCTCTCTCTTCCCTCTCTCTCTCTCTCTCTTCTTTCTCTCTCGCTCTCGCTATGTGAAAGTAATTTTCACATTGTCTTTTTTTCACTTTTCTGACTGCAACAGGATTTATTTGAGCTGCTTTTGCTTTTGACCTTGGCTACAAAAATTCAAAAACAAATCCAAAAAAAAGCAGACAAAATTTCAAATCCAACAAATTTGAAAACATTTTTGCTTTGCTGCTGCTTTATGGCATTTTATGAGCGGCGGCCGCTTTTGCTTATCAGTTTTGGGGCACTGTTGTTTACAAAATGGCAGACATTTGCTTTAGTATGTGTGCGTGCGAGTGTGTGCGTGTGTGTGTGTGTGTGTGCGTGCTGTTTATCGCGCCGGCGACACTTGAAAAATGCCATAAATTGTTTGCCGCAATAAGCAGCGCGAAGCAAAAAATAATCACAATCACAATAAAGTACACACACACACGCACAAACACACACACACACTCGCACACTCGCACACACTTCAAGTACATTTTGTTGTGCCAATGATATGGCGAAAAAAAAAAACACATTACTTTGAATAGTAATAATTATAATTATACATTGGGGCATTAAAAGCGAACACAACTCGAAAGTGAAAGTCATCGAATTATGCATCACATTATATATATATATATATATGTGTACATCGGAGTTGAGAGTGGGAGCTACGCTAATGTGTATTTGATAGTAGGGGTGTGCCTGCGTAGAGTCTTAAAATAGAAATGCGCTCACACAGGTGCAAAGCAAAACAAATTTTTTGGGTTCAACTCGTGGACAACCCCCAAAAAAGAAAAAAATATATATATATGTATATAGCAGAAAAGCGTTTTTTAGATTTGCCAGTTAACTGGTGGCAAGAAAGAAGTGTGGCAAGTAAGCAATTCAAATTTGATAAGCTGATGGGCCGATAAGCTGCTCTGATTAGGTTATCGACTAGCAATTCATGGCTAAGAATAAAGGTTAAAGTATTGCAGCTATAAATACTATATATATACTAGCTATATCTAAGGAATTTCATCGGAATGATAGGATAGGTCGCAGCGATTCATTTATGTGGCCATCATTATTTCGAGTCTGTTCTCTCTTCATAAATATTTGATGCGTTCATTGAAAACTGTTCACGAACGACTGTTCAGAGTATATATATATATATGTATATATTCAGAAACAATCAGCAACAAGAGCAAGACACAAAGACACGCCCTTCATGTGAGCGGAACTCAGACATTAGCTTCCTTAAACAACGCTTTCTTTATTCACATTTTTTGTATATATATATACACATACACATACACATACACATATATATATATACATATGTATATGTATATGTATTTTGTTTCTTGTTCAAATTTTGCCAGCTGCTTATCAATCAAATGCGACAAGCTTGATAGTGACGTCACTCATTACTTTTTGCGCATTTAATAAAAGCTTTTCCAAACAAATTTTGCAATTTTTTGCCAATTACTCAAAACTATATCATTCGAATGTATATATAACTATTAGCAGTTGCGATAAGCAGCACGACTGCGACTATCACAATTCATATTCATACTTCTATATTTATATAGTGAGTACCCCTCCTGCGCCCACGTTCCCATTTCTTGAGCTAATCTCGTCTCGGTTGTTTCTTCGCACAAACATCTTTAATCTCATTCCGCAAGAAATCAACACAATTCAAAACGAAACCAAACAAAGACTAGGCGCCACTTGACAGCCACTTCTCAATGATTAATATTCATCTTTTTTTATTTCCATTTTAATATATATATATATGTGTGTGTGTGTGTGTGTGTGTGCATATGCTGATAAGGTTTTTAGGCTATACTAATATTGAATAGCTGATTTAGCAATCGTCGCTTATCGCCACTACTCAAAACATATGAAAACAATCGATTGACCAGAATGAAGCCTTGATAACATTTGCCATTGGGCATTGCCAAATCGATGGACAAACAGTGCAGATAATGAATTGGAAATGTTAGGTACATCGGTACTTTATTTAAAGTATATATATATATATATATATATTGATTGTGTATAGAAACCTATGCAAATTCTGAAGAAGAGTGAAAAAAAACAGAGTAAAAATGTATAAAAAAATTGAAAAATCCTTTTTTAAAGATTTAGAAAACAAATTGAGAGAGCCCAAATTCGGAATCTTTTCGCATGCCCTTATCTCTGTGCGACTTTTAGTGTCTGAGATCCGCTTGTTCAAACAAGACAGCCAGACGGATATGACTAATCAGATATGTTTAATAATGCTGAACATGATATATATATATATGCTTTATAGGCTCGAACATGCTTCCTCATCCCCATCTAAACTTTTAACACATTTCAGATAAAGATCAAAATAACCTCGAAAGTGGGTCATATTGTGAAAAGTCCAGCATTTGGACATATAAACTAACTAAAGATACACATCGATGATATAGTTATGCCCGTCAAAGATTAACACATTCGACAAACGTGCCCCCAAACAAACAAATAACTGTGCAATCAGATTGGAAACCTTATCAATACCGTCTGAATAGAAGCAGGCCGGTCAGCAGCAAATGTTGGTAATTGACAAAGTTCCTCATTGGTTTGCGTGACAGGTAAAAAACAAGAAAATATGTTTCAGGAAACGCGTTGAAAACAACCAGATAAGATATAAAGCAACTTAACTTAATGACTTAATGACATTTATGGCATTCATTTCTCAACCCACATAAGCCTATTTCGACTGACTGACTGACTGACTGACTGACTGACTCGACTACTTGTAGCAAAAACAACAGCCATAAAAAACAATATAAAAAAGAATGAAAACGATAAGATAAAAAAAAAACCTCGTTGGGTTTTTTACCACTCTTTTTTTCATTTTTTCGAACAGCTTTGTGTTTGTGCAAGTGCGATTGAAGTTTTTGGGCGTGAAAAGCAACACTCAACTTTTATTATTGCCAAATATTGTTATGGCTTATAACTGTGAACAGAAATAGCCAAAATGACATAAGAACAGCTGTTGAATGCAAGTATTTTTTTTGTATATATTTGGAAACTCCAAACAGTTGTCGCATTCTTTGCCTATTGTCTTTTATTTTCGAAAGAAAAGCACGCGTTTGTGCCTCGTGCCTCGTGCCGCGTGCCACAAGCGACTCTTTGATGTTTAATCACAGTGTATTTGTACTGTCCAATCGAATTCAATCTATCCGTATCTAATGTTTAGTATCTTTGGCTAGCTATCTGCTCTAATTGCGCTTTGACGTCAGAAACACGTTCGTTCCCCAACCACAGCCAGAGTCCAGCTTGCGACCAGTTTGCGGACTATTTACTCGATACCCCATAGTCTACTCATAAGTAGTGCTAATTAGTTGTGGCATGAGCCCTGTTGGCCTTGCGTGCTTATCACTCGATCGTCTGGCCCGACCTGACAAAGGCATATGTCCAAAACCCACCCAACTCATTAGAGACGACAATGCGGCGGGCCGAGTAATCGCAGCAAGTAGAAAATGCTTATGCTTAGTATGCTGCAACTGAAACTGCAACTAATTGAGACACCAAAAGTCATACTTCAAAAATAATTATGATCAGTCATAATAAAAATCAAAATAATGAGTAACTTTTGCAAAGACTGACAGGAAGGCAAGAAAAAATCGTTGAATATATAGTTTTAGGATTTGGCTTTGGGATTTTGCTCTTATAGCCTGAACCCCTGCAAAATGGGAATAAAGGTAAAGGAAAGCATCTTCCCGATCCCAAAACATATATATTTCTGATCAACATGATCAGTCGAGTCGAAATTATCAATATATCTATCGAAAACTGCTTCTTTTATGCGAATATCGATAATCATCGATTTGCGATAGCAATAAATACACACATGTTAAGCAGAAGCCTTCCAATTTATACAAAATATACAAATAATAATAATACTTATGGAAGACAGATTCTAATCAAGCTTTTACAGTATATCGAATATACTTAAGCTGTCATTATTCCATGCAGTTTCCATTTCCATAGTTGAGTTCCCAGCTCATTTTGTGATCTCTAATCCATCAAATTCATCGTATAATCAACGGGCAGCAATTATATGGAGCAGCTGACGTCATTAGACTAGACTGAGTTTCAGCTGCAGGTTGCGTCACAGCAGACAATAGTGCAACATTGTGTGGCAAACGTTGTGACGTTGTGACGTTGCTGATCATAATTATATACATGCATATATATAATTAGATATATATTCATACAGAAGGGCAACTTCCCATTGAAGTTCTATAGAAATCAGATATGCGCATTTGATGAAGCTGCTGCATTCATTTTTGTGGTTGACTTTCAATTCGCATGACATGTAAACCAAAAGTCATCCGAGAGGGGGGTGTAAGAGTGTGTGTGGGGGGGGGGATACAATTGTGAATGTTTAAGCTTGCAATTTCACAACAAACTTCAACGCGATGAGCTCACCTGTGTTGTAATGAGAGAAAAAAATAATAACAGCTGTGACTCAGTCATGCAACAATTTCCCAGAAAAAGCAAAGGCTCTGAACTGTATTTTGTTGCAATTAGCGTTAGCGTGGGATAAAGAGACGGGGCGACAGAGAGAGCGAAAGCTGCACACATTAGCATTTGCATTACACAGTAGCAGTGGCAACGTGTGGCAACTTGTGGCAACAACTGCAGAAGGTGACGACATGCCAATAAATGTTGTTGTCTAAACACTTGCCAAGCACAAAAGTGGAAAACCAGAAAATGTTTCAGCCTTAAATGAACGACTGCCAGATACCCCCTAATATGACAAAGGAAACAATTGATATGTATGTGCTTAGGCCAGAAGTATTTTGGTCTATACAATTGCTAATGTATTTAATATTGTATTATAAACGAAGTCCACATTAGCTTTAAGCTAAACTGTTCAGTTTATATGTTGAGTGAATCAAGAATCGAATATCTGTTCAAGTGCTACAAACTGATGAGCTTTAAGCAATACTTAAAAACCGTCAAGAAATTATGTATCTATTCAGGGTTAGCTCTCTCTTGCTGTTACATAAATTCGTCATACCCGCTACACATGCCACTCAGTTGCAGGGTATTTCGTAAAAAGCAAAAAACACGCGAAATAAATTGTGCTTTTTTCTTAAGTTTGGTTGTTTCGTTTTCTCTAGAATTTTCATTTCACATTCAAGGTCAACGTGTGCTTTTGTCTGCCAAAATGCAGCCCCCACAACAACACACACACGCTCATACAACATGTTAGTCAACAACAGTCGTAAATCTATTTACAAATATGTTTACTAGACATATATTTGAATACTTACTGGCCTAGAGACTTAAATGCAACCGTCTGTCATTAGATAGCCTTAAAGTGCAGTTCGCAGTGAGCGCCACTTTTAAGTGGGTCACTTTTATCGCCTTGTTGCCATTCACACAAACTTGCACTCAAATTCACAGCCACATTCAAATTGAGCGACACTCGTTTTTTTTTTTATGTTGCTAGGCGCACTCAAATTGCAAACGCTGCGCTCGTATGTGGGAAAAGTGCACTGTCTGTGCGACTCTACTTGCGCTTTTTTGAGTAATTACAGTTGGAGCTGCGCTCGTATGAGACAGAAGTGCGCTATTTGCGACTCTGTGTGCGCTTTTTTGAGTAATTCTACCTACAGCAGCGCTTGTATGAGACAGAAGTGCGCACTGTGCGACTCTGCGTGCGCTTCGTTGAGTAATTACAGTAACAGCGGTCGTATGCGACAAAGCGCGCGCTGTCTGCTTAACGACACTTTCAGCAAAAACAGCCTGTGTTTGAGCAAAAGTGCGCTGTGTGCGACACCCAATACACTTCTTTTAGTAGTTACAGTGACTGCGGTCGTATGCAGCAAAAGTGCGCTCTAAGCTAAATGACAGTCGCACCTTGTCCTAAGAAATTGTAGCTGCGGTCGTATTCAACAAAAGTGCGTAGTGTCTTCGACTACAGTCGCAATCACAAATCATGTATTAAAAAAGCTACGGTTGTTTGGGACAAAAGCGCGTACTCTGCACAACGACACTGGCAACCAGTTTGTATGCAGTAAAATCAGCTACGAGCGTATGCGACAAGGTGCGCTCTGAGCAACACTCGCCACGTGCTCTGCTGTTGTCCTTGAGCAGATTTTTGAAACAAACGCCTCTGCTTTGGTATATATATATGTATATATACACATGGCTATGTGTATGATTATATGTGTGTATCTGCAGGCAGGCCTATGTCACAATTTGTTTAGCTTATCTAACAGTCGTTTATCAACACTCAGTGCCCTTGGAGGCAGCGTTGGCGGCTGTTTATAATCAAGAGCGTACATTATTATTGCCGATCTTATGCAACATGATACAAAAGTCTTTTTCAATTAAATTAGACCTTTTGCTAGCAGTTGTTTTTCGTTGCTCATCATTTTAATGAACTCGGACAGAACAAGGCAACGAATTGTTGTCTATCATTTAGTAGTCGCCTTCCTGGCTGCAACACGCGGAACTAGTCGTCATTAATAAATTTAAAAATTTGATTTATCAGCTTGGCCACAGAACAATTTGCGCCAATTTTTACGCACACAGTTTGGCAAATTATTATTATTTGCCTAGACAGATGCTAAAAACCGGCTTTTACTTAGACTTTCAAATTTGCATATTTAAAGCATAATCATTGTTAATTCATGCCTTACGATCATCAATATTTGTTTCCATTTGTTTCGCTGTGGCGTTAACAATCAGCCGATTTATGCAAATCCAAAATAAATGAATGCATTTTCGCGGTGTCGCCTTAATGGCGCCTGCATGCAAAACAACTGCCTAAAGACGAACTGGGTATACTCTATACAAATACTAAACATGAAACTATAGATGCAACTACCGGAAAAGGGAAAGTTTCAGCTCATAAATTACTTCTTTAAATGTGGAAAAATAAGCAAAAATCATAAATTATTTTTGGAAGGTAGAAAAACATAAATTTTGTTGAAGAAAAAATGCACGATTCCAATCCAGATTCCAAGCAAATGCCAAGCTATATATTTATACAACTTATGTATATGTATGAGTTCATAATTTCTTCGTTCCACAATTTGCTGCACGATTTGAAATGTGGCATGGCTAAACAAAAATGTATATTTAGTTGCCTCAATGATTAATGTGACCCTGTCGAAGAAGCAGACGCAGACAGAATAGTTTAAGATTTAGATTCAACTCTGAACTGCAAATGAACCTGAACTGCAAATGAGCCTGAACTGAAAATGAGCCTGAACTGAAAATGAGCCTGAACTGAAAATGAGCCTGAACTGAAAATGAGCCTGAACTGAAGATGAGCCTGAACTGAAGATGAGCCTGAACTGAAAATGAGCCTGAACTGAAAATGAGCCTGAACTGAAAATGAGCCTGAACTGAAAATGGGCCTGAACTGAAAATGAGCCTGAACTGAAAATGAACCTGAACTGAAAATGAGCCTGAACTGAAAATGAGCCTGAACTGAAAATGAACCTGAACCGAAAATGAGCCTGAACTGAAAATGAGCCTGAACTGAAGATGAGCCTGAATAGAAAATGAGCCTGAACTGAAGATGAGCCTGAACTGAAAATGAGCCTGAACTGAAAATGAGCCTGAACTGAAAATGAGCCTGAACTGAAAATGAGCCTGAACTGAAAATGAGCCTGAACTGAAAATGAGCCTGAACTGAAAATGAGCCTGAACTGAAGATGAGCCTGAACTGCAAATGAGCCTGAACTGAAGATGAGCCTGAACTGAAAATGAGCCTGAACTGAAAATGAGCCTGAACTGAAAATGAGCCTGAACTGAAAATGAGCCTGAACTGAAGATGAGCCTGAACTGAAAATGAGCCTGAACTGCAAATGAGCCTGAACTGAAAATGAGCCTGAACTGAAAATGAGCCTGAACTGAAAATGGGCCTGAACTGAAAATGAGCCTGAACTGAAAATGAACCTGAACTGAAAATGAGCCTGAACTGAAAATGAGCCTGAACTGCAAATGAGCCTGAACTGAAAATGAGCCTGAACTGAAGATGAGCCTGAATAGAAAATGAGCCTGAACTGAAGATGAGCCTGAACTGAAGATGAGCCTGAACTGAAAATGAGCCTGAACTGAAAATGAGCCTGAACTGAAAATGAACCTGAACCGAAAATGAGCCTGAACTGAAAATGAGCCTAACTGCAAATGAGCCTGAACTGAAAATGAGCCTGAACTGAAAATGAGCCTGAACTGCAAATGAGCCTGAACTGAAAATGAGCCTGAACTGAAGATGAGCCTGAATAGAAAATGAGCCTGAACTGAAGATGAGCCTGAACTGAAAATGAACCTGAACTGAAAATGAGCCTGAACTGAAAATGAGCCTGAACTGAAAATGAACCTGAACCGAAAATGAGCCTGAACTGAAAATGAGCCTGAACTGAAGATGAGCCTGAATGAAAATGAGCCTGAACTGAAGATGAGCCTGAACTGAAGATGAGCCTGAACTGAAAATGAGCCTGAACTGAAAATGAGCCTGAACTGAAAATGAGCCTGAACTGAAAATGAGCCTGAACTGAAGATGAGCCTGAACTGAAAATGAGCCTGAACTGAAAATGAGCCTGAACTGAAAATGAGCCTGAACTGAAAATGGGCCTGAACTGAAAATGAGCCTGAACTGAAAATGAACCTGAACTGAAAATGAGCCTGAACTGAAAATGAGCCTGAACTGAAAATGAACCTGAACCGAAAATGAGCCTGAACTGAAAATGAGCCTGAACTGAAGATGAGCCTGAATAGAAAATGAGCCTGAACTGAAGATGAGCCTGAACTGAAAATGAGCCTGAACTGAAAATGAGCCTGAACTGAAAATGAGCCTGAACTGAAAATGAGCCTGAACTGAAAATGAGCCTGAACTGAAGATGAGCCTGAACTGAAAATGAGCCTGAACTGAAAATGAGCCTGAACTGCAAATGAGCCTGAACTGAAGATGAGCCTGAACTGAAAATGAGCCTGAACTGAAAATGAACCTGAACCGAAAATGAGCCTGAACTGAAAATGAGCCTGAACTGAAGATGAGCCTGAACTGAAGATGAGCCTGAACTGAAAATGAGCCTGAACTGAAAATGAGCCTGAACTGAAAATGACCCTGAACTGAAGATGAGCCTGAACTGAAAATGAGCCTGAACTGAAAATGAGCATGAACTGAAAATGAACCTGAACTGAAAATGAACCTGAACTGAAAATGAGCCTGAACTGAAAATGAGCCTGAACTGCAAATGAGCCTGAACTGAAAATGAACCTGAACTGAAAATGAGCCTGAACTGAAAATGAGCCTTGAAAATGAGCCTGAACTGAAGATGAGCCTGAACTGAAAATGAGCCTGAACTGAAAATGAGCCTGAACTGAAAATGAGCCTGAACTGAAGATGAGCCTGAACTGAAAATGAGCCTGAACTGCAAATGAGCCTGAACTGAAGATGAGCCTGAACTGAAGATGAGCCTGAACTGAAGATGAGCCTGAACTGAAGATGAGCCTGAACTGAAGATGAGCCTGAACTGAAAATGAGCCTGAACTGAAAATGAGCCTGAACTGCAAATGAGCCTGAACTGAAAATGAGCCTGAACTGAAAATGAGCCTAAACTGAAAATGAGCCTGAACTGAAAATAAGCCTGAACTGAAAATGAGCCTGAACTGAAAATAAGCCTGAACTGAAAATGAGCCTGAACTGAAAATGAGCCTGAACTGAAAATGAGCCTGAACTGAAGATGAGCCTGAACTGAAAATGAGCCTGAACTGCAAATGAGCCTGAACTGAAAATGAACTGATCTGTGGAAAGTGTGTGTTTTGATGTTGATATATTGACACAATGACCTTTGCGCTATATTGAGCGAATGAACTTCTGTTGTGTATCCAATGATCTTCCGTAATGCTTAAATTGCTTCTCATTTAGAGTCAGTCAGGAAGTAATCCAATCATCACCGATTAATTCGCATTTCTCAACTGAATAATGATGATCGAAATGACCTTTTAAAGTGTTTTCAACTTGAGCCTATTTACGTGGCATTATTTTATTATGACTAGATCTTGGCTTTCTCAACCCATATATATATATATATATATATAATTATAGTTGTATATTTCGCTGTTAACAACAGCTGTTCAAACTCAAAAGTTGACAAATTTCTCTGCGTTACGTTTGAAATGCACAACAATCCACTTTTACACCACACACACACACACAATACACACCGCACAACACACACACGCCTGTGCCACTTAACAACAACTAGAAATGTCAATCAACTGACAAGCTGCCAAACTGTCAACCTGCACTTGATATACCCCCAAAACATACAAAACAATCAACAATAAAAAACAACAATAAAAAACAACAACAAAAAACAACAACAAAAAACAACAGCGATGATTTTTACAAGCAAAGTTTTTCCACGCTTCGAACAACAACAAAATTCATTTGTTGTATACCCTGTTGTCAGGCCCAATAGAAGAAGAAGGGATCTAAGAAAGTTAATACTTCTACTTGTATGATATATATATATATATATCGTGAATATATATATATATATATATATATATATATCAGATGTACTGCTGCTATATCTACAAGTTAAAATGATATGTAATTCGCGTACACAGTAACTTCGAGTCGAGCACTCGCGACTATTGCTCCCTTGCTTGTGGTCTACTCATATTTATTTGATTGTTTAAACATTAGCTGGTTGCCAAGCGGCTCGGCTCTGCAACACGATGAAAAAAAACCGTATAAATAAGATATAGCAAACGCAAACTGACAAAAACAGTTGCTGACCTAATTAACTTATTTGGCATTCGGCCTGAAAAAAACAAATGGTTAAAAATAAATCAGCAACAACAAAAAAGTGTACAAAAAAATGAATTATAATTGAAAATAGCCAAAAAAAAAAAAATATATATATATATATAAATATATATAAAAATATACAATCCGAAATATAAGTTAATAAGCAAGATGTTTGGATATGCGAAAGAAGCATTTTGTCGGCATAGGTGAATGCTCGAGTCGAGAGAGAGCGAACACGACTAGTAGATACCCTGTTATATACATGAGCCAGCCAAAGAAAAACATATTAAAATCCGTTTTGTTAATCAGAATCTAGAGTAGCTCAATAATATGTGTGGGTATACCTTGGACAGCTATGTTTTTGCGATATTGCATTCGGTAATCGATATTTATCGATAAACGTTCATTTCAACTAAAGATCTCCAGCTGTTTGAGTCTCTCAGCATGTTCATACAGATTGAAATACGGATATGGCTTCATCGACTCAATTAGTTATGCTGATCACGAATATATATACCTAATGGGCTGGGAGAGGCTTCTTTCAGCTTAACAATCTTAAATGAAAAATCGGTGTTGCCTTGGGAAGATATTGTCTGCCTTGCTCTGATCGACGACTGCTGAATAGAAACTTAATGCCTAAATTGTCCATAGAGCATTTGCTGCGCCCCCAGACATTATAATCCGTCTGCGTCTGCCGCTGCCTCTGTCGCTATATAGTATATAGCATTAATAATCGTATAATCGTGTTATTCAGCTGCGATTTGATATTGATTGAACCAGTTTGAACAAGTTGTGAAGAAGAGTGCCTCGAATGAGGGGTGGGGAAGCAGTGGTGGTGGAGGGAGGTGTGGTGAGGTGAGTTTTACTGCGTGCGTGCGTCTGGTGACTTTTAACCGATTCAGAGACAGAGAGCGGGAGCGAGAGAGAGACAGCAGGAGACACACCTATCTGTCTGAGTAACCTCGTGGTCGTCAGCGCTTTCGGGCCATGTTTACGTTTGATTTGGCCATGATCGCAACACCAACACAACACAAAAATCACTTTAAAAAACGCGTTTTCGAAGCTGCCTTTTTTTTGCATTTTTTGCATAAAACAAAAGATAAATAAAGATCTGAGCCGATTTGAGCAACGTTTGAGAGCAACGTTTAAAATTAGATGATTTTGCAATACAATGATTAATTATATTTGTTTCTCCTTTTCATTTACTTTTATTTCTTTTCACGCATTGCTGTTGCTTTTAGGCCTTTTTGTAAATCTGGCACCAATATGCCAATTGAAGATTTTGTGAGCAATATTCTCATTCACAGTGGAAAGTTTTTCACATTTTCCTCGTGGCTGGCTGCCCGTCTGCAAACAGAAAGAAAATGTCACAGAAATGAACGAGGTGTGAACATTAGGTGTGCGTGTGTGTGTGTGTGTCTGTCTACATAGATCGTTTTGTATTTATTAATTTTGCTTCCGCATTTCAATAGCTAGCCAAGAAAAAAAAAACAGTGACTGAAAAATTTCAAATACATTTTTGCCACGTTTAATTTGCTTAATGGGCCATTTCACAATTAAAATTAAATAAAAAAATATATCTCCATAAATAAACATTTTTTATATCTCTATAAATTATATATTATAGATATATAAATACGATTTTTTTTTATACTTTTTTTTTGCATTTTGTCTTTGAGTCACTTTATCATTAGGTGTTGATGTTTTTATGTTTGTTTCTTCGCAAAGATATGTATTTAAAAACGTATTTAAAATTAATTTATTGTTTATATTTATTTTTGACCATTTTTTCGCCCCTCTTTTGTCTGTTTACAGGTAAGCAAACAAAGAAATCAAAGAGTAAACAAAAGTATTTGTCGCTCGCTGGGGAACGTAAGTTTGTTAGTCGATAACTGCAGCGAATTGAAGCAAAATTTCCACAGTGCGCCAAATGAATATCAATCAAAATGAGAGAGGGAGAAAAATACAATTAGAATTCCTGGGGGGTGGGGGGCAAAAATAAATTGATGGAATATTCCAACAATATAAAGGGCAAAAGGCGATAACAAATTAAAAGCCTTTTTGGCGTTTGCCAAAAATATGCGTATCGAATGAAAGAAGAGGACAAATGAGACAAACAAAATAATTAAAATCGTTTGCGGCATTAGCTGACCGAGCGCAAAGAGCATGACATTTAGATATACAGTTACATATACAGTTGCGATAAAAATAATACCACCACTTCATACATTATTTCCTACAAATGAAAAACCAAATATTTAGTTTTGCAATAAAATTGAATTCAATTTTCAATATAAATTTAATTTTCATTCTATTTAAATAAGTTGAATACGGTGAATAAAATTTGATTTATTTTTAATCTCTCACTTTTTTCCACCTTCGCAAGCATTTCTTGTGCGTGTGGTGCGATTATTTTGTTCGCCACTGTACACATGCATGTGTGCATGTGCGTGCGTGCATGTGTATGTGTATGCGCACTTAAATCATGAGAACTCTGCGCTCTGCAAAATCTGCTTTGCTCTCTCTGTTATGGTGCTTTGCTTTGGCCCTTTTCCTTGCGCCGCCCCTTCCCCTCCCCTCCCCTTTGACTGATTGGTCTTGAATAATTCATGATAAAATAATTCAGTTTTGCCTGCCTCTTTTTTGTTTGTTTATATTTTAGGTGTTTTGCCTTTTGTTTTGTTCATCGGATGACTTTTTTTTTCTGTGCGCCTTCGTTTAAATTTTCATTCATTTTCGGCGTGTTCTTGTTCTCTTCTTTTTCCCCATTCCTCTTTGGGCCGCTCATTTGTTTACAAACTATTTGCGATATGCATAGTAAATAGTTAAGCAGCGCCGCCAGTGTGTGTGTGTGTGTGAGAGAGACGGAGCCAGACTGATATTGTGCTGTAATATAATAAACCATATTAGGGAGGGGGAATAGCTCAAGTTGTTGTTGTAGTTTGGATACAAATCAGCTTATAAAAAAGGTGTCATACGTCAAAAAACAAAAACAAAACAAAGAAACAGTGAAGCCAAAATGAGCTCATACTTTATTTGATTCTATGGCTGAATATGTAGATAAAAGTAATCTAAGGAAACTCATTACAGTCTCAGCAGAATGGAATTATTCATGTGCTCCTCAACTTACAGTTCTGTGCAAAGTAACATTTTACTCACAAATATTCAAAGGAAACAAAATATAAAACTTGCTAATAGAAGTTGATCAATAATATGTCTGGTTAAGTTGCATTAATCAATGGAAAGTCTATATCTTCAGAATTGTGTCCAGCATTGCTATCGGCAATCGATTTGTTTCGATATTCCCGAAAAGATTGAAGTTATCGATTAAATAATATATGCCCATGGCATATGAGAAATTATATACCAAATTTTGAGTGCCCAGCTCTTGTAATCCCTGAGATCGACCTGTTGCTGCAGAGGCACATGGCTACTTTGACTCGACTAGTTATGGTAATCAAGAATGTATATGTATATATATCGCATCGGTCGTAGATGCTTCCGTTTGCGTGCAGCAAACTTTTACACAACTTTATGATACCAGTTTGACCATTCTTAATGGGTATACAAAGTATTTGATATGATAAGGTCTTAGTTGAGATAATCTTAGGCTTGTCAATGAAATGTTACCCTTTTCCCATGGGTTATCCCTTATGGGATCAGGTTTTATACAATAGTATTAGTCTCCTTTAGACACCTCTTCGAAATGCTGACCATATCAAGTAAAGACCATCAAACTAAATGAGGCAATCGTCCAAGCAAAAAGTAAAGACAAAAAAAAACCAAAACTTTATGGTTGCAATTAAGACAAGCCGACAGACGCCGCTGGCGACGCTGTGTTGCCGTTGCAGTTGCCGTTGCAACAAAATGTTGGCCACAGTGAGACACGTTTTGCGTTTTACGATGCGGATTAGCATTTTGGCCAGGTAGTCGAATTGAGTGGATTCGGCTCTTGGCCAGGTTGAGAGACAACCGCGCTAATTGCATTTGAATGCGCAAATGAGCTGTCGCCTCTTAATCTGCCTGTCTCTCTGTCTGCCTGTCTGCCCGTCTGTCTGCCTGTCTGTCTGCCTGTCTAACACTGATGCCACGTGTGGCAATTAACTTGTTCAAATGTGGCCCAAAACATGGACAAATTTGTCCGACGCATTTTTATAGAGTTCTCACCAGCAAATTACCCTTTCAGTTTTTCCTGTTCTCTTTTTTATCATCATAAAAAACTAACAAAAATATAATTAGAACACTATAAAAAATGGTGTCCACCTTTGCGGTTGGGTATGATGAGTCTTTAATGTGATATGTAACACATTTTGGATGATTTATTTGGGTGCATCAAGTGCAAAAGTTGTAATCAATCAATCAATCAAAGTTAAATCAATCGTTTAACTATATATTAAAGAACTCAAACTGAGTTATAGCAACTGCCGATTTGTGAATGATTCAAATATATTACTTACCTACACTCATCTCTACCATATGCGAAATGTGCACAGGGTATTTAAAGTTGAGCATACCCGGTTAGACACAAATTTCACCTTGTTTTTATATGTCAACATTATTTCCCCATTTACTGCGCATCCTTTCAAATTTCTTTCTCCGATTTAATTTTATTTTCCCATTGACCTCAATTTCGAAATGAAATAATGTCAGGCAAAAACAAATGTTTATGTTTCTATATATATATATATATATATATATATATTTGGATTTGCTGTTTGACTTCTGATTGCATTCGATTTTCGCTGTGGGTTTTCTTGTGTATTATCCTTGTAACCATTTGTCAACTGTCAACTATGATAGTTATTTTGGGTTAAGGTCTCCCCAGAGACAAATCAGCATATCAATATTATATATATATATATATATGTATATATGTTCAACGTGTCAGTTTCAATTCTCAATTTTCCGACCAAGAGATAAAAAGCAAAATGCGATGAGTAATTTTTCATATGTTTAGTTTGCGTATCAACCCAATTTGGAGCTGTCAATGTGCTTGGCGAACATCTTTATACTCTATGGATGTATAGATATATACCCTATATAAATATATACACATTATGGTTGACCAAAATAGTTTTAAAAGCAATTTTCATGTCGGATTTTCTTCTTTTTTTCTCTTGGCACGCTTTTGAAAACAGCCACAATGAAAATGGTTTGAAAAGCAAAAGTTTTTCAGTTTTATGCGTCACATTTTCCTCGATTGAGTGGGCTGCAGTTTCGGATCTTTCATTTTATTCAGATACACACGCAAACATATAGACGACAAACGTGTAATTTAATTGCGCAATTTTAGTTGGCCAACAACTAATTAGGCTCTTTGCTGCGAGTCAGATGGACATGTGTCCAATCAATTAATCATGTTGCACCTCGGGATAGATGATCCCTAATTGGCATCAACATCATTTCGAAAACTATTGCAGAGCATCGGATTGAAAAATATTAGAAAAGATGCCAATCAAATCGGAATATAGTTGAAGTGCCATTTTCAATCAATAATGATGCAGATTGAGATGTAGATTGAGATATAGATATAGATTGAGATATAGACATAAATATATAGATATAGATGTAGATTGAGATATAGATATAGATGTAGATGCAGATGTAGATGTAGATGCAGATGTAGATGTAGATGAAGATGTAGATGTAGAGGCAGATGTAGATGTAGATGTAGATTGAGATATAGATGCAGATATAGATGTAGATGCAGATGTAGATGTAAATGTAGAGGCAGATGTAGATTAGATGTAGAGGCAGATGCAGATATAGATGTAGATGTAGACGTAGATGTAGATGTGGCTGTAGATGTAGATGTAGATGTACAGGCAGATGTAGATGCAGATGTAGATGTAGATGCAGATGTGGATCTAGATGTGGATGTAGATTGAGATATAGATGTAGATGTAGATGTGGATCTAGATGTGGATGTAGATGTGGCTGTAGATGTAGATGTAGATGTAGAGGCAGATGTAGATATAGATGTAGATGTAGATGCAGATGTAGATGTAGATTGAGATATAGATATAGATGTAGATGTAGAAGTAGATGTAGAGGCAGATGTAAGATATAGATATAGATTGAGATATAGATATAGATGTAGATGTAGATGCAGATGTAGATGTAGATTGAGATATAGATATAGATGTAGATGTAGATGTAGATTGAGATATAGATGTAGATATAGATGTAGATGTAGATGTAGATATTGATGTAGATTGAGATATAGATGTAGATTGAGATATAGATATAGAAGTAGATGTAGATGTGGATGTAGATGTAGATTGAGATATAGATACAGATATAGATGTAGACGTAGATGTAGATGTAGATGTAGATGTAGACGTAGATGTAGATGTAGATGTAGAGGCAGATGTAGATGTAGATTGAGATATAGATGCAGATATAGATGTAGATGCAGATGTAGATGTAGAGGCAGATGTAGATGTAGATGTAGATGTAGATTGAGATATAGATGCAGATATAGATGTAGATGCAGATGTAGATGTAGAGGCAGATGTAGATGCAGATATAGATGTAGATGTAGATGTAGATGTACAGGCAGATGTAGATGTGGATGTAGATGTAAATGTAGATGTAGATACAGATATAGATGTAGATGTGGATGTAGATGTGAATGTAGAGGCAGATGTAGATGTAGATGTAGATGTAGAGGCAGATGTAGATGTAGATGTAGATGTAGATGTAGAGGCAGATGTAGATGTAGATTGAGATATAGATGCAGATTTAGATGTAGATGCAGATGTAGATGTACAGGCAGATGTAGATGTAGATGTAGATGTAGATTGAGATATAGATGCAGATATAGATGTAGATGCAGATGTAGATGTAGAGGCAGATGTAGATGCAGATATAGATGTAGATGTAGATGTAGATGTACAGGCAGATGTAGATGTGGATGTAGATGTAAATGTAGATGTAGATACAGATATAGATGTAGATGTGGATGTAGATGTGAATGTAGAGGCAGATGTAGATGTAGATGTAGATGTAGAGGCAGATGTAGATGTAGATGTAGATGTAGATGTAGAGGCAGATGTAGATGTAGATTGAGATATAGATGCAGATGTAGAGGCAGATGTAGATGTAGATGTACAGGCAGATGTAGATGCAGATGTAGATGTAGATGTAGAGGCAGATGTAGATGTAGATATAGATATAGATATATAGATATAGATATATAGATATAGATATAGATATACATATACATATAGATATATATGTAGCATAGATATAGGGCGATTTATCTTGAGCTTAAACAGATGTACAACCCAATGAGATGTCACAGTTATATGCAAATATTAATCTGATTTCAGATAGGATTTACAGAATATATATATAGTAGCAGTTTCACATTCGACTTGTGTACTTTCAAACAATAATTGGAAGATTTTGTCCTACTAAAACCCAGAGTCTTGCTCTGCCCAAGAAATAGTTCCTCTTTATTGATATACTATATATATATATGTATATATATGTTCATTGCTAACGATATTTAGTTATTAAGTGTTCTCTTAAGTTGTCGCTATTCGTTTTTCCAGCTTGCATTTCAAGCCAAACCGGCTGCTATTGAGCTCGTTTAGCATTTTTATTGGCATTTCCTTTGATTGCCGCCACAAGAAGCAATTGACTGTTGCACACAGATCTCTCTCTATATATATATATATATATATATATTTGTATGATAAGGTTGTCTAAGCAAAAAAAGCAAACCATGATTTGTTTGAACTTGTGTGCCACACGTGTCCAGCAGCAGGGCAACAAATGTTGCATGCATCTGTCATAATAACAGTACTTAGTATAGGCTGTATGCCGGAGTCTCTTCATAGATAAGCCAAAAATAAATTGCTACTGTTTGTTGTTGTTGTTGTTGTTGTTGTTGTTGTTGTTGTTGTTGTTGTCATTGATCTATTTGCAAATACAACTCGAGCTGCTCCTAAACAGCGCTAATTCCAAAGCAAATACAAATACGCATCTGTAGCATCCGAGAATTGGTAGTAGCTCTATTTGTTTTGGCCAAATATTGTGCCAGAATAACAAATTCAAATTCAAATTGACTCTGTCTGGCCGACTGACTGGCCGACCGTCTGTCTGGCAGAGATCAACAAATTAGCGTATACTCGAAGCGAATTACTCACACTGTAGCATATATACCTATATATTATACATATCTACATATATCCCATTATAAATCTGGGTGTGCGATGTCAAAACAATCGACTGGCAATTTAAAGACTGCGCAATACTCTGTTCTTGGTATTCATACGAACAACATTTCTGAGAAAACACTTTTTTATCTCTTAATTTCAACTATCAGACATTCATAGATAATAGTATTCAAATATGAATACTAGGAATCCATTTTAGTGGTAATAATGACTAAATGCAACAAATCCGATTTCTTCCCTTTTCCTTTAGCAAACAATAACGATCCAAAATGCCCCATTTACCTTGCCACACAGCGTATGCAGCATTTGCCAGTCCTTTTCGCTGCTGGCATCTGCAGCCATCAAAATCCAATATACCCTTTTTGACCTTACGTTCAGAGTATTCAAATTTGCCTGACTGTCTGTCTTCCTCTACTCTGTGTGTATTTCGTACCTGTTTATGGCGTATTTATGTGTGTGCGTGTGTGTTTGGCTTGTGGTAAACAAATGTGCTAATAGTTGTTGTTGTTGTTGTTGTTGTTGATTGTAAAGCTAATACTGCAACTATAATCACGCATGAGTTGTGTGAAAAACTGCCCCAACTGGAAAACTGCTGCTGCTGCTGCTGATGATGATAAGCATAGCTAGACAAGCAGGCAAAAGTTGATAGATAGGCAGCGACGACAACAGATAATGTTGGACAGACAGACTTGAAACTAACCCCCCCCCCCCCCCCTCAGAGCCACCCCCTCTTGTAGAAGCTCACTTGATATAGTTCTCAAATGAATGCTTAATATTTTACTTTGTTGCGTTCGATTGTGTTTTTTGATTTGTTTTTAATGAATTTCAATTGCTGACCATTTAGCGCAACGTCAGCAGCGACGTTTGCAGCGACGTCAGCAGCATTCTCTGTCTTGCCTGCCATAGAAAGAGCCAATAAAATTGAAATCAAAACAAAGCAAACCAATACATGCACACATTAGACATATATGCATATGCATGCATGTATGCTTGTATGTGTGTTTGCATACCGCCTGGAACATGTTCGAGGCGAAATTTGATTTTTTTTTCGTTCACCGTTTAGCGGTACTTTTTCTACTCTACTCTGCACAGCTCTGATCAGCTGTTTGTTGGTCCAATAATGATGAGTTTGAAGGAGCCTATGCAGGAAATCGCCATTCGTTCGCCTTGGCTCGCTGAGCAAAGTGCTGACAGGTGTGGCGTGATCAGCAAACAAAGAACGAAAAACAGAAAGGGAGAGCGAGGGCGATAGAGAAAAACGAAGACGATGAGAGAGCCCCGTTACGCAAATACAGAGGGAGAGAGAGAAAAAGAGGAAGTTGAGCTGCTGCTGCAAAACTGTTTTTAGCAGAGGCCTTCAAATCATGTTTTTTTTTTGTTTGACATAATTTTTATTTATTTTTTTTTTATTTGTTTGTGCCTCCATGGTCACAATTTTATAGCAGCTCTCATGCTATGTAGTGTTGTGGGAAAAGTAATAGCACCACTGGCACAAGAAATGTTTAATTTTTGTAATTTTATCTGCTCAATATTTATGACGCGCAATTCGCCCTGTCCCGCCCCTCAATCCGCATCAGCTGCAACCCCGTTGGAAGACTGCCTGTCGACGTTTCCCCCCACCCCCACGCTCCCGCACTTTTCGCCCTTTTGCACACTCGGTTTTATAACAGCCAGCTTAACATTTGTATAACAGTTGTTGCCTGCACAATATTTTGTGATAGTTTCCAGTGATAAGCGAATGTAATCATTAAAACAGCCGGGGGACTCAGTGTTGTGCATTGCCCAAAGTCCAGTGTTAAGTGGCAGAGAGATAGAGAGATATAGACCGCAATTTATTAATTTTGTGCACGCTTCGAAATGTGATTCAACATCAAAATGGGAAGGAATATTTTTTATTTTTATTTTAATTGTCGATCGAATAAACTGACAACGACAGATTCTCATTCTCTGCTCCCGCATTTGTACTTTCTGCTCTTGCTCAAATAAAAAAACTTTTCTCGTAGTTTTCCACACGCGGCAATTGTTGCTTTTGTTGATTTTGGTTTGTCAACCAGTAAAAAAAAATTTCCACACTTTTTTTTTTATTTCTTTCTAATCGGCTTTGGAAATATTTACTTATCTGTCTCTGGGGCAATGCTGTAATACTGTTATACTCCCCCATTCAAATGTTAATGTTGTTGTTTTTGAGCACCTGAATATTGAATATTGAGTCGTGAATAACATATTTAAACTCATACTTCTGGCTGCCTGCCAATATGAATATTTATAATATATAGATTGGTTTGTATAATAGGCGTATAGCAACAAATGTTTTTTTGACAAAAATATAGCAATTGTTTTATTTTTATAACAATTCACAGTTGTTCAATTACTTTTCATTGATGAAATTTGTATAACAGCTGTGAATAGCTTTTGCAGCGTAGTATGTTAATTTGTGCACAGCACTGTTAAGTAAAATAAGATAAACTGTGTTGAGAAATGCAAAAGGCATCTACAATTTTTTTTTGTTTATTGTTATTCAATTTTTGTTCACTCTTTCAATTGAGGTAATATTTGATTACACATTCATTATTTAACCATCAGCTGCAGTTTGCTAGCTGCTGGTTTGTGTTTTGACAAATGTGCATTTAACTGTTGTGTATTTTTTTTATTATTTATTTATTTGCTTCATGCATTTTTTAATTATTACACATTTGTTTGGCTTTTGTGTCTTTTGTTTTGCTTTCAAACGCGGATGTTTTTTTCTGAGCTGTGGGAAAATACATGAAGCTGTATTTGTGTGCGTGTGTGAAGCTGTGTTTATGTATGCATTTCTAGCTGTACTTATGTGCCTGTGTGAGTGTGTGAGTGTGTGTGTGCGTGCGTCTTCCTGAGCTTTGTTTAGTGCTTAAAGACCCATAGATAGACAGAGAGGGGCGTGTGGGTACACCTTCTTCTTCTGGGGACATGCGCATGAAATCGATTCGTTCCTCGTTCTTTCCTCCTTCCTCTCTCGCATTTGGCTTGTGTTACACATACCATCTTCCTTTTTTTTATTGCTGACAATTTTGTTTTGCAAATGTTGCAAGCCCTTGAAATATTTGTGGGCTTGTCTTTATTTGCTCTTCTTTTTTCGTTTCGTAAAAAGCGGAAATAAATTGTCTCTCGATTATATAAAAATGTCATTTCAATTGAAGAAAGTCTTCTTCTTCTCTGTTCTCCTATTCTTCTTCTTCTTCTTCTGTTCGCATAGCAGCATAAAACGCAATGCGCAAAAGGTGAAAAAAGAGGAGCCACCACCAAAAAAGCACAATTAGCAGTTAAAGAAAACATGTCATGTTTGCTCGCAAAACGTATCAAAAATGTTTCAGAGCGCCAAGCATTCCGTCTGTCTATCTGTATTTTTTTGTACTCTTTGATAAACGCCACACACACAAAAGTGTCGTAAAGTTTTTGCGTCGCAAAAAAAGTGTCAAAGGAACAAAAAGTAGCCAGCAGCAAATTTGTCATGCCGAACGCGAATGGCAAATACTTTATATGTAAGCGTATATGTAAATATTGAGTGTGTATGTGAGTATGTATCTAAATATTTAAATACGTATGAAAAACACGCCGGCTGCTTTGCTTTGCCTTTGCTTAAATCTTGTTTTTACCAATATTGGGGCGCTGGCTTCTTATGAATATTTCAGCTCTATTTTTTGCTTGTAAATAAGTTGAGAATAAAAATGTGTAAATTATTGAGGCGTTGCGCAGCGCGTCAAAACAAACAGAGAGCATCAGCAGAGGCAGCTTTTTATTTTTCTTTTTGGATTGAGTGAGATACACACCCGTCGTCTATCACACACACACGCACAGACACACACGCACCAGCTGCCGCAACATGGCGCGCACTACCGAAAATTATCTGCCAGATACACAGCACGCTCGCTCTCTCGCTCTCTGGCACGCTCTCACGGCATGCACACACGCTCACGCCATGCTCGCTCTCTGCTGCTTTTTCTCTCGTTCTCTTTCGGCATGCTGCCTGAAATTTTATATAAAATGGGTGCTAATTGCAAGTAGACGTTCAGTCGCCAGTTCAACTCGCAACACGCCACACACGCAAAGCAGCACTAAAAAACACAAATAATAAAAAATTAATAAATTATTATTAAATCTAGTATATACAAGTTTTTAATTGTAATTTGTGCGCAAGCAGCCAGCCAACAAGAGACTTAATATTTGTTGAATTACATTAATTCAGCAGCAAAACTAACCATAAAAAATAAAATACAACTGAAAAAGCAACAGAGAGAAAAATAAGCTTTTTGTGTGTGTCGACTCTGAATGCAAATGCAAAAGCTCTGCGCCGGTCTCGTAAATTACCAAAAGCTACACAGCGCACTCAGTTATTGCTGAACTTTTGTCGTAAAAACAACCCAAGAAAAAGAAAGAAACGGAAAAACTTACAAATTACACACGCAAAAAAAATAAAAATATCAGCACAAAGAGAGTAAATTTTTTTTGTGCACTGTTTTAACTGTGATATATAATAAAATTGCAATAAGTTTATAAAAATTATATAAGTGCGTGAAAACACTCAAAAGTGAAAGAAGAGAAAAGAAACTCATTTAAATACCAAATATAAAAAACATACACCAGTGAAAAAATGATGGGCACAATGTCGCTGCGTCAGCCAGAAAATTGGCTGTACGAAATTTGGCAGAAGGGCTACGACAGCCCCTGCTATGTAATGGTCCCCAATGCCAAAGTACGTATATAACAAAAAAAATATATATATGTATATAGATATGTATAGTATATGTATACTATACTAAATAGAACTATTTGTGCAATTGAGAAAAATTCACCTTGCTGCAGTTGATTTTCTGCTATTGATTTTTACGACTTTTTTTTATTTTTGAGGCTGCGCGCTTTTTTTTCTTGTCGTCAAGGCAAACAGCCAAAGACGAGTAAAATATCCATATATATATATATATGTATATATATATATAAATCTGTGTCTCTCTTTAGACTGTCAAATTTTATGCTTTTTATTTGTATTAATTTTTCATGACTATTTTGTGAGATAAATTCCTTTGTCAAAAAATGAAAAGGTAAAAAGCAGACAACAAAGAGGCGCACATGGAAAAAGTGATGAATTGAATTGGTTAGAGCGGAGAGGGGTAGACGCCTTCTTGGTTGTCTCTTGTGGTCGCCATATTTGTATTTCTTTCGTTAAGCGAAGTGCAGCCAAAAAAAAAAATAAACGAACGAAAGACAAACAAGAACAACAGCAGAAGAGTGAAAAGAAGAAGCAGACAACAAAAAAACGCGTGATGAACCCAAAAACGAACACAACTTCAAATTCAACGCACTTGTCTCTATGTGCGTGTGTGGGTCTGCATGCATTAATGCCTAAGTGTGTGTGTGTGTGTGTGTGTGCATATATTTCGTTTTCTTAGAAGAGGCCACGAAAAAAATGTAGACAAATTTGAAACAGGAAATGCACATAAATACATAAATAAGTAACATAACTAAAAAGAAATAAACAAATAAATAGAAAATAGGCACAGAAAGACAAGAAAAACAACTTAAAAAAATAAATGAAAGGTTAACAAATAAAATAAATAAATATAAATGCATAAAAACAGATTAAAAAGTCAATTTACTGCATTAAGTAAATTCACGCCTAAATTATGTAGTCAATATTTGCATATATATTAATTTTTTGAATTTTGGCTAAAAACCAGTTTTTCACTTAACCGGGTTTTTTTTTTTGTATTAACTTAACACCTGTAATTTTGAACATTTACATTTATAATTGAGTTATTGAATTAGCGCACATTTGTCAAAACACAATACACAATACATATATATATATATATATATATATATGTATATATATATTTGATATAATTACGTCTGCATACTATTTTCAATTCATTAAATTGTCATGAATTGAACGAAACTTTTTACGATAATTAAAAGATAGAAAAATGCGAATTTTCCTAGTTGCTTTTTGATAATTCTTTGGCAGTTTGCCAATTACAGTAAGAAGAAGCAACAGCAAGCGAAATTGAGTGCAATGCATTCGAGACGACAGCAAAAGCCTTAACCGCCGCTCCCCACGCACCTGGTTTTGTCATAAATCACATGAGAATGACTAATAGAAAACGCGCATGAAACGCGCGCGAGTTTTTGCTGCTTATTCTCATAATTTGTGCTTAAATATATAATATTCAATATAATATATAATATACTTATTGAGAACAATTTCGAGACTTTTTATGGGCAACATTTTTGGTGAAAATTAGGCCAACGGCTTTTTAGAAAGAGAGAGAGAGAGAGAAAAAAGAAAAGTAATCTCGATGAAAACGGAACTAAATGCAGCAAGCAGCAGCAGCAGCAGCAGAAAGTGTCGTCAAAAGAGAGAGGGGAGGAGATGAGAAGAAAAAGAAGCAGAGGAAAGCGCCATTCACCTGCTTACATGCATATATGTATAATTACATATCTATGTTATTGCGGCTGGCAGCGTACGTGTAACATGCAATGTGCGAGCGAGATGGCAGTACACGTTACAGTGACGTTTTTAATTGTTGTTTAACATTAAGTTGTTTTCTTTGCCCCACCCACATCTCTAATAGGCATGTTAAAATTTTACGAGCAATTGCAGCAGACACGCGTGGCGTGTTTTTCTTGTTGTTGCTGCGGTTGGCATTGACATTGGGGAAAAATACAAATATGAAACTGGTTAGAATTCCCTGCAATAATTATTTAGTACTTTTACTCGAAACACGCGAATTGTTGTCATGAATTTAGTGCGAGACCTTAACTGAGTTCAAGTCATTTTATGTTTTCCAACTAAAAATGAATAGTTAACATCAATAAATAAAACTTTTTTTATTGTAATTGTAGCGAGCCTGTTAAGGCGCTTTTACGTTAGCAACAACAGAGAAGAGAGCAACAGCGAAGCTGTTATCTTTACATTAGCGATCTGTGTTAGGTTTTAACTCTTTAAGCAGCAGCAGCAACGCTGTTAACCAACAACTCGCTGTACGCTCAACGCTCAGCTATGTTAACATTTTAAGCAGCTGTTTAATAAGCAGCAGCAGAAAAGAGAGTAGCAGCGTCACTGTTAACCAACATGTCGCTGTTAGGTTACATAATCGATCATCGCTGTAAACATTTTAAACATTTTGGTTTACAATTTCGAAAATAATGTAATAATTAATTTAAACTAATACCAATTCTTTTTTTTTGTTTGCACTTGCAGGATCTGGTGAAATCGCATCTGATGATAGCGGTGCGCGAGGAGGTGGAAGTGCTCAAGGAGCGCATCTCCGAGCTGATGGACAAGATCTCCAATCTGGAGCTGGAGAATAACATACTCAAATCGAACATTGCCCCAGAGACGCTGCAACAGTTGCAGATGCAGCTACAGATCACGGGCAGCCAGCAGCCAGCTGCGGTCGCTGCGCCGCCAGCAACTCCAGCTATACAAGCGGCGCCAGCGACGCCAGCGTCAACAGTGGCCGTCACCAGCCCAGCGACGTCGGCGTCAGCGCCAACAGAAAATGGCACTGAAAACAACGGCAGCAACAGCGGTAGCGGCGTCGACGCAACAGTTACAGCAACAACGGCAGCTTCTGTAATCGAAACAGCAGCGCAGCCAGCAGCAGCCGTCGCAGCCGTCAGCACAAATGGGCCAATGTCCTAAGCTGTGTGTCTGTTAGTATTTGTTAGTTTGTTTTAATTGTAATTTTACAAAAAAGAAATGTGAACCCTTTTAAATCGGGGTTGGATTGGAATGTCGTCATTTTGTTTGTTGCAGCTGCAACAGCAGATTATTAACAGACAGAGCCAAAAGCAGAGTGCAGCTAACAGTAGCAGAGCAGCAGCAGCAACAGAAGCAGCAAACAGCGCAGCAACCTTAACATAACCAAGCAAGCAAAAAAGTATTACAAATGTGTGTGTGAAAGAGAGAGAAAGAGAAAGAGAGTTGTGCTCTGCTCAGCTTTGTACTGTTAAGGTTGCGCTATGTTAGCTGCTGTGCGACTGTTTTAGCTGCAGCCGCCATTTTGTTAATTTCTCGATTGTGATATTTGTTTAACACCATACATACCTTCACACACACACATACACACATACACCTACAAACACATATGCACCCACAGTCAGTTGGATTGCGTGTAACAGTAACTGGCTGCAGCTGGCAGTAACTGTTAACGAGCAGAGACTTGCTTCTTTTAACAGAGCGCTGCTGCGCCAAATCTAACATTTAGGTTCAGTTTCATTTGTAATTGTCAAAAAACGCTCTTTTTTATTTTGTTTGAATTTGTTTTTTGTTTTATGTTATTATTCAAATCAAATATATAAAAATGCAAATATAAAAGGAAAAAAGGAAACCCAAAAGTTTGCCTCGAAAAATACTTAAATATTGTAAAAAGTAGAATTTGAGCATGCAAAACCCAGAGGAAAAAATAAAGAAGGAAGGAAAGGAAAAGGAAAGAGAGAAGAGAGAAGAAAAAAAAAACAAAATATGTGATAATTTGCATTGTGCATTGTAAATTGTATAAAGCAATCGCTAAAAAAAAAAATAATACTTGAGCAGCAGCGAGGGCAAGAAGAAAAAGCAGAGGAAGAAGAAGAAGAAGAGATCAATACACATTTTATTCAAAATATAATTCTAACAAAAAACACTGATTATTGATATAAAACTTGAACATAAACATTAAAAGCAAGCTGCAAATTTTATTATTTTAAATTATTTCAAATTACTAACTAGAAAACAAAACAAAACAAAAAGAAAAAATTCAATTTATAAATGCATGTTTCGCAAAATATTCAATCAATCCAAAAATAAACACACACACACACACGCACACACGTAGAAAACGTTGCAGGAATATCATATATATATATATATATATATAAATATTCCAGAATTTGGAATCTTTTAATTTTTTCCAAAACAACAAATTATGAAAAAAAAAACCTAATGTAAATATATATAAAGAAAATATGAATACTATGTGTGTGTGTGTGTGTGTGTGCAACTTTGAAAAATGGGAGAAATAAATTGAAACACTTGAAAAGTGAACACCCCTCTCCTCTCCGCTCCTCCACACCCCGTAAACAGCAAACGAAAATTGAGGAAAGTCTACACTAAATATTAAGCAAAAAAAAATCGTCCTTTTTTTTAATTGTTATGCAAAAATATTTAGTTGAATATGATTAATATTAATTTCGAATTTTTGTATAAAACCCAAGAAAATCAAATCTGTTGTAAGATTTCTGTTAAACACACACTCTCACACCTTCCCACTCACACACACACACACACACACATTTACATCCACACACCTCTAACAATAACAAACAGAAAAAAGAGCTGAAAAAAAACTGAAAGCAAAATGAAAAAATGCAAAATTAAATACTGGAGTAGAAAAGCGTTGACCAGCACTGCATAGAATATGTGTATATGTATGCGAATTGCCACGAAGACAACACTAGTTTTGATATTGTGCAACACTGACGCCACCTGCGGAGACTCAACTTGTCTAAGGTCGGCTCGCAAATAGCTAAACAAAAAAATAAGTTAATAAATGAATACAAATGAATTATTATATATACATATATATATACATATATATACTCCTTACTCATGCACAAGACTACTGTCGGGTCTACGTGGCGATACATATATATGAACATATATATATATATACAACTGATTTGTCAGTTTCCTGATCATCGCAGAGCCATCCAAAACTAAAAGTAATTGTTTTAAGTATTTTTTCCTTTGTTTTTTATTTTAATTTTATTATTTTTGATTTAAGGACATTTTGTCAAATGCGTTTGCTTTTCATGTTTATTTTTTTGATTATTATTTTATTGCTCCCCATGATTGATGATTTTTACGCGCTTAAGTCCTCATTTCTAAGCCTAACTATTAATTTATTAATTAGTTTGTAAGTGAATAAAAACAACAACAAAACATTAAACAAGTAAATCAAATGCAAATACCAACTATATTTAAATAAAACTAAAGGAAATACAATTATAATAAAAACACAAAACAAAAAAATACAAACAAAAATGAGATGCTTGTCTTTTTTATTGTATGGGAACCGAATGGAGTAATGGCCAAATCCTGAAGGATCTGAAAAGGAAGTTCTCATACGAACCACTATCGATTTAAGAACAGAACAATTTAAAAACTAGCCCCAACTTGGAGATTTAAGCACTATTTGGATGTCCCTTGCACCGCAGATAGTTAGCAATGAACAGGAAGAGAGTCCCCGAAATAGTTTAGATAAAAGGAATTTTTGGAAGCAGAACTCATAATGTCTATGTCATTACGCATCCTGGTACTGTCTCCAACTCTTTGTTTTGATCAAGGATATCAAAATCGTGCTTGTAGTTGTCGAAAAACACTGATTTTGTGATTTCAACTAAATCTTGAGCGTTCGAAAATTATCCTCAAAGTAGGCAACAATTGTTGCATTACAGCCTTTCCCCAAATTGTTCGCAGCATAATTCGAGCGCTCGAAAGTATGCAACAAATATTAAGTTTATTAGCGTTGACCTCGAAAGTATGCAACAAATATTAAGTTTATTAGCGTTGCCCTCGCATAATATTTAAACGTATATTATATTTTTATTTAAAATTTAACTATAGTTTAGTAGTAAATAGTAACAATTTATAAAAGTAGATGTATAAAATATTAATGCTATAAATAATCAAATGGAAATGCTAAGAATATACAAATAAAACAAGTCGACCAGCAAAATCGAGGTGGCAAACAAATGGAAACTAATTTAAAAATCCGTTTCGGGACTTTGGGGTCTATTCTGTTCCTGAGGATGCATGTCGGCATTGCCTGCCACATCCTGGCCTTCGGGCGACGCAGCATTGAACGACTTGAGGGTGCCCAGCTGGGCGCGCACATCCGTCTCGGAGAGATGATGCAGTGGCACATTGGCAGGCACTGCCAGTCGCTTGGGACTGGTGCTGCCGTCGTTGGGTTTGCGCTTATCCGGCGGGAACACGACTTGGGCATAGGTCACTCCACTGTCGTTGGGCGCCACAATGCTCGGCGAGCCAGAGGAGTCTGTCAGCGAACTGGGATGCCGAAAGACAGAGGCCACCGCACGTGGCTCGACTTTTGCAGGTATTGCTGCTTCCTGTTGCGGCGCATCACGACGTTGCATTGGCGAACTGGAAGTAGCTGTTGTTGTTGTTGTGGTCATTGAAGGACTTCCACCGTGAGCCACACCCGTGATGGGGGAATCCTCATGCGGCACTGGTGCATAAAGCGAAGGCGTATAGTTATTATCCGTCACCTTGCAATTGTACAGATTCAGCCCCTTGGCAAAGATATAGACCAGGATGTCGAAGAGCACACTGGCAAGGACTAGGGAGGCTGTCAGGATGTCCAGAATGTTGCCATGCTTAGGCGTCTCGCGCAGCAAACAGCGGTCGTAGTCGGGCGCCCAATAGACACAGGTGCTGCCTGCGATAGTGATAAAGTTTCTATATTATATATTACATATATTATATATACGATTATTATATATTATATAAACTATGATATATAGTTGCCAAAGGTAGCCACGTTTGCAAACATTTCTTGTGATTATTTGATCCACAACTGTATATATATAGTATATATATATATATATATATATATAGAGAGAGTAATATAAGAGTACTCACGTGTGACGAGATCATAGCTGAGATGAACTGGCACATAGGCAAAGAGTCCCACAATCATCAGTTCAAAAGCCAAGGCGAGGGATTTATCCTGGGGCAGGACAGCTCTCAAAGTGATCAGAGTCTTGCCAATGACGGAAATGCCCACCATAAACGCCGCCGAAATGCTGAGCACTTGGAAGAGGATGATGCTACGCTCACAATTGTCCTCGGAGCAGGCACCGGGCGTGGCACGAACTGTGCCCGAGGGATTAAGGCTCTGGTTGCCGAGACAACTGCAGCCCTCGTAGATTTCAAAGCTGTTGATGTTCGAGAGTTGAGTGCAGCCGGCGTAGCATGGCGAGAAATAGGTAACCGTGCTATTCTCCGGACAGACGGGCATGAAGGCACTTGGAGTGCAGAGGCACTGACTGGCGCAATAGGGCTGGGTCAGCTTGCCACCCACAACACCTGCAATGGGGCCCACATCGCAGGTGAGAAAAACATTGCCCACAAAGACGGCAATCAAATGGATGCCCACACTGATGTTAATCCCAGTTATAGTCCTGGCCGAGAGCTGTGCCTTGGAATAGAGCAAGCCACCGACGATCATGCCCACAGCCAGCACAGGCGGACGCACAAAGTAGGCAACGAAGGTGACACGCCATTCCTGCGTCAACCCGTCCTGTTCATTGATGGGCAGAAAGAAGCGACTCTGCAGATAGTTCTCCTCCTGCGCGGCATAGTTCAGCAGGCCACCCTGCAGCATCATGATGCTCACCAGATTGACCATCAGCAGGCGATTGTTGAAGAGACGCCTCAGCGATGGCCAGAAGTCCGTGTCGTCCATGTAGGCGGAGAGCTGACTGCCGAAGCCACGCATATTCGTCTGCTCAATGATGCGCTGCGCGGCCTGGTGGATCACCGTCTTGGGCAGTCGCTTGGGGAACAGCAACAGCAAGATGGCATGCGCAAGTATCATTGGTGCCAGGATAACCCAGCCAAGCCACCAGCCCAAGTGGGTCGCACCTACCGAGAGCACGAGAAGCGAACCCATTTGCTGTCCAATTGCTCGTGCACCGAGGATGACGGCAATCACAGCCGGACTATCCCGGGACAGGGAGTTGTCATCGATGTACGTGAGGCCAACTGTGTAGTAGGCAACTGCACCCAAGCCCAAAAACAGCTGCAGCAGGAACAGCATCGCCAGAGTCCATGTGCTGCTCTGCGCCGGCGTCATTGTCAGCTTCTGGAACTGTGCCAAGGAAGTGGCACACAGATTGGACTCAACTAAGGCAGCCTCCGCCTTGGTGCCATCGGAGCTGCGAAGAGTAGATCGAGAGATTAGTGGGTGTTATAGGGCAGCAAAGGATTGCCACTCACAAGTTGATTATGGCTGGTATAACGGTTATTACACAGGCCAGCGATTGCACCATCAGCGTCCCAGAGAGCCATTTAATCGGATGATGGAAGTCAGCCCAGTAGGCAAAGGCCAAGGCGAACACAGCCTGAAATAATCCACTGCTGACAAGTAGCCAATCTTGGATAGGGATTGAAAGTCACTATATATATCACATTGAAGTTGAGGAGAGGCAAGCAACAGGCAGAAGGAAGCAGCTGCGAGCCCATAAATAGTATTCATTCTTGAACAACATTAAAAGTCGAATCGATTTAGTCATGTCCGTCCGTTCATCTGAATAAACCGGGCAATCTCAGACTATAACTAGACTATAAGAGTTAGAGACTTTATATTTGGCATATCAGATATCTTATAAAATTGTCTGTTAAAGTTTATTAAATCTGTTCGATAACTCCGTCGTCTCTTGTTTATCGATACAAATCGATTAACTATAGCAATAAAAGATATAGGCTTCGCTTATTGTATTATCAGTATTTCCTTTACTTCTTCTACGTATATAATAGTTGTGTAGCCTTCTACTTACTTAATAGCTATATGCAGGGTATCTCCTAGTCGAGCTGCTAAGCATGTATAGCCAAATAGGTAGAGAAACCATTAAGCAAAGCTTAAGCTTGTCATAATATTAAATTATGAATGAATCTTGCACTTCTTTCAATATAAAACAAGGGAAAATGATATTAAGTTACTTATATACCTATAAATATGCTATAGCATATCTGATTAAAAAGGAAATGGTATTAAGACATGTATGTATAATGTTTATAAATATATATGTGACTTACACAGGAATTGTGGCAGCTATGACGATTCGAAGAAATCGCAAAAAGCACATCGAAAACCGTTTTCAGGCCACCTGTGGAGAAACTTGTCCAATTGTTGTGGTTACGATTACACATCGCGTAATCGACTCTATATATACTATGTATATATGTGTAAACTGTATATAGACTAGTGTGATGACACACACGAAATGCTAAAGATACTCGAAATCATAAACAATATCGCAAAACTGATAAAGTGTTTTGTGCTCTATCTGCAAAGCCTCAGCCCCAATTCCAACAACTTCTCTTCCCTTCCCTTCCCGTCAAGCTCTTGCTCTTCTGCACGTTCCAGTATAAATATTTTTGCGATAGGGATTAATTATTACTCACCGACGATTAGCGGGTCGTAGTCGTATTGGTAGGCAGCCTGCTTGGCCGAGACCCGGAAGTATGATTCGCAGGCACCTTGGAACAATCCAGTGCCCAACAGGACAAGGATGAAGGTGCGCAGACGGGCGTATTTCTGGCAGGCGGGGCCGCGACACCAGCCAAGTCCGATGATGCCACAATCGACGCTGTCTGCATAGAAACACACACACACATATAAATAAATAAGACTTTAACTTTAAATAAGTTTTTATTGAATAAGACCCACCGTCGGGTATATTGTGCGCATTTACCGCTATTTGCGATAGATCTGAATTGCGCGAAGCCTGCGCCATTTCCTTTTTCCTTTTTCTTTTTGTCTATTCGTTTATTTCGTTATTTCGTTAAGTTTGACTTAATTTTCACTCAATTGTTTTTACTTAATTTGTTATCATTTTTTATTCGCGCGTCTATTCGTCTATTCGAAGCAAGTGCCAATAATCGACTGAGCGTAGCTGGGCTGGGCGCAGGTGCAAGAGAATCTTTCCACATTTCCAGTTCTCGTTGATAAGCTTTCTGTTTTATCTTATCGTGAATTTTATTATTTTCCACATTTCTCAATTCGCTGCATTGCAACTTTGTTGCGCAGCAGGCAACGTGTAAGTAAATCAACATTCGAACTGATCGCAGCAACATTTGTAGCTACACTTTAACTGATGTTGTTAACGAAAATTACAGCTTATCTTATGTTATCAACGAAACATTGTTGCGCACATACGCACCAAGCAACACGAAACATTCGAACTGATTGCAGCAACATGCGATCACAGCAACAAGATTTGATGTTGATAAAGAAATATACAGCAACATGTAAGCAAGCTGTGCAACTAATGTTAACGCATGTTGATAGCAGTGCTCAAGCATTCATACTCATGTCGCCAGCAACTCGAACTGTTGCCAATGGCAACCAATACTTAAGCAACAAGAGGCTGAGCTTCAGAAAAAAGTTGACCAGCACAAGGCAACAATTCGAGTTGAAGTTTAAGACACAACTAAAGCAGGCCGTGGCTAACAGTTACTAAAACCTAAAGCCAGTCGATATAGTGTCAAGTATAGATGAAATATTTCTTTTCATATTTGAATATGGCTGTTATTCAACTTTTGCTATTAATAACTGGGATAACCGCAATTCATTTGCCCTCGACGCCGCCCGCCCTCATTTGGGGCGTCAAATTGTAAGTCTGGCAACGCCGCTGTTTCTGATTTTGCTTTGTCATCTGCAACTTGTTGTAGGCCTGGTCCTAAAAACATATTTGAAGCACTTCCCTCGCGGGAATTCGTTCGTATGTTGATGCCCCAGCAGAAGGATCACATGATAGTCGCATTCTTTGCCCCAATTCTCACCTCGAAGGATCTCAGCTGCGGGCAGAATGCAAAATGCTTCGAGTATCTGCGTCAAGTGGCGCCACTCACTTATTACAGCCAGGTGCAGCAGCCAGTCGAGTCCATCGAACAACTCTTCGCGAACCGTGGCCAGAAACCCAAGTGGAGCAGCACATTCGAAATGAGCCAACTCGAGTGCCAAAAGGATCGCATACACGCCTACAATTTCAGGGATAACAATCTGACGGCCCATGGTGAGCACCATTTCTGTTTTAGAAATTATTTCTAAACTTTTAGAAAACCGATTCACAATTGAAAGTGTAGAAAATCAGCCTAAAATTACAATTGCTCTGATTACTTAAAAGTTATTTTTGTTTTTAGAAATAATTTCTAAAAATAATAAATTAAATTGTAAACTTTACTTGCAACACGTGTGACATCTGCAACTCTGCCTCACAGATCACATTATGGCCGCCGTTGCGGCGAATTTATGGGGTTGTCCTCTGATCATGATCTACACAGCACACGGCGAGGAAACGGAGGCGTTGCAACGGCGACTTCAGCGCACCAACTCGATCATCGACTGGGAGAAGCGACAGCCTAGAAGGACGCAGCGCAAGAATTTGTTGCACAACCGGACCAACATTGATCCCAACGAGGTGACTGTGTTGCGTGATCTGCGGGCCATCATTGGCTTCAATAGAATTGTCTTGGCTGAGCAGTACTTGAGTGCGCAGAAGGTGCGCTACAAACGCCAGCAAATCTACGTGGACGAGAAGCACTCCTCGCTGCGACTGGAGCTGAATGATCACTCGAACATCAAGAAGGGCGTCACGGTCATCATCGAGACCAGCATGGGCAGCCTCAGGCTGAGAATGCTCCCCGCTATGGGCAACTGGCACATGACGAGTATGCGGTTCAAGAGCATCACACTCATCCCCAGAGACGTCATCTTCTACAGCAATAAGTTTAGCTTCTGCTGCCAGGCACTCACCGCCTACTCGAAGGAGGGCCACCGCCTCACCCTCTTCTCCTTCAGCATGGACATCATTATAGAAGGTAAGCATTTAAGGATCGAACACAATATTTACTCAAGGGTACTTCAGCTCACCATTAACAAAATATATTTGTAAGAATTCGAGTTTTTCTGAGTACAGCTGGGATCTAAAATATTAATTCAATAAAAATCTTAATTTAAATTTATAAAACCGTTAATATTTGCAGAGATTTACTAATGTTTATTTGCGATTTATTTTCTATGCTTAGGTGATTTTTCTGCACTGGATTACGATTACATACCGAAGCCGTGTTGGATGTGCGAGGGATATTTGACGACGGGTCTGATACAGTCAATCTTCACTGTGGTCATTCTGCTGTCCCTGCTGGGCATGGGCCTGACCATGTTCCTCAGCATGGGGCGCAACAAGCGGGTGTGTGGCGCCAATGATCTCGAGCCGCATATCAAAGAAGCCGCCTAGACTTGAGACTTGCGATTAAACTCTTGTGGCACACCACGCTTGACCGCTGCACATTCTACACTCGACACATTCAACATTCTACACGCCACATTCTACACGCCACTAATTCACTAACAAATCTAATCACAAAGAGAAAGACAGAGAGAGAGAGTGATAGAGAGGGATAGAGATGGGGCTTGTTTAGGGGTTGCATATTTGATTGAGCAGGGAAGTGTGCGGGTGTGTGTGCGGGGGTGTGTGCGGGTGTGTGTGTGTGTGTATTAATAGTAAATAATGTCATTGTCATTGTTGTTGTTGTTGTTGTTGTTGTTGCGAGTAAATCATCGCAGAGAGAAAGAAACAGAAAGAAACAGGTAAAGCGAAGCAAGTTTGCACTTGCGCAGAACGAGGCGTATGCTTAATATTTGTATCGTTTACTCCACTATATATACATATATATGCATATACACATGAGCTGATAATTGATAATATTATCCGCATTATCAGAGCTAACTTATCGCCAAAATTGACGACGGCGAACAGGCGACGAATTTATTTGGAATTTTTGCTTGACGCTTTCAGTTTGTTTCGCGCCACGCGACTGCACAGTTCACAGTTCGCTCTCTCTCTCTCTCTCTCTCTCTCTCTGTCTCTCTCTCTCTGTCTCTTTCTATCTGTATAAGTCTCTCTCTCGCTGTGTCTCTCTTAAACGGTTCCTTTTCCTCGCCTTGATCGCTTTCAAGGAACTGCAACCAACTTGATTATCAATTAAAAGTGCTTTCAAGTGTCGCCGACTCAGAGCAAATGTAAATAATATTAAAAAAAAATAACTTAAAAATTACTAAACGAAAAAAAAGATAAAGAACAAGGAAAATATTGCTAGTTCAAAAGATACAGTTTCTTTTGTTCTGTTAAGGGAAACACTGACCGATAACCTCGACAATTTGTCCAAGTTTTCTTTTGTTGTTCGATCGCCTGGTACTATCTGATATATATATAGTATATAGACATTATCTGTGCGGGCTTAGCTGTGTTTACGGCCGCAATATATGTCTACTTATGTGGCACAAATGATATCCACTAAAGAGGTTTTTCCTTATATCTAAACCATACTAAATTGCAGTCAAAGCACAATCAGTTAATGGTTTATGGTTATGGGTTTCGTTACGGGTTTACCTCTAAATTCAGATAGCTAATTAACTATTGATCATTTTGATCAGTTAAGCAACTGCTTGGTAACTCGGTTTTAACTATAAGAAAAGAGTTGCACTTTAATGATTCAATTTGGTTATTGGTTATCAGATTAGCCATAAAAGTTTGATATAAGCGGTAATCACTTGGGCCTACAACAACATCTATATAGTCGGCAATTTCTTATGGTGTTTCTTTCTGAAGCCCTCGAGTTAATCAATTCCAGGAAATTGTTGTCTAAACACTCAAGAGGTATATATGTATCTATGGGGAGTTACTTCCTATTATCAGAATATTGTTTATTAGTTTAATAAGCAAATGGAAAATGATTATCAGATGATTAGAAATCAGATAGAATAGCTATATTATATATTTAATACAGGGTATTTGCTAGTTGCTTTTGTCCAGTGTGATTAGAGAAAAGTCGGCGCTCAATTTGCGATAAGATAGTAGCTCTGAAAGACCATACTCTTTATATCTGTCTATAAAGGCTAACCATGACCAATTTATTGGCTTAATGTGAGTTGCTTTTCGAATTTGAATTTTACCAATAAATAATATCTTTCGCTCAGCATTAGTTTGCAATTAGAAGAGCCCGATTGTGGCACATACGCAGATCACTTTATGACACCCTCAACAAATTAACAGATTGCTTATCTAATCTTGGGACTAATATGATCTTGGACGGGTGCCAGTCTAATCAATAAAGTACTCAAAATTCCAATATGCAATTTAACTAATATTTTATATGAGCTCTTTTTATATACACGTATACCTTACACAATAGTAGGAACAGTCATGGTTAAGTGTTCAGTTCTTGAGCACAGCAATTCCAAAATAGTATTCAAGGTCAAAAAAAAGACATCGTAATATAATTAGGCGATATATGCGATATAAGTGCGAATTGTAATTTACAGGTGTCATTAATATAAATAAACATATGAATATATATATATATATATATATATTTATATACCTATCATATATCTTATCAGTTTGCCCGCAAAACAGTGCGAGACATGCTCAAGTGTTGAGCAGCAGCAACAGGTATCAAAATCGGAATCAGAATCAGATATAAGCCGGATCATGACGGAGAATAGGAGAGAGAGGCCGCCACCAGGTCATTATCTGTGTGGCATAGGCAATTGGAATCCAGCCTGGCTGCAGAAGTATGCCACAACCAAATACTTTATAGGCGTCTACGGTTTGTTGGGCACCATTCAGGCCATGTCCTACATGTATTTCATGGTGACCCTAACCACGCTGGAGAAACGCTTCAAGATACCCAGTCAGACGACAGGTGAGTGTCGAGGTTGTGCTTGATTGATTGCGCATCAGTTGATATGATAATATTCCCTAGCTTCATTCATCAATTTTATGTTTACCTGAGAATTCAGTAAGAATCACATTCAATAAATGTAACGGCGCCAAATTTATTCAAAGTGCGTTGTTTGTAACTGATATATATATATGAATATATAGATTCATTTGATGAACTATTTTGTTTTCATTGCATAACCCGATCAAAACTATCATTTGAAAATGTTAAACACTGTTTTTCATTTTTATCAGTTGAGTTGAAAATCACTGTTTAGGTCAAATTTGATCAACAAAAATCGGATATGTATAACAGATTTTACAGTTTCTCAATCTGCCAACTTTTCTCACATTCACCTTTTATTTATCTTCATTTTTCTTTTTTACGAAATCAATCCACAATGGTTTTGCAGGCATTGTTCTTAGTGGCAATGAGATATCACAGATAATGCTATCGCTGATCTTATCCTATATCGGTGGACAGCGTAATCGTCCGCGCTGGATCGCCTGGGGCATTATGATCTGTGGCATATCCTGCTATATACTCGTCCTGCCCCATTTCATTTACGGTGCAGGTGATGATGTGCTCCAGCTGACCAAGGAGTATCAGGAGGGTCTGTTGAACACATCACTCGCTCTGGATGTCACATCTCCGGTAACAATATCAGATTATATATAGTCCTATTGATATATTTATATATTATGTGTAGAATACCAGCTCTCGGGCGCTTGGTACGGAACAGTTGTGTGGCGATGGACATGGTGAGGAGAACTGCAACAGTCTGTTCACCTATGTGCCGCTGGTGCTCATCTTCTGCTCACAGTTTGTGCTGGGCATAGGCAATACCCTGTACTATGCGCTTGGCCAGACCTATCTGGATGACAATACAAAGCGCACAAACACACCTCTTATGCTGGCGGTGGCCATGTCCCTGCGAATGATTGGACCCGTCTTTGGTTTCCTCTTTGGTATGGCTATTAACGGTTTATTTTAATTTCCGTTGTATTTTAATTAGCTTATCTCTTTAGGTTACATCTCGCTGAACACGTTCATTGACCCGACGAAGACGCCGCTGATCGATGACAAGGATCCGCGTTGGTTGGGCGCCTGGTGGCTGGGCTGGGTCATCCTCGGCACTCTGATGTGCATGTTCTCTGGCCTGATTGGACTATTTCCCAAGCAGCTGCCCAAGAAAACGGATGCGAAGAGACGCAACTCGCATGTGCCGCATGTGTTGCGCCACGAGGAGTTGAGACGGGAGGAGGGCCTCTCCCTCAGCAGTCGCATCTCGTCGACTGCTGCACTGGACAGCATTGGTGCTGGTGCCAATGCTGATCTGCCCCAGTTGAAGGATTTTCCACGAGCCTTGATGCGTCTGTTGCGCAACAAGGTGCTCATTTTTAATATCACCTCGGCCGTCTTTTACATTATGGGCGCTGCCGGTTTCATGACCTTCCTCACCAAGTACATGGAGGTGCAGTTCCACAAGGCTGCCCACACGGCCACTATCGTTGTGGGTCCCGTTTCCATTTTGGGCATGGTCATCGGCCTCTTTGCCTCGGGCTTTGTCATCTCGAAAAAGAAGCCGGCTGTCAGCAAAGTTCTCTTGTGGAATATTTTTGTTGGCTTTGTCTACGTTTGCGGTGGGTTTGCAATGTCGGTGAAAATATTTGATCTATTATTAATTGGTTTTTTCTTCACTTACAGGTCAGATTTCGTACGCATTTCTATATTGTCCGGATTCGGTGTCGGTGACTAATGCCGGCAAGTAAGTAAACACATTTATCACATTTAATTCAGTTGGTAAATTACACATTTTCTGATTTTCACGCACAAAATGTGACAGTTTGCTTCTTCTTCTTCGCTGTAAGCTCAGCTCTGCTAAGCGTTGCCAGCTGGTCACGCTCTTCTGCTTCTTCCATCTGCTACCACTCACAGCGCTACTTAAGCGTTGTCACCTAATCATATTTACTTACACGCGTAACGTCACTATTCCCGCCATATTTTCAATTTTGTCCAGCTTCAGTTTGTCCAGCAACTACGATGCCAACACATTTAATTTTTAATTCAAGTGCGCACATGAGCTAGTTTGCTTCTCTGTAAGCTTATCTCTGCTAAGCGTTGCCACCTAGTCATACTAACTTGCTCACTATTGCCGCCATCATTTAAACTTAAAATACAAATATTCTTTTTCTTCTGCTCCAGCTTCAATTTGACCAGCAATTGCAACGCAAACTGTTCTTGCGAAGGTGTCCATTATTCACCCGTCTGTCATTTGCCCAGCGATACGACCTATTTCTCGGCCTGCCATGCGGGCTGCAGCAATTGGGATGCGGTTAGTAAAGTCTATGATAATTGCGCCTGCCTGCAGGAGAATGTTGGCGGTGTGCCCGCATTTGGAGGAGAAGCAGTTAAGCGGATGTTGCTGGAGGAGCAGCAGCAGCCAACGGAGATGTCGCTGGCCGGCATCAGCACAGATCTCGATTTGGATTTCAGTGCAGTTCCACTGTTTAATGATGATTATTCCACAGAGGATCTGTTGACGCGCAGTAGACGAGCTGTTGCCGACCTGGTGCTCCGTCCTGGCATCTGCACCGAGGGTTGCGACACTGTCTTCTGGACATTCTCGGTAGCGTCGATAATTGTGAATTGGTTTGGGTCGTCGGGTCGCATTGGCAATATACTGATCAATTATCGCGCCGTTGCGTTCGAGGATAAATCCTTTGCCCAGGGCCTGGCCCTGATGATGATCAGTATGTTTGCCCTGATACCGGGTCCGATTATCTTTGGACGCATCATTGACTCGACATGTTTGGTTTGGACTCAAACCTGCAATGGGAGGGGCAATTGTCAGCTCTACGATCAGACCAAATTCCGTTACTCTGTGAACTTTATGGCCTGCGGTAAATAATCCTCCTGCTTCTAATTATTAAACATATGCTAATCTTTATAATTTATCTAAGGGTTCACCTTCATTGGCGTCATCTTTGATGTTCTGGTTTGGTATTATGGTCGTGGCATTGATCTCTATGGCGAGGAGACCAAGCCGCAGAAGCAGGCCAACAGACGAGATCAGCCAATTACTCCACTGCTTTCGCGGAGAGTGGATCAGGCGGATAAGTAGCCAAGGCCAAAATCCCAAAAATTCACTCAGCCAAACTTGTACAAACTGGAGAAATACAGAAATACAGCATAGCATGAGTTTTATATGTCATATATAAGATTTGTTAATAATGTTAAGCAATATTAAGATGAATTTATACGTTGTAATTTACGGTTAAATCAATCATGAAAATAAATACGTTTTTCGTATCGATTTTTAAAATTACCTTTTCAAAAAGTCCTTGCCTTAAAAGTACCTTTTCAAAAAGTCCTTGCCTTAAAATTAACTTTTCAAAAAGTCCTTGCCTTAAAATTACCTTTTCAAAAAGTCCTTGCCTTTTTCAAATAGTCGCCTAACTTCGGAACTAACGGAACTGGTTCACGTTGTTCCTTTCTTTCGATATAGTCACATTTATCGATAGCTGCCTGCGATCGCTGGCACTTTTGCATGAAGCCACACAATCATTCAATAAACTATTATTGGCTCTAACAATTTAAAAAATTGTAAAAGTAATTTGTGTTGTTGGTTCGATTTGTTCGTTTTGTTCGTCTTTTTTATTTTTCGTTTCGCTTTTTATTGATAAAAAAATGTTCAAATTTATACGGATCTTTTTTCGGTTTGTTTTTAGCTTCTTTTTGTTTTGTTTTTGTTTTTTAATATGTATACATACATGTATAATAATAATACATTCAATGTTGTATAAATATTCCCGTTTTGTCTATATAATTTCTATTATTTCGTTTTGTATCTATATTCATACAATTATAATTATTTATTTATCAGTTGCGTAGTTCTTTTTCCGTTATCATATTACTTTTGTTTTTTTCGTTTTTTCGTTTTTTAATTTATTAGTTTGAGTTTGGAGAAACATTTAAATATCATCAATTCATATATAACTGTCGGAGAGATTTTTAACAATTGTATTTTCATTATTTCATTTGTTCGCCGTTTTTTGTAGTTTTCTATATTTAGCTGAGAATGCGTGGAAAGCGTTAAAAAGCAGTTTTCTTCTTCTTTTCATATATTTGCTTTTTGTTATCATTCTGTTAAATATATATTTCAAGTTAATTGAATTAACTTAAACTTAGTTGTGATTTTTATTTATTATTCGTTATTGTAACAATATTTCAGTTCAACTTTCAAATAAATCATATTTTGTAATAATAATATTGAGGGGGTTTTGAGGGGGTTTCGAATTATAAATATCGTAGGATAGAAACTTGCAAACTAGTTGGTTCTTCTTCTTCTTCTTCGATGAGAGCTCTTAATAATCTGTGTATGGATTGTTGTGTGTGTGTGTGTGTGTGTGTTTTCTTGGGAGCTGAAACCGTCTCTTTTGTCCTGATCTTGGTCCTGGTTATGTGGAAAAGCATTTCAGAGTTTTTTTCCTGATTCATTTAATATAAACAATAGAAATAAAACTGATTTTTTTTTGCTTTGCACAGAAATCGAGCAAATAATGAAATAATTTTTTTTATTTAGATTTTGCTTTGCTTGCCTTCTTCAATTAACTAAAGTGTTGAACAAAATATGAACAAAATGTTTAAAAGAATTAAAAATGTATGAATAAATTGCTAATTACTTTTGTTTCTCATACACATTGTTGTTGTTGTTGTTGTTGTTGTTAACCAGTTGTTCAGTTCATCATTTTGAGCTTACAAATCAATCGAACCCAAAAAGTGTACTCCAAAAACTTGAGCTTAAACTTAATTTACAGCATTTCGTTGAAGAAAATGAATACAAGTATATCATTTATATATATATATATATATATGTCTATATCGTAATAATATTATTATAGACATAAACATAATTTCCATTAAGGCGGCGCATAACAAAATTCAAAGGCTGAGAAAACAACGAAAAAATATACAAATTATTTTTATTATTTATTTTTCAATGAGGGATTGGCAACTATTTATCGCTTCTGCTTTTTGATTCCTATTTGTGTGTGTGTTGTTTCTTTTTTTGTATTTTCGTATAAATATAAAAATTGTTAAGCTTGCAGCTTTTAGTTTTTTCTTTCTTTTTTTAAAATTCACGACTCGCCCTTATTTGATGATGCCTTAAGAGTTACAAGTAAATAAACCGACAAATGTCTCCGCTCGTGCCGCAAAAAGCCAAATGTTGTTTTGAATCGATTTTACCCGACAATATCTCTCTCTCTTCTGCGTCTGACTCTCTATATATCTGTACATATATATAAATAGTACATATCTCCAATGTTTCTTTATCCTTCTCTTTTTAGTTAAACATAATATAGTTTTTGTATTTAGATATAATGCATTTCTGTTGCTATCTCTCTTTCTCTCTGTTGATCTATCTTCTTCTTCTTTTTTTTGTTGCTTTTTCTTAGATACTTGCTATATAAATCTTCTCTCTAACCATTATCATAATCAATTGCTATTGTTGTTGTTGCTGTTGCTGTTGCTGTTGGGTATATGCATACATAATTGTGGTGAAAGTATTTGTTGTGTGTAGGAGTGTGTGCTGTGTGTTTCTCGTATGTGAGTGTATAGAAAGCGTGGCGTTGGCATTGGCGTTGTTCTCAGCATATATATATATATATATATTCCTTGTCGTCATCTGCATCATACGTTGAATTTTCGGTTGCATAAAGCCAAAAGTGAAAGGCGCTCGAATTTAGCTTGGCTCAATTTATTCGATCACCTTGAGTACCTTGCCAATGGCAATGGTTTTATCTGGAAAACAAACAGAACACAATTAAACAATAATTAAATAAAGTTTCGTATTCAAATTTCACTCACTTTCATCTCGCAGCGTAAAGCGTCCCATTTGGGGGAATAGCTTAAATTGTTCAAGGCAAATCATTCCGGAGCATTCGATGCGCATTATTGCCACCTGATCCTGTTTAACGAATCTTGGACGTGTTTTTGATTTGTCACCCGACTTCTTGTCAACCAAACAGATGAGTGCCTGAATAATATATTTATATATATATATATATACATGTATATTACATGATATTTTATTCAATTGATAGAGCACTCACCTTGACCGTCACTTCTTCGGCAGCGCAATGGATGTGCATGACAGCCGAGTAGCCCGCACAGATAATTGATTTGTGTTCTAATATAACGACCTGAGCATCAAAGATTTTGCCAGTTTTAATCGGATTGGCGGCATCACAGATCACAAAACCAGGCGACACGTCCTCCTCCTCAATGCCCTGTGTGGAATATAAGATTAGATTAATATTAACGATTCTCATTCGATATACCGAAACTTTCAGTTGGAATTTCAAGTGTTCTGATCCGAGTCTAAATAGTGATGGATTGTTCGATTTTAGAAACAACTAAGCAAAAAATAAATTATATAGTTAACAAACAAAAGGAAGAATACAGCTAACTAATGCCAGCTATTTATGCTGACCAAGAATATATATACAAATTATAGTGCTGAAGAGTTTTGTGAACAAAATATTTTACAGACAGACAAAATAAAATGTATAAATTGAGATATTCAGGCTGACTAGGGATATACATAAATTATAGACTGAAAGGTATCTCATTCAACTGACCAACTATATAATTAACTCCCTCTGCAAGAGCATTAGGAAGACATACTTTCAGCTTAAAAATAGTTTACAGACAGACGTAAGAATATGTATATAAGGATATCTGATTCAACTAACGAAGTAACTCTGTGAGGGCATTAAGTAATCACAAATTCGTAGCACATACTTTCAGCTTGATCTTGACGTTCTCGCCGGGACCCACAGAGGTCACCTCGAAGTCATCTGAGAACAGTTGATCCACAGCCACTTGTGTCTGCAAGAGATTTAATAAAATTAGCATAGATTATATATATGCCTATTCCAACAACTTACCCTATTTGGCATGACGAGCAGATTTTGTCCCTTGCGTGCCATGCCCGACTCGACTTTGCCCATGACAACGGTGCCCATGTCCTTGTACTTGTCCACAATGGGCATGATGAAGGGGCCATCGAGATTGCGATTCAGCGAGGGCAGCTCATCGATGAAGGGTATAAAGGCCGGTCCTCTGTACCAGGTGCACAGAGATTCGGGCACTTGATCCTTAAGACCATAGCCACTGAGGCCCGAGCAAGGCATAAAGGTAAGATCTTTGGCTGGATTGAAGCCCAGCTTCTTGAGGTATGGTAGTATCTTGTCTTTGCATTCGTTGTACCGCGTCTGATCCCAATTCACTGTGGAATCATCCATTTTATTCACCAGCACCACCAAATGCTTGACGCCCGCCGTCTTTGCGAGCATTGCATGTTCACGCGTCTGTCCGCCACGATCGAATCCCGTCTCGAATTCACCCTTACGTGCAGAGATGACGAGCACTGCGAGATCCGCTTGCGCCGCACCACCAATCATATTAGGCACAAAACTCTTGTGACCTGGCGCATCCAAAATGGTGAAATGTTTGCGATCCGTTTCGAAAAAGGCACGACCAACTTCAACAGTTTTGCCCTTGTCGCGCTCCTCCTGATTTGTGTCCAGCGCCCAGGAGAGATACCAACTCTCGCGAGATTTCTCGCGAGCCTCTCGCTCATATTTCTCCAGTGTCCGTTTGTCCACCATGCCGGTGAGCGACATAATCTGACCGCCAATTGTTGATTTGCCAGCATCTGCAATGGAATCGGATTCATTTCTATATCTATTCCAATATGGAACTTCTTCTGCTCTTCTCTCTTACCAACATGTCCGATGAAGACGACATTTACGTGCTCCCGCTTGCTTCTGTTCTCCTCCACCTTGACGATCTTCTTTTTGGGCGCCTTCTGCGCTGCCTCGCCGCCCTCAGTGAATTCTGCATCCTCGGCTTCTTCATCTTCGGGCGTTATAATCGCATCATCTTCCACATCCCAGCTATCAGCCGGATCGGTTTCTATAAATATTTTTCAGTTAATTTTATTTATTCACTGACAATTCTCAATCGGGGTTACTCCATTTTAATTTCATGTGATTCTAATTGAAATTACATCGATTTTCTCCCTTTCCTCTTTCAAAATATTCATTTCTGTGTTGAAAAGACAATTACAAGTGTGAGCAGAGCTGTAATAATTAACATTGCTTTAGCAACTGCACGGGTTGGTCATGAGTCATTCATTCTGTGACTGCTCCCCTCTAATTGTTGTCACTACTACGTGTAAAATCGTGCTTCTTTCAAATACACCATACAATAAATAAATACGTATGCGAAAATCACACTTGCCAGTTGAATGATGCCGCGGGGCAGTTGTTGGACAGAGGTAGAGGGAGTTAAACACACGCGCGTTTTCGATGAATAGTTTTTTATTTTATCGCTAGTCAAATCAGAGCACACACACACACATACATAGTCTGGAAATGAACTAGAAATGAGTTGTTTTTTTTTATGCGCGCGCAGCTTATATTTCCAGCCTGGCAGTAGGTCAATTTTAACAGTTACTAACTTTTCTCCGCTGGCTCTTCATTTGTGTTAATGCAGCGAATTTCGCCATTGACTTCGCCCTCGCCTTTTTGTGACATGTGGCGGCAAATTAAACCAAAAAACGATGACTGAATTTCAAACGCTCAAAAAATAAAGCAGCCAACAAAACAGAGCACGACGCGTGAAGCGAAAAACAAATTTGTTACTAGCTGGCTGTCAGGCAAGCTATCGCACGTTCGACTAACATTCAAAATCAAGTTGAAAGCGGTTCAAACCGCACACACACACACGTAGACACACACTACCACTATCAGCGACTGCCTTTTGGGCCAACATAAAACAAAAACAACAGTTGCTGCTCATAGCGATAACAGCCACAATCGACACAACAACAACAAAAACACATCTGTGTGTGTGTGTTTGTTGCAGCCCTGGCACAAGTGTTGCTTGCGCCAGTGAATGGTTGCCAGCAAGAAGAGCTTTGGCTTGCTTGATCAAACGAATGCGAGTGAAAAACGTAAACGTGTCAAAACACAGTGACAGAGATGCGAAAACAAGCTTAAACAAAGTGTACAAAAATAAGTGAATAACAAGTGACTGTTAAGATAATAATAAGCCGTAAATAAAATGTGGAAAAAATTAAATAAATAAGAGTGACTGTTAAAATAATAAGCTTTAAATACAGGCACAACATTTAACAGACTTCGCTCGCCATAACATTTATTTTAAGTGCGGGAGAAACAAAACGATTAACAGAATAGCTTGCAGTCATGTTAAGTCACAGTGAACAAGTAACAGACACGCAACTATTGCGCATCACTGACACGACGGGCATGAAGCGAACGCACACAAAATGTAAGAGGCAATAAGAACAGCTGCTGCATTAACATTCTGAACAAGGTGTTGGAGTGGGAGGAATATTGCACTGCTCCCTTTGTGCATGCCAATAACAGCATAACACACACACAGTAAAATTTTGAGGTTATGTTAGACTGATAACCAAATATGTTCTGCAAATGTGCATATAGTTTTTGCTAACAGTTGTCTTTGTTTGGCTCTATTCTGCAAAGCGACACGTGTGACGTCACAAAGGCGACAGCAGCAACAGCCAAATGTAAAAGTTCAATGCGCCTAACATTTGCTAAACTACCCCCACACACACACACACATATGTATGTATATATATGTATATATATGTGCCTCCCCCCTATTTATATTTACCATTGTTGGCTGATATTTTGTCCGCTGCAATAATATTCTCAATGGCCACCGCTGCCGCTGTTAAGGGCGTGTTAACAGGCGAACCTAGCGCTGGCGACGTCGAATTTGATGCCGCTGCCGATGAGGGCGCTGCTGTTGCAGCTGCGACGACGGCACCGGCGGCAATATTTGTAGTGGAAGCAGCGCTGCCCGTTGAATCGGGCGTTGTTGCCGGTGTTCCATTTGCAGATGGCGGCAACGATGGAAGTCCGCTCGTATCCATTTCACTTCCAGGCGCAATTGCATTTTCCAATGACTGTTGTTGTTGTTGTTGCTGCTGCTGCTGTTGTTGTTGTTGTGCTATCGACGGCGGCGCAGGGACGGACGTTGCTGGCGTTGCTGTTGCTGCTACGGCAACGGCCGCTACTGCTGCGCTGCTGCTGGTGTTGTTGCTGCTGCTGCTGGTGCTGCTGCTGTTGTAACTAAAACTGGGCACAAATTCCACTGCATTCACATTCAATGTGGAGAATTTTGTTGTTACTTCGGTGTTTTCCTGTGCGGCCATTGCTGCTGCTCTGTTCTACTGCTGCTTTCCAATCTTTAGTGGAAATTTTCACTTTTTTCTTTCGCCGCACGCACTCACACACACACACACGCACTCACAGAGGCGACGACGTCGACACACTTTTGCCCTCCTTCTTCAACTGCTTCTGCTTCTGCTCTCGCACTCGCTCGCAGTCACACACACACAAACAAACACAAACACGCGGTTGACTGTTGTCGGCGAGGAGATTGGAGAGTAGTTGGAGGAGGTGGAGAGCTGCATAGACAGCCTTTCAATTTGTGTGGTTATTTTTTTTTGTTTTTTGGTGTTTTCAACGTTTTGTCGCCAAATTGGACGTCGTCGTCGCTTTTCTCGTGCACTCAACTCAATGTCTGGTTTGTGTCTGTGCCTCTGTTTTTTTTTGTTTGTGTGCGTGTGAAGAAACTTTAATCGTTTCAGTCACCTCCTTTTCAGTCTTTAGTTCTTCTTTCTCTTATTCTTCAGCTCTGTGGCAGCAATGGATTCGATTTATTTACAACTCGGTATAGGCTGCCTGACAACAAACAATTTGTTTTTGTCGTTAAATTGGTGAATTTGTTGCCAAAAATTCGTATAAAATTTTACACGTTTCACCGCCACGCGTTGCAATGCCAGGGCTGGACTATATCGATAGGTCTTTTAACTATCGCTCATTACAATTTATTAAATTCACACTTGTTTTGTTTTAAAAAAAGGAAACCAATATGTGTGTAAAGCACTTGAAAATATATTAGTTTTATTATACGATTGAAAACGAAACGATATTTTCGTTGAGCTGCCTACTTCGATTCATTAATCGATAAAATATCGGAAGCACGCAATTTGTACTACACAATCTTTTAAATTATTCGGTATCCACACAATTGCAAGCAGGTAAAGAAAAAACTAGAAAATAAATTAATTTTATTATTCAATCTATCTTTTTGTTAAACGATATATCCGTTGAACCAATCGATATCAAATAATAAAAATATTGCACGCACGCATTTAGAATATCGATAAATCACATGAAAATATATTAGTTTCATTATACATCCGAACTATCGTTTTGTTAAGCGATATATTTGCTTAGCTGCCAACCTCTTTGTATTAATCGAAATTGCCAGCACGTAGTTTGCACATCGATAAAATCGCAGACATTCACAAAAAAAGAGCTGAGTTGAAGCCAAGTAGGCAAAGCCACGAAAAAAGCAAAAAGTGCATTTGCAAAAGTAATAATTGTAATTAAAAGGTAAAAATAGTGCACAAGAGAGTATTAAGTACAATGAGCAATGCAGGCGGCGGAGGTGTTGGGGGAAATGCGCGACCACCGCCCCGAATCGATGGCATGGTCTCGCTAAAGGCAAGTAATCGCTATACAGCCAAAGAGAAATCGAAAGTACAGCCAGCCAGACAAAATGGCGGCCGGCAATTCATTATTGATGCTTTCTGGGGTTAGATAATAATCAATGTGTGTATTTTTGTGCGCAGGTGGATAATCTCACATATCGCACGACGCCCGAGGATCTGCGCCGTGTCTTTGAGCGGTGCGGCGAAGTTGGCGATATTTATATACCACGTGATCGTTACACGCGAGAAAGTCGCGGATTCGCCTTCGTACGGTAAGTCAACGTCAATGGAAGGTGGAAGCGCTTATTGCACTGGAAGTGAGGCGAATTTACAAGTTGAACAAATTTGTGAGGTTAAATACGACACTTGCGCATATTTTGAGGAAAGCGAACACGAGAATTTTCATGTTCGATTTTGATATAAATAAATTATGCCAGATAATTAGTATTCCATTGCAACTGTTGCCTACCCAAACCCAATGCTAGCCAACATACTGCGAATACTACAGTAATCAGATTATAAATTTGCATTTTCTGCTTTAAATCGAGCGTGTCTTGAAGCCTTTCATTAAACACACTCTTAGCAAAAATGCCAGAAAAATTGTGTTCAATTGCAACTGTTGCCTACCCAAACCCAATGCTAGCCAACATACTGCGAATACAACAATCAGTTTATTTGTATTGATATGCATTTTTCCACTACTTTTGGGCATGATTCAAATACTATTTTACTATTCATATTCCATACAAAGATGCTAAAAAAAACAACTAGTTTTCAATACCAATTGCCTAGCAACATTTTCTGTTAGTCAATATACAGCGAAAACATGCGAACATTTGCCGTTCAACTGCAATTGCATAGCTAACTTCTATTAGCCGATATACAGCGAACTCAACAAGATTTTTAGCAGCACTTCCTAAACCCCTTCACCTGTTGAGTTTAACATCCGCCTCTAAGTCTAATAGAAAAACTGTGCCTAGAAAAAAACAGAGTTAATTGTTATTAACTTAGATTTGCAGTTAATCAGAGACTAAACTAAACTAATAATAATATAAAAATTAAAATTTGTTACAATTTGCCTGTCAAAATCTCTGTTAGTTAACATAATGCGAATCCAGAATGATTTTTAACAGACTCCTACCACTCTTTACCTGTTGAGTTTAACAGTATTTCAGTTCCAATTGAATAACTGTGCCCTTGAACTGTGTTATTGGCTTAGAAATACAGTTTATCAAAAACATAAACAAATAAGATACATAATTACAAAGTAATTAAAATAAAAATATTAAAAAAAAGTAATATAAAAAAAATAAAAAAATAGATAATATAAAAATAATATAATAAAATTTTCCCCCTTCCCATTTAACAGCTTCTACGACAAGCGCGATGCTGAGGACGCACTGGAAGCGATGGACGGTCGCATGTTGGACGGCAGGGAGTTGCGCGTGCAGATGGCACGCTACGGTCGCCCCTCGTCGCCGACGCGGCGCAACAGCAGCAGCAGTCGTCGCGGCGCTGGCCTCGGAGCTGGCGCCGGTGGCGGGGCGGGTGGACGACGTCGCTCGCGTTCGCGATCGCCAATGCGTCGACGCGCATCGCGTAGTCCGCGTCGACGTTCGTATTCGCCGCGTTCGCGCTCGCGTTCGGCGGGCAGCCGTTCGCCGGCTCGCCGCAGCAAATTCTCAAGAAGTCCGGTGCGCGGCGACAGTCGCAATGGCATAAGCAGTGGCTTAGCTGCCGGCGCTTCGCGTAGCCGCAGTCGTTCTTAAAATAGCGACGCCGTACGCCCCTCTCCCCCAACCCCCAATCTCCAAAGCCGCTTCAGACGTTCCATATACTTTTGATGTACGATAAGGTGAGAGATTTATCGATATACACAGATTTATCTATGCAGCGAGTGATCGCTTGCAAATTAGAACTGGTGAGGAAGTAAATCAGATCAGAGAGAAGCAGATCTCGCTGAAAGTGAAACTAGAAACTATTTGCCTCCTTTGAGTGGAAGAACTGACTGTAAAAGTTTAACTATTTATCTCTTTGGGTTGAAGAAGTGTTGCGGAAAGTAAAACTAAAATTTGCACTAGTTCTCTTTTTAGAGAGTTCACTGTGTTGGCAGATTATAATTATTAAATTAAATTTCTTCTCCACTTTCAGCCTTAATTGACTCGAGTGGACAATGATATCCAGGGAACTCCTCAAGTGGGCTGCAGATCGATCTAAAACTCTTCTCATCATGCTGTGTACCAGAACAGCAGGTATACAAAAAAAAAAACAGAACAAAAAAAAAAACAGTTTTAAACCCTACAATTACACACATATATACACAGAATATTTATATAGAGTACACTATTTTAAGTTGATGAACCAACATAAAAAAAGAAGAACAAAACTGAGCAAAAGAAATGAAAGAACTACAAAATTAATACAAAACTTAAACACAGAGCTTAGATTTTATATACAGAAGAAGAAGTTTCTTGTTGTTCAGGTCAAGTTTTTACATTGTTTTAGTTTTTCTGTTTTTTTTTTTTTTTCCTTGGGGAAAACGACAAAAAAATATACAGTAATTTCATGGGTACATTTAGGGTTCTATGTGTAGCATTTAATTTTGGGCGCCATTTAATAATTTGTGTAGCGAACTACAAAAAATAAAACTCAAAACAAAAAATCAAATCAAAAACAACTCTCGAGGTATACAGTTAACAGTTAACAGTTACTGTTACTGTTAGAAAAAAACTTGCTCCTAATTTGTGTTTTTTTTTTTTTTTCGTTTCTATCTGTTTCATTTGATCGATAAAACATTATTAACAAGCTTTCCACCATTCCATTTTACACATTTATATATACGCAGGCCAAAGTGTGTGCGGCAGTTGCAGTTGCAGTCGGTGGTTGCTGCGCCGTCGCCGTCGCTGTTGCCATCGCTGTTAATAATGTAAATGTTATATATGGCTGGCGAGAGTCGTGTCTGGGCAAGGGAGAAAGAGAGAGAAGCAGGGCGGAGAGTGCGAGAGCGAGAGCGCGAAGAGAGCAAAAAATGAGAGAGCAGCGTGTGTGTGTTTTTTTCTGAGCGAGAGCAGACACAACGAGAGCGGAGATCGTCGCGTCGCTGCTGCTGCTGCTGCGCTGCTGTTAATCTGCAGACTGCAAACTTCGCTGCTGATGCTGCTGCCGTTGTTGCTGTAAACTGTTGCTGTTAATCTGCCGACTCCGCAAACTTCGCTGCTGCTGCTGTTTGCTGCTTCGAGCTTCCCCACACAGACACACACACACATACATTGTTGCTGTTGTAGCCGTTGTTGCTGCGCTGCTGCTGCCGAAGTTGGCGTCTGCTACTCAACTTTTCGCTGTTTTGTTTGCCGTTGGCGTGTTTCTGCTGCTGCTGCTGCCCTTCTCCACTTCACTTGTTCGTACTTGTTGCTGTTTGTTTTGGGGCCCACTTTTGACTTTAGTGAAAATTTGTAGCTGATGACTGAAATAGTGAGCGAGCCCCTCTATAAAGGAGGACACCCTGTATACATCTGTGAGAATGCTTAATATATCTGGGAATATAGCAGGTAAGTTTTAACATTGAGATAACATTCCAGTTCTGTTACAGCGAATTTACAAATAAAGTAAAATAAAAAACTATACAAAAAGCTTGTTTCGATCAATGTTGGAATTTGGAGAGTTATTAGAGCAATTGGAGAGTGCTTGTCAAAGCGTAATAAAGTTCGAATCGATGGAAATTCAAGCCAAGCTTTGTTACTTATTAAAATAGATGGGAAAAAAAGCTGTTTACAAAAAAAAGTAAAATATAAAAAAAAAAAACTTGCTACACACGATCTGCCAGGACAGTGGAGTGCTTGTAAAAAGCTAATGTCAAGGCCATTTCAAACAAACCTGAACGCAAGCTTTGACGTCTGATGCAAAGCTCATGGTGTTTTTTTCAGGGGGTGAATGGAAATCAGCTGTCTTTATTGACAAAACATTTCCAGCAACAACGAAACAACTTCCAAGTTACAAATTTATTTTGTTTTATTGAATTTTGTTATAAATTCGTGAAAACAGTTAGGAAAAGAAGTTTGTTTTTTTCCGCATAAATAAGCCAGAAAATGTATATGGACAAAATGGTGCGCAACGACTCTTACGAGCCGGATTTGCGCAAGGAGGGCAAATACATCTGCCCCATGCCGAAGCCACCCTCGCCGCCGCTCGGCGTGGGCAATTGGCACGCCCACCTGGCGCCGCACGAGCGCCTCTTCTACCACCAGACAATGAGTTCCGTTCGATACAGCAAACGATTTCGCGCCACTGCCAGTATTCCTAAGGATTCGCTGGACTTCCAGTTACAGGCGCGCTACGATCATGGAAGGGAAACATTCCCCGAGAAAATCGATGCAGTGTTGCAAAGGGATACTTGTGGCGCCACGACCAGCTGGGCAGCGCCACACGGCCAGTCGGAGGTGGGCTCCAATGCCAGACTGAATTTGTTCCGAGTGCTGAGGAATACGCAAGTTGTTCGGGTTAAAATGCAGGATTCACTGGGGCATCCATTGATCATAGGTGAGTATGCATTTCCTCTCCTCTCCGTTGTTTGTTAAGGGATGTCTAGTTAGTCTGCTACTACCCTTCACTCTATCAGCTCTTCGTTATCTGAAATCTCTCACTTCTTTTCAACAGGCGGCTGCAAGGAGAAGATTCATCCATCTCGGGTCAAGCTGATCTGCAGCGGGGTCCACACGCAGCTGGTGAACAATGGCTTCTCTCGCCAGACATCCGATGGCAACTTCTTCCGCTACTGAGAGACACACTGCTGCCCCCCACTTCACACACAGAATTACAAGTCGATCTATTTTTTGTGGTGTCAAATTGTGCTTCTCCAGCATTATCGTCAACATGGTTTGGACAAAGGGCAAATACAAATTGAGAGAGCAACAACAACAATACAATAAATGCTGGTCACGCAGTCGGCGCCAGTTTGGCTTGCTTGGCGGGCAGCTGCTCCTCCAACTCCAGCTGATGATCCTTCTCGTTCAACTGTTGCGCTTGGAGTTCATCTTCATCCTCCTCCTGCGCCGACGGCTGCTGTACCGCTTTATGACGTTGCTTTTTGTTTTGATTACGATAACTTTTGGGCAGTTTATTTTCACCAATCCTGCAAAGGGAAATATAATCTATATATCTGTACATATAATTGTGTATATATATTCCGGTACTTACATAATTGTGGCCCTCGTGCCTGGACCCCAGTGTGGCGCCGGGTTTTGCTGGAAGCGTGACAAGACTTGCTTGCGACTGCTGGGATTCGCCTCCCCATGCAGCTCATCAAATTCATAATCCCTGGAGCAGGGTTGCGAGAGTATCGCCTGGAGTGGCGTACCTGGTATAAGACGATTCTCCCGCACCGGGTGCCGCTTGCTCCAGCAGCGCAACAGATCCCAGAGCACAGCAGGTGGGGCATCTGTTTTGAGGGAGTTCTTGTTGGCATGCGAGTAGGAGACACGATAGCCAGCATGGAGCAGAGCCGAACGCATCTTCAGCATGGGCACAATTTCCAGCTTGAGCACACAGCACAGCTTATCCGGGGTGTAGTAGAGCGGGACATCGGGCAACTCCTCCTGGACCATGGAGAGCACGCCGACAATGCGTCGCTGTGTGCCGAGAGCATTGAGTGGCGACGTCGCAGATTGCACCGCTTCTAGCAGCTGCCGAACGAAGCCCGTCTGGTGAATGGGTGCCGACCAGATGGGTCCGCCCAGATGATGACGATGCGAGCAGTGCTCACAGCGACTGTCCACAGCGGGTCCGGTGGGTAAGCCAAACTTGAGCAAATGCGGCTGCTCGGCGGATTTGCTGCGCACTGTGCCCAGTGGCTGCAAAGTGAACGTTTCACAGCCGGTGCACTGGTATAACCAGGACTGCTTGCTCATGCTCAGCTTGCACTGGGCCTGGCCCGAGTAGACGCGTAGAAAGATGCGCACATAGAAATCCGCCGAGATGCTGAGCAGCGGCTCAATATATTTGCCATGACGATTCGCATGCGTTGCGATGCAGTTCAGCAGAATGCGTAGCGCCATCTCATGACAGCACTTCATCCTCAGCGACACTGAGCCGTATTTAACATAACAGGATTCGGGTGCATTCCCCGCGAGTACAGCCATATCGGTGGCTGTGACGAGGAGCAGGCCACCATCGGTGAGGCATTGCAGTGCGCCGTCGAGGAAACGATTTGGGCAGCCGTAAGGATCCAGATCGACGACATCGAAACGCTTTTGTGGCGCAGTCGAGAGATACATGAGTGTCCTGCAAAGGATAAAGCGTTGAGTTGAAGACATATACATATACAGAGGCGATTATGGTTATTATTTGATCGATTTGCATTTTCAGAAATATAGTGTGGACGTTGCCGAAGGCGAAGTCAAACCATTTCGCATGTCGGGACAGTGATGAAAGTAGATTCATAAAATTCTAAAATGCTTACATGGCATCTGCATGACTGCTCTCAATCAGATGCGCCACCTTATTGTGTTCCATATTTGTGTTGATGGATTCCACGGCCTGCCTCGATAAATCATTGGCTATGATTTGACGCACGCCAGCAATTTCCTGGGCATAGCGAATGCTTCTCAGCCCAGTGGCAGCCAGTGCCTCGAGAATCCTCAAGCCATCCTCGTACTGTGTGCCGGCCACATAGCTGGGAAGTGGTGGAGGAGTAGTCAGTGGAGTATCCGCATTTGGTTGCTTCTGCTGGCGCTGCAGTTGCTTCAGCGCCTTCTCGGCTCGCTCTTTGACCAATTGTTGAAAATAAACATTGATCACAGCGATGCTCAAGTCGCGATTGAATTCCTGCACGGGATTGTAGAACACATTGCCACCGGATATAATTTGTGCATTGCGTTCTGTTATAATGTTTGCATTGGGATTGGCAACAATTGGCGTCACCGGCGCCGTTTCCTGCCGCACTTCATCCACTTCCATTTTTTGTGCACGTGTTGGATTTTTGTTTTCACTTTACGGCAGTTAACATCGATCAGCTGTGCGCAATCGATAGCTTTAACATTTACCGATATATGTTATTAATAGCGGTCATTTCTAGCCAACAAATGTTTTTATTGCCTGCAGTTTGTTGCTAAATGCTAAATTACCGTTCAATTTGCAGCTGCTCAATTTAAATGAGTTGATTCATATTTATTATATAAAATACAATTTAATATGAGCAGCTTAGCTAGTTGTCGGCAAAAACATTCTTGTGCTGAAAGTGATTGATAACTTGTGGTGGCCGAACGATAACTGGCGCAGTTAAATCTAGGCAGTTGGCAACGCAACACGCTCAGCTGTTCTGTTGTTGTCGTAACAGGCCGCTGTTTTGGCTGCCTCCTTTTCTTAATATTGCATTTCAACTCCATATTTATATAGAAAATGAACAAAGTAACGTCTGCTTTTATTAGCGTTCTGCGCCACAGCCACAAGTCCTACAGCTCCGCAGCGCTGCTGGGCCGCCAGCTGTCCTATAAGAGCGATTTATCGCTGGAGAAGATCTATCCAAATGCACGCTTGCAACTTTATACGCCGCCGCCGCCCGCAGTGAGTATTAAATTAAGGTTTAATGGAAATCTTGACTTAAAGTAAGTTCTAACAGGCGAGAAGCGATGGCAAATTCAATGGCTATATACCTGTGGACAAGTTGGAAATTACTTATAGTCGCAGCTCGGGGCCGGGTGGTCAGCACGTGAACACAGTGAACACCAAAGTTGATGTACGCTTTAAGCTGGCTGAGGCAGAGTGGATACCTGAGAAGACGCGCCAAAAGTTGCTCCAGGTGGTGGCCAACAAGCTGAACAAGGATGGCTACTTTTACATCAAAAGCGATTTGACGCGCTCCCAGCAATTAAATCTGGCGGATGCGCTGGAAAAGTTACGCAGTTTAATACGTGCCCAGGAAGTGGAGGCAGTGGGTCCCAGCGAGCAGACGCTGGAAAAGCTGCGTCGTCGTCATGAGCAGGCGGCCAGGCAGCGACTGCAATTGAAACGCGAACGCAGCCAGATTAAAGCGCACAGACAAACACCAAGCGGCGTAGATTTTTAGTTTCTAATTTTGCAAAAAAATATTAAACTCTGTTTACAACAAAGATGATGTCTTAGCTTAGTGATCAATAGACTATAAGTGGAGCACGGCATCCGTAGCCGGGGTGACTGTAAATCGTGGCACGGGCATTGTGATGATGGCCTCCGGCAAATGCAGCTGCTGGCGACTCTGATGCGAAGGCAAGCTGGCAAAGCGAGGGCGCTGAAAGGACGAGAAGGGCAACAAATGAGAAGAGAAATCCTCGAGCTACCCGGGATTGCTTACCCGCTCCTGTGTGTCGGCGCTGCGTTGTGTGTGCCGACGGTCAATGCGACGCTGCTCCTGCCCAGGCTTAACCAGCGATTGCGAGTACAACTGCTCCAGTCGATGGATGGTGGCGACGTTTGCTGGCAGCTGTGCGGAGAAACTGTGGCGTATGCTGCGCGGCGACCAAGTGTGCTGATAACCAGCCTCATCCAGATGACGCAGAAACTGTCCATTATCCTCCTTAACCAGGTTGGCCAGCAGCTCATCAATAATAGCCGCATCCCCGCGAGACACTTTAATGTCGTGCTTCCAAAACTCTCGATTGCTGCGTCCAATCACTGGCGCAATTTGTTTCACCTTCAGCACGAGGATGCCCATCAAATAGATGCAGAGCACATTGCACAGAGTCAAACACATGCTGATGCTGCCCAAGATGGCCAGTTCTGTGGCCTGATTTTGGGAATACTTGCTGGACTTGATGACATCCCTGTACAAGGAATCATCGTTCTCAAAGAGTTTGTAGATGCAAGCCAGTGCCCAGAGTAGACCCGAGTTCACAGCTGGCGGGAGTAGGGATGCTGAGATGGCCACGCCCACTAGCGAGCCAATGTTGCCGCCCAATATGCCAATGGCTGCGCCTGCACCCGATGGAATCGCCGTAAACAAACCGACGACGAGCGAATGGAGATCACAGCGGGAGAGCATCTCCTCGGTGAGTCCCTCACCAATGCCGTACTTCTTATCGGTGCTGCAGACAACTAGTCCAAAGACAAATCCCACCAGGGTGGCCATCAGTATGCCAATTAGCTCATTTCGCATCCCAAGTTGTCTGAGCGAACGCTCCTCGATCACCGTGCCAAAGATCGCTGCAATAATTGGCCCCATCAGCGGCGAGATCAACATGCTCGAGGCCAGAAATATTGTGCTGTTCTCCACCAGGCCAAATGATGCCAATATCCTGCAAGGATTAGCACTAGGATTAGTCAGGGATTAAGTAGGTTTATTTATATACATACTTATAGATAGGTATAGGATAGATATAAGTATAGATAAATTCAAGAAATTTTCAAGGGTTACTCGAGAACAAATTTTAAAAGTGGTTCAAATTGGATTTGGATATTTTCTGGATTATATTATCTATGATCATAATAAAAGATAATCGATAAGTATTATATATATTATATGCATATATGTATGATTGCTTACGCTGCCGAGATGAGGAGTACGCAAAAGTCAAAGGTTATCGCCGCATCCTGTCGAACATCTCTTACAACTTGTGCCACATTCAAACGCGATCTAACCGAATTCATGAACCGATCCCAGGCGCCATGTTTATGGGCATTCTGATTGCTATGTCCGATGGAAATGAACCGTTGGAAATGTATTTGGAATGAATGTTAACTCCACTGGTACTCACTCCGCTTGGGGTATGCCCTGAGGCTGATTTTCCATTAGCTGCGGATTCATTTTATACGATTTGGAGGCAATGCAATTCATGACACAGACCGAGGAACCCTCACGATCTCCAATGCCCCATTGCTGGAGCGCCTCGTAGAGATTCTCGTAAAGCTCATTGAACTCGAGTGTGAAGCTGATCTGGAATGTGTTGCCTTCCCGACTGCGCAGCCAGAGGGCATTGGAAATGTGAAATTTAAGCAAGATCTTTTGCAGCACATGCTCCATCGCCGTGTCCAGCGGCAGTTGTGTCAACTCCGCCGTCTCAACAACATTTGACAGCTGGCGGCGCTTGTAACTGCCGACGTTGCTGCCGGCGCCGCTGCTTTTGTTACTGTTATTATCCAGCTGCGGTGAGTCAAACAGCTGATGGGATCTCTTCAAACTCTGCGCATCGCCTGCAGACAATGACGAGCTTCTAACAGTGGCTGTTGTTGTTGTTGCGGTTACTGTTGTTGTCGCATCTTCATTAAGTTGTCGCACGTAGGCTTTCTTCAGGCGCTGCTCTTCCAGTGCCGTTGGAATTGTAATCGTGAACAACACAGCGGAAGCGTGCAACATTGTTTATTTGTTTATTATGCTAGGTACGTATAACACACACACACACACACACACACGTATATTACACGAATTCCAACATATATAGAATAAATAATCTATTGACTGCACGAGATGTCTGCTGGCTGCAATGATCTGCTTTACACTGGAAAGTTTAAATGCATTGCGAGTCTTGTTGCTGTTGTTGTAGCATTTACCTGATAACGGTTTCTACTCAACCTCTGTTAAGTGCAGTGCGTGATCAGCTGCTAACATTAAGCGCTCTGTTAACAGTTGACAGTTTCTTAAGCGCGCTGGCAACGCTGGCGCTGCTATTTAAAGTTGAATTTAAAAATGTAACAGCGAAATTTAAGGCTTTAATTAGTCGAAATGTGTTTTATTTACAAATACTATTACTACATATATATATATATACAATACAATACAAATGCACATCTTAAGCCTCTAAACTGACATTCATTAATTCCTTGGTCAATTCAGCTCGGCTTCTTTTTGTCGATCTGCTCAAGCCCAAGGCATTTGTATTCTGTTCGAGTGCAGGCGGTGGCAATTTCAGAAAATCAACCTTGATTGTTGTTGGAGTTGGAGTGGTTGTTGTTGTAGTTGTTGTTGCGGCCATTTTGTAGAGCAATTGCAGCTGCTGCACTGCATCCGTCGGCAGCTGTTTCTGCACTGGCAACGCCAATTTCGCTCTCTGTTTGCTGTTCAGCTTCGTTTTGGGCTTCGCTTCCAGCGGTTTCATTCCATTCGACCAGCTTTCCAGCCAGCTGGCCGCATTGCGTTCGGTGCTGGTCAACAGTTGTTGCTGCTGCTGCTGCTGCAGCTGCTGCTGGCGCCGCAGTTGTGCACGCTGATCGCTGTCGCTCACCTGGCGCTTATTGAAGGATTGATCATCCTTGTTCGGATCGCCCAACGGTTGAGTGTCCTTCTGGGGTCCCAGCTCAAGCAGCACCTGAAAATCCGCATGATCGCCCAGTCGAAAACCGAAACCAAGTCGCGAATCGGTGCCTGTTCGGGATATATAGTGCATATTTCTATATTATGATATTTTATTTATTTCATTTGATATATTTCATTTTACATATTTCATTTTATGTAAATCATTTTACATATTTCATTTTATGTGAATCATTTTACATATTTCATTTTATATATTTTTCTTACCCTTCTTGATGGGCGGTATATTGGAGTAGACTAGAGACAGAAGTGACGTCAGCTGCTCGGGCACAATTAATCCATTCACATTTTGGGCTGCACATAAAAAAGTAATTTGAGTTTTCGGTTTCATCTACAGTTTAGACAATGAGCAAAGTTTTTGACTTTCTGAGCGTCGCTTTGGTTATGCAACAAGCGCTTTTATGGGCCGACTTTTAGTTGACGGATTTCTTCTCTTGTTGTTGCTTTTCCTTATACACCAATTAATGATGTGTAAAGAATGCTGTAGTTGAGAGTTCACGACTAATAGATACCCTGAAGACAGTGGTTATTATTATTATAATTGGGGATAGTTAGCACTGCGACCTATAAGCTCTATTGTGCACCCTTACTGAGCCTACAGCTCTGCCATCAATCCCAACTCCTGCACGTATGCTAGAATCTTTGTTGGATTGAGGGTTTCTATGTCCTTGGGCCTCATGATATGCTGCATCTTTTCCTGGTTAAGGCGACGCATTCTGCTAGGATGTGCGTCGTGGATTCATCCTCTGAGTCTATTCTTCCCCATGGATATCATTTGCTTGAATCGCTTTTGATTGTAGCCACCTAGGAGACTTCTGGCTTGTCGGAGTACTGGTGTCTCAGCCCAGCTCCGTTCCCGCATCAGTCTTTCCTCATCCCTGATATACAGCCGTATTGTGTGTCCTCCTACGCCACAATACGGTTCAGAGCCTGAAGACAGTTGTTAAGGAAAATGAAATAAACTTCAAGTGCCGAAGCTAAATGAGAACTTACAAAACAAATTTAAAGTTTCTAGGTCTTATAGACACGAGGATTGGCTACTTTATAAAGGCAGGCGAAACTGGCTAAATCGACTCGACTTTTGATCTATGTGGACTCGTAATTGCTTCCTTGTGTATTGTATATTTTTTGCCAGAACTTCATTATTCTAGAAGGTCAATTTAGTCTGGTAATTGAAGCACTCTGAGTACATGTTGTTAAAAGTAATCATTACACTCAGAAAAAGAGTCGTTGTCATTTTAAAAAATCGACCTAGAAACTTGTTCTAGTTTTTAGCAGTAATTTTGCTACATTTTCTACCGTTTTTACTTATAGAAAAAACTTGTAAAAATTAGAATTATAAAGAAGTGTTTTTCTGAGTGTAGACAACTCATTAGATAGTTTTTGTTAATTGATGACTTGAGCAACTTGAGCATAACTTGTTTGCATAGCAAATTCATGGTCAGCTGTTGTGTGGTTAACAACTTTTAACTCAAGAGAACTGACCTAGCCTAACTTATGACTTAAGATAAAAGACCAAAAGATAATTAATGAAGAGCACTTTGAAGCAGCTGAGAATGTTTAAACAAAGTATATTTCAGCTTTAAACAGAGATCAAAACTTGTTATTGGGCATAATTATTTCAAGTAGGCAGCGAAAAACATCACATACACCAGAGAGTGGGAGAGGGAGAGACGGAGAGAGAGAGAGAGGCGCAGAGACGACCTTGACACAAAGACCGGCAATAATTTGAAAGCGCGCTTTAAGCCAGTTTTGAGTTTTGGTCTAAGCTGGCTTGGTGATCAAAGTTTAGAGTCTAGTCTTAAGAAAACCGGTTGTTAACGTTTACTTACGTTGAAGCAGGCCAAGAAGCAGCGCCAGCCACAGGCCAGCAGTTAGCGTCTGTAGTTGTCTTTTTGGCCAAAACATGATTAGCGGCAAAAACTGTTTACAGCTAGCAGCATTTAGTGCAATGTTAACAAGCTGTAAAATAAATATAAAGGATTATGGAACAGCTGTTGTTGTTGTTGTTGTAGAAGAATTTGGACTGTCTGGCAACGCTCTGCGTGTATGTGTGCGTCAGCTGAGCAAAGTATTTCAAAAATGCGATATGCAAACACACACACATGCACACACAAAAAAGGCGTCAACAACAACAAAATGAATGAAAACAAAATATAAAAAACGGACGGCAAAAAAAAACTGTTTGGAAATCACTCTCACTTTTTGTTCGATGTGCTTTTTGTTGTTGTTATTTTTTATATATTTTTTTTCTTAGGGTTTTCTGTTTATATTTTTATGGGTTTTTATTTTTTTTAAAATATTTTGTCTGGCCTTGTGTTTTGGAGTTTTTGTCACTAAAATTGTTAATTGTCATATCACAAATATATATGTATATTTTCTGTTGTAAGATTTAATACTTTTACTTTAGTGCATTTTATTTGTTAATTGAATTAACACTTTTCTAACAAGTGGCGCAAAGGAAAATATTTGCTAAAAATGAAAGCGACGCCAAGTTTCGACTTCGAAATAAGCACAAATGTTTAATTTCGGTTTCAATTTCAATTTCAATTTGGTTGCGGCTCCAAAAATAGCAAATACTTTACACCGGCCACATACAAATGGCTTAGTTACGCATACACACATATATATATATTTGTTAACCGTTACGTTTCGTACATTTTGGCTTTAGTGTTTCTTCTGTTGTGGAATTTCTTAATCAATGTTGTTTAACTGCACGCATTTTACCGTTTAACAAACATGTTCAGTTCGCGTCTGCGCGGCAACTGAAATGGAGAGTGAAAAAATAAACCGAGTGCATGCAACACGCGCCGGCGGCGTCGCTGCGACTTCGTCACAGCCTCAGCTCTGGTTTGGGGTGGAGTGCGCACTCGCTAAACATCACGTAACAGCAGTGTTGTTGTTGTTGTTCTTCTTCGCGCATGCTTCGTTCGTGTAACAGCTTCGCGCATGCGTCACTGCTGCAGTTGTTGTTGTTGTGTTGTGCAGGCTTCGGCTTAGTGTTAGTGTTCACCTTCGCTTTCAGTTTTGGTTTCGGTTTCAATTTCGTGCTCTTATTTGTAGGCCGCCTCTTGGTCCATTAACGTCAGCGCTGCTCAAATTGGCGTACTCGGCTTAACATGTGCGCCTTCTGCGCTGCTTTGCTCTGCTTCTGCTTTGCTCTGCTTCTGCTTTGCTCTGCTTCTGCTTTGCTCTGCTTCTGCTTTGCGCTGCTTTTGCTTTGCGCTGCTTTTGCTTTGCGCTGCTTTTGCTTTGCGCTGCTTTTGCTTTCCGCTGCTTTTGCTTTGCGCTGCTTTTGCTTTGCGCTGCTTTTTGCCTTGCTCTGCTTCTGCTTCTGTCCAGCTTATGCTGGGGCGTAGCTTGTCAGGTGGCTGTGACTTTTTTGGCACTTCTGTGCAATTATCTACATATGTTTACATGTATGTGTGTATTTCTTGAAAGGTTGAAAATATTATTTTAACATAATTGAATGACTGCGTATTTTTCTTGCGAGAAACTTTAGTTAATTGGTTATTATGAGTCACTCAGGCTGACATTAATGGGCCAAAAAACAAAAAAATAATAAATAATTTAAGGATGCAAGTTTTGCAATGACATATTTACAATTCTGTGAATATTCGGCAGATATATGCACACATTGATGACATACATACAATACATATCATAACATAACATAACATAACATAACATTCGTGTGATAACATAACATAACATAACATACGTGTGATAACATAACATAACATACATACACACTAATTTACATACATAATGTAAAATAACATACATACATAGAAAGGGCCGTTATTTTTATCAAGCCACTTTCCAGTTAGCAGCAATTTCAAAGAGTGTATACAGGGTGTCCTATTTAAATGATGTGGAGTGTACATATGTTTATCTATTTATTATTTACATGCCTACATTTTTCAAATAAAATGTATTAATTTTTGGTGTGCTTTTCAAGTTCAGTGAACGACCTAATTGCATATACAGTAATACTCAAACCTCATGTTAGCCTGTACAGTGAAACCTGGCAGCAAGCAACGCACTGAAGCTCAAAGCACTGTTAACATTTGCATAAGCTGAATGACAGATAAATAACGGACCGACAGTGGAAACCCTTCACGCCCCCCTGCATATTTTTTCAGTTAGTTGAGCCATTGTTGACATTTGCGTGTAAAACTATTTTGTTTAATTACCCAAGACAAAGTCTTATGCAACAAACACACACACACACACACACACACACACACACACACATATATACAACTATTTGTGTTAGAAAATTGTTGTGTCTATTGGACCACAGCAGTTGGTTAAAAGTGAAGTGCATACACTCTGAGAAAAAATCTACTTCATTTTTGGGTTAGTCTCTCAATTCCTGAGAAAGTATACTTCTAAAATTTATGATTGTGCCTGTCTAAGAAACAGAGTTTTCACATCTAAACTTGGGTATAAATTGTTCCAAATCTTAGTAAAAATATGTTTCATTTTCAGGGTGCTGATTTGTGTGAGTGTATCCAAAGAAGAATTCTTAAATTAGGTTTTCTCTCATTTTATGAAAACGTAGGCACATTTTTTTCTGAGTGTGGAGACACACATTGCGGTCATTGCCTGATTTGCAAACACATTTGGTCAACAAGCATGTGGCAATAATGAAAACTAAATGGCCAACTTTTGTTTGTTTTTGCTTTTGGCTTGGCCATAACAATTTTCAAGTGATGACAATTTTACAGCATGTGCAAATGGCAACTGATGAGTTGCAGAAGACCCATGCACACAACTTTGACCCCTTAACTAAAGGTTAAACAAATAACTGTGATTGTGTAAAATGTGCATAAGATATGCGTCTTGGCTGAAGTACTTTAATATAATTACTAATTAAATTAAATTATATTTTGTTGCTATTATTTGCATCAGCAACAAATGTGGCATACTTCGAGGCTGCTTAAAAAATGTTAATCATTACTGGTGCTGTTATGCTGTTTGTTGAGCTGCCACTGTTAGTCTGCTGTTGCTTATCAGATGCACAAAAAACGTTGCAAATAGCGCACATTTGAATTAAATAATATCAAGTTAAATTAATATACGCACAATACCCAATATACACATATCTTTTGTTATTACAATAAGAGTGGCATAATTAGACGCTGCTTTTAAGATGCTCAGCATTAAAGGGCTGTTATTCTGTTGTTGAGCTGCTGTTAGGCTGCTGTTGAGCTGCTGTTAGGCTGCTGTTGAGCTGCTGTTAGGCTGCTGTTGAGCTGCTGTTAGGCTGCTGTTGGCTCCAGTCGCTGCTCAGCACTTATCAGATGCACAAAAAACGTTGCAAATAGCGCACATTTGAATTAAATAATATCAAGTTAAATTAATATACGCACAATACCCAATATACACATATCTTTTGTTATTACAATAAGTGTGGCAAAATTAGACGCTGCTTTTAAGATACTCAGCATTAAAGGGCTGTTATTCTGTTGTTGAGCTGCTGTTAGGCTGCTGTTGAGCTGCTGTTAGGCTGCTGTTGGCTCCAGTCGCTGCTCAGCACTTATCAGATGCACAAAAAACGTTGCAAATAGCGCACATTTGAATTAAATAATATCAAGTTAAATTAATATACGCACAATACCCAATATACACATATCTTTTGTTATTACAATAAGTGTGGCATAATTAGACGCTGCTTTTGAGATGCTCAGCATTAAAGGGCTGCTATTCTGTTGTTGAGCTGCTGTTAGGCTGCTGTTGAGCTGCTGTTAGGCTGCTGTTGAGCTGCTGTTAGGCTGCTGTTGAGCTGCTGTTAGGCTGCTGTTGAGCTGCTGTTAGGCTGCTGTTGAGCTGCTGTTAGGCTGCTGTTGAGCTGCTGTTAGGCTGTTGTTGAGCTGCAGTTGAGCTGCTGTTGGGCTGCTGTTAGGCTGCTGTTGAGCTGCTGTTAGGCTGCTGTTGAGCTGCTGTTAGGCTGCTGTTGAGCTGCTGTTAGGCTGCTGTTGAGCTGCTGTTAGGCTGCTGTTAGGCTGCTGTTAGGCTGCAGTTGAGCTGCTGTTAGGCTGCTGTTGTCTGTAAAAGCATTGCATGCAAACAGGCGCACATAGAACAATTAAAATAAATTTAAAGTAAATTTGAGCACAGAAATCAATACAAAAGTTCTCATAAAACAAATGTTAACAGGAAAAATAAACAATTAATTTAAGTAACACTTACAACCCGTTCAAAACCAATTAACAACTTAATTTTGCAGGCATTTAAATAATTGATTTACATTTTATTGTTCTCATGGCATTTTTATTTTTAACTAGAGCTAAAGCACTAATTGTATAATAACAAATTAAGAACCTAAACTTTTACATAATGTTTGTTTTGCTAACATCAATTATACTCGCATTAGCATTTTGTAAGAAACCAACTGAATCTTTAGCATATTTTGTAAATAAATGATGTCAGACGAGCAGCAATTATTGTTCGTACATAAAACATAGATATATATATATATAACGATTCTTTCACAGTTCAGCGACATTTTCTTCATAATTATCATTATTATTTGTGTATAGTTTATATAATTACATTTGATGTTTATTTGTTTTTCGTATTTTAATTGGACTACGCACTACACTAACAACGATGTGTAAAAATAAATGTGATTTGTTTTTAACTCTTGTCTCAAATATATATTTAGTTTACTTTTAGATTTAGTTTTGTTTTCTTTTAATATGCTCTTAGCATACTTCGAGTATGCTTTCAATAATAATATTTAGAAATTCATTGTTTTTCAGCTTGTTTTTCGGATTTGCAGCTGATAATTGTACGAGTTTTGGTTTAGTGTCGAATGTTGAACATTTTGCTGTAGCTGCAGCTGCAGCTATAGCTATAGCTCTAGGTAACGAGGTAAAGTGCGCCTTGTTTCGAAATCGACACAGTCAACTCCATGCCACAAACTGGGGGCAGCATCTCATCATAATCATCGCCATCATTATCATCAGTGTCAATGCCACGCGAACAGCGAGTGCATCACCAGCAAATAACCAGTTGTAACAATTATGCTGCCAATCATAATGGGGAAGCCAACTCTGCAAAAGGATATGGAATAATATTAATATTGTTCGACTGAGAAAATAAGGATATATAATTTGAAGAATATATGTAAAAATAGGCATATTTCTAGCTAGGCAACAACAGCGAGAAGGAAGCAACTCTGAGCCCATAGGGTATATGTATTCTTGACCAGCATCGATTTAGACACAGTTCTCAAGATATAGACTTCTGTCTGATATATAAAGGTTTCATTGAGATCTAATACTTAGAGTATTTCCTAGTCGAACTCCCTCGACTAGTGCATTCTAAGTTTCTCTATGCCCTACTGCTCAACCTGTTCCCTTTCCTTATGCGGCATACAAGTTTACGGGTTTCACACTCACTTGAAGAACTCGAGGAATGTGAATTTGTAGCCATGTTGCTCGGCAACTCCGGCACAGACCACATTCGCCGAGGCACCAATCAGCGTGCCATTACCTGCAAAAATAGAAAGTGAAAATTAGCATTTATATACTCCAAATATACACTCTATATATTATATAGACTTACCGCCCAAACAGGCGCCCAGAGCTAGTGCCCAGACGAGTGGTTGCAGTGGAAGATTCAAGGTGCTGTTCTGTGCCAGGGAAATGGTTATCTTCACCATCATTGTTGTCAGCGGAATATTGTCGACAAAAGCGGAGGCTACAGCAGATACCTGACAGATACAGATCAAGATATATATTTACTATAGTAGTAATATTTAAAGTATTTAATTTTACCCATAGTATTATCAAGATGGCAACCATCAAGCGCTGATCTTCGCCCACGCCTAGAATAATGTTCTCGGTCATGTTGCCAATCCACTCGATGAGGCCCAGTTCGGTTAGAGCCTCCATCAGTATGAAGAGTGCGGCGAAGAAGAGCAGGGTGGACCACTCCACTCGCGCCAATATCGCCTCCAGATCCTCAATGTCCGCCAGAATGATGAGGAATATCGCTCCGAGCAGTGCCGTCCAGCCGAGCGAGAGACGCTGCAGCTCCGGCACCGAATGCAGAAAGAACAAACTGATCACAAAGATCAGGGCTGCGGTGCACTTGACCAACAGCTGTTTATTCCGTATCGGATACTACGGAATTGAGGAGGTTTATATATATAAATATAAGTAAGAGTATAAACAATCGATTCGAATACCCATTTGGCTATAGCTTTCTCTCTATATGTATGTGTATAAATATCTAAGGTATTATTGTCAGCTCACCTTGGCCTGCAGATTGGCGAGGGTCTGTTGATAGTTGGGCGCCGGGACGACGACGGCCGTCATGCGTTTCTTGAGACTGCGCTTCAGGCGATTCACTTTCTTCATCAGCGTTTGACGCACCAGCTCCTCATCCTTGGAGTAGGCCGAGAGACTGGCTGCTGCCCGCTTCCATACGTGAATCTCGTGACGCAGTTCCTCCACCTCGGGCGAATCCTTGAACTGCAGATCACTAATATTGCGGAACTTGTAGCGCAGCTGCAAATACGTTTGGATCATCACCAAAATGACGCCGGGCAACATGTGAAGAGTGAACACAGCAAAGTTGACGCCCTGCAATTGCAATCGAGATGGTTTCAGTCGGGATATATATCGGGAATATAGGGCACCATTATGATCTGGTAGTGCTGAATCAATCATTCAACTCAGTTCAATCATGAATACTTAAAGTACTCACATTCTTGGATATGTAGCTGTTCGAGGCAATTATGACATTTGGTGGATCGCCCACAGGTGTCAGGGCGCCGCCAATGTTCGAGTAGATGACCATGCACATCAAGATGGGCACCGGATTGAGGCACATGACCTCGCAGAGGCGTATCGTGACCGGAGTCATCAGCAGCACCGTTGTCACATTATCCAAGAAGGACGACAGGATGGCCGTAAAAAAGCACAAACAATTGATGAGGGGCCAAACGTGTCCATTTGTGATCTTATAGGCATACACAGCCAGGTAATCGAACACGCCCGTCTCGGAGAGGATCGCAACCAGGATCATCATGCCGAAGAGCAGCAGCAACGTTTCCACATCGATCCAACCCATAATCGTGGACATCGAAGGACGCGAGTTGAGCGCCGCCAAAATGCCCACGGACAATGTGGAGGCAATGATGGCAGCAAAGGTGCGATTAACAATCTCCCAAATGATCATCACATAGAGGCCGCAGAGCACAGCTGCCGCATAGAGAACGCCGTGCTTCTTGTAGATGGGCGACTCATCCACGTTCAGTTGGAGCGGCAGTTCGCCATCGATGCTGCTGGTCAGCTCAAAATTGAGGCGTGTTCCATTGGCCTCGATGAGTTTCGATGCATCCGCTGGGATTAGTTCGAAAGTGTGGGATTTTTTGGTATCCTTGGTGGCATCGATTAGTTCCGGATAAACCACATCCAATTGCCACATTGCACTCGCGTTCTCCGTGTACAACTCCTGGCCCTGTGCATCCAAATAGCTGCGTGTGACGAGCACTTGCAACACCGGCAGCGGCACACTGTCGTTCAACTGCAACTCGTTCTCCTGCAGCCGAAACGGACCCTTCAGTCCCAGCCCAATCCGCTCCAGCTTCGCTGTGGCAATCGAAAAGACTGCAAAGCAAATATTAAACAATATCAAATAAGAATGGATTCGAATGGATTCTTGCACGCTCACCTCGCGTGGAACTGTTCCTGGGCACACTGATGAGACTCAGCTGATCCACGTGCTCGTTGTTGCTCATCAGAAAGGCGGTGAAAACACACCACACGATGAGCAGCACCGAAATCTTCAACCAAGTCAAATACTTCTTGTACTGAAAGCGAAAGAAAATTGTATTAAAAGTCGGCTTTAACAAAATATAATACTCAAATAACTGAAGTTTCACTTAAGTTAAGCCAATTCAAATAGTTACTTAAAATAAACTTAACTCACAGTTAAATTAAGCTAAGTTAGTTATTTATTCTTGATATGCGAAGAAGGGATAATCAGGGATGAAGAAAGACAGATGCGGGAACGGAGCTGGGCAGAGACACCAGGACTGCGACAAGCCAGAAGTCTCCTAGGTGGCTATAATCGAAAGCGATTCAAGCAAATGATATCCATGGGGAAGAATAGACTCAGATTACTCACAGGTCTATTGACAGGACACTGTAGACTGAGAAGTCACCTAACCAAATTAGGTATTTACAGCGATGTATGCAGGTTTTGTGGAAGCGAGGAGGAATCCTCGACGCACATCCTAGCAGAATGCGTCGCCTTAACCAGGAAAAGATGCAGCATATCGTGAGGCCCAAGGACATAGAAACCCTCAATCCAACAAAGATGCTAGCATTCGTGCAGGAGTTGGGATTGATGGCAGAGCTGTAGGCTCAGTAAGGCTTGCCGAGAAGTCAGCCTCGAAAACTAGGCATAGTTTGTGGAAGAATGCGTAGAAATCTTCATCAGCGCAGAATGTGTAGCATTGGTCAGACAAAGATACTGCGTCTTTCTCTGGAGAAACATGTGATATATCAATCAATTAATTAATCTGTTTCTTTCGAGTTGTTGATCACATGTTTGCGTAGAACTCGACATCTATTAGCCACAATGGGACAAAGATGCTTGAAGGTGCTGTAGGATCAGAAGGGGGCACAATAGATCAAAGTGTTTGTAATTCCCCCAATAACACTAATAATACCCAATACAATGGAGCTAATGGGTCGCAGTGCATGCAACCCACCCAGTCATAAAACAGTTATTTTTAAGTACTTAATTGTAGTACATGCAACAAATAATAATTAGCCTGTTGTCGATTCATTGTTAATTATGATGTATTCCCAGTTGAGGAGGTTGCGGCTATCGATTTGGGATGACATAGACTTGAGCTGCGTATAGATCATATATTCCAAAGTTAGGGTCTGTACTTCTTATAGTGTCTGAGATCGATCTGACATTTGAATAGTTTAAGTAATGTTAAGTTAAGTTAAGTACAATTAAATATGAGTGAAACTTAAATTAGTCATTTAAGATCTTTAAGTTGGCATTGAGGATTAAGGTACATTAAGTTAAGTCCCGTTAAGTTAAATGAAGTTCATTTAACTGCAATTAAGCACAAGTCAAAGTTAAAGTTAAGTTTTGCTATGTTAGCTTGAATTTTGTACTTAAATCAAGAATATATTGTCCAATTTCGAAGACATTTTAAACTCACGCTGCTTTTGGAGTAGGCCTCGCCATCGTCGTGCTGATCCTCGTTGTTGTTCTCCAGGTCCCTGGGGGGACAGACAGAAAACTGGTTGCACTAATTACGTAACTGACAATCGAGTGGCAAAGAACTACGAACCTGCCATCCAATGCGTGCACCTGCCCCGCCTCGTTCGTCACATTGATGCCGATCTGTGTGAAGACCGCCTTCGGCTCCTCCATATGTCCATGTCCATTCCGTCCAATCTGCTCAAGTTCGTTGTGCTCATGCTCCGCCACATCCTCCAAAGGCAAAGGATCTGTAATGGCCGAAGTAGATATTAATGGGCAAGTCCTCTATCTATACTTATGCTCCCTGAAAATTAGAATGGTTTTTCCCATTGCTAGAAACAATTTCTAAATATAAGAATACAAATTTTGTCTTAACTTTAGAAAAATGTTCTTTGAATTAAGAAAAGAAATAAATTTGAGTTACTCTTGGTGAATTTGTAAACTTCAGCGCGATTCTTTTCTCTCAGTGCAGCTGCCTCATCTATTAATGGCCAAATACCAAACAACGATATGGGTAAATATTTAAACGGCAATTGAACCATTAGCTGCACTCGACAGGACAATAGGACAACAGTACGAAAGGACGACAGTACGAAAGGACAACAGTACGAAAGGACGACAGGACGACAGTACGACAGCACTTTGAGGACTGATTGAGCCAGCAGTTGGCTCAGGATTCAGTTCCTATGTCCGCTACTTCATTTTATTAGAATCTATTTTTGGGTTGAGCGGGTCATGTGTTAACAAGTTAGAATGCTTTAGTCGAGAGTGCTCGACTGGGAGATACCCTGCGCCCAATTGCTAGTGGGCTGAATATGCAAATATGTTTTGAGCTGCAAGATTTGAAATTTGTAGTGAAATTTGTTTATACAGACATACAGACAGACAGACAGCCAGACATGGCTACATCAACTCTTCTTTTGATGTTGATCAAGAATGTATATTCGGAGTTGCTTCACTCTGCTCGTTCCACAACTTCATTATACCTAGTTTTGAACATTTTTAAAGGGCATCTATAGATATCGATATCTATATATATATATATATATATACAACAATTCAGTTGCTACTTTAATGGCTCAATGTCGGACTTGGAATGGTTCTATCGTCAGCCGTTAGCCGTCATCAGCAGCAACGTCTATCGTCTATCGTCTATCGTCTATCGTCATATTGCCTTAGCATTAGCATAATACCCATTCGAGAACCAACAAAAAGAAGAAGAAGAAGAGCAAGTACAACGGTAGTACGTCTATTAAACAATTTAAAGTGATGAACATTGCCGCAAGTTGCGCCATTCGCATTCGCTATTCAAATTCAAAGTCAGAAATTGGGAAACGGGACGGAATAAGTCTGAGTATGAGCCCGAGCCTGACGACAGACGACAGACGACGGACGATGCCTACGCAAATCGTCATAAAAATTTCAACAATAATTACAGCTATAAAAAAAATATACTCAACGTGCCAATAAAAAATGAACAAGTTCGTAAAAAAATGCCTAAGCAGCTAGCCGAAGACTTGATACACTTTCAATTTACGAAAGTACCTACGAGAAAGAATCTCTATACAAAGGTGAAGAAATATGATATATCTGTTATCGATAAGTATCGGTAGCTAATAGAATTTACGAGTTTTGTACAACTTATTAATATATTGTAGATATGCAAGGCCATTGATAAGTTAACTATCGGGAGTCAACTATGTATCGATAACTTATCGATCAATCATAAATATGCAAAGCACCTGCACTTGCCACAAAACATAAATAAATCAGTAAGAAACTTGATAAATTTGCAGATGCCTTTAAGTTTGATCAAAATTGAGGATACTTCATAAACTTGACGATACATTTCAGAAATTCCTAGCAGGGATGACGAGCATTGATAACTTATCGATAAATTACAAATATACAAAGCCGCTGTGCTTACCACAGGCTCACGAAATATCTCAGCTGGTGTATCCCTAAGCTCCGCAAACATAACGATACATCTGAAATACCCTCAGCTGGCTGTTAAGTAGGGCGATACTTACACTCGCACACACACACACCCCGCACACACACACACACACCCCGCACACACAGAACCAAGCATATGCCGTTGGACAAGTCAAATAAATGTTGTGGCAACAAGATGGTTTTGTGGCACCCAAATAAAAGGAATATGTAAACACTTACCGCCATGGAGGCGCTCGTGCTCCTGCCTGAAGGAGGCTAGGCTGGGGTCCTGTCGTATCCGTTCGGGCAGCGTGCGCCAAACCTGTAAGGCACCTTCCGTTACCTCGCTGCATGTGTGAAGTGGAGGCACGTTGATTGTCCATAAGTTTTGCGTGTGCAACACATTGGGGAGTCATGGAAAAAAAGAATTGGAGCGAAAAAGTCGGTGAGATTTTATCAGATTTGCTAAAGGGATTTGTATTCAATCCAAAAAAAAAAAAAAAGAAGAAGAAGAAAAAGAATAAATACTTGACTAAGCATCAAATTTGTTTCGTTGAAGTGTGGCACGTGCCAATCACCTGCCACCCCCCATTGAGACACACGCAACGCAAGTTCTCTTATTGATTTTATTTTCGTAATTTGCAAATGTCATTTGAGCTTTAAATATTTTATTTGATTTAATTTTTTATTTTTTTCAAATTTATTGCGGTTTTAAGGCTTCGCATTGTGCGAAGGGGTTTAACGAGCACCCAAAACTGGATTAGGGCTCTCTGTGTGAGACAGTTGCTGATAAAAGATGAAAGTGATTTAAATCAGTTTTTTCCTTAAGCTCAAATGGGATTGCAAATGTAGAAGATCAAGAGAGAGAGAGAGAGAGAGAGAGTGAGAGAGAGAGAGATGGAGAGATATACCCCAAGTAGGCAAGGGCTTAAGTGATCCCAAAGGGCGGAGCAGAAAATCGTACGTTTCAGATAGCGCAGAGACTCAGAGACCCGAGTCAAGGGTCTTTGCACCATCTGACGGACTGCCTGCAGTACAGCAGAGGGTATTAGAAAACATTCAGACATGGTATATATAAGCAGGTAGAGAACTATAGAATAACTAGTCTTGTTCAAATATGAACATTGACTTATGTAACACATGTTCAAGTAGGAACATTAGTTTAAGTAAAATATGCTGTGCCAAGTACTCAAGTGACAGCTGCATCCACTTGAGTACAGGATAAGTAAAAATAGACTAACAAAACAACCCTTGCATGGGCTAGAAATGTCTCCTAAGACTAAGACTAAGACTGAGCATGCATTCTTAGCCATATAAGGCTAGGATTTTAAGCAATAAAACTAGTACGAAAGGAACTCTTGACGTATTCACTCCGTTTAGCCCAATAGTACATGAACCGGTAGCATACAAATTCATTTATCAGCATCCCATAAGCGGTCCACACTTCTTATTCAGGTGTATGCTTGAGTATGTGTAACAAACACATACATATAAAAGTATTCATGTATGTCTGCATGTAAATACCCTTGTTAAAAATAGATTTCATCAAGTTATATTCAATGGAAGAGATAATCCTTGCATATTCAACTTTATTTAATCAGTATAACAAATCTGGGAGTATTCAAAGTTTGGAAAAACCCCTGAAAACTTATAGATTTATAGCTTATAGAGACTTATAGCTGATGCCTGATACCACTGTCAACATTTCTTACATATTCGAATGTAAAGTTGTTGCTATTATCATGAAAAGTATGGACATATAAAATATGAGTATATAATTTAGTGCTTAAAACCAAATTGAAAAATGAAATCCTTTTTGCCAATATGTTTCCAATTTATTGGTTTACTATATCGGTCCTATATTTGGATTAATTGTTTTTGCAGTCGTTTCATAAAGACAAATGGAAAGAAGCCAAAAAATAACGATGACAAATGGAATCGCGAAGTGTGAGGAATGAAAATGAGGCAAGTGTTGAGCATTCGAAAGTATCCCAAAAACTGATGAGGATAAATACTCAAATCAGCAGAATGTGCTAGATTGGCCAGGTAAAGATGTAATATTCGATTTAACTGTTTACATATCTATCGATATATTCCATTGTGACCACTATAAAGACTCCATCAACTCATGTGTTCAACAATTTGTATTTCTTTCGAGTTGATTACAAGTTGCCCGTAGGATAAATATGCATGAATTACGGGTTATAGGTACAATAGATCCAGATGTCTGAAATTCGCCCAACAATAGTAGCAATACTCAAATACAATAGAACTTAAAGGAACCCCATCCCCCCCCCGAATACTGTAGACAATACTCAGTTTTGTTATCATGGAATATTTTGAGTAACTTAATTAAAGTGCTTGCAAGCAAAATAAATAAATAATAATTAGCTTTAATTATGATGTATTCAATTGTTTAGCTTCAAGCACTTGCTGGGCAATGTATTATGTAAATTCCAATGTGGAAGGTCAGGCGTAGCAAGCATCAATCAAAGTCTTGGAAAACCATTGCAATTCTCATGCAAATTACCAGTTTGGAGAGAAAGAAACGGTAAATGAGTGAAAGGTTGAGCAAAAGATGGCGATTTGAAAGTGAAGTGAGTGAAAGAGACAACAATAGATATTCATCGCTTGGGCATCGCTTGATTAGCTGGCACACTTAATTAAGGCACACTTTTTTAAGGTCACACTGTCCGTCACACTGATGAATGACATGGAGGAGAAAAAGCGCATTTCCATTTCAAATGCGAGTTTAATGACATTTTTTTTCAATTTCAATAGCAATTAGATTGTCAACACAGCTGAATGGAGATGAATACACTCACACTCACACAGACACATACACATACACTCATACACTCATTCACTCATTCAGTTGGTAGACTGCACATCACGTGCGAGTGTTGAATAAATGCAATTTGTGCACTCGAGTCAAGTGGTCAGAAATCTTAATTTAGTTTAGTTTAAATGTCGCTTAGACACAAAATGAAATGAAATGAAACCCACTCGCATTCACTCACATTCAACTCACATTCAACGGGCATTCAGCTCGCATTCACTCACAACTCAAATGGCATAAGTCATAAATTATATTTAGTTTAATTTAGTTCGCAGAAACAGAAGCTGACACTGATTCCATATGATAATTTGATGGGGTATATCTCTCCATCTCTCTCTCTCACTCTCCATCTCTCTCTCTCTCTCTCTCACACTCTCTCTCTCACTCTCTTTCTCGTTTATATTTAGAGATCTTAACTTATGCACTTTGCTTATGTGTGAATACAATTTCCGACACTTTTGTTTGAACTTGCTAAATTGTTCAGCTTAAAGATTGAGTATGAGTATCTTGAAGATATATATACACATACATATACATATATATATATATTCTATATATATACATATCATGCTTATTGGCTTGAATTTGAGTGTCTCAAATCTAGTCAAATTGCAATGCACTTGGATTCATTTAGATATGAGGGTTTAACTATAAGAATACTTAGACCTTGATCAGAGCATAATATATTCAAATAAGGGTTTTTATTATTTGAAAACCGTCTTTTTTATGTCTTCTTTAATTTGCTATATCCACCAATAGCTGAAACTACTTAAAATCATTGAAAATCCTGTTTCTATATCTAGATAAGATAAGATAAATTTCGCTTGAAGAAGACTTAAAGAGCTTAAAAGAAGAGTGCATTTTTTCATAAGATATCAAATGATATAAAATAGTTAAATTTTCTATATAAAACGAATGAAATTTCACTTTTAGCGCTGCTTAAGAGATAATGCTCATATTTCAATGGAAGTGAGCGATAAGCTTTCGAGTGCAGTCGCTTATGTAATCACATACTAAATTTAGTATACAAATTCTTGGACTTTCTTCTCTGCACTTTCTTTCTTTCTTTCTTACACACAACTCAAGTTGATTGTTTACTTGTCGAACGAACGAAACGAAATGGAACGAAACACCCAAAGCTACAAATTTGTAGACATTGAAATTGGTTTTGCTGACAAAGGGGTCAATTTTGAGCCCAAGGCTGTTGGAGTGAAAGAGACACATATATACATACTCATCCTCGTGTGAGTGATCCTCGGAACTGTTGTTGTGATTATAGGACATTCTCTCTCTGTCTCTCTGTTGGCGCTTTCGGCTGCTGTTGCTGCGTAAGCGTGTGTAAGGTAATATCAGAAAATGCGCTAGGGGCACACACTATCAAATCCGAGACCCTTTTCTTTTTTCGTATTACGTAAATTTTGCACAAATTTTTTCAATTCCGTTTTTAACAATCGCATTCACTCGCGATGCAACAAAATGTTATACTATTACTTTTCGCGTTTTTTTTAAATATCATTAGTTAATTTTTGCATATATTTTATGCACATTACATTCTATTTGGATTTTTTTTTGCTGCATTATCACGTGCCGTTTTTTTTTGTTTTCTTAGTTCTTGAGCGGCTTTGAGCAGTGCATTGATGGGTCGCCGTCGCGTTACTAACTCGCATGCACCGTTTTTTACCCTATTTTGTAGGTTTTTGATGCGCACCACGACTAAACTCGCGTCGCAGTCGCCAGTCGCCAGTAGCAGTCAGCAGCAAATGAAAAACTACGAAAAAAAATTCCTGATATTCATTTCTTCGTTTTTGTTTTGTCAGTTACGTTTCTGCTCATTATTCGCATTTATGCGTTCTCTCCTCTGCCCTCTTCTTCTTCACTGCACATGCAACGGTTCAACAGATCATCATCAACATCATCAACACAGATCTCTGTCACTCAAACCATTCTCTCACTCTATCTCTCGCTTTATCTCTTTCTGCCCTGGCTTAACCCAAGCCCAAAAACTCAACTGTTTTTTTTTTCGTTCAGCCTTTGCGTGTTTACTTTATTGCTTGCGGCTTATGTTGCTGTTGTTGTTGTTGTTGTTGGTGCCGTTATATTTATTACAATTATTATATTTCTTGGTCGCTCTTCTTTCATGTGTGTTTCGGTTTTCATTGCTGGCGTTGGCTTATTTGCACTTCTTTCAATTTACACATGATTTATCGCATTTGACAGTTGAGCTGTGTGTGCGATTGCCTTTGATAATGCTGGCGATCTTCGCATACTCTACAATCAAACTAGGCGAGCATATTGATGTGCATACTCAATTTGCAATTAAATAAATATTTAATTGAATTTTTTTTACTCATCTAATAATCTCAAGTTTAAATAAAGATACCCGTTTGGCATCCCTTCCCTTTTAAGTTGATGTCCCAAAAGGATGCTCCAAAACTTTTCTATTTATTCATCTACTTTTTTTTTTAGCAATTCACTCGCAATAAAAAAAAGAAACTTTTTCGCCACATTTGCAGAATATTTTGTAAATCAGCTAAATTTGTGCTATAAAACGTTGGCCAGCTGCGTTAAAGATGACGTCATGCTGACGTCACAAGCATTAAAAACGTCTTATATTGTAATTGAAAACCTTCTTTGCATTTTGAGGAAATCGTGCCAAGTACAATGAAAAAGTTGCTGCTGAATTTGACACCTGGCCATGCTTACAAGAAAGTGAAATGAAATGAAAAACCTCTTGACATAATAATGAAAATATTACGTGTCGCTCTATCAGTAGTTGAAATACAAGTAAGTCATACAAAACGTAATTTAATGAAAACAAAATGAAAGATAATCTCGCATTACTTTAATTTCTTAATCAACACGAGCTTCGGCTACAAAATGGAAAAGTTCAATTCACACAATGTAGTAAAAAGCCAAACGAAAACGACTGCTGAATACTCTATTACAGCTGCATACAGGTGAAAAGTGGACGCAAGAGCGAACTTGACGAAACATTGCTGTAAATCAAATATGCTCTGCTACCTTTCGACGGTGGTGTATGTACATATATAGAACAGCTGATCGCATGCTTCACTAACTAAATTAAACTGTGGAAAAGAGCGGAAGAGAGAGAGCGGGAGAGAGAGAGAGAGAGCTTAACAATGCTTACCAATTAACTGTTGTGTTATTTTAGCTTTTTGCCAATGACGTGAGTTTAAATTGAAAAGTTCATCTCATTTACAGTTTATTACTAGTCAATTTAGTTAAGCTTATGTAATTTGAATACTTTAATGCTATTCTAAACGACCCAATAAAACATAGTTTCATGTGAAACTTGTTTGCCTGGCAAAATTTAATAATCATCGCTTAAAGCTTACTTTTTACTCAAAAACATTGGTTTATTTAATTATATTAAATAAATTAAAATGTATATAATAAAATAAAAAATAAAGATTACTAATATGGGTCACTGATAAGTAAATATTACACAGCCCAAAAAGAAGGGGAGAGGGATGGGATGAGTGTGGGAGCGGGTGGTCGTCTGACATTCAAAAGTAATTTTTCATATGGAGACATTTTTTGCAATTGAAAAAAAATTGAAAACGAAACTTTTTTATTTTTTTTTGAGTGTGAATTGTATTAAGATGGACTCTGGACATGACTGGGGACGCTATGAGTGAGTGCATTGAGAGAGGGAGAGATAAGTTATTTTTATAACAGTGATAATCATGTTAAATCTCTCTTGGCAGCCGTAAATTTCCATTGCGTTGAAGAAGCAGCTGCAAAAACACACAGAGTTAATTAATTGAAATTCGCGCACGCTTCACACACACACACACACTCACGCACACAATTCAATTGTTCCCCTCTTCATTCGCTCGTTTTTGTTCTCTGCTCTTCCCACGCATTGCACACGTGCTGAACGGGACTTCTTCACATACATATACGCTAAAAGGAATTGTATGTTAATGCACTCTCTCTCTCTCTCTCTCTTTCTTTCTCTTGCACATTCTCAGCGCATATTGAAATTCCTTTTCACACCTCGACTATAAAGTTTTAACTGGAATTTGGTTAAGTAAACAAGCATTGCGAGCATGTGAATATAAGTAATATATTTGCTTCCGGGTTCTTTTGTCTAACTCGCTGGGAATTGCACATAGTTAATGGGTATCTCCAAGCTTATAAATAACATATGAATGCATTTTATTTGATTTTAGATTTTGTTTAGTTAATTTTGAATAATAATTATTATTAAGGAAAATTAATAGTTTCCATTGCCAAAAATATATCCCTTTATTAACATTTGCATAGCATACTTTTGGGCATTCGTATTCCAAATTTTACTTATATTGATTAGATGTAGTGAGTTCCTTATCAATATTTTATTAATAATCGATTTCTTAAAGTTCATCTCTGGCTTATTTTCTTCTTCTTACACTTATTCATATTAATCTGCCGTCTCCCTCCTAGCAGTCTATTTTATGCTTTTTCTTCTTCTTACACTTCTTCTTATATTTAATAATCTGCCTTCTCACTCCTCACTTTCTTATACTTCTACATATACATATTAATCACCCTTCTCCTGCTTGCGCCTATAATCTCTCTTATACGGAGTCGACCATCGATCACAGCGCGAAATCGGCAAGCGCAAGCATAACAAAACGCAAATTACAAGCAGCTGGCGCAAATCGAAGCGAACGTATTAGTTCGTCATTTTGCTCAGTGCAAATCGTCGTTCACTGCTTTTGTAGATCCCGTTATGGTTGACCTTGATTGGTCGGCTCTTACTTGTACTAAAGCACTCGCCCCCACTGCCTAAGACAGCCATCTCTCTCATGTGTCAGACTCAATTCTGTAATTCTCAAATTATTTTAATTATGTATAACGTTTATGACACTTGCCATTTCGCATTTCACACGCACACCGCACTCATGACATACACACACACACACATGCACGCACACACACATTACATTTAATATGAACATCAACCTTTGTCACGTTCATAATCGCACTTATAATGTGTGCTGAGCACAGGCTGCTGGGCAACAAATGCCAAAATGGCGCTGATGCCTCCGCACTTAACTGTTGACCTTGCTGCCTTAGACGAGGTCGTCGTCATCAGCATTCTTATATAATTCTTATATAACCTGTAGCTTAGTTAGGTGCAAGCAGGGTATCTTAACTATGCCAAAGTAGCTTAGCATTCTCAAATCCTTATAATCTACTTTTAATTAAAATATTATTTATACTCTTACGACATTTTCGAAAAATTCACCATGACATTGGAAAGGCAATGCCGAGTTTTTAGAAAGTCATAATCAAACATTTTATAAATTTACTTTCTGAATCGGACTAAAACCGTTGCGCAAAAAGTTTTTATCTCAATCAATTTTTTACCATTTATAATTTTTTATTTTTTTTACAAAATAAATGTAAGGCTTACAGGACAACGGCTAGTCGAGCATTCTCGCTCTCAGCTGTCCGTTTTTGGTACATTTGGTTGACCCACTTTTTTTCTTAGCTTGTTTAAAATTAGACGCAACATCTATATTCTTGAGAGGTATGGGAGGGGGTTGGACGCAGCTGGGAACGTTGGATAAGCATACGCAAAATCTTGCAGGGCTTTGAAATTGTGAGCATCTCCTGCGGGCTTTCTATTGGCCCGTTGTCTATTAGAAGACAAATTGAAAAATAATTGCTAAATAATCTAGGCAGAGAGGGAGGGAGGGAGGGAGAGAGAGCGAGTGACAGCAACAGCGTACAAATTAATTAGTGTTTTTCGCTTTCGTTTTCTTCATTTCATTTGGTGGGCTTCCAGCACGTTGCTGCTGGCAAAGCAACAAAGGAAAGGTTTGGTTGCCAGGACAACGTGACGCGCACGTGGCTGAGCAAACAGAGTGAGAGAGAGGGGGATAGATGGAGAGGGAGAGCATCATGTCTGGCCTTGGTGCTTGTTGCTGAGTGTACCTGATTGATTGATGAACGTTTGGATTGATTCAATCTGCCTGCTGCGAGTCAAATGAATTTTTGTCGCCTTGTCTCTTGTCTCTTGTCTTGACTGTTTGTTTGTGCCTTGAAGTTCAATGATGCTCTCAGCTATTACACTCAGAAAAAAATGTTAGTCAATGCAGAAAGTAATTGCCAAAATGTATGATTGTGACTTTCTAAAAATGACGATTGGCATTGCGAAATTTCGAGGTGCATTTTTCTAAAATTTTGAAAATATATGTCTAATTTTCTGACATTTGTTATTTCTAAAAAAATGTAAACTATTTTTTAAAGAAGATTTTTTTGCTGAGTGTACAATTTATATGCATTAGGCTGTCCTGATGAGCGCTCATTTGGCAGACAAATATTTGTCGTCCAACGGAAATTAAATATGCCATTATTTTTATACCTCTCTAGATTCTCTCTTTGCTTCTCCTGTCTCTCTCTCTCTCTTTAACGCTCTCTATCTGTGGTCCCTTTTAGGCAGACGACACATGTCCTGCTCATTTACTTGAGCAAAACAAGCTCTTAAATGTTTTTCGGGATCTAAAAGCATATTTATTTCAGCCTGGTCTTGATAAAGTTCAGATTTTTGTATTTATTTAAGTATTTCTTATGAAAAAATGCAATTGGTTGAAATTTAATTAAGCTTGGAGAAACCATCTACGAACCCATAAACCATATATGCATATTCACATACCATAAACAAATCGAGATAGCAATCAAGTACACAATATATCATAGCAATATAGCAATAATAATATATATAATACTATACCCAGACATATTATTATTTAACTGTAAATATTTAATTATGATCTTCTTATCTGATCTAAATGAAATTTTATCGATTAGTTGCTAATATGTTATATGTTCCGATTTTGTTAACCAACATTTAACTACTGTCAGTGTCGTGCTTGTGAACCGATTATATAGAAACGGAATCAAAAGAAAATACATATTTATTTATAAATAACAAATCGTCTTCACAAACAAGTTTATACTTTTTGAAAATATAATTTGATTACCTTTGATCAAAATTACCCTTCTTATAAGTCGAACACAGGTTTTATGCATGAAAAAACCCCAAAAACTTATTTAAATCAAGCCGCAAAATGTTCTTGGCCATTATTAATTCGCACAAAAAATAAATGCTAAGCGCCTTCATAAATATTAATGCAAATATTTTGCTTATGTTCTAAAAAGAAAGGCAGTTCAAATCTGGGGAAATTAACATTCGAAATGATGCAACACTTAACGAAAGGTTTGGGGAAACCCACAAAAACATCAATCAAGAACGAAAATTTGTAATTATTCGCAATAACTTAAAGATTTAAAGCTGCTAATCGAATGGCTAACAGCAGTACTTAACTTAATTAACAATATATATATATAAATATATAACTTTCTTGCGCCGATTAAGTCATACTATAAAATATTGAGTAATGTTTTGGCAAATGACTGAAATGTCTTCAACAATTCACTTTTATTCACATTTAATATATATATAAAAGAATAATGTATATAAAAGAAAAGTTGGCGACTTTTCAATGTGATTATGTCATGTTATAGCATGTTTAATTATAATTAAATAAATATTTATTGTAGTAATTGATTGATTGACAATATTTATTGTTCAGCAATGAAACTTGAGTTTGGTTTTCGTTTCTTATGTAATTAAATTGAAGAAAATAATGAAATAAAATGAAGCTTAAATTAAATGTTGGGTTTATTAATTAAACCAAAGAAAAACTCGGAAAACACAATAGGCTCACCTAAGATGGGACATAGCGGGGAACGAAGAGGCTGACAAGCAAGCAAGAATGGGGGCAGAGAGACCCATGATAGGCCCTGAACCGTATTGTGGCGTAGGAAGACACACAATACGGCTACAAATGAGGGACGAAGAAAGACTGATGCGGGAACGGAGCTGGGCAGAGACACCAGGACTCCGACAAGTCAGAAGTGTCCTGGGTGGCTATAATCAAAAGCGATTCAAGCAAATGATATCCATGGGGAAGAATAGACTGAGAATACTCACCGGTCTATTGACAGGACACTGTAGACTGAGAAGTCATCTTTACAGCAGCAACATATGCAGGTTCTGCGGACACGAGGAGGAATCCTCGACGCACATCCTAGCAGAATGCGTCGCCTTAACCAGGAAAAGATGCAGCATATCATGAGGCCCAAGGACATAGAAACCCTCAATCCAACAAAGATGCTAGCATTCGTGCAGGAGTTGGGATTGATGGCAGAGCTGTAGGCTCAGTAAGGGGGCACAATATACCTTCTAGGTCGCAGTGCTAACTGTTCCCCAATCATAATCATAATAATTAAACCAAAAATTGTTTAACGTTTGTAGCTAAATGATAATTAAAGTGAAAGTTGAAGACGTCCTTGAGCAGACTAAGCCATATTATATTATATATTATATATATATATATTTTTACTGATTGACTGAAATGCCAAGAACACTTTACTGTTATTCACTTGGCCAGTCAGCTAATATTGATTGTAGCAATTAATTCGCAGAGACAATATTTATTATGCAGCTGCGCGACTCGAGTTAGTTTTTCTTTGAATTTTCTCTTTTGTTGTCTGCTCGCTTCGCTTACCTGGCCTGGGGAAATTTCTCGCTCCGGCCGGACGCCTGTCGCTGCAGGCAGAACTTGTTAACCTTCATTCGCATGCTGAAGGGCCAAACACGTTTGTGGCTCTCTTCTGTCGTCTTGGCCCGTTCACCTTTGTGGCCAGCTGATCTGTTGCCGTCCGTAGTTGGGCTTAAACGTTGACTTAATGTTAACGCTTGTCGCCGTTTTGTTGGCTTTTATTCAATTGGCTGTCGCTTTGTCTAACCGATTGGATTGGCCTTAATTCGCGTCTCAGCTCTAATTAACCCAAATCACAAATAATTTCGCGATTTTATTGTTAATTATTCTTTATTATGCTCAAATCACTCGATTCCAATTTTCATATTACTCAAATCACAATTTATTTTTAGACTTGTTTTATAGTTTTATTATGGTCTAATCACACGATATTTTTGCACTTGTTTTATACTTTTTTTTTATTATTGTTAAATCACATGTTAGTTTCAGACTCGGCTTAGTTCTTGCAATTTTCGCACATTTGATTTTAGACTCTGTTGAATTTTGAGATATATATTTTTTATTTTTTATATTTTTAGTTCTATTTTTAATTTTGTATTTCTATTTTTGATTTTTACTCATGTTTCTTGGCCTCAGCTTAATTATTTTACGTTTTTTTTTATCGATTGTTTTTTATCAATTTTGAATTTGTGCAGCAAATTTGGGATTTGCCAGCGGCTTCAGACCTTTCTCTTGTACATTTTGCTGAAGTTATGTTTAATGTTGTTTTCCTTTCTGCTTGTTGCTTGTGTTGCTTTTGTATTTTTGCTTAAAATGTTTGGCACGTTTTTTGGGTTGTGTGCGTCACTTGAAATGTCACTCGCATATTACGCATACGCCACGTTTGACAGCCGGCTGCACTTGCGTCAACTTTGAAGCTGTTGAAGTGAATGAAACGAAAACTCAACAATTCTGTTGCCTCCCACTCGAAGTACTTCATGCGGCACGCACAAGCAACAATAACAGCTGCAACAACAACCACACTCTTGTTGCCGCATCAAATAAGCCATGGATTAATAATGCAAACAAATTAACAAAAATACTACAAAAAAAGACTGTTAGACAGCACGGCCAACACAAAATTGTCGAGCAAACAGCCTGTCATTTCTCAGAGGGGGCGAGGCAAGCTCAATTGATTAGAAATCAATGGATCAATATTCATTTACGCCTTATTTCCCACATTTCTAACCAATCCTAAAAATCATCAGGCACAACACAACACAAACACACACACACACACACAACTCACACACACAACTCCACACACACGCACACAAATATGCTTGTCTGTAGTTGGGAGCACGTTTCTGTGATCCGAAAGTTTTTATTAAGCCCAGACGCACGCACACACACACAGACACAGTTGCGTGTGTGCGGCTACACTAGCCAACAAGCAACTTTTTGCAAAAGCTAAATGAGAGTTCATTTCAGCAGTTACTTAAAGTTAAAATTCACAATTTAAATGTAAAATTAAAAAAAAAAATGTTGTAAAAATTAGATTTTATAAACTTAAGTCAATTATTTTAAGTATTTTTATATTTAAATAGTTTAAGACACGTTAGAATGCTCTAGTAGAAAGAGCTCGTCTGGGAGTTACCCTGCAGGAAAACTTTCAAATATATAGAAGGTTTGTGATCTGACCTTCTTGAGCATCTAACAAACTAAGAGTCTGGAATTTTCTGAAAGAAAGGGAAATCTTAGGAATTGAATTGCTGCACCAATTTGTCTTCTTCTCTGTCAAGGCAATACGTACAGTAGTCCTCATGAAAGATGGACAACCTAGCTGCATTTCTGCGAATCTTAATGAACTTTGCAAAGCTGATCAATGAGATATCTAGCCAAGGAATATATTAAATTGAAATTCATTTCCTTGCAATTGTATCCTTTAATGCTATCGGAAATCGATTTGTATCGATTGATGTAGAAAAACGGGTGCAGTTATCGATGAAATAAAATAATCACCGAGTTTCCTATGCTACTTATGTTCGAAATTTGATGTCTCTAACTCTAATAGTTTCTGAGATCGGCTTGTTTATACACACAGACAAACGGTCATAGCTGAATCGACTCGCCTTTTGATGCTGATGAGGAATATATATATATATATGTATATATACTTAATTTATATATGAATATATATATATATATATATATATATATTTGAGTAGCCTTAAGATGCTTAATTACCATAAATCATAAATTAAATTAGATTTTTTTTTGCACATTGCTGTGCTCCAATGTCTTTGTTGACTAGTGTTGCCGTGTTTTGTGCAGTGTATAGGGAATATTATTGCTTTGGGTCTGGTTTTTGGTCACGTAGTGCATTTTGTTTGCCACTCAGTTTGTGTAATGCGTTCTAATTTCGATTTGATTATACTTTTGCTATTATACTATCGCCATCTCTTGCCCCACCTCTGCCTGTCTGTCTGTCTCCCTCTCTCTTGCTCTGCCACACAATCTGTGTAATTATTGGTTAAATATTGGAGTAATTAGCACCAGCAACCGAAAAATAATTGCGCTTGGCTGAAATAATTAAAAATGTGCGGGTGGCAAAAATATTTATTGTTATTGTGCGGGTTGCTTTTAAATTATGCAGAATAACTGACAGCATACACACACACCCCACACACACACCCCACACACACACCCCACACACACACCCCACACACACACACACAGCCCCACACACACCCGCATACACACATGAATTAATGTCACGTGCCTGGCTTTGGGTCCTGATATGCACATCAAATGGGATTCAGGCTATATGTAAAATATAAATACGCAGGCAAGCGAGTGACCTAATGACCCGTCTCAGCTCACCACACACACACACACACACACACATCTAAATATAATATGTGTGTGTATTTATCCTATGCAAATTTGCCTTGAATTCCTGCCATGTTAATTATGCAGCCACTTTAATGACTTTCAGATTTGCAAAAAACCACAACCAACTTTTGACATTTATACCAAAAAAAAAAAAAAAAACCAAAAATAAAATAATATTTTATACCAGCACGTATTAAGTTGTTGATTTATTTGGTTCCGCTGGCAATCGGTTCAAAAATTTATGAAACTCTGTCGAAATGTCCACAAAACGTGCGAAAACAAAATCAAACCAAAAAACACAAAATGAAGCAAAATGGAAAAGTTTTGCTCCGAAGCAAAATTAAAGCAGAATGCGAAATGGAAGAATTTGTTCTGTCAGCAAGTCTAAAAGTTGGTAAAACACACACAGCCACACACACACACACGCATAGAAACAGACAGCTTAATATGGCCAACAAGTTGGTTTTCCTTGAAGCGAAGTTAGCCAAGTTTGCCGAGCACCTGACTTTTAGATACACTTTACTTATGCTGAGCCACTTTTTTTTTCAGACTTGCAGGCAACATTAATTTATTCATTTAGATTTAGTATAATAACAAATTATTTTTATTATTGTGATTATTATTATTCTGATATAATGGAGACCGATTCTCATAAACTTCTCTTAAACGATTTGCAAGCATCTTTGTTGGATTGAGAATTTCTACTCTGAAATAGATGTAATATCCTAAGAAAAAAATGATTAACTCTTTAAACCGAGTTTTTGAAATATATCCCTAGAATGCTACACACTTTTCTGGCAAAGACGACATTTTCAGCTCTACAAAATTGGCAGTTTCCCCCAACATACATAGTCAAGATAGCCTCTTCTATATTTGCCCTCTCTCACTCCTTCTCTCTTCCTTCTCTCTTCCTTCTCTTGGCGTTCTTATTATTAAACTATATTTAACAATTTTTAGTCTGATTGTGATTTTTTTTGTGGTTTCATTAATGCTTGCAATAATTCTTGAACCATTTTATATTTAAATCGTTTCAAATTTTTCATAATTTTTATTTTCCTTTTCACATTTTCAATTTGAATTTAATCATTAATTTTTAATTTTATGTCATTTTATTTTTAACATCAACGTTAATTTTAAATTGAAGTTCAGCTTTTTTAATATTTTCTTTCCACATTAAATAAAATTTGTAAATAAATAAAGGGACCGCAAAGTAGTCAAAGTCAAAGTCTATTCTCTGCCATGAATATTTCGGGCTTAAATCGTTTTTTATTATAGCTTCCCATGGGGCATTGGGCTTGACTGACTTGCCGCAGTTTGCTTGCCTCGCTACTCAGTTGCTGCCACATTGTGTGTTTTGCCATGCCACAAAACGGTTCTGCTTCTACTCGTTCTCATTCTGAATAAATGGAATTCATTTTGAGTAAATATAAAAGTTAATTTTTGTAGACACACGTCAAAATTGAAACTTAATTCCCATAATTTCATAAGTAGATTTAAAATCTTTTGTAACTTTTCAAAATATTTTATATATTTAAGTATATTTTCACAAATTTACATACAATCTTCATTGGAAATAAAACCATTAAATAAGCATTAATATTTTACTTTTATACATAAAAATTAAAAATGATTTTCTGCATCTACATTTTAAGGGCGCAAAAGATTTGCAAATTGATATACAAAATAGTTTAAATTATATTTCAATAGAAATACGTGTCTACAGAAATCGTAAACCTTTGGAAAATATATTTTTTATTTAAGAAAACATAAAGCAAAGTCAAATTAAATATTTTTGTCACTTATGCCAAAAAGTCAATTTTATACTCTAACCCAAAAAGCTGAACAAACTTCTCAAAATTGCAGTAGTTTTAATATGTTTAGCTATTCATGTTGGCAAACAGTGCGTACGTCTGTCTGTCTGTTTGTCCAACTGTCTGCCTGTCTATCTGTCTGTCCAACTGTCTGTCTGTCTATCTGTCTGACTGTGTGTGTGTGTCATTGGGTTGACTACTTTTCCATTGCCTACTTTTGAGGGCTTCTTTGACAATAGTCCTTTTGGGTTTTTGGGTTGATTATCTTCTTGGTTGCCCAACTTTTTGTCATTTTCTTAATGAAGCCGCAAGTCTCTAATAAAATATTGCTTATTTGCTTTGTTTGCCACAACAGCACACTTGGTTATAGCTCCATAGATGGCTATCAATTAATATAACGCGAATAAGGTGTGTTTCCAAGTAGTGCCATCAAACTTAATCGAAATTATTGATATGATGTGTTATTTGAGTAAGTTATTGATTGTTCTATTAGCCGGGTCAGCAGCACTAGATTCGAGAATGTTTGCTAACGAGCCTAATTAGATGTTGCGAGCACCTTCGTTGCAGCTGTGAACACTTAAATGTTTCAATAATTTCAACACAGAATATTCGCACTTGTTTAGCTACGAATTATGTCAAATAAATCAGTGGAAAACATTTGATTGACTGGTGACAGGTAATGGGCCAACAAGTTGGAGCTAAGCTGGGGCATGCTCGGCTAAGGGTTGCCCTGTAAATCATGCTCATTATCATGCTCACTTAAATCATAATCAACTATTATTTCCGCTAGCAGACGCAAAATTTCAACTAAGCCGGTTGCCTTCGAAAACACACTTTTAATTACACTAAATTTGGTGTGTGTTTTTTCGGATATGTTTTTAAATATTTAATTTATTACTATTTTTGATTAGTTTCCGGTTGTTTGGGGATTTTTTTTTTTGTTTTTTTAATGTTTTTTATTTTGCGCAACTTATATTTAATTATGTGTTTCTATTTTGCTTTGCATTATTTTTTTTATGGAATTTATAGTTTATTTATGTGAGCGAAAAAGTACCGACAGAAGACAGAAGACAGAAGAGCTTCTATTCAAAAACCGCACACGTCCGTTCCGAGCGAAAGTTGGGAACCGAATAAATCTCGGATGCGATGCGATGTGTTCCGTGTGGCGGCTCCAACAGTTTCAACCAGTTTGCCCGGTTTTTGTTGCTGTTGTTTGTGGTTGTTGTTGTTGTTGCTGTTGCTGCTGTTGCTGCTGTTGCTGCTGCTGTTCGTATTCTTGTTTGCCGATTGAAAGCAAACGATAGTTGAAATGGTTGGAAATTGTGACGCGAAGCTTTCAATCGGTTTTTTTTTTTTTTTTTTGGCTTTCAATGCATGCATCAAGCTGTTGAATATGTTTTCCATGTGCGCTGCGCGCTGCGCTCTCTCTCTCTCTCTCTCTCTCTCTCTCTCTTTTATTCCAGCGAGCGTGTCTCTTTGACTTGAACTTGAACGCTGTAGAGGATTCCCAACAGCCCTCAGACTTGAATAGAAAGAGTGGGGGTGTGCGAGACAGAAAGAGAGAGAGAGAGAGGGGTAGATGTGTACCTACATAATGGTCGAAGCGTTGTCTATTCAGCTGTGACTAATCAGCTGCCATTGTGATGCCTTTCCTTATATGCATTCGATTCGTCTAAATACTTATCACACACTTGTGCATATTGATAATGTATTTCAATGACTCAAGTCGAGTACCTAAAAAAACAACACGACAATAAAAAAGAGAACAAAAAACAAAAGAAAAAATAGATATTCAACGAGCTAAGCGTGGAATAGAATAAACCCAAATTTCTGTTCATTTTGCGCTGGCTTTAATTAATATTGTCCAAAAATATCATTTTTTGTGTTTATTTATTTTTGCCTTGTTTGTACCTATACTTTTTGGTTTTTATTATTTATTTGTTTATCTCCAACTTCACAGTCACGCAGCTGTCCTCTTCATTAATGATGTGGACATAAATTATATATGTGTGTTCGATGCGAATAAAGTATGCATAAAGTTGTGCCCCTTTCTCCTACTTAAATCTCAAAGCGATAAGTGGGAGATGAAGTCATAAAAAACAAACAAGTTAGAATGTAATTGACGAGAGAGTACTCGACTGCCAGATACCCAGCACAGAGCTTTTTAATTCTTAGAATTTGCCTAATGATTTTTAAAGATTTTTAATGAATTTTAATGAATAAGTCTGGGTATATTGTATATTAGATATAGGGCTATATCTTTGCAATTGCGAACAATGCAGTTAGTCGTAAAATAAATTCTAGTTTTAGTGCGAAATTTCAAATTAAAATGTTTAGTACACCCAAAAGTACGCACAGGTATTGTTGGTTAAAAAAAAATATTTTAGACAATAATTTTGATGTTTCTTAACCGATCTGGACGAAAGTTGTGCAGTTTATATATAATATGTTAATGTATAATGATTGGAGTGCTATATATATACTATAGACATACTTACTATATACATATGTATATATACTATATATGTACTTAATCTGCCTATACCAGAATTTATTTTCCAAATTTGAAATCCCTAGTCTCTGAGAACGATCTTTTCATATAGCTGAACAGTTGGACATAGCCAAATCAACTCGATTTATATCCATTTATATCTGTATCTATAATATATTTGTGTATATGAATGCTTCTTCCCAGCTGTTACATACTTTCCCACAACTGCAATATACCCTTTACCTCCATTTTTAATGGGTTATTTTGGATTAACTCGTGCGCCTATCTGTTGCGTATATCTCTCGAAATCGATGAGCAGCAGAGAGCAGCCAAAAAATCCCCCTCAAAAATTCCCCGAATTGAGTTAAAATGCTGTCAAATTGACAGCAAAAAAAAGAATAAAAAAGAAAAGAAAGATAAAAAATGGCTTGCATTTATTTATAGACTAAATAAAAAACGCCGAAGAACTCAAGCCTTAAATCCCAAATGCTCTAATTCTGCTTAAAAGCTCGCTTAAAAGATAAATTTAAACAAATTTGCATCTGTGTGTGTGTGCGGGTGTGTGTGTGTGTGCGTGTGGCGACTTTTGATGTGCGTGTGTATCTCAATTCACTCGATGTCTCAATTTGCTCAAGTGTTATTGAATACACAAACTAAAAAAGTCTCACAAAAAAATGCGCAAAAAGTCTGTGACAATGAAGTAAAAAAAAAAAACACACTTGTGGATGCGACAATAGTTATAAACATAGATATATATGTATGTGTATATGTATATATATATATATATACATATATATTTATATATGTGTGTGTCTGGCTGGTGGGGCACATGCCGCCACTTGAGTATCAGGCTATCCCTGGCATCCCAGGCGTATGCGTATTATATTAACCACACGTTGCTAGGCTGCGTATACCCTGTCATTGTGTGTGCAAAGGGCTAACTACATTCCTTAACTCTGCGTATACCCTCTACATATTCTTCCTCATTTTTAATTAGGCTTACAACCTCTAAGCAATTTGTCACTGTTTAGTAAATGAATCTCTGCTCCAGCTTAACTTTGCATTTATAATTTATGCATCGATTTCTTTTTATTTTCCCACAAATGAAACTTGTTTTCAGCTTACAAATTCAGCCCGAAAAATATTGTTTAAGCTTTCGCATATCGATTAATTTTTCGATTTAAATTTGACAACTTGTTTTTAAGTCAAAGTTCATGCTGCGATTTGGAGCCAAAAAGAAATGGTATCTTATCAGTCAAGCACTGCTGAATTGTTGCTTTGCAGTTTGTTGTTGTTTTGTTGTTTAGTTGTCTCTTAGTTGTTGTTGTTATTGTTGTTGTTGTTTCGACAGCCACGCGCTGTTTGTCACTTAAGTCGCTTTCAAGTGGAATTTACGCTCCTTTATTTTGCAATTTTCCGCACGGGGCCCAGGGCCAATAATGAAACTGAAAGGCGCAGTAGATGTGAAGTGACTGCAAAAACGGTGACTGTCTGTCACTCTAACGGTGACTTAATAACAGTCTGCACTCGCAAAAAAAATCACCTCAAAACTAGCAAGTTTTTGCTTGTTTTTACATATAATTTGTAAATGTAAGAAAAGAAAATTGAAACTAGAAAAACTTTCCTAAATCAGTAATCAAAAAATATGTCGATAATTTTAAATTTTTATTCATTTTAAGATTTAACTTCTATTATTAAGAAGTGCTTAAAATTAAAATCCTGATACTTAAAAAAAATCGTTTGCAATATTCACAAACATATAATCAAATTTACTGCCTTCGATTTTCTATTAAAATTATGAAAAAGCAGAACACTGATTTTTCGACATATACTTTTTGAATAATAAGATGAGTTACCTTTAGAATTTCTAAAATTCAGGTCGAGTTTTTTTCTGAGTGTGTCTGTCTGGCTGCCAATGTGTGTGCGTGTGTGTGTGTGTGTGTTTCAAGGCTCAAACAGTTTGCCATCATTGAGCTGAGTATGGGTACGCGTATAATATGGCATGTGATTGTCTGATAATATGCCATGTGATAAGTGATATGCCATGTGATATGTCTTTGCTGAGCTGAGCTGCAGCTGCATTTGTTCATTCCCTTGATAATATTTGCATTCGAAGTGTTTGCTCTTCACATACATATATGCAAGCAATAATGAAGGCAACCGGCAAACAGGTGGCTGCAACGTGCCGAGGCAACTGTGTTGAAACACCTTTTAGCATAAGACAATAAATAATAAAGGCAACGCAAAAGTTCAGCTCACATTTTTAAATGAAAATATCTCAAGGAAACTTGTAATACTAATGTGCACAATATTAAATTGTAAATACCTTAACAATGTCAATTTGCAAACTTTGAAATTAATTCTTAAGTCAAGCAGCTGCTATTTCTATTTAATTTAAGTCAGCTTAAGGCTCGAGTCTGTATAGATAGCATTTTGTTTAAATTACAAAAGATTGTTATTATTGGTTCTTATCTGGTGACGATAGTTATATTATTTTAAATACAAAATAATAAATAGAAAAAAATCATTATATGCACTATCAGGTGAGGGCAGCATTTAAAAATTCATAGCTAATAAATTTGGTAAAGAAAATCTGATAAGCAAAAAGGTTTTTAGACAAGAAATAATAACCACTATTAAAGCCGTGAGATATAGTAGTTCGATATCGATTATTTGTTGTCCAAATGTAAGAAGCAACACAATGCACTGTTGGATAAGTTTTTTATATATGTTTTTAAACAAAGAAAGATTATTTTTTTTATCAAAAAAAACGTTTGTTCCTATGCCTTATGATATATTGATTTCCTTCTGCTGATTTTTACATATTTACTGCCTGCTGCAAAAACTGATAGACTAGTTCGCAATATATTTAAATGGAGTTGGAGATTACTCATCCACAAATATATAATATACTCTTGAAGAGCATAAGAAGACCATTTAAAAAGTTGAATAATTTAATTGTTTAATATTCATCAAACGAGTTGACCAAGTTAACTAAAATCTAAATGTTAAAATAATTGGTGAGGTGAAATTATATTGTTCCACAGATGCAGAGATGTGCCTATCACTGCTCAAATTTCTCTCTCAACTTTGTAACTCTCTTTTTCGCTCAACCCTCTAACATTTTTCTTACTTATTGGCTAAATTGCTAATTACTTTTGGCCATTTTTTGACTGATTGTTTTTATTCAAGGGATTTCCCCATGCTTGCAATAAATTAAAAATTTTACTTTTTATTCATCGCAGATTTAATTTATTTTTTCATTTAAATTTTTTATATATATTTTTTAATTTGTAGCTTTAATTTGCAGTTAGTAGAATTTTTTATTTTCTTAAACATTTTGAAATAAATTAAACCTTTTGAATAAATTAAGAAAAATAAGTATATATCTGGCAAAAATTCCCAAAAATCGAATTACTCTTAAAAGCCTGGCCCAAACAAATAAAAGTTGCCGTTCAGGTTCGATTCTTACACCAGTTTTAATGGAGTACGGAATGCTTATTTATTTAATACGTATTTTTATTATTTGAATAGCGTTTAATACGCAAGACAGGCCGAAAGGGCACGCACACACTTAACCAGCCTTACGAGTGCCCAAAACCCTTCTCACCCACAACAATTGCTGCAAACAGTTGACGGAAAATTCTTAACGGAAAACCCACATGTACATTTTAGGGGGCGGAAATGCAGAAAAGTGGATAGCAGAAAATTGGAAAGGGGAAACGAGAAAAAGCAGAAAGCGTGTTTGACATGTTTCCGCAAACTAAACACACACACACAAAAAATACACACTTTGTGGCCAAGGCCCAACTACATATTGACAAAGACACGCCTACTTATATCCCCTATCCGCCACTTACCACCCACCAGCCCCTCACTTATGTTCACCTGGTCATCATCATATTAGTCCCCCTTCTTCTCTAGTTGTTGCTTTTGCGTCTTATTCCCCATTAAAAATTGATCACAACGTAATTGCTTTTGCCTGTTACTCTGCATGTGTGTGTGTGAGTGTGTGTGTGGGGGTGTGTGTGTATTTTTTGTAACAACTTTTATGTGTGGCTTTGATATTGATAGCAACTTCGCCACCAGACACCAGACGAGTACTCAATATGTCAATGCCAAGGCCAACAACTCTGACCAAAAACCAGATAAAACAACACAAAAAAATTCACCCTTATTGAAAACTAAATGACTTTGAAGAAGCTTAAATCAAATTAATAGCTATTAATATTAATGACTTTTTTTTTATTTATATAAACAGCTTATAAACATTTTGTGCAACACTTGTAAAAAAACAAGTATGAATGCTGTAGTGGTGTAAACTTGACTACGATATACCCTTGACTATAATTTATTAAATATATTTTTTAGTTTCTTTTTTACCAAAATTCCATTTACAATATTTTTGCACAACCAAATGTAAGCATGCGGGAATGTGCTCCTTTTTTTGAGAAGGCAAAGTTACTAAAACGTAAAAAATTACCATATGAGAATACGTTTTAGACTATAACTTGGTTGTCTCTCAACCGATCGATGAAATCTGTATATTATATATTAATATATTAATTTAAAATTGTGACTTTTATTACTATCGTCAATCGATTTATACAGTTTTGATTACATAAATATATTTTATATATTTAACATGTTTTACATGCATTTTTTTTTATATATTCTCTAGCTGCAATATACCCTTTGTATTCATATTGAATCGGCATTATTATCTGCGAAATATCTGTTGATTAAAAATTGCGCTGTAATCTCTGTCAATTAGATTTAAGTTTTGAGTCGCTCGGCTTGGTTTTCGAGCTAAGCGGAACTTTTAATTAAAGATAACGAACGCACTCGAATGACTAAATTGATATTTAAATGGCCTCAAAGCTGGATTTTCATTTCTGTGCCCCTTGTGCCCCTTATCGCTTTGCATAGTATTATGGGCTATATTCATAGCGCCATCAATTGTCGTGACTAGATTTCTACGATCTGCTGCGTCATATGTATATTTATTTGTGGATATTCGCTCGACTCAAATACAAAAGATATATATATTGCTTGTCACGTTAGTAGAGAGATTTTAGAGAGTTTCGTGAATGCATAAACTATTCCTGGAAGTATATTCGTCAGAGGGTGCGGGAAAGTCCATTAAAAATCGATTCGTAAAACTTTAATTAAGTGCAAACACATTTGTTTTATCACCAGAAACCAGTTTTTTTTCTCTGCAGTCACTTAAGCATTTTTTTTATGTATAATAATTCATTTGAAGTACATCAAAAAAACACGTGCTTTTTACATTAGTTAGTTGCTGGGAAGCAATTATTGACAAGTTGTTCTGCGGACAAGGCAAATGCATTATAGAAACAAAGTTGCGGATCTTGATTCAGGAGAAGACAATGTTTATATTATTTATGCATCCACAATCGGAAATCAGGTATGTATATTCTTACAACTGAGAATGAAAACAAGTTGGAATGCTATAGACGAGGGCAGACACCCTGTTAAATATATAGTAAATTTGCTGATGGAAGTTTGATCAAAATGGAAATACGTTTTGAAATATGAAAACAAGATTTTCTTTTTCCATCTAAAATTTTGTATATATATTAGAAGGCTATATCTGTACAATTGTATTTTTTATTGCTATCGATTTCTATCGATATTCGCCAAACGATTGCAGTAATTGAGAAAGTAAAATAAATGTTTAAATTGGAAGTCTTCTCTTGTAGTCTCTGAGATTGGCTAAATCGACTCGACTTTTTATATAGATCAAGAATATATACACTCACAGAGGTTGCAGCTGCTTGCCTCTGCTTATTACGTACTTTATATATATTTGTTCACCCATTTTCATATTTTTTTCTTAATATATATATATTTGATTCATAATAAGTTGACAGATTTATATATCACATTAAAAAAACTCACGCAAATGAAACAAACCTAAGCTCAGTAAATAATGTTCACAATTTGATTGCAATTAGTCCAATTAGACAACACTCGAATTTTCCCAACCAAAAAAAGAAAACAAAACAAAAAGGAAATGTGTAAATGAAAACTTCTTAAGAAAAATGCCGTCGGAGTGGCGTGGCCAATATCATTAAGACCAATTATATGCTTGGTCAGTTTAATTGAAAAACTTCGTGGCCAAGCGCAAGGGGAATGGGAAATGGTAAATTAAAACCAAGCCACGAGGCGTATGCTTAATTTAAGTAAAATTTTCCACTCACCATCTGCGACGTTGTCTGGCATTGGAGTGCAGCCAATGTATTAAATCCCGTAACTTGGATTTGCGATCCTCATCCTCATCGGGATCGTAGTCATCGTTGGCCTCAGCTGTTTCCTGCTCCAGATGATAGGGATCCTCGGAGTGGTCGGTTATCATAAAAGTGGGCTTTGTATATGCATAAGTCGAAGACATTTTGAAGCCACCTTTTTATATATTTTCACAAATGCAAAAAGCACGAAACCAAACACTTTTCACTTGGACCTTGCTGCTCACACATTTTCCACCTGTCTAATTGAATTTATCATTACTCATTTTATGCTGTTTTTCTTTTAATTAAAAAACGATTCGTTGACAGGAAATTTCATCCGCTGGCGACCTCTGTCGGCCGTTTACTGTCAACACGCAAAGTGGATTTCGAGTGAAAAACACAGAAATTTGTTTGCTGTTTTGGAAAATGTCGTATGGAAAGCGTGGAAAGCGGAACTAAACAAAATGTTTCTCTCTCTCTCTCTGTCTCATTTGTATTTCTCTTTTCCGCTTCTGTTATTCTTTTACGACTGTATGTGTGTGTGTAAATGTTGTGTTAATCTCAGTGGGGCACTTACCAGAAGCGTTATTTGTTTTCACTTGACGGACAAATTGATTGTTTTGCTTTGCCTTCACAATACAAATTGTTTGCCAAGTTCAAGAGAACTCTTCAGCAGCCGCTAAATGTAAGAGCATTTATTGATGGACATTATTTGTCATTATGAATATTATAAGTGATTTATAAGTGATTTATGATGTGGCTATAACTCATCGATAAGGGAGTGGTAGCAGTGACAGTGGTAGCACAGACTCTAATAATACTTATGAAAATGGTAATGGTAATGATTACAATAATAATGATGATGATATTATTATAATTGGGGATAGTTAGCACTGCGGCCTATAAGGTCTATTGTGCCCCATGATGATGATAAAAATAATATAATATGATGATGATGATAATAATAATAATAATAATAATAATAATATGACGCTGGTGTCTATATTATAAGAGTCCGAGACCCAAGGAGAGATAAGTGCTCAATAAAACTCTGGAAAACTTTGTATGTACCAGACCAATAATCAACTTGGTTTATGTGAAAACTAAGAAATATCTGTCAAATGTTGTGTGACCAACAACATAAAAAAAACTTGGTCTAAGAAGAGCTGCATTTGTGATTAGTTATTTTTATATACCATGAATAACTCAAGTCAAGATTCTTACCAATATTTTTTTTTCTGAACAAATTAAAATAAATAATGTATAAAATAAAGTTGTATCTAAGTCTTTAACAGGTGGAAGGAAACAGCTTCGATCCCACAAGGTATATATATATATACCCGATCTCGATCAAAAGAGGGGGCGATTGAGCCATGTCTGTCAATAAGCCAATTTCAAATTGGGAATTTAAGTTCTCAAGTTTATTTCATTTCTTTCAGTTAACATCAACTAAATACAATTTGTAATCAATGCTTCAAACGGACTACAATTCTAAGAAAATAATGGTTATAAATACTAAGAAAAGACAAATTTTGAATCAAACACGTTTTTTCAAATACTGAATGTAATAAATATATTTAATTAAAAGTTCCAGCTGATGTCAAACAACCAGAAATTGGCAACACATAGATCGACTAAGTTAATTAACATTTCTTGTCTTCAGTTAGTCCCAGTTGAAGACGACATGGGATAGCATCAGATAGATGGTCATTAGGGTCACCTGAGCCAACATCATGGGCAGCATGGTCTTCAGATAGCGGGTGAAGGATAGCTTATAGCCATGTTGCTCGGCAATGCCGGCTGCGATGACATTTGCCGAGGCGCCATACAAACTGCCATTGCCACCCAAGGAGGCGCCCAGGGTCAAAGACCAAACCAAGGGTTGCAGTGGTAATCCCAGTGATTCCTTGGCAACCAACGAGTTGACCAACTTGACCATCATTGCCGCTACTGGAATGCTGTCCAGCACAGATGAGGCCAATGCGGATGTCCAAAGAATCATGAAAATGGCCACCGCCAATCGATGCTGTTCATTCACGGCCAGGATGACGTGCTCTGTTAGCTCAGCAATGCTGACAAGTAGTCCAAGTCGCTCCACACACTCCATCATCACAAACATGGTGGCGAAGAAGAGCAACGTTGACCACTCCACGCGATGGATCAAGTGCTCAATGTCCTCACGATTCAGCACAATCAGCAGCAAGATGACCCCGAGCAGTGCAACCCAACCAAGTGGCAGAGTTCTCCAATGTGGCACCGATTGCACCAGAAAGCACACGATGACAAAGATCAGAGCCCCTGATGATTGCAGCAGCAGTTTTTTGCTCTTGATTGGGTACTGTAAAGATAAGTTCAATTATGGTAAGAGAAATAAATTATATTATAAATCCCATGATTCTCTAACTGCTTACCTTCTGCTTCAGCTCATCGAGCGTATGGGCATAGATCTCAGTGGATGCCACGCCTTGCTCCCTGCGTCTCAGCGTGCGCTTCAGCTGCTTCACTTTGCCGTGGAGCGTGCCACGCACCAGTTGGGCATCCTTGGAGCAGACAGCAATTGCGTTCATGGCACGTTGCCACACACGAATCTCGCGGCGCAACTCACGCAGCTCCTTGGGCTCATTGAGACGCAGTGCGTCAGTGTCGCGATAATAGAGACGCAAGTAGCTGCAACTCTGCAACACAGCCAGCAGCACGCCGGGCAACATGTGTGCCACAAAGGTGAAGAAATTGATGCCCTAAAAAGATGAACAAATAAATAATAAAGTAGATCAAACGCCATTCAAATCTCAACTTACATTCTCCACAATAAAATGATTGGTGCTGATAATGATGCTGATGGGATCCCCGATGGGCGACAGAGCTCCACCAATATTTGCATGGGCAATGATGCCCATCACAACTGGGATGGGATCCAACTGCATCACTTCGCACAAACGGATGGCAACTGGTGTCAGAAGCAGCACCGTTGTCATATTATCCAGCACACTCGAAACGAGGCACGTCACCAAGCAGAGACTGTAAATCATAGGCCAGATTTTGCCACCGGATATTTCAAAGCAGATGACAGCCAAATAGTCAAAGATGCCCGTCTCCGTCAGTATCAGGATGAGCAGCATCATGCAGAAGAGCAACGTGAGCAGCTCCATATCCATCCACTCCTTTAGCTCCTCCAGGTTGGGACGATCCTGGAACATGGCCAACGCTGTGACAGACAGTATCGAGCAGATCATGGCCACAAAGGGACGTTCTAGCTGCTCCCAAATGAGCAGGCCATAGAAGAGCAGCAGTATAATCCCCGCCAGAATGCTCCCAGTGCGTGTGTTGACAATCATTGGATTGTAGCTCAGCTCAATGGCCAAATCCTGTTCCACATTGCTGTAGATATGCAGTCGTAATTTGCTATCCTGTCGGGAGAGTAAATCCTGCAGCTCCTCATTTAGGTGAAAGGTGTGATTGCGTGCCACGGCGGGGGCTTGTGGCAAGTGCTCCTCGGACACCAGAGCCAGCTGCCAGGGCTCCAGAATGTTCTGTGCAACAAACAAAAAATAGTTAAAGAATCGACCTTAAATACAAATCGCTCAAAAAACTATAAAAATAATTTGTGCTTCCTAGAAATAATTTCTAAATATGCCAAAACAAATTTGTTAAAAGTTGCCACTCAGAAATAATTTATAATTTAAATAAAATCAATAATAATAATTTCTGAATATACAAAAAAATAATCTTAAGATTGTGAAGGCTATTTTTCTATTAAAAAACCCTCTGAAAACTCGAAAGAAGTAAAAATTATTCTGCTAGATTTTAGTTATTGTCTGCCTTAAAAGTGAAGGTCTTTTTGTAAGAGTGCATAAGCTATGTAAAATGTTTGTAATGTATGCAATCGTAAAAAATAATGTTCAATAAAAAATTGGTCAACAAACAAAGAATCGTTAAAACTAATGTTTAGTACAAATTGAGTAATAAACAAGATAATGCATTAGAGTGCTGTGTAGATATATAAAAATACCCTGGAAATGAGACATACTTTTTGTTTTTGTTTTATTTGAACCTGGAACTAAGAAAGGAAAAAACTTTGTTTTTAAATATAACTTCCTGATTAATAAGAAAAGTTACTCAATGCTCAAAAATTCTGGAAATGCTCTAAAATTAACTTCGATTATCTTTTCTGAGTATGAAAAAAGTCTTATTTTAAATATAACATTTATTGTTCAGTTTATAACTGTAATTTTGCTGCATATATTCATAATAATAAAATAACGACTTTACCTTAAAAACCTGACTGCCGTTGTTGCCACCATTTTCAGATATTTGCGGTTGCACAAACAGAAAATTTTGATTGATTGTTTCATTTGAATCCTGCTTATCCTCACTGAGCACCGTCGAGGTCCTCTTGAAGGCGCCAAGCAGCCTCAATCTAAAGTCCCCAGTGGGCTTCTGTTGCAGCTGGAAAACTAAAAGACTTCAAGAATTAAATCTCTACTCACTTGTGAGTCTAATTGCCACCCACATTTGCCTGGTTCTCCTCTTGGCACTTGCACGATCTTCTCCAGCAGATGCTTCTCACCCACACTGATCAGCACCGCGGCTGCCAATATCCACAGGATGAGCAAACCACTTCGCTTCCAGTGTTTATCCCGCTGCAGTTGCTCCTTCGAACGTTTGGATCTGTGATGGATGCGTCTAGCCAAACTTTTGGCATTTCCGGGTCCATTTGCATGCGGTTCCTGTTCCGAGTGCGAGTGCGTTGTGGTTGCCTCATCATCGGTGCTCTTATCCCCCTCACCACTGGGTCTCATTTTAATGTCCAGAAAATCGGAGCCAGCATAACTGGAGCCGGGTTCATCTTGTAACTGCAACTGCAACCGGCGACTTGTCACATCCTCCTCCGGCTCCAGTTCAATGGTACCCAAAACGATGTCGTGCTCCTCTGCCTCTGCCTCGCTGTTGCACGCCGTGGAACCTTTATGCAACGTCCCCAAAATAAATAAAAATACACATAAATAATTCATGAGCCCATTTTATGAATCCTTGTCAAGTGGTTGTCAATTTATCGATTTGACACCGATTAATATTCGATTAGCTGGCTGCTTGTTATGCGTATCGCGATTTGTGTTATTCTCGCTCGACCCTGATTTAAGTAGAAAACATTTCGAATTGGTTTTCTGTGACGCGTAGCTTGACTTGATTAAGTTGCGTGATAAGCTTTATGTATATTTGACTAGCAGAAGCAACCACGCATACACTCAGCAAAAAAATGTTTTAGATAGTTTATAAAATAATATAAATGAATTTTAAAAGAAAACTGTCAATGGTGACGAATTTCAGAAAAGGCTTTTTCTAAATGTAAGAAATTCGGAAATTTAACTTTTAATAATTGTTTCTAAGACCTAAAAAGAAGCCCGTCTAAACTTTGTTCGTATATTTCATATATTTAGTAACTACTTTTAAAAACCAGTGCGAATTTTCTTTTAGATATTTTCTTAAATTTCAGGGCAATACATTTTTTCCGAGTGTATCTACTCAACTGCTCCCCTCACTTACCGTGAATGCGTTCGTTCTCCATTTGAAAGCTGGCCATGCTGGGATCATGTCGAATCTCCGCTGGCAAAGCGCGCCACACCTGCAGCGATTGCTCAGTGACCTGTGCCTGTGGCGCCACCCGAGCGTGCCCCTCCGAGTGATTCGTTTTATTTTTAGTGCTGCTGCTGTTGTCGCCGCCATCTCGATGCTGTAGCTCAATGTTGCAGCTGCCCCTCGAAGGACTGCCAGGACTCAGACGACGCAGTGTCTCCAACAGACCCATATTTAAAAGAAAAAAATGAAAAAAAACAACGCAGTTAATGAGCTGAAAATTTAAACTGTTCACTAAATATTTAATGAGTTTAATAACCGGAGCACTTAGACCACATGTTTGTCGCGCTGGGCTCACAATTTGTGACTGTTCTGCTTGTGTGGATGTCGGGGAATTGAAACACTTGTGCGGTTTCCCGAGCATCGTAATTCCAGCCCACTCACATTCAATATTGAATGCCAACCATTGTTTGCTACCCCAGCTGGCCTCACCTCCCCTCTCCAGAACTTTTGTTCGCTTTTCTCGCTTTCAGTTTACAGTTCCAGTTTCAGTTCCAGGATTTGTTTTGGCGCCTGCGTCATAAATGTTTCTCTAGGTTTTCACATTTCTGTGTTTTGTTCGCCACATTCGTTGTTATCAACAAGTTTTACACCAGCGCGCTGCTTTATGTATACGACGTGTCAGCATTTTGTTTCAGAATTCAATTACTTACTCACAGCTTTTGTGCCAGCTTTTAACCCATTCACCAAATTTCATTTCTAACTGCACAGCGAACATTTAAAAATTACGCTTCCGTCTGAGCGGCAAATTAAGCAGTGGAGCACGTAGCACTCTCGTCGAAACGTGTGTCTTCAAATCTAATAAAGACACACCAAAAAATGATTGAATAGCCAATTAATTTTTATAGCTTATCAGCAAACATATGCAGTTCACTTAAGTTCTGGGCGATAATTTGAAATTCGCAAATAATTTTTGATTTTTTAGATGTCTCTTTTTGCAGGCATAAAACGATTATATTTCCATATTCATGGTTTTCTTAAAAAGTCAGTAAGCAACTGCGGTTCGAATAAAAAGACTTTTTGTCAAAACTACAAATATTTAAATTATTTTATAATAATTTAATAATATTTAGAATTATTTCTAATCCTCAAAAATGCCAACTTGTGTGGTCTAGCAAAGACTACTACCCTCGAGTACCAGTTTTAAGCTAAGATAAGCACAGACAACCACCTTGCCAGCAGCGCCATCCAACGGCAACATTTAGCATCAAGCGCATTAGCATACTCCCCACAACGCAATGCGAAATGCTATTGACTTTGCTAGTGGTGCGAAGTCCCACTAAGCGTAGAGGTGAAAACAGGTATGGGTCTCGGAAAGTTTATAAGTTTTAACTGAAAGAATTGTTAAAGTTTGTTTGTGTATGGCTTAAGTATGCATTTTATTTAGAGCAGAATAATGAGCACTTAATTGACTTGGAAAATTGCAAATTTTTGCCCAGAATGGAGATGAGATTAAGTGTCTTACAAAAGCTCAAATTATCTTAAATCTACATAACGATAAGGAAGAAATACTTTATAAAACAGTTAATAATTAAATTTCATGCGGAAAACTTCTTACCTACTCCTTTACTCCTACTCCGTTAGCAGTTTACCAGTTTACTTATAATCTGTATAAAAATTCCACACTTAAATTGGGAATATCCAATCTCTTTATCGAATATGATCCTATTTGAAATCAATATTTTGCTTGCTTAAATTTCATGCAGAAAACTATATTTGAACATTTTTTTTCTTTAATAACACCTTTGAAGTCCGTCTAAAGTTGCAACAAAACATGAAATAGTTTGACCTGCTTAAGCGATGCTATCCATAATATTTATGCCACACCCAATTCCGCCACAGCCCCCGCCAACGTAAATATTTGTGTGAATTAAATTCTCATTAGCAATAATTCTGTTCTAATTGAAAATGCAAAGCGCGAAGCGACCAAAGCAGTATTAGATGAGAGAGATCAGAGCCAGGCGAGTGGCTCCAATTATTCCTGACCAAATCTGGAGTTTGTTGACTGGGAACGAACGAGTTTTGCCATGCTGCTGTTGCCTTTTAAATTGTGTTGCGTGGACAGTTTGCTCGATGAGCAACGCTTTTATCAGTTGTCGCCTGAATTGCCTGCCTCCTGCCTGTCTGCCTTTCAGCTGCTTGACTGCCTGAATGGCCAAATGGCCAAATGGCTGAATGTCTGAATGCCTGAATGGTTGACTGGTTGACTGGTTGACTGGTTGAATGGCTTGTAGGGCCTGGTAAATCAATGCAATTAGTGTCACATCCTCTGCATTTAATGTCTATGTTTCTGTAATCGACTCTGGCGCCATTCTCCACTGTCCACTGTCCACTATCCACTGTCCACTGTTTAGTGTTCTATTGGAACCAGTTCTGAAATGCCCTCTAATCGCGTTAATAGAACGAGTGCTGTTCCAGGTTTTTACATAGTGTTTTTGCTTGTGCTCGAGCATGTTGCATTAATTGGCAAATAAGCTGTGAATGGGCCAGTTATGAACCCCTCTTTTGGTTATAAACAAGTATTTTATATATGCATAAAAAGCTGATAAGGTTAAGCAAATTTTAAAAGGGTTTCAGTAACTAAATTAAATAAAACATTTAAGTAAAACAGTAATAATAATAATAAAAAATTTGCGAAATTATCATTATATAAATATGTAATATTATAAATGAGATTCAAATTTTTATTTATATAAATGATGTTTAAAAAATCTTTCTTATCCTACAAAATGATATACCTCTGCATAAGCTCGACGAGAAAATCCGCTAGCATAATATATAAGATAATATAAGAATAAAAACAATATAGAAATATAAAATGTTGTTGTTGTTCTCTTTATTTAACCCTACAAAGCCGGCAAAGAAATCAGCTAACTTTGTTTATCAAACTTATAACTATATTTTGTACCATTATATATAAAAAAATAAGATTGAAAAAAAGCTGTACCGCACACATCAGTTAAACTTTTAAATTAATGACAAATGCACTTAAAAAAAGAACTGGTCTGCTTTCTTTTCTTTTCTTCAACTGAAATTGCCTGTTTTTTTATTGCACAATATTTTGTCTTGTGCTCCGCAGCAGTTCGTTAAGTAATATCACATTTAATGGGTATGCTTGTTTATATAAACCAATTCATGTTTATTTTCATTTCGCATTCATCCAGCTGCCATCTGCTATCAGCTAATATATATATTTACATATATAGGGCTGCTCTTCTCGTTATTAATGTGGTTGTTGTTGTTGTTGTGCTTGTTGCTTGGCTCATTTGTGTTTTAATTGGCCATTTATTGGCTGGTCGTCTTCTGTGGCGTCTGTTGAAATGGTGTTGCTCAGGCAACACTGCTTCAATTTTACTGCCTGAACAGATTCGGCATCAGCCTCAGCGGATTCAACAGCTGAACAAGTTGGCCAAAAGTGACGACGAGGCCAAGGTTTCGCTCTCAATGGCAAACAGTATAATTGGCAAATGGGCGTAACGCCCCCCGCCCATTTCGACGTTACCTGGGACTAGCACTTTGTGGTCCTTTGTGGGTTCTTGAACCCGGCCCGTCCTGGCCCTGTGACCAGGCAAGCATTCCATTTCCGCCTTGCTAAGCAAATTCATTTTGCCTTCTAGCAGCCAAAAATGGAACTGCAGCTGCAGCTGCAGCGATAGCTACAGCTACAGCTACACTCAGCAAAAATATTGCCATAAAAATCAAGCTAAAAACTATAAATATTTTATAAATGTAGGAAAACAATTTCTAAAATTTCATAAAAATCCAGGATTTCAGAAATATTCCTTGTGAATAATAATCTGAATTATCCTTGGCGACAAAGAATAGTTATTTTGAAAACTCAGAATTATTTATTTTCTGAGTGTATTGGCGGAGGTAGTTGGAGTTCCATTAAGCCAGGATCAAGTGCACACACACACAACTACATACACACAAATTGGCATACACACACACCACACACACACACCACACACACACCACAAACACACACATATTGCGTATGACTTAAGCGCCATTTTGTGATTCGCATTTTTCTTTGCGTGAATGCTGTTGGCCAACTTGCATGCTTCAGCTTTAGTTTTGAACCACATTCACACACACACAAACCACACACACACTTACAAAGGTCTTTCAACTGCTGTTTTTTCAAACTGTTTTTAATTAATCAGCTTGCCATCGACTTTTTGAAGTCTGCAAACACCACTCAATATGTCAATGAAAGTTGCCAGGCAGAAGTAGTTAACTTGTTAACAATACACACCCCATTCCCCCACAACCCCCTTACCACTTAGTCCTAAACACTATTCTTAACTCAAAACCCATTTGCAGTTATATTTTTGCTCACATTCTTTCTGTTTTGCTACTTTCAACTTTTTTTATTTTCATTTCCTTTTGACTTCTTTGTCTTTGTCCCCCAGCAGCTGTTGTGGCTCCCACAGGCAAGTGTGTAGTTTGTGTGTGTAGCGTGTGTATTTTGTGTGTGTTACATTTCTTTTGAATTTTAGTAGTTCAAAGCTGTCCTTATCGATTAAGTCACATGTGTGTCAAGCGTTCAACTACTTTTGCCTTGGGTTCGTTCTAAATGTAATTGGTTTCAGGAAATTAAACATGTTGCAAGCAACAAGGGCTTGTTGTACTAGAAGGACCAAATTCATCACGTTAGCATATTTATTTTATTAGACTTCTGTTTTGAATATGAGGAATAAGGTATATATATTCTTGATAAGCAGCGTTAGCCGAGTCGATATACTTGTCCTTTTTTTTAGTCCTCAGTTTCAGAGATATCGTAATGAAACTTTTAATGTATCCGTATTTTTTGCTAAAGCCAGTACTTAGGTCGAAGATGACCCGATTATACCAATATATCATATATCTGATGGTTCCAATTATCGAGTTGACGTTAAGCGCCAAGATAGATGCATAATTAAACAAATAAAAAATATGCCGTTGCCATAAGAAAACTATAAAAATGCTTGATTAACTCTGATTTCCTGGGGTATTTCTGTAAGTATTTATTTTTATTTATTTCTTCCCATTTTCTCTGTTTCTTATAAGCATATGGACATACAGATGTCCTTATATACATATACCCAGCATTTATCATATTAAAAGTCTTTCAGCTTGATTTCCTCGGAGCTTTAAGGACATGCCATGGCCAGGCAGGCGGTCGTCCGCTGCAAGGATCCTCTTTCTCTGCAATCGGAGCCAAATGACGTATCTGCAACGGGCTTGCAACGAAGCAATTTTCAATATTTCATCATCATTATTGAATTTTTTCCTGGTTTTTTGTTTTTTTTTTTTCTGTTGCTTTCTATCGGATGCGCTGAATGCGCAGTTCATTGGAACGCTTTTTGGTGCCTTTCATGCGAATTTTTTGGCTTTTGTGAAACTGAGTCGATTTTATTCTGATTTTTTTTTCAGTTGCTGGCCTTTGTTTACTTCCGTTTCCGGTTGGTCTAAGGGGGCGGCAGACAGGCGCTATATGCAAATATTTTCGACATGATTGCATTTCGCTGTTTTGATTTCTTGCTTTTGTGCTTGGCCATTCAACATGGTCACTCGTTCGGCGATAAGCCTGATTGATTCCAGTTAAATGCATAATCAGTCTTAATAAATTAAAGATTTAATGTAAACTCAAGTTTATTGAATGGCAACTTCAATGGAAATTAAACTAAGCATGCTGCGCCTGATTCAATTGGGTAATAATTGTTCATGGCAATAAAATACTTAAAAGTCAGCATTTTAAATAAGTGAAATAATTTGTATGCCTTAAGCAGATGGGGAAATTGAAGTGGGTTGAAAAGGGTATTTAGAATACTTCTTTATTTTATTTAATTACTAAAGAGCAGTTTAACAAGCAAACGCTCAACGCACTGCTAAATTATGGAAAGATGTTTGCATAAAAGACGTAATCATGAGGAACATGTTAATATTATTCAAAAAGGTGTCCATTAAAAAATACTTCGAGAGTGTTTTCTTTTTTTCAATTGCACACATTTTTTCCACATTCCTTTAATTTAAGACTGCTTTAAGCATTTCACAGGGTATCTCAGAAGCAAGCTCTTCTTGTCAGTTGTTGTGACTGGCCCAAGTCGGTTGTGTTTAACTTTGCTCTGCTCAACACGCTTAAATTGAATGAAATAAATTTGTTTATTTAACAAAACGAGCTTCGCACTTTTTACGCGCTTTTAAGCACATTTTGAGTCCTTTTTCTGTTTATAGCCCGTTTCGCTTGAACACTTGAACTAATTAACTCAAATATGTTTACACATGCCGCATGCGACTCTTTCCTCTAATTTTCGAGCGATTTTCCTGCTCCTGTTCCTGTGTCATGTAAATAAAAATGAAAACAAACGCATTTCATATTTATAGCCTGAACCGATTAAAAATGTGGTTGTGGACAATAATTTAAAAGGCAGAAGGAAGTCGCTTTGAACCTATAATGTATATATATTCTCGATCGTCATTAATTACGGGTATATTTAGCCATGTATTATTTTTCCTGTATTAATAACTTCATTTCGGAGCCAAAATTTGATTATAAGCTTATTTTTTGATAACTATCGATAACTGCGGTGCTTAAGCGAATATCGATACAAATCGATTAGCGATAGCAATAAAAGACACAATAATAAAGATATAGCATTCCAATTGATTTATAATATAGCCAAAAACACAGATTTTATTAACCAACACCTATTTTCATATTGAAAACTCTACTCTTAGCAAGCTCAAATTGAATAGCAGGGTATCTCCCAGTCGAGCACTCTCGACTAGATTATTCTAACTTGTATTTTTGTTGTACATCTTTCGTAAATGGAAGATGTGGGTACTTTGCGGGCAATGTCAGCAAGGTTTTGGCAAACTTTTTAAGCGACTTTTTGTTTCAGTTGCGCGTGGTGAATTTTTTGTAAAGTTTTTGAGGCCGCTTTGCCAAATTAATTTAATATTTTAATAATTTGATATATGTTGAATTTTAAGTGGCTGGAGTTTGTTTTAGTTTGAAAACTATTTATAAATCTTCATGTCAAAGTGTCATTGACAGGCGTTAGCTTAAATATTTAAAGAAACATATACATACATATGTATATCTTAGATTTAGCAGATATTATGTCATGTTTGCCACAACTTAAGTGCATTATTTTACAAACTAAAGCTAAAATAATATATTGCTGCTTTGTAGGCAATTAACAGAATTTATTATTAAGTCATTTACGTGTTTAGACACAATTCGCAACACTTTGAGTTTTGCAATGTGAGGTATATGAAAATGTTGCACTCTGCCGCCGGCGAAATAGGGGCAAGAGAATGGGTTGCAGCACAAACTGAAGTGGCATTGGCTACCAGTCTTTATATTTACTGTGTGCAGATATTCACAGTCCGATAAGCTTGAAATGGGGGAATTTAGCAATGCAAATTAGTAGCCAGAGAATAAATTCGTGCTTATCGCGATGCAAACGTGAGATTTACAGGCCAAGATTACATTCCAGTTTGGACACACGCGATAGGCATATTCAAATTGGCTTTAATGTCAACATAAAAGCCAACAACTAATTTCAATTCCACCTGAGAACATCTGTTTGGCTCAAATATTTGACAAAGTCAAAGTAGCCTAAGGTTGTTGTTATATAATGTCGACTATTTAGCACTTGTTTGTGTGCTTTTCAATAAGTTTGAAGATGTTATTTGCAATATATATATATATATATATATATATATATGTATCTTTTCAGATATTGTATAAAATTAACTGCTAATTTGTAAATAACAAAATTATAACTCAATTAGCACCTCTTTTATTGAGTCAAAGTCTCATAAAGATGTCATAAATAGATTCTCAGATATCAGCTTTATCCTCACACTTAACACACAAAATAATAAGCAGTTTTTTTTTTTAAATTTATTGTTAAAGAACTATGATATATATCCATTGTAAAAGAAGCAAATTTAAAAAAAAAACCTAAATATATTGAAATTACTGCGTTCAACTTCTAATGGAGTAAAAGTAAGTGCTTACTCTAGCACCGCCTTACTTAAGTCCAAGTTTCTAAAAGATGTTAGAAATAGTTTCTCAGATATTTGCCAAGGACAAAATCCCAAGCTGTAATTTTCGTTTTCATTGAAGCAGACATCTCTGTTGAGTTGAGGGATATCTCGAACATATCTTAAATTGCGAAATTAACTTTGTTAAACTTCGCTTAAGCAGATGCTGAGACATGTCTTTTGTTATTGTGCTGGAAGTAATTTAAAACTACAAAATCTGAAGTTGTTTTTTTTTATTTTATTATCCCAGTTGTGTTCCGGTAAATCTCCCTTGTAAAATCAGAAGAATTGCAAAATTATGCCTTTTGTTGTTCAACTTGAAGTTATTTTAAATTTACACACAATTATCACATTTGAAACTTTAAGAAGAAGATGACACAAGCTGTTCCCAAGATATGTTCCTGCGTTGAACCGAAATGGCCAGCGGAGTGATGGATGCATCATGGGCAGACTTCTGGCTCCATTGTCCTATTTGGGATAAACTCAAACAGCTGCTGTTGCTGCTGGAACGCATCCATCAAAAGCCAAACTGGTACAAGCCGGGAACAATGGGCACAAAGGATGCGTAGCGCTGCAGCAGTCAGTTGGCCAACGTTGTCAGAAGCCACGTTGGCCAAAAGCCTTTTGTTGTGATTTATATTGATGGAGCGATAAGCTGTAGCTACCAACAACAAAAAACTCAAAACCCAACCAATGGAGCCATGCTTCACGGGATATTGAAGCACTTGGCGGTAATGAATTGCGACCTTGCCTCAAGCGTCATTCAAGTTGGCCAATTTCAAAATGGGAGTCCTTTTTAGCCTAGTGCTTAAAGTTAAAATTGATTGGTTAACCAAACACTTTTTGCTAGCCACCAAAATTTGAACTACAATTATGACTCTAGCTCAGTTGAGAATTTCTTATCTAGAAGAAATATTATTTAGATTAGAATTTTGTCTTTAACTGATAGAAACCATTTAAAACACTTCTTTTGTTGAAGAAGTGCGCGATTGATGACAACTTTATTGAAATAAGAATTATGTTTCTTAAAAAATATCTGTACAAAGTTCAAAATATTGGAATAAGATCCAATTATAAATATGATATAGTTAAATTCATAGCAGAGTACAAAGATAAAATCAAATTGTCAAAGTTAAACTTCAGTCGATTGAGTACTTTTCAGCATTTCAAGTTCCGGTTTGACACCATGCTTTCCACTACGATCGTCTTATCTGCGTATAAACATAATTCGATTACTTAAAGAATTTAAAACTAATCTCTTAATAAAAGACACAAAGAAGAAGAGTTTTTCTAATAAAATCATTTATTACATTGTTGTGCAACTTGGCTTGAGTTGAGTCTCCTTTTGTAATCTGCTTGCATCCCCAGTCACAAGACGGCTTTCAGTTTCGTTTTAGAAAGTCGCTGGATAATGTCTGTATATATAAAAACCGTTATTTTCATTGGCTCCTTTCGCTGGAAACTAAATGCAAGTTATCTCAATTTACTGTTAGCTAAAGTACGGCATATTTTTCGTGATTTTCTGTTGAAGCTCACAACTTGCATTGGCCTGCAAATTGTTGAGTATTTTCATTTAATTACTGAGCAATAGGTAAAATGGCTAAAATGCCAACGAATCAGCAAAGTTGCTACAGTAAATGACATTGATTGCCTAGTTGCATGCTGTTTTACATATGGGAGTGCTGAAAGAGTCTTGAAAAGTGGCAAGACATTAAGAAGACTCTAAATTACCTTATGATTATTTTGTGCAGTGTATGGAAATGAGAGTTGTTTTAAATGCAATTTTTAGCTTCTGGTATTGAACTGAATCGATTTAGAGATGTATAAATTAAATTATATGTAATCATATGCATATTTATGATTATTTTGTACTGTGTATGGCAACAGGAATTGTTTTACATATTATTTGTAGTTTTCAGTACATGTAACACCTGTTGCTCAGATATATAAATGAAAAATATACAAATTATATTAATATATGATTACCTTGTGCTTTGTATGGAATCGATGGATATCTCAAATGTTATTTCTAGTTTTCACATGTATCAAGTTTCACTTGTCTAAACTGAATAGATCCTGATTTATATATAACAAAGATATACAAATTATGTAAAGTCGCATTGTGATTATTTTATTGAGACGAGATTTGTTTTTAGTTCCGCTTGTGTAAAGTCGACATTAAAAAATGCTTTTAGTGATTGCTTCTAGCGTTTATTGGGTGCCTTATAGGGTGCTCTATTCAAGATGACTTTTCAAGGGTCATTCAAGCATAAATGTTTACCACCAATTAAATGATTGCCATGAAAAAAAAACGTGGCCCACGCTGAAGAAGAATGAATTTTGAAGAATGCTCTAGATATTTAAATTAACTCAATTTGTCAGCTGGCACGAATGCATGAGTTGACCTTCAGGTTGGTCGGAGACTCGCTCTGACTCATCGGCCCTATTGACACCTACTCCCCCTCCAACGGATCGAGCTATATATATACGCTTGAACTGAAACCAGTTTGGAATTGCTTCTTTTTTTCACATATCTCTACAGTTGCTCTGCGGTTGACATTGAAATCTTTGTTGTTTTTTGTTGTTCCATGGCCCCATCCATGACGAGTCCCATTCATGAGATGCGCAACAACAATATAAAAGCAGCGACGAGTTTTCTTTGAGATGCCGATCATTTTAATTGGGTAGCTGCGTTGTGGTACTAATTTGTAAGCCTTATCAATTTATCAATATGCGGGCCATACGCATGTCCATACATGTTTGTGCATGTCATTTTTTGTATCTCTTTTTTCTCTTTCTTTTCCGTTGTTGGTGTCTCTTTTTTGCTTTGTTTCAAGTTGTGTTGTTTTGGCAGCTGTTGTCAAAATAATGTCACAAAGCGATCTTCTTTTTTCTTCTTGTTGTTGTTGTTGTTGTACTCTCTTATTCATTTAAATTAGCAGGCATTAAGTTGGACAAAATGAGGTTTAGCTTTTGAAAATCGGTTCAGTTGTGGCAGAGTTATGGCTGTGGAAAGTTTTGACCAAAGTTTGTCGAGAATTCGATTCATCGGATCACTTTTGACTGAGTTATGGGATTAATGCATTAATGCATCTTCGATCACATTTGATAACACTTAAGTACACACAGCATTAGAGTTTCACCTATGCCTGATCAATGAAAAGCATTTGCAGACTAAATTGCCCGCTGATTTGGCCTATTTGTAAATGGACCATTGGGCAATCGATGGCTTCATTGCTTTGGGCCATTTAAGCAATTATACCGTTTCTCTTGGATTTGGTCAACGACTTCAAACGAAGTTTTTATCAAAAGCGCTTATCGCATGTGCTTGGCAAAATTTCAGCTTTAATTGCAGCTCGTTTCTGGCTCCTTTGAGCAAACTCTAATCACAACAAGCCAACCAGCACTGGCAATCTTCATTATTTGTTTATCTTTTGCATTTTCACTTGGCTTTTGCTTTTTGCCTGTTGCTTGTTGCATGGCAGCCTTTCATATGGACCGCAACCCGGCGGGCAGAAATCAAAAGCGATTGTCGTTTTCATAGTCTGAATTGGTAAGACCTCGGGCCACGATCTGACCAGGCCATAACATACTTCGGTCATTTCCGCTGTGTGATTTGCATACCCTGAAATCGATCATAATGAGTGGGTATACCAGTTCAAAGTAATTACACACGCTGTGTCAACTCACTAAGAAGTTGTGTCTTTAAACGATTGAAATTTACAACTGAATTATAAATCGAAATTCAATTTATATTTTATTTTAATATTATTATATTTAAATTGTTGTTAGTTATGTATATTATTAGTCCATAACGAAAGTGAATACAAACAAAAAAATATTCATAAACTTTACCGAAACTTTTTTACTTTTTAAGTATTGGAAACTGAACCGAAAATTAATTCAGTTTGACGCCCTGATTAAAATATTATCTCAATTTGATTTTTATACTAATTTCATTGGATTTTAATTAAATTCCTCAATTATTAACGCATGTAAGTAATCTGGATTGTTATATTTAATTATTATATACTTTATATTATAATTTTTACATTTTATATTCTAATTTAATTATTTTTATTTTATTTTTTAACCTTTCCACATTAATTAAAAAACTATATCTTTCCCTTCCTTAAACATAGCAATTTAATCATTATTAGCAATCAAACATAATACTTAAAATGCTCCACAAAAAATTAAGGATCAGTTACTCCTCCAGCCAGGGTATCTGCTAGTCTGTCAGCCAGCTCCAGCTTGCTGTTAATTTGATTTTAATTGCAATTGGCAATTGTTGAGTATTATGTAATGTGACAATTGAAACATTGTAGACACTGGAGTGGGCTCCACTTGACACTCACAGCTGCCACTCGCCACATCTACAGCTTACCCCTGCCTTTTCTCATGCCACTCCCACATACACACAAACACACACACACCACACACTCTTCTCTCTTTCTCTTGTAGTCATCACTCCATCAAGTTGCTGCTTGCAGCTTGTGGCTGATGTCATCGTTAGTCAGTTGAATTTTTTTGTTTCTGTCAGTCTTTCGATTTTGTGGCAGCTAGTTTTTCCTATTTACATTGCATATTTGCCACATGCTAGACGTCGGTCAGTCGAGGCAGCAGCAGCAGCAGAAGACTTGAAGTAAACCAAGTTAAGCCGTGGCAACAAAAAAATTTAAATACTGAGCAGCTGCTTAACATGTGCAAAGTGCTCGAATGCGACTCGAATGTTTGCTTTGGCTGCCTTTGCGTTTGTTTTTGGCCAAATTGAAATGATTTGGTCAGCAAAGCTGCTGTCCAATTTTGGCCCAGTTGCCCAAGGTGCAAGTTATGCACATGTAGATCAAAATAAATAAAATGTTTTGGAAAAAGATATCCAAAGTTGAAAAGAGATAAGAAATTTAGTTCAAGCTAGAATATAGAAAATGGCATTTATAAATAAGTTGAATAATAATAATAGTTAACAATAGATAGAAGACAGAAGTTTTTTCAAAAATAAAATGAGTCTTATTAGATCTTAATAAAATTTATACAGTTGACGAAAAATATGGCTGCGTATATTTAATATTAGTTGAAGCGCTCTACCTTTACAATTGTGTCTTTTATTGCTATCGCTAATCGATTTGTATCGACAATCGCCAAAAAAACTAATAAACTTGATCTGAGTATTATAATCGAGAACTTATATTACAAGTTTGAAGTCTATAGCTCTTATAGTCCCTGAGGCTCTCTCTGGCTTTTCAGACAGAGAGACATAACTGCATCGAAATACCTGTTAATGCTGATAAGAAATAAAATATATGTGTATATATTATGGAGTTCAAGATGATTATTTCCGCTTGTTTTACTTTTGCTCAACTTGATTATAACCTTTTTACCTATATCAATCGTACATTTAAAGTTGAAAACGTGATTTTGGGTTGGAAGACAAGTAACAATTATAGCCTGAAAATCGATATATCGATATATGGGCATAAGTCGAAACTTCAAAATGCTATAACTTTGTCAAAACTTAACTTATTTTAAAAAGCGAGGGCTTTTTGATCTTAGTTTTGCCCCTAAATCAATCTTACATTTAAAGTTGAAAACGTGATTTTGGGTCGGAAGACAAGTAAAACTTATATCCTGAAAATCGATATATCAATATATGGGTATAGGTCGAAACTTCAGAATGCCATAACTTTGTCAAAACTCAACTTACTTTAAAAAGCGAGGGCTTTTTGATCATAGTTTTGCCCCTAAATCAATCTTACATTTAAAGTTGAAAACGTGATTTTGGGCCAGGAGACAAGTAACAATTATAGCCTGAAAATCGATATATCGATATATGGGCATAAGTCGAAACTTCAAAATGCTATAACTTTGTCAAAACTTAACTTATTTTAAAAAGCGAGGGCTTTTTGATCTTAGTTTTGCCCCTAAATCAATCTTACATTTAAAGTTGAAAACGTGATTTTGGGTCCGGAAGACAAGTAAAACTTATATCCTGAAAATCTATATATCAATATATGGGCATAGGTCGAAACTTCAGAATGCCATAACTTTGTCAAAACTCAACTTACTTTAAAAAGCGAGGGCTTTTTGATCATAGTTTTGCCCCTAAATCAATCTTACATTTAAAGTTGAAAACGTGATTTTGGGTCGGAAGACAAGTAAAACTTATATCCTGAAAATCGATATATCGATTACGGGCATAGGTCGAAACTTCAAAATGCCATAACTTTGTCAAAACTCAACTTACTTTAAAAAGCCAGGGCTTTTTGATCATAGTTTTGCCCGTAGATCAATCTTACATTTAAAGTTGAAAACATGATTTTGGGTCGGAAGACAAGTAAAACTTATATTCTGAAAATCGATATATCAATATATGGGCATAGGTCGAAACTTCAGAATGCCATAACTTTGTCAAAACTCAACTTACTTTAAAAAGCGAGGGCTTTTTGATCATAGTTTTGCCCCTAAAATCAATCTTACATTTAAAGTTGAAAACGTGATTTTGGGCCAGGAGACAAGTAAAAGTTATAGCCTGAAAATCGATATATCGATATATGGGCATAGGTCGAAACTTCAAAATGCCATAACTTTGTCAAAACTCAACTTCTTTTAAAAAGCGAGGGCTTGTTGATCATAGTTTTGCCCCTAAATCAATCTTACATTTAAAGTTGAAAACGTGATTTTGGGTCGGAAGACAAGTAAAACTTATATTCTGAAAATCGATATATCAATATATGGGCATAGGTCGAAACTTCAGAATGCCATAACTTTGTCAAAACTCAACTTACTTTAAAAAGCTAGGGCTTTTTGATCATAGTTTTGCCCCTAAATCAATCCTACATTTAAAGTTGAAAACGTGCTTTTGGGTCGGAAGACAAGTAAAACATATATCCTGAAAATCGATATATCGATATATGGGCATAGGTCGAAACTTCAAAATGCCATAACTTTGTCAAAACTCAACTTACTTTCTAAAAAGCTAGGGCTTTTTGATCATAGTTTTGCCCCTAAATCAATCGTACATTTAAAGTTGAAAACGTGATTTTGGGTCGGAAGACAAGTAAAACTTATATCCTGAAAATCGATATATCGATATAAGGGCATAGGTCGAAACTTCAGAATGCCATAACTTTGTCAAAACTCAACTTACTTTAAAAAGCTAGGGCTTTTTGATCATAGTTTTGCCCCTAAATCAATCTTACATTTAAAGTTGAAAACGTGATTTTGGGTCGGAAGACAAGTAAAACTTATATCCTGAAAATCGATATATCGATGTATGGGCATAGGTCGAAACTTCAAAATGCCATAACTTTGTCAAAACTCAACTTACTTTAAAAAGCGAGGGCTTTTTGATCATAGTTTTGCCCCTAAATCAATCTTACATTTAAAGTTGAAAACGTGATTTTGGGTCGGAAGACAAGTAAAACTTATATCCTGAAAATCGATATATCGATATATGGGCATAGGTCAAAACTTCAAAATGCCATAACTTTGTCAAAACTCAACTTACTTTAAAAAGCGAGGGCTTTTTGATCATAGTTTTGCCCCTAAATCAATCTTACATTTAAAGTTGAAAACGTGATTTTGGGTCGGAAGACAAGTAAAACTTATATCCTGAAAATCGATATATCAATATATGGGTATAGGTCGAAACTTCAGAATGCCATAACTTTGTCAAAACTCAACCTACTTTAAAAAGCGAGGGCTTTTTGATCATAGTTTTGCCCCTAAATCAATCTTACATTTAAAGTTGAAAACGTGATTTTGGGCCAGGAGACAAGTAAAAGTTATAGCCTGAAAATCGATATATCGATATATGGGCATAGGTCAAAACTTCAAAATGCCATAACTTTGTCAAAACTTAACTTATTTCAAAAAGCGAGGGCTTTTTGATCATAGTTTTGCCCCTAAATCAATCTTACATTTAAAGTTGAAAACGTGATTTTGGGCCAGGAGACAAGTAAAAGTTATATAGCCTGAAAATCGATATATCGATATAAGGGCATAGGTCGAAACTTCAGAATGCCATAACTTTGTCAAAACTCAACTTACTTTAAAAAGCGAGGGCTTTTTGATCATAGTTTTGCCCCTAAATCAATCTTACATTTAAAGTTGAAAACGTGATTTTGGGTCGGAAGACAAGTAAAACTTATATCCTGAAAATCGATATATCAATATATGGGTATAGGTCGAAACTTCAGAATGCCATAACTTTGTCAAAACTCAACTTACTTTAAAAAGCGAGGGCTTTTTGATCATAGTTTTGCCCCTAAATCAATCTTACATTTAAAGTTGAAAACGTGATTTTGGGCCAGGAGACAAGTAAAACTTATATCCTGAAAATCGATATATCAATATATGGGCATAGGTCGAAACTTCAGAATGCCATAACTTTGTCAAAACTCAACTTACTTTAAAAAGCTATGGCTTTTTGATCATAGTTTTGCCCCTAAATCAATCTTACATTTAAAGTTTTGAAAACGTGATTTTGGGTCGGAAGACAAGTAAAAGTTATAGCCTGAAAATCGATATATCGATATATGGGCATAGGTCGAAACTTCAAAATGCCATAACTTTGTCAAAACTCAACTTACTTTAAAAAGCGAGGGCTTTTTGATCATAGTTTTGCCCCTAAATCAATCTTACATTTAAAGTTGAAAACGTGATTTTGGGTCGGAAGACAAGTAAAACTTATATCCTGAAAATCGATATATCGATATAAGGGCATAGGTCGAAACTTCAAAATGCCATAACTTTGTCAAAACTCAACTTACTTTAAAAAGCTATGGCTTTTTGATCATAGTTTTGCCCCTAAATCAATCTTACATTTAAAGTTGAAAACGTGATTTTGGGTCGGAAGACAAGTAAAAGTTATAGCCTGAAAATCGATATATCGATATATGGGCATAGGTCGAAACTTCAAAATGCCATAACTTTGTCAAAACTCAACTTACTTTAAAAAGCTATGGCTTTTTTGATCATAGTTTTGCCCCTAAATCAATCTTACATTTAAAGTTGAAAACGTGATTTTGGGTCGGAAGACAAGTAAAAGTTATATCCTGAAAATCGATATATCGATATATGGGCATAGGTCGAAACTTCAAAATGCCATAACTTTGTCAAAACTCAACTTACTTTAAAAAGCGAGGGCTTGTTGATCATAGTTTTGCCCCTAAATCAATCTTACATTTAAAGTTGAAAACGTGATTTTGGGTCGGAAGACAAGTAAAACTTATATCCTGAAAATCGATATATCGATATAAGGGCATAGGTCGAAACTTCAAAATGCCATAACTTTGTCAAAACTCAACTTACTTTAAAAAGCTATGGCTTTTTGATCATAGTTTTGCCCCTAAATCAATCTTACATTTAAAGTTGAAAACGTGATTTTGGGCCAGGAGACAAGTAAAAGTTATAGCCTGAAAATCGATATATCGATATATGGGCATAGGTCGAAACTTCAAAATGCCATAACACTTTGTCAAAACTCAACTTCTTTTAAAAAGCGAGGGCTTGTTGATCATAGTTTTGCCCCTAAATCAATCTTACATTTAAAGTTGAAAACGTGATTTTGGGTCGGAAGACAAGTAAAACTTATATTCTGAAAATCGATATATCAATATATGGGCATAGGTCGAAACTTCAGAATGCCATAACTTTGTCAAAACTCAACTTACTTTAAAAAGCGAGGGCTTTTTGATCATAGTTTTGCCCCTAAATCAATCTTACATTTAAAGTTGAAAACGTGATTTTGGGCCAGGAGACAAGTAAAAGTTATAGCCTGAAAATCGATATATCGATATATGGGCATAGGTCGAAACTTCAAAATGCCATAACTTTGTCAAAACTCAACTTACTTTAAAAAGCTATGGCTTTTTGATCATAGTTTTGCCCCTAAATCAATCTTACATTTAAAGTTGAAAACGTGATTTTGGGTCGGAAGACAAGTAAAAGTTATAGCCTGAAAATCGATATATCATCGATATATGGGCATAGGTCGAAACTTCAAAATGCCATAACTTTGTCAAAACTCAACTTACTTTAAAAAGCGAGGGCTTTTTGATCATAGTTTTGCCCTTAAATCAATCTTACATTTAAAGTTGAAAACGTGATTTTGGGTCGGAAGACAAGTAAAAGTTATAGCCTGAAAATCGATATATCGATATATGGGCATAGGTCGAAACTTCAAAATGCCATAACTTTGTCAAAACTTAACTTATTTTGAAAAGCGAGGGCTTTTTGATCATAGTTTTGCCCCTAAATCAATCTTACATTTAAAGTTGAAAACGTGATTTTGGGCCAGGAGACAAGTAAAAGTTATAGCCTGAAAATCGATATATCGATATATGGGCATAGGTCGAAACTTCAAAATGCCATAACTTTGTCAAAACTCAACTTCTTTTAAAAAGCGAGGGCTTGTTGATCATAGTTTTGCCCCTAAATCAATCTTACATTTAAAGTTGAAAACGTGATTTTGGGGGTCGGAAGACAAGTAAAACTTATATTCTGAAAATCGATATATCAATATATGGGCATAGGTCGAAACTTCAGAATGCCATAACTTTGTCAAAACTCAACTTACTTTAAAAAGCGAGGGCTTTTTGATCATAGTTTTGCCCCTAAATCAATCTTACATTTAAAGTTGAAAACGTGATTTTGGGTCGGAAGACAAGTAAAACTTATATCCTGAAAATCGATATATCAATATATGGGCATAGGTCGAAACTTCAGAATGCCATAACTTTGTCAAAACTCAACTTACTTTAAAAAGCGAGGGCTTTTTGATCATAGTTTTGCCCCTAAATCAATCTTACATTTAAAGTTGAAAACGTGATTTTGGGTCGGAAGACAAGTAAAACTTATATCCTGAAAATCGATATATCGATTACGGGCATAGGTCGAAACTTCAAAATGCCATAACTTTGTCAAAACTCAACTTACTTTAAAAAGCGAGGGCTTTTTGATCATAGTTTTGCCCGTTAGATCAATCTTACATTTAAAGTTGAAAACATGATTTTGGGTCGGAAGACAAGTAAAACTTATATTCTGAAAATCGATATATCAATATATGGGTATAGGTCGAAACTTCAGAATGCCATAACTTTGTCAAAACTCAACTTACTTTAAAAAGCGAGGGCTTTTTGATCATAGTTTTGCCCCTAAATCAATCTTACATTTAAAGTTGAAAACGTGATTTTGGGCCAGGAGACAAGTAAAAGTTATAGCCTGAAAATCGATATATCGATATATGGGCATAGGTCGAAACTTCAAAATGCCATAACTTTGTCAAAACTCAACTTCTTTTAAAAAGCGAGGGCTTGTTGATCATAGTTTTGCCCCTAAATCAATCTTACATTTAAAGTTGAAAACGTGATTTTGGGTCGGAAGACAAGTAAAACTTATATTCTGAAAATCGATATATCAATATATGGGCATAGGTCGAAACTTCAGAATGCCATAACTTTGTCAAAACTCAACTTACTTTAAAAAGCTAGGGCTTTTTGATCATAGTTTTGCCCCTAAATCAATCCTACATTTAAAGTTGAAAACGTGCTTTTGGGTCGGAAGACAAGTAAAACATATATCCTGAAAATCGATATATCGATATATGGGCATAGGTTGAAATATGCGTGTATATTATGACTTAGAAGATGATTATTTCCGCTTGTTTTACTTTTGCTCAACTTTATTATAACCTTCTTACCTATAATATAACAAATTATGCAAAATTAAAATTATAAATTCTTTCCCATCATTTGTTTTCTCCTCTATATATGTTTCTCTCTCTCTCTCTCATTCATCTTTTAGTTTATTATGATTTAAACTTTTGTCTAATTATTTTCATGTTTACATTTATTATGAAAGAACTTGTTTCATGCAAAATTAGCAATGCACTCGCGGCATACAGAAATATATTAAATTATAATCCATAATTTAACATGATAAATGCATGAAAATTATATTAGCCCGAATGCCAAGCTAACTGTCATGCATAAATTTAAATTTTAATTTTCATTGAAATGTATTTTGGACAGAATACAGGAAATATTTTCTGCAATCAAAATAAATTTGATGAAATGTTCATTCAAGTTGCAGAGGAGAGAGGAGAGAGAGAGAAAAATGGGGAAAAATGGAAAACGAGAAAATAGAAATGCAATTTCACACATCACATTTAAAGGAAAATAAACCGAGTTAAAATAAATGTCAATTGCCATTTGTTCACTGAACTGGCCTGGTTAAAAGTGCTTCACAGCTTGACAGCTAACAACTGGGAATATTAAAGTGAGGAGTGCTCGCCGAGGAGATATCCTGCGAGAAGTCTTTACTATAAATATTCAATTTTTCTTTTAATTTCTTGAAGAAACTTTTTGCCTAACAGCCCATCAATTTATATACTTTTTATATGTATTTTTTAAAGGTTTCAACTTTTGTGTGCTGCATACATTTTTAACTATTTATTATACCCTTCACTTAACTTTGTTAAAGGGTACACAATTGCATGAATGTATTAAGCAGAAATGTATAAAATAAACAAGCACACAAAAATTGAACAATCAGAAAGTACACAAGAGACAGAGAGAAAAAATATAAATGGAAAGAGAAAGAGAGAGTGAGTGTGTGAGAGAGAAAGGGAAAATATGTTTAAATGCGTAAATAAAACTAGCATAATAACAACAACAACAACAACAACAAAACTAACAAGAGTGCCAGTCAAAGTTGACAGGACAAAAACAAGCCAAATCCCAGTCCAAGCCCAAGCCAAAAAGCATTGGCAGACGCTGTCAAATCTGGCGCGCTGACAATGACAGCCAAAGGGGGGGTAGAAGTGCAAAGGGTGGCAGGGGGGTTGTTGAGTGGGGATTGTAACAAGTTTCACAGAGCTAAATAAATTGTTTTCGCTACACAATTTTTTGGTGTTATGCGCGCCACTTGACTTGTAAATGGGCAATGGTTTCACACACACACACACAGACACACACACAGCCAAAACAGACAGCAAAACAACCGTAAAAACACAACCAAAACCATAACAAAAACAAAAGGAAAAGTAGAAGTAGATGCAGAAGTCGTAGCAGAAAATGGCACAGAATGGGAATTCGCATTGTTGACCCAGTTATGAGCCACAAGACACTCCTCGAAACAAATAAAGAGCGCCTGGGAGAATGCTGCGAAAAGACTCCAAATATGCTTGGAATGCCTCGCTAATGACAGCTGCTCAACAAGGGGGGATGGGTGCTGAAAAGTATGCTTTGCCTGGGATATGCTGACATAAGCGGGGTGCATAAAAATGAAAGATATATGATCCAAAACGCTGACCATAAACTCGCCACAAGCAGCAACTGAGGCAGAGACAGCGTGACGCCAGCCAAAGAAAACTTTGGCATAGAAAACAAAGTTTTCATCCTGCAGGATCTGCTCAAACACTCACAAAAATAAAGCGCCCTGAAAACTGGAAAGTTTTGCTTAAAATAATTTCTAATTATGAAAAAAAATAATTTTAAATTATGATGTCTTGCATTAAGTTGAAAGCCCCTGAAAAAGGGTGTTTTGTTGAATATTTTATATTATTAAGAAATGAATTTCTAAAAATAGAAATGCAAACCATAATTTTTAAACAAATATTTTTTTTTTGTTTCAAAAACTTACATATTCGTTATTAAATTTTAGAAAAATTTACCCTAAATGAAATTGGTTTTCAAAAATATACTTTTTGAACAATAAGGTGATTTAAGCTTTACGCTAAAAGTAAGGCGAGTTTCTAAAATACAGGTCTTTTTTCCCGAGTGTATAAGCACTTACACACGCACGCACACAAATATAGAGACACAGAGAGAGGGAGAGAGCTTTTAAGCAACTAACTTGCCACGCGATGCGTTGCCCGATAAGTCGACTTGGACATAAATATGACTTTCCGTGCGTACTTAAATAAATTTGCACGGAAGTGGAACACATTTCACCGCAGGATTACGCTAAGTGAGTGCATAAAATATCACAGCGCTCTATTGCGAAATAATGCCAAGGAATAAGTATTAGACTAGAATATGAATATAATAATTCCAACATTAATCATACTCCAAGTAAATGACGTTGTAGACACTGCAGAAACACTTGGATAAGCTGGGAGTGACTAGCAAATAAATAAAATAAATAGTTAAATTATTTATGTTTTCAAAATAACTAATAGCTTTGACAGATAAGTCATAAAACTTAGAAATATAAATATTAAGTTCTGTTTTTATATAAAACTGTTTGTATATTTTTTAGCTTGCAGAATCGCAGGCTAAAGAACACTAAAGCCCCTGGCTATGATGGCGTCGACGGTAGAGTTGCTAAGGCACTCCCCGAGAAGGGAGAGATGTTCTTAGTGCTACTCTTTAATTCCATGGGTCGCATCCACCACTTCTTCCGAAACCTGGCAAGCCGGATAATTTTGTCTCGTCATATCGACCGATAAGCTTGCTGTCCACTCCACTCTCTAAAATATTTGAAAAAATATTTCTTGGAAGATTGTCGGCAGTAAATGGCTTCCAGAGTGCAATTCCTGATCATCAGTTTGGCTTTGGGCATCACCATGGTACACCAGAGTAAGTTCATCGAGTAGTACAGCATGTCCTCGAGGCCTTGGAAAATAAGCAGTACAGCTCTGCCGTCTTCCTGGATATCCAGCAAGCGTTTGATCGCGTATGGCATGATGGCCTGCTTTTTAAGCTTAAGTTCCTACTACCATCGGCTCAGTATTTACAGCTGAGGTCCTACCTGCTTGGCCGTTCTTTTTTGGTGGAAGTTAGGGGCGAGCGATCAAACATCCGCCGCATCAGAGCGGGTGTACCGCAGGGTAGTGTCCTTGGACCTGCCCTGAACGCATTGTACACCGCGGACTTGTCGATTCCGGTAGCCAGAAACACGCTGCTTGCCACATACGCAGATGACACTGTGTTCCCTACTAACTCCTCCACTGCTTGGAGAGCAGTAGCGGTTACGCAAAAGTTCTTGGATAGTTTTAGTACCTGGGCCAACCGGTGGAACATCTGCATCAATGAGAACAAGTCTCAGCACTGTACGTTTGCGCTCAGAAGTGGTAACTGTCCAACCGTCCGACTCAACAACACGATCATACCTCAGGAGAACCATTTTCGCTACCTGTGTATGTATCTGGACAGGAAACTTACCTGGCGCAAACACATACAGATCACGGCAGCAGCGTGTAGATCCAAATGGGCGAAACTCAACTGGTTGCTGAAGCCATCTAGCAAACTCAGCTTGAGCAACAAGCTGCTGGTGTATAGGAGCATCATCGAGCCCACATTGACATATGGGATTCCATTTTGGGGCACAGCGGCAAAATCTTGGGTTAACCACATTCATATATTTTTTAATATATTTATTTTTCGCTTTTTTATATTTATAAATATTTTAAATATTTTTTAACTTTGTATTCTGGGTATATTTATATTTATTTAATTTTTTTGTAACTTTTTGCTTTTAATTTTTATGGAGTTGCTGTTATTGTTATCGTTGCTCAAACTTAATTATAAATATGTCAACATTTATTCCAAGATTAATATAGTTGTCGCCAGTTTTTCAGTAATTTAATAACATCAGCGCGAGAGACAGTTATAAGAAATATGAGAACGCATTGTATCAGTGCCATGAAGCGTAGCTCACACACAAAGTAATGAGGATCGTCAGGAAGATAATGTGACAATCCAAATATGCTGATTAGCCAGTCCATTATTTCAATTATGAAAAGTCGCACGTAAATTCTAAATCTGATAATAAATGTTGAGAAATAATTAAAATGTTTAAGAATCAATTAAAATGGTACCTTATGTTGTTCTTTACGTTCTGTTGCCCGAAGTGCTGAAGCTGTTGGCGATTTTTCTTATTCTCCTGGTAAATATGCTTGGCAGTTATGATGACCAATATTGAATTACAAGCCTGTATCAATAAACCAGGCACAGAAAAAAATATGGTCATATTCCATTCATCTATTGAGTAATATATTTATAAGTATAATCTTTAATTTCAATGTGTAGTCAACTCACATTCCGTGTTGCAATCGTTGAGCCGGCATGCCAGAATATTGATCAATAGAAGCACAAAGGCAGAGCCCCAAACATAAAGACTGTAAGTCCGAAACTGTCCTTTATTACTACTTGAAGCGGACTCATATTTGTGAAGAACCACTGTTTTCCATAAATCAAATGCCATTAAAGTCATCCATAGATAAACGGAAATGCTGAAAATGTAGTTAATATAGGCTGCTAAAAACAATTGAGATACCTCTTCAAATATTTCCAGATCATTTTGAAACCTACCCACAAGATAACGGATGCTACCAAATGACATAATTTCTGGCATAATTGGGGTTGATATCAAAATATCGACCAAAATGCAAATCAAGTAGCACAAATAGCATTTGTCGTGAATATGCCGAACTCTTAGCACAAATATATAAACCAACATGGTCATCACCAACGCGAAGATACATATGCAAATAACTGTAATAGTAATAATTTAAGTAGTGCCCCAAATAATTAAATTCATCAACTTTACTCGGTTTATCATCGAAAAAGCAATTCAAATTCAACTTCTCTGGCTGTATGCAATAATACCGATTTGAATTGTATTCATCATCTTCGTCATCAGAGCGATACCAAGTTCCATTCTAGTTGAATTGAGAAATTCTTAAGTGACATCCAATCCATAATCTATCTAAAGAATCACCTCAAATACATTCCAGCTATCATCTTTTATATGGAACACGAATTGCTTTGATGTATTACTTTCCATGCGTATTGCTTGCCCTACAACAAGCTGATCCCGAAGATTCGCCTCGATTTGAGTACCATTGGCCAGTGTGATATTTACTTTGGGATTGCCCAGTTTCCTGGCACACTTGCCCTCATCGTCCAACTCGAGTCGATGACAACAGTATCGAATGCAGGGCTTCAATTTACACACACATCCTCGTGTGTGTTCCCGGTCTGAGGTAAGTGTGCCTTCTTTAAAGATCTTGTAGCTATAGTTCCCAGTTTGCTCTGGAGGTGTCAAAACCCCTTCGTATTCGTAAGATCCATTTGGATGTCGTTTGCTGTATGTCAAATTCACCGTATCAAAATAATCACAATCGGGTATTTCACGCGATTCAACTGAAAAGCAGACACAACTCAATAATAAAATAATTATGTTTAGCTTGTTTTTAAGCATTTTAAGTTCGATTTAAGAGCAACCGCAGCGGAGCACACTTGAAACTCGAATGTGATCGAGATTTGTGGTTAAAGCAAATGCGACAGATTTAAAAGCAGAGAAATAAGGAATAATACACTGTGCTGAAACACACTAATGTTGTTAATTGCAAACATTATATCCATACTCTTTCTTAAATATAATTTAGTTTGAAGATACAGAACTCATTTAAATTCAGCAATGAAAAATATGAAAAATAATTCAAGGGAAATGTTACATTCTTTATTAGCGAATTTCGATGCTGCACAACATTAAGTTTTCAAATTACAGCGAACAATTTATTAATCAGTTATCATTTTGGCTTCGTCGAGCGCGAACGCGTATTTTGGTAACTGTGACCATTTTTTTGCTTTATAAGCATTTCGAATGGACAAGACCACTCCAGTTAGTGGCAACATTAATTATAATATTAATATAGTTAAATTTGTAACAATATTATCGTGTTTAAATTGTTAATTCACACAAAAATAAGACTGTGAACTTATGCCAAATTCCATGGAATCCAAAACAATAACGGTACCTTTGAGAGTTCAAGTCAAGCTAAAATTCCCATGAACTTTCCGTTAGCGGCCTGCTGGTCGCTCTCTAGAGCAGTTGCGAACGACGCGCGCAGCTCGGTCCGCTTGCTGCAGAGCATCGGCAATGGTGCGTGTGAGTGCCACGCGTTACTCTCTCTCGGGATTTGAAACTATATATATACTACTGGTAGAGTGTGGGTGCTTGGTGCGCACAAATTTTGCAAAAATATGAGAAACACCCCCATACCGCCACTCCCGGCGACTCGACTGACACAGCAGCTGCAGTGTGTAAATTAAACTATTAAGTTTTTTTCGGTGATTTATTTTGCTAATCACTCAAATCATTTTTTTTATCATTTTTTTCAGCAGTTTAAGATACATTTTTACATAAAAAGTTTGAACTTTTCATCAATTAATAAAAAGAACCGGAACCGCAACTTTATTGATTGAAATCTCAATCCAGAATCGATATACAACAATTTTTATGAATATTTAATGATGGACTCATCAAGCGGATCTAATACCAAAACGAGTTTAAGACCAATTCACTAAAAGTAGCCAAAATAAAATTCGGTTTATTGTATTTAATTTAGTAAGAAAACCGGCTTTCGAACCGGAACTCAAACATTTAATTTCTCACACCCCATCAATTGTTTTCATTTGAGTTAAATAATGAAAACTTTTTCATTGCCTAAACTTTCTTTTCGGTATATTTGTAAACACTTGACAGCTTAAGAAGTCCATGCCAATATTTGGCATCATCAACAAACAAATTAATACAATTTGTAGACTAAGCGCCAAGCTTAATGCCTACACCTAATCCCCCCAGAAAAACATTCCTACCCAAATAAAGCCCCATTGAGTGGAGTTCTCGTCTATTTGTCTAGTAATTAAAAAGTATAAAACCAGCAAATTAAACGCGCCAACTGTGGAGAAAGTTTTTCGTAATTTTTTTTTGGTTGTTAGCTGCCGTTTGCGCAAAGTTTTTGGCACAAACAAACGAACAAGCAGGCATCGCGTCGCCGCACTTAATTAAATTAGAAAGCACCCACGGTGCGCACAGTGGAACCAACGCGAAAGTAGCCAAAAAGTGACGCCAACCAATAACAACCTATTTTCGATAACTGAGATAAGCTCAAAGTAGAATGTGGAATACACTGATAAGCTCGAAGAACTAAAGAAAATAAATATATCTAAAATAAATAATAAATATGATGATAAATATTTTATTTTTATTTGACTATTTATTAAATATAATGAACAATTTATGAGAGTGGCAAACTCTGAAAAGAACATTTATCATAATAAGTTGATAGATATGGTAATATTGTTATGTGCTTTAAGCAGAGTCAATTGAAAAAGAGAAAAATGAATATAAGATTATTAAATATAAGATTGTTTTTTGTTTATAGTAAATGTCGAGGAAAGTATCTTCTATTTGAGAATGAATTATTCTATAACTAAAATATCTGATAAATCCTTATAACATATTCCCTTCTGAATAACCAAGACATGATACTATATACAAAGGCAAGGCATAAGTGAATTAATTCAATTAACTATTAATGTTGTTATATTATGTTACATCAGGTTAAATAAATAAATTATGCTTTATATTTAATTTGAAGTATCAAAATTAATGAATAAACGACACTATGTATTTTATTTAAATTGTTATAATTATTATTATTATTATTAAATATATTGCCAACTTGATAGCTACTTCAAAAGGGTATATTGAAAAGTAGACGTTACAGTCGAAGTCGCCGGAAATCAGCAAAACTAATGCCAAAACTTTGGATTATGGTGGTGGAGCAGGAGGAGGAGGAGTACGAGGAGCCATGACAGCTGCTCGGTGGTCGTGTAAGTTGAGAGGAGGATCTGCTGGTGGGCTCATCAGTGTGCTTAGAGTGTTTACTGTGGCGTAAAATAGCCGACGACTTTGTCTGCCCAGCGAAATCTCTTTTTCCTGTTTTTTACTTATTTTTTGTCGTTTTTTGGCAGCAGCAGGAGACAGCCTTGAAGCTGGTGGTATGGGCGTGTCACGGCAAAGTTTATCAACTTAATTAGAGGCTTGATTACGTTGGCGACGCTGCTCATCTCAAAAATTGCGAATAGCAGCCATTAAAATTAAATGTGGGGCAGCGCAGATTGCGGTCAGAATGAAGACAGGAGGCAGGCAGGCAACAGGACACGGTCTGCACTTTGACATTTTAAAGCCGAGTCTTATCGTCTGCACGTCTATCTACTGCCTCTCCCATTCGCCCACCCCCTCTGACTGTTCGCCCCCTTGAGTTTTGTTATCAGCTTATGGCTGCCATTTGGTTAGCAGCCCTTTAACTGCCGGCCATTTATCCTAGATTTGATTTATGGCGCAATTAAAAATTTGCACAAGCCATGTGAAAATGGAGGGAGGAGTTCTGCTGGTCGCCTAGTTTGTGGGCGTGGCTGTATGCACACACACACACACACACACACACACATAGGAGTCGCGCTCGCATCGATGCAAAATTTATGGCAGCGCATTTATTGCCAAGCGGCGCGTATGAAAATTTAAATGTAGCTGCCGCCTGGTGGCGCCTCAAACGCGACAAAAGCCACAAAAACTCGACAAATATTATGTGGGACTGGCGGGGTGAGGCCACATGAGATTCTCATTCTCTTTGCGTTGCAATATGTATGTATATATGTAAAACCTCCCCGAAAAAAAACACTCGTTAAAGTGCAAGTTTTTTTAGTGCTAGGATTGTGGGGCTGCCGCGAGGGTAGCCACAACAGTTGCTGGCATATTGTTAAGGCAGCTTTATATTTTACAATTTTATATGTGAGCAGACTTTGCCATTCGATATATATAGGAAAAACTGTGCACGATCTGACTATAAGTTATCCTTAGAACTGCTCTCATTTTAAAATGAATTCAAATCAAATAAATCAGATGAGCTCGCTACAATGGACTAAGATGGCAAATATATTTCTTATATAGTCCATTTATATGATCAATTGGTTATGTAGTAATTTTCTAATATTTCTTTATCAAAAATCTATAAGCAAAATCCGACAGACAAAATTCTCATTCTTTTTTATATCGGTTGCAAGCTGTTAAGGCGACCCTCGCCCTTAAGCGAGTCTTACCATTATCAGTTACTGCACGGCTGTGTCTCCTGCTGCCTGCCACCTCGCCCTCATCCCCCCAGCGTGCCTCCTGCGCCCGACTCCCGGTTGGCTGGTGAATTTTGGCTTTTGCCTTGAACTGGCAGCTGTTAGCCTGCACTTTGAGTAATCGCTGCCTTATGCCGGCTTTCCACTTGGACTTGTGTCAAAAGATACACACACGTACACCACACAACACACACACACACGCATACATATACATATATTGTTGGTTGTGGCATCGTCAGTGCAACATGTTGCCCGGGTCATGAAATGTATATAAATTTCTTATGCGGCCTGGCAACTCGTAAAACACGAGGTTAATGTGGTAAATGCTGTCGAGACTTGTAGCTAAAACTCGGTTGGGTTGAGGGGTGTGTTGACGGGTTGCAAGAGGGAGTGAGTGGGTGGGGGTGGTGGTGGGGGTAGGCCATGTAGTCAACATATTGTTGCGACTGTAAACTATTAGAGCTTGTAAGTGGCATTTAATGGGGTTGCTTGATAGTCTTCGTGAGTTGTTTGCATTGCATTTGCCCAACTGTGTGCATATTTCAGTGGCAAGTGCATGTTGCAATTACAGAAGTGCTTGTGGGCATGGTCAAGGAATTGCTCTAGCATACACAAAACAATGTGCAGTAGAAGACTGGAGATTGTTCTCAAATTCCTAAAGTCCTTGAACTCAACTAGACCCAGCATAAAATGAACAGCAACCTTTTCTCCTGTTTTTTAGATAGTAATTTAGATATAATGAGCCAGGTACCCTTTTAACAACCCTAAAGCCATTAAAAAGGGGGAACAAAAAACAGCCAACAGCCAGCAGAGAGCAGCTACGACTTTATATAAATATATATCTTTATTCTTGATTAGCAGCAGAGTTGATTTAGAAGTCTGCGAATTATAAGTTTAGTTTTGCTAATATTGGTAATTTATATTTAATATTAAACTTTTAAAGGTTAATTTGACAGTAAAACTAAAATATAATATTTAGCAAATTATAATAATTTAACAATGAAACTAGAATACAATATTTAATATTGAATATAATATTTAATATTTATCTGAGTATAAAGCAGTCAAAACTCACTCGTCTAGAACATTCATACATACTCCATATCGAGACTATTATCAGCAAATATACTATCGATTCAGTAGCTGTCTGCAGAGTATATCCCAGTCGAGCTCTCTCGACTTGAACATTTAAAGTTGTTTTTCTTTTATATACATTTGTACACATATCTAAACATTAATCTATTAGTAATTGGGTCGCTCTCGATGTGCAGCTTATTGTTGCTGCTCAACAGCTTCGCAGCAGTGGCTGGCAAAAGTTAAGCAACGGCTGTTAACCCTTGCCGCTTTATGAGTAGGCAGACATCACCCAACCCACTCAGCTAATTATTATAAGCTGACAAATCTTTGCGGCGCTTATCACCATCCAGCCAAAAGGCAAACGCAAACCAAACCAAACCAAAAATATCTAAGCCTAAGCAGTTACCCAAAATAAACTCTATTACAATGTCCTTGCCACACCCCACCCCCTTGTTACTTGCTGCTGTCTACTTGATTAACATTCGCACACAAATTTAGCTTAACTTTTTTGAGTGGGGTGGGGACTTGAAATTAATTTTCGACTGTGCTCCTTTTCGACATAAACTTCTAATTGGCAGCAGCACATTCCGTATACGCCGCGTTGTTTTTGGCCCCCGCTCAACTTAGTTGCAACAACTTTCACGTGCCCTCAACTTGTGCCAGCCAACTTCGATGGATGGGGGGTGAGCCAAAAAAGTTATAATAGATTTCTAGTTTCACTCATTTAGTTGATTTTTGTTTTCCTCTCACATTGTTATTTTTAGCCCATTTTACATTTCCGAGCAGAGCTCTTGAACCAGCAAAAATCTAATCATTTGTAGTTATGAGCAAAGTTGTGCTTTGAAATAATTTCGAGAGGAAATCATTGTTTTAATATGAATTTTCATGTAGTTGCAAGTTGTTCTTGCTGCCACCAGTTAAACATGGAAAATATATTCAGAATAAATGGCGCAAACCATGTGAATATTTTTAATGATGCGGAAAAATGGAAATTTCGATGCATAACAAAATATTAATAATAATTAATTGGCAGTTGGTCTACACACATCGAGAATTTTCGCATGCATGCCTGCATTTTGTTGGATTTGTTTGGATTTTTTTGGCTTGTTTAAATTTTTGCGCAAATTTAGCTATTGAATTTTATATTTTTGAATATCTCGAACTTTCCTGTTGTATGTGAAGCCTTCAATATTTCGTAGAAATATAAAATTTTAATTAAAAACTAGTTGAAGATAATAAATAATAAACATAATAAAATTTAAAATAAAATCAAAATAAAAATCGATTGAAATCATTTCGAATAATGACAAGCAGCAGAAAAATAATATTATTATATGCAACTGATATCAAATGGTTCATAATAAGAAAGGAAGAAAAGCCATTAAATAACTTAATTAGTTTTCGGTTCATGTTCAACTCTTTTGTGACTAGCGTAATAATTAAATAGTCTAAAAGTAATTAAGGTTAAAGGCATCGAATAATATTAGACATTTTTGTTTGTTTTACACTTGGCTTTTCATCATAAATATTTTATTCGACTATTCCCCTAGCTATACCATCTGGTTGTTTGCTATTCCATTTTCTTACCACTCTGTCAACTATCTTTAGTTGTGCTGACTATCTTTAGTTACGGCAAATTACCCATCTGTCAGAGTCAGAGTTCACCCTCACTTTGCTGTCCCTTTCAAAGTATTCGTTACAAAATATGAGAACCAAGCACATAATAATAATGGAAACACGACAGAAAACGCATGTTGCTAACTTACTGGCTCCTTTTTGGCTCATAAGCTTGCAAGAAGCAAAAACAATTTATTTTCTCTTTTTTTTTTTGGACAACTTGGCAAGCTATAACAAATATTATTCTTCATTTATGGCAACAAGCTGTGAACATTGAGCACTGAGCTTCTTCATCAAAAATCAATTAAAAATCAAGTGATTTTCTAAAGCAGATTTGGTAAATGCATCAGCTTGCAGCTATAAATACAGATGAAAAAATGTTGACAGGGTTGCCAAGCCAACAGGATATTGTGTTAAACAGTGCCACGCCTGCTACTGATGCCCTTTTTGGCCCAAAGGGGACAATGTCAAGCGTTTGGCAAATTTCTATTCGATTTGTGTAACGAGTTTTCTATAAACATTTTGCTTTTTAAAGTTAGCAGTTGCCAGTTATTGTGAGTGAAAGAGAGAAAAAGAGAAAGAGAGAGACAGAGAGAGACAGAGAGAGACATGTTCACATTGCACATTGCAGTTCCATTTACTTTTATGGCATGCGGAGATTTGGTTTGCTTTCTTGCACATGTCCAAATGTGTTTTAAAGCTGTTTCTCGTCCTGGTTGCTTAGTGATGTTGTTGTTGTTGTTGTTGTTGCTTGTCGTGACATTGCCGTAAGCCTGGCAGCTCATTTCGACAAATGGCCGACAGGAAGTGCTCTTTTCCAGCTGACGTTTCGATTGTCCATGCCCACAAAGCCAACTTGCAACTTGCACAACTTGCAACTTGAAAAACTCTGACGCCATTTGTCGAATTAAAGTCCCACGAGCTCAAAGCCACAACTTGCCCATATATCTACTTAACAGACGTGCTCATCCGACAAAAAAAAAGTATAAATATATATATATATATATATAGGAGAAATTGTTTTTATTTTGCTTTTGGAAATTGTTTATTATGTTTATCTATCGAGACGCATTCAAGCAGCCCAAAATTGATTGAGTTAGTTCGGTTTTTTCCGGCTTTGTTTTTATTGACACTTTCATTGAATAATGTTTTGATATGAAATATATGCCTTGACACACACTCTAAGCGCGGTGTCTAACATCTAACACATATTTTGGGGTTTCAGGTTTTTTTTTGGGGGGAGGGGGGCTTTTGGGGTTCAAGTGTTGCTGACCGCTCTGGTCGCATAAATCAACTCGAATCTCGAGTCTCCAATGTGCTTGCAACAACAGGCAATTTTCGAGCAAATATTTTTTTTACTAGCCATTGTCGTTGTCCATTCCCATCCCTGCCTCCCCCTAACTCTAACCATGCCACCCAACAACAAGAGGCAGCCACGGAAGCGTGACCCAAATATTTGTTTGATTTATTAGCTGCCGTTTTTTTATTTTTATTTTTATTTTGTTGTTTTTTTTTATGTGCCATGAAACAAGTTGTTGATATGTGAATATTTTGGGTAGTTGGACTACTTTTAGGCGTTTGCAATGCATTCCGGTATGTGTGTGCTGGGAATTTCAATTGAGAATGTTGGGCATGGCTTATCTGTGCACCTAATAGATACAGTCAGTCATTTTTATTTATTTATTTAATGTGAACAAAAAAACCAGAAGTGAATAACTAACTAATAACTAACATAAATAAATTTGAAGTTTTTTTGAAATTGAGATAATATTTTTGCAGGTTGTGAAGCTGAATTGTAGTTCCGGTTCCGGTACGTAAAGTGCAAAGTTGCCGGCAAAACTTTAGAATTGATGCGAAATTGATTCCGTTGTGTGAATGGATGGACTTATTATAGCGGCTTCTGTAAATGGCTATTAAAAACATAATTAATGGTTTATATATAATTATAATTTAAGTCCATGATTTTAGTATATGTATTGCTTTAGTTGAATATATATTTATATAATCAATATATTTAGTACTTTAAATATATGTATTTACAAATAATCTGTAAAGTTGCCTGATTTAAATATACTTATTACTGCAATCCAAAAAATATTTATTTAGTCCTATTACTTTATGGCAATATATATTTATATATTTTGTCTGTAAAGTTCTCTGATTTGAATATATTTATTGCTTAACTCCAACACATGTTTATGCCGACTTTTCATTCTAAAGTCATGTCTTTTTGCAGAGTATCAAGACTTCGTTTGTAGCCCAATCACTTTCCTTTTTATATGTTGCGTTCACTTCTTGCATTCTTTAAAAATGGAGTGCGACACAGGTGGCACAATAGTTCTGAAGTGCAACTGACAGATACAAAGCACAAGTTTCGACTAACTCGACAACAATATTTTGTGGCTTCACAAAATTCTCACCTCATTGTTGGCTGGCAGGCAGGTATTTAAGGTAACCTTAAGCAAAAGCCAACAGCAAACGGCAAACAGCAGATGAGTAAATGAATGAATGAATGGATGAAGTGCCTGCAATGAGGAAGCGAACGTTAAAGTGTCGATACAAGATAAAAGATTCAAGATGCAACACGTGCAGCTGCATCTTTAACACTTGCCAGCCAGTTTCTTGTTTATTTAGCTTATTAGGGCCAAAAAGTGAATCCGCTGTGGCAAGTGCGCCCCCGTAAAACTTTTACGGTTCTTCGGTTACGTAAGTTTGCCGCATTGCAAGTGAAATTCAATTTCCAATCGGTTGACTTTGGTTTTTACTTTTTCTTTCTTTTTGTTTTGGCCAATGGGGAATTTGGTCTTATTCAATTGGCAATGGCTTAGACCACTACAAAAATTTGTGGCACCCAAATTTATGAGCTGTCCAAACGTTTTGTTTTTCCTGTTGCCATTCGAGAAGATTCGTTACGATTCGAATTGATTCAATTCGATTTGGTTGCCATTTGTCACGCTTTTCCCCCCTCAGCCACTGCCCCCACCCTTTCCAATCCTCGTCTGGGAAAAGTCGTCGCAATGTCAAAGTCATCGACGCCCCAACAAATTGCCGGAAACTTGTTGCTACACAATTGTGTAGCTTTCTGGTGTCTGTTGTGATATCTTGCATGATATGCCCACGCTTCAATTATTCAAAAGCTTCAAGCAACGTGAAGCACACCACAGAGTTGCCCATATATCCCCCCCACATCCACATCTACTCCGTAGCGACTACCCCTCTTTGCCAATCCAGCCACAATTTGCATTTATCTGGGTTTCTTTCCGTGATTCTAGTTTGCCTCTTAGCGTTTCTTTGCTCTTGGCATGTAACATAAAACTCGGCACAAATGGCGTCTAATGGATATTCAGATATTCAAGTCTTTTACGTGGTGGCATTCGAACCGCTCGATGAATGTATTCACGGGTCAGATGTCCAACCGAAAGTGACCTGCTCTTGAGCACTCAATTTGTTGTTGGCTGACATTCTAAATGTAAAGCGAAATGCAAATTTTTCTTTCATCTACATTTGCCCAGCTGAAATTCTATTCGTTTCTACTTTGCGAATTCACTGTGAATGTGCACCATAGCTTGGCTTTACTGTTATCAGATCTCCATCAGTAAACGATTTGCTTTGAAAATAAAATTAGATAATATGAAATATGTATTCAACTCGTAGATGAATATAAATCGGAGTATAAATCTTATAAATGTTTTCTTTATTTAATTTAATAATAAATTAGATTTTTAATTTAATTTAATTTAATTGATTTTTTACTTTTTGTTTGCCTTGTCTGACTTTAGTTGACACTCAATAAATCAATACATTTTGATCAAATATTCCGTTTTTGTTTAAGGATATATAAATCGTTTTTACGTATGAATTATACATTCATCTGGCAGATACAAATATTATATTACAAATATTATATATAATATTGATGAGTTTCTGCTCAAAGAAAGCTTCTTGTTCAAATTTCAGCTTTCTTCAATTAGCATATGTTCTGGTCATCAAGCACCCATCAATCAGTCAATCAACTACCATCCACATTAATTGCACAAATTCGTCTCTTATCCACAGGCAATTGTAATTAATAAACAAATGCAAAACATAAATAAACTAATTGTCTTTAATTTTCAAGAGGTAGGCAGAAATATAGTTAAATCTACTAGTTGCCAATTTAAAGAGATATTTGTCAAACACTGTCTGACAACGAATTCTCAACTGTTGAGTGATGATGGCCCCAAATCGAAAGCGTCTGCTGGGAAAGTAGTCAGCAACTGCTTGGCCAATTGGCCATTTCAATCAAAGAGCTGTTTGGCTGTCTGTCTGTCTGTCCGCAACTGATGTCTTCATCTGCTAATCACTTGACTGCTCCATTTGCCAGGCAGCTGTTGACATTGCAAGTGCCGGTGTTGCAGGTGGTGGTGCAAGTGGTGCTGCCAGTGGTGCAGCACGGTCTCCAGAAATCTGTTTGATTTTGATTTATGCAACTGCAAACTTCAAACAGCAAATTGCAAACAGCAATTTGCTAACAGCAAATTGCAAACTGCAAGCAGCAAACTGAATACTCGATGCACCATTTCTAATAACTGGACTCGGAAGGTGCTCATAAATCAGCTGCCAGTTGTTGGTTGCATTCACTGCCTGCTGCATGTTGCAAGTAACAAGTTGCCTGTTTTCCGCCTGCCTGTCAACGTTGGCGGGCCCAAAACGCAAAATGCTAAACTCAAAACTCAAAACGTGTCTGGCATCTAATCACTGGCATCAACGGCCTCTCACAGGCGGCAACACACAGTTGCCACACATGCCACATGATTCAGATGACACTCACAACAACAGCAACAACCTTCCGCAATGTCAACTTGGCATTCAAATTACTCGACTTTGAAATAGATTTTAAGCGTATTTAATTTAGTTAAGGAATTATAAATTTTAATATAATCGCATTGAAGTCATCTGGCAGCTGAATTTAAGAGTAATTTATGTAGCTAATCAATAATCAAAATGTATTGATATACACGAAATTAATATGGTTATCAATCAATAAAACTGTTTTATTATTTATATTTTGCGAATCTAAAATAGCGAAGACACACAATACGGCTACAAATCAGGGACGAAGAAAGACAGATGCGGGAACGGAGCTGGGCAGAGACACCAGAACTGCGACAAGCCAGAAGTCTCCTAGGTGGCTATAATCAAAAGCGATTTAAGCAAATGATATCCATGGGGATGAATAGACTCAGAATACTCACAGGTCTATTGACAGGACACTGTACACTGAGAAGTCACCTAACCAAATTACGTGTTTATAGCAGCAACATATGCAGGTTTTTCGGATACGAGGAGGAAACCTCGACGCACATCCTAACAGAATGCGTCGCCTTAACCAGGAAAAGATTCAGCATCCTAGGGCAGCATATCATGAGGACCAAGCCTCAACCAACAAAGATTCTATCATTAGTGCAGGAGTTGGGATTGATGGAAGAGCTGTAGGCTCAGTAATGGGGTAACAATATACCTAATAGGTCGCAGTGCTAAATTTTCCCAAATCATAAGAATAATCAAATAGCGAAGTTCTACAAGATGTTTTTGATATTATATTTATTCAAATATCTAAATCGATTAAATATTGTGTGATAAACTGGTATGTCTAGAGAATCATAAAGAAAGAAAGAGAGAGGGAGAGAGAATGATAGATAAATGTTCTCTATATATATAACTCCTTATACATAAGTAATAACTCACTGATTTGCTTATCTTTTTATGTAGGTTATTTATATATATATATTTATCTTATATTTATTATATTATTAACTCAATATGTAAATGCAAAATCTTGTTCTATTTTTAAGGGGGCTAAAGCTATTGAAAAGAGCGCTGTTTTGGGCATTCTCTCTTTCTCTCCATCTTTCTCTCTCTTCTTAACTTTTAGCTTTATTATTATTAAAATTTTTTTATTTTTTAGGTAATTTTATTTTGGTTTCTCGAAATTCAGTAATAAATGTTGGCCTAACTATATTGAAATACTTACAGCTATAGTATGTATATACACAATTTAATTTTTTAAATTTAAATTTAATTATAAATTCGAATTTTTTTTGTATTTCATTGAATTTGTAACTTAAATTTCATATTTTTATTTTCTTAAATACTTTTGAAGATTTTCTTTTTCAATTGGATGTTGTTTAATTTGTAACTTCAATTTCAATATAAAATTTATATTTTTTCACAACTCTTTTTTTTTGTAGACTATTTAGATACACATAAAAACCTTTTGGATTCTCTCTATATATATATTTATATATATACACCCCATTGATACGCTCACTTTTACACGGTATCCAATTAGCAGCAGCATTAAACAATGCTGCTTCTTAGCCAACTTCTGTTTGATAGAGATTTAGAGTTTAAGTGAAATGGCAGCCAGGCGCATAACTCCAAAAGTGTGTGTGCTTGTGTGTGTGCATCTATGTGTGTGTGTGTGGGTGGGTGGGGAGCTAGTGGGTGGTCCTCTACATAATGTTTGCTCTATATGCAAACATACATACATAGATGAATATGTATCAGTTGCAGCAGTAGCGCATTGTGGACACGCATAGGTATGACACACGGCCCTTCTTCGGCACTTACCCCCTACGCCTCCCCCTCCCCTTCACACCTCACGCCCCTCAATCTGTCAAATTGCACTCAGGGAAAAAGAAAGTCTTTCTTTTTTGCTCAAATAATTTTAATGATTTAAGCAAAACAATATCTAAAACTCATGGGAGTTTTTTTGAGTGTAGCTATGCCACAAAGCCTTCCCTCTACACCTAACTCTGAATACACATACCCTACCATTCCCCCTCACTCGTCCCACTCCTCGATCCATCAAACTGAACTCAGATAAAAAATAAAGTTTTTCTTGTTTGCAGAAATCATTTTTAGAAATAAGCAAAAAGTATGTCAAATTTCTAAAATTAATGGAGGGTTTTTTTGAGTGTAGCTACGTGGCTCTTACCCCTGACTACCTCTGCTCCACTCTTCTCACTCCGCACACCCCTCGATACCCCTTAATCCGAGCGCCGCGATTCCCATGCAAATTTCATGCAAAAATATGTGCAATTTTCGATTCTAGACGATGCCACTGCTGCTGCTGCTGCTACTGCTGCTGCCTCTGCCTCGGCTGCTATTGTGGCAGTTGTTGTTGCCACGTTTTGGAGCACAGCTGATGCCTCTGTTGCTGCTTCGGCTGCTGCAACTCGTAGAAATTTATGGCGCTTGCATGTCTGAATTTATCTGCTTGTTTCACATGCAAATGAAACGCAGTTCCAACTTCGTAATGTTGATAAAAATGAAAACAACATCGACACGAGAGAGAGAGAGAGTGAAAGAGAGAGAGAGAGAGAGAGAGCGAGAGGAAGGCAACCACATGGGCAACAATGTCGCAGGAGCCATTTGAAATGCCTTTAACTGATTTTTTGTGTTTTGGCCACGCTTAAACGCAACCATGTCAGACCATGGCCAACAACAACAACAACTACAAAACAACCACAACAACAAGAACAAACTACAACAATGTTGGCAACAGCAGCAGGTAGCAGCCACAGCTCACAGTGGTAAGTATATGATAAATGTGGCTTAAAATTTAAATGTGTAAATTAAACCTTGGATATTTAAAGAAAAAAATGTATAATAATATATAATCGAATCAGTGGATCGCTAGAGAGAGAGAGAGAGAGAGAGAGAGAGAGAGAGAGAGAGATAGAGAGAGAGAGATAGAGCGAGAGAGAGGGAGAGAGGTGAAGATAAAGAGATCGAAAGAGATATATAAACTGATAGAGAGAGTGAGATACTTAGACAGATTCATTGAGAGGGAAAGTGAGATACTTAGACAGATTCATAGAGAGGGAAAGATAAATATAAATAATGATAATATAAATAATAAATATATATAACTAAACATAATACTCGTTAAAGAAAGAAATAGTGACAGAATGTCATTAAGATATAGTATATATGTATATATATATATAGGCAAATAGAGGAAGAACATAAAATAAAGAAAATAAATATTTTCTTTTGAAGCGCTTGGCAAATCATTTCTATAAACAATTTAAGAAACATAGATAAAACTATATTTTTTTGATATTCCACTGAATGAAGCCAAGGCTAAAATAATATCCACATATTTTTCAAACTATTCTTCGATCTTTGCTTAATTTCTTTTGTTTGTCAATCCAATTGTTGAACATGCATATTTTTTGTTAATGGCTGCTTTTCAATATTTGATGCCCATTGTCGCATTGTGGTCGGTCGATCTCTGCTGGCACATTGCTCTTTCATCATACGTGTTCATTCATAAAAATTTTATATTTATTTGCATGTACACACACACACACACACACACGCACACACACTCAAATATATACACACAACAACTCAGGCAGACAAACAGTTCAGATATAAATGAAGAGTTGCTTTGGGATTCCAATTTTGAATTCCGATTCGCTTCTGCCAGAACAGTTCACTTTGTTGAGTGAATGCGTGAGGGTGTGTGTGTGTGTGGGTGTGTGTGTGTGTGTGGGTGTGTGGGTGTGTGTGTGGGTGTGTGTTATTTTCTGACCTTCAGCTACGTGAGAGAGCCCATTCAGCAGTGGCTGTCCAGGTGGGGCGTAGCGGCTTAGTTTTGTGCGACTGTTTTAATATTCCTTTAAAAGCATAAGGCTCTCTGCTCTGCATGCACTCATAAAAAAATCATACTGAATTTCAAAAATTCGCCTATATTTATGAAATTATTTTTATCTCTTCTTAATGTCAATGTGAAATTTATAAAAATATTTTTGATATTATAATTATTATATGCTGCTGCCATTTATAAATTAATTCTTAAGACAAGAAAAATACTTTCTAATTTTCAAAACGATTTCAAAATTTTCCGTGCGATTGTTTTTCTGAGTGTGAGGATTGTTGTTGCCCGTGGTAGCAATTTTTTCAACTGTCCAGGTCTGTGTTCGTGCCCCTTGCCCTGCTTCACCTATGCCTTTTATGTGCCCCTGTTTCCTTAAGAGTTTGGCTGCCTTTGCGTTTTATTGCTGGCAGTTATTTGCTGCCACCTACGTGACTGCCAATCGCTGACTGCTGGCTGCCACAGAGTTTGATGTGGACTCTGCGGCATTGCTACATAGTGTGGCTGTACCACGCCTCACTTAGCTGCAGCAGTTGCCTTGGCATTCACTTTTAAGGCCACACATTTTAAGTTTACAAGTTTTGGGCTTAATACCATCAAAATTGACAAAGGCAAAACTAAACTTTGGACACACTGACTGACTGATTGACTGACTGACTGGGTGGCAACTCGTGGGCGGATTCTTAGGATTTGTTGTCCCTTCTGGGACAACTTTCTAAATGTCCGTGTTGACTTTTAATAGTCAAACGTGTTTCACTGAGTACTGAGCAGATCACAGCCCATGTCAAAATCATTTTATCCAATTTCAAATTGTAAGTCGCTTACTTTAAGGCACAACTTGACAGCATCTAAGAAGTTGCCTTTTGGGTTTACTTAGCTTGAAGTTTGTGAACACAGCTTTGATGAAATGTTCTTATCAATTTGTATGTACTCAACTATATAATTAAATTTAAATTTCAATAAATCAACTCAATTTTGATAAGCTCCAAAACTCATGTGAGATACAAAATTCTTTTGGGTTTTCTAAAGTTGAAGTTTGTGAAGGAAATATTTAATCAGGGAGCAGGCACAGCTTTGATGAGTTGCTGCTTCGTTTGCAGATTTGTTTATATCAATTTGTATTTTGTCAACTCTATAATTAAATATAAATATTTATATATATTTATTAATTCAATTCCTAAAAGAATTTTGCTATTTTAGTTATACTAAAATACATAACAAATCATATCAATAAATATACCATTTAATATTATTATAACGATTTTTGTAGTTTACTTTTTTCAAATTGAGGTTAGTCTTTAATCTTGACTGTTTCTGCATCGAAGTACCTAAATATAGTAACTAGGCACTTCTTAGCAGCTAGAGTTACCCAACTTAATTAATTTTGCTTAGTGTTTTAATTATATTTTATATTTAGTTTATTTAACAAAGAGAAATTCATCTCCTTTTTCGCAAACTAATTTACTGTTAGTCTTTAATCTAGAATATTTCTTCTTTGGACCGTTTGGCTAAGTAGGCAAATTGAATTTTAGTTTGGACTCAAGTCACGTGAATGCACTTGCGAACACTTTGGCCAAAAACTTTCCCATGACTTTGGAGTAGGTGTGTGCTTGAGTGTGTATCTGAGTGTGTGTATATACGTGTCTGTGTGTGTGTGTGTAACAAGTTGAGTGTTGGCCCCTAAACTCTGCACAGTTACAACCTGTTTGCCAGTTTGGCCCAGCACGCCCAACACTTCCGTCTTGAGGCATTTGCATGAATGGGTCGCATTGTCGATGTATAGTGTATGGTGCTGTTGCTGTTTGCCACATGAGGCAAACAGGGAGCTGTTAAAATGCATCTTCAAAAAAGCATTATAGTCGACACAAAGCGATGCGTTCTTTACTACTACGAGCCAGACAGAGCGAACAAAAAATACAACAAAAAAAACAACACAAAACACAAAAACATAAAACACAAGTTGGGGCAAGGACTGAGGCAAGACATGCGAAGAAACGCGTTAAACTTTAGTGTCCCAGGAGAGGTGGATGAGGAGAAGGTGGGCGAGGCGAGGTGGTAAGCATTGCTGTTAACAAGGCAAAGGCAAAGGCAGCAAGGATGGCTCCTAAACAAGGAAATTGTAACCCGACAGATAGCGAGACGCGTATAATGGAAGCACAGACATATTTTTCAGATTTTAACGAGGCTGTGTGGCAAAGGACTACCACTACTACTACTACTACGTCTAAGGATAGCCATCTATGTATTGCACTAAGAGAAAAAAGATGGACCATAGATAGAAATTCGCCAAACGTAACTCAACTTTTTCTTAAAAATCAAATTAATTAATAAATTTAATTATTTCTTTTTGAATTTTAGAAAGGATTTATTCCAAATTTCTAATTTAATTAAAGAAAAACTTGCTGAATTTTTGTATGTGTATGTGATATGTGGTGTGGGGCTAGTAGAGACAAGCAAGAAGCATTTTTCTCCGGCCAGTCCTTTGGCATTGTTAGATTGTTCGTGGCTTCAGCTGCTTCTACGCCAGAGTTGGTCAGAATTGAGGGCGTGTCAGTGGCACAGAGTGTGGCAACATTGTGCAGCAACATTGCTGTGTGATGTTAACTGTCGCTCCTATTTGTCATAAAAGTGGCTACAAAGTGTGCCAGGTACAAAAAAAAAACAAAAAAAACAAAATAAAAAGGAAAATAGAAAGAAATAAATTTTGCAGACTTCCTAAGCGCATGTTGGTTGTCTGTGAAGAACAACAGCTTTGAGTTTCCGTTCTCACATTTAACGTCATCCTGAAAAGATGCTACCACTACTTTAAATATGCTAAAAGTCACACAGTTTCTGCCTGATATATAAGTATTTTGCATTAACAGAAATAGCCTTTTTTATATTAACTGTTTTATTTACTTTTCTTACTCGGGCTTATCGTTGTATAGCTATTGATACACAATAGAAAAGGGAAATCGTAGCAGAGCTAAAGTAAAACCATGAAAAAACGAACAATAATGGTATCCATCAACTCTGACCTATCTTAACTAGTTTACCGCTCTTGACTTTTTGGCAACGCCTTCTCATTGTTTCCAGTTCAAGTTTGTTGTGGGTTGACAGCCAATTTGTTTTGATTGATTCGTATCTGTGGGCAAAGTTTTGCACAGTCAATTAAAAATGCTAATTAATGTCTACTTATTGGGCTATATCTGTCCATTTGTCCAACTGTCTGTCTGTTTGTTAGACTCGATTTTGCCATGTGTCTAATTAACAGCTAAGCTCACACGAAATAATGAATATTTAATTTCGTTGAGATTCAAAATCAGATGTATGCATTTCAAATGTACTTCAATGACAAATGGGGCATAAAACAGATTCGTTTAAAATATTTCGAATAAATAGCCAAAACAACCAAAAACAGAAGAAAAACGAAAGGAATAAGTAAGTTTATATGGAAGAATAAAATGGTCAAAGGAATCAAAAGGATTATAGAAGGAGCTATGAAAATATATTTATTATTTTGACAGCAACTGAATATTTTATATGTAATCTATGACAAAATAGATTTTGTAAATAACTATGCAGAATCAAGAAACATTTTTTAAAATTATTTAAATACATTTAAAAGTTTATGGTTTGCTGTCTTTCGTTTCATATCATATCTGCTCTTCAATTCTTCTAATTATCAATATTTTTTTTTATATTTACAGGGCATTTGGCAGTCGTTCATGCAATTATTAATTAATTTATAATTTGGCTTCTATGCATTTTGTTTTTCGTTTGCAAATTGCTGTGTGTTAAATGCCAGCTCAAATATTTAATTACCTAACTGATATTTCAGTCCACTCATTAAAGCAATTCAAAAATACTGCTATTTGTTCGCTGTGTGTGCGTGTGTGTGTGGGGGGGTGTGTGGGCATGTATTTTTTTTTGGCAGAGGGCTTGTACTGAAATGGGTTTTTGGAACTTTTTGCATAGTTTAAAAAACATGAAAAAGTTGTTGAAAAGTTTCATTTTCTTTTTATTACATGGCGCTCTCTCTCTCAAGCTCACTCTCTCTCTCTCTCGCTCGCCCTCTATGACTATCTGAGCATCTGACTGCAAGAGTTGCCGCCTAGTTGCAAAGTCAGCTTTGCAGCTTGTTTAAGAAGTTTGGTCAACTTAATTAGCACGTTGATTATTTTTAACGCCCAATCGAGCACAGGAAATGATTTCATTACATGGATGCCTGTCGAGGGAAGGAGTAAGGGGGGTTGTGTGTGTGGGGGGTGGGACTGGGAGTGGCTACCCACCACTCCCCAACACCCCACTTCAGAATTTTGCCACATTGCTGATGAGATTTTTGGTTTGTCAAGTGCAGCATAAATTGCGCTATGATTATTTAATTGCCGCAAAGTCTTTCCACAAGTTGCTTGACGAGACGCTGGCAGTGGGTGGGGGAAAGGCGAGGGGAGGGGATTTTTGCGGCAAGCCAAGTGCAATATTTGGCCGAGAGTCGTTAAAGTGCTTGTAAACGTTGCAAATTAGTTGGCCCGCATAGATATATATAAATTTATATATATATATAAAGTGGCTGCCGTTTTGACCCATTTGAATTCTTGATGACACTTTGCAACTGTTAATTTGCATTTCCTATCCACAAATTGTGGGGCAGAACGCGAGAAAATGCTGCAAATGAGGTCAATGCACCGAGGCATATTGACAAATTCTGTTTTGGCTCACCAAAGTGCATAATTAAATTTGTGGTATTATTATTAATTATGGCTTAAAAGTGGCTTTAAAGATATAAAAGTTGTCAGCTCAAAAAATAGTTTAGAGTTATATTCTTCACTTAAATTTGTACAGCTTCTATAATTTATAAAAATATTAGAAGTTCAGAATTTAAATCAAATCAATTCAATTCGGTTGATATAATTTTCCTTACTTACTTTTGTATAGCTTATTAAAATTTATTAAAGTAATTAAAGTTTATACTTTTGACAGTCATTGAGAAGTCAGTTAATTAATGCAATTCAAACTAAACTGCATAGGCCAACTTGTGTCTGATAAATTTGTTCAAGATATGAATTTTAAAGTGGTTTGGTCAATTTTTTTAAAATTAAATTCGATGTCAAATTAAGCATTGATTTAATTTCGATTTTGCTTTTAGTATCTTCTAGGAAAATTGTTGAAGGAATTTCCATTCAACTTAATTCAATTCCTTTATTGTAATGTGCATTTTTTTTGAGAATTAATTATTATGAAAACATTTTAAAGTAGTTCATAGAACTGAAAAAGTTGTATTTTTATAATGCCTGAAATATACTGATTTATATTGAGTATCCATTAAAATAATTGGCAATTTATGGAAACTTAAGAGTTTAATCTGAGACAACTAACTAGGCAAATTCCATTAATTTAATGGCTGTTTTTAGTGCAATTTTGAAAAGTAATTATTTTGTTTACTTATCAAAATAAAAAATATTGTGCAATTTGTAGATATTAAAGAGCTTCGACCTAAATGAATGCCTAATTTAATTAAGTCGCACATAAGGCAGCCAGATGTAAACACGTTTCACTCTAACTATAACGGACCATATTTCATTTCATATTCATCACAGCCTGTGTCGCATTGTGTCGTCTCCCATTTGGTTTCATTTGTTGTCTCATTTAAGTCATGCAGCGTCTCAAATTAAGCGTTAAATTTAACACATAATACACGTTTTATGGCCCAAGCGCATAGCTTTATAGCTTGTTCTACACACACACAACACACACACCGCACACACACTCAGCTACCCCCCTTCCCACATTTTTAGCTGCTATCTGCGAGACTCACTTTTAAATGTAACTTGTTTGCCTTTGAGCTTACAACTGGCAAACAGCGTTCAACAAACATGCGAAGGGGAAAACTACAGAGCCAAAGAACCGAAGAACAAAGGTTGCAGTATTAAGAAATATACATACACTCGGCAAAAAAAGTGACCTTGAACTTTTAGAAATTCTTCATAGTTTTTTGCGGCCCAGACTAACTCAGCTTATTATTCAGAAAGCATATTTCTAAAAACCTTCTTAATTTCGGGGTACAAAATCTGAAATTTAGGAAATATATATGTCTAATTTTTTACGGTGTTTATTCATATGTATAAGACAACAAGCAAGTGCAATAAAAGCTTTTGTTGTTGCTTACATTATTGATAAACATTAGTGTTTTAAGATTTCACTTTTACAAACATTTTAGATAGTTTATAAATTCATATCATTCACTTTGAACAAACTTTCGCCGGATAAACTGTGATATTATTTTGCATATCTACTTTTTAGAAATGAGTTTCTTAATAATGGATAAGTTATTTTCTGAAACTTATAAATTATTTCTATGAAAAAAGAATACAATTCATACAATTCAGTTAGCTTTTTGCCGAGTGTATATATAAAGGAAAATACATATATATACACATATATATATATATGTATATGTAAAGTGTGAGGATATCCATATCCCACATCATGTCTCATTATAATATCTACTCAGGCGAGATTAGTAAGAAAAATTTGATCGCCTGACAAATCCTATTTGCACGCTTCGCAGGAAAATCAATTTTCTTCGCATTGTTCCTCTTCTTCTTCTACGTCTTGTTGCGTCATAAAATCTTTTTTAAAACTTCATTCGACTGCCTTGGTTTGATTTTTTTGTTTATTTTTTATTATTATTATGCTTGCTGCTGTGTTCTAACAACCCTTTTATCATTGATCATGCTTACTTACTGCTTGGGTTCGTTTCTTTTTTTTATGGACTTGCTAAGATGCATGCAGCGCTTCCTGTGAGGCATGCCCCATCCCTGTCCCTTGCCCCTCTATTAAAAAAAATACTCTGACTCATTGCGGCAGCAGCCACCGCTTAATGGCAATTAGTTGGAAAATGTTGTTGAGCTGGTCGCTTGATCTAGGCGAAACTATATAATATATATATATATATATATTTACTCTCAAGTTATTTCCACTGAAATCACACCCTGAAAAAAAAATCAGAAACAGAAAAGAAATAGAATCATTTATTGTCTGTGGTTAGTACTTGTTCTTGGGTTCTTGAGTTGAGCGCAACTGCCACAATTTGATTATGTAATTTTAGTTGCTGCCCACATCCGCGGTGGCAACATCATCAAGTGGAGGCAGACACATTTAAGAGATACACTCAGAAAAATAATACAATTCTTAAAGATTTTCTTGTTGACCAAATTTCTAAAACTTAGAAAGGCTTGCTTTAAATTTTCTACTATTAGGAAATGCATTTATAAAAATTATAAATACAAATTCATTCTAAAATTCGGAAAAAAATTAAACAATTTTACTGGTTCAGCTTCTATATTACAAATACTTGAAGGACTAATGTTTTAGAATAATATAATTAAAAAATATGCTAATATAAGAATTCTTCTATAGAGATATTTGAATAGATATTTGATTAGTTTGATTATCAATTTTAGAAAAATCCACAATGAAATTTAAAAAGGCAAACGCTGGTTTTAAGCAAGCCACAACTATAAATTTTAGAAATTTACTTTTACTTTCTGAAAAATTGGTTGACTGAAACCATTGGTGATTTACTAAAATTGATATCGACATTTTGCTCAGTGTACAAACTCATTGACAGGCCATTGGAATAGGAAGCGTTGTTTTTGTTGCTGTTGATTTTGAGCTGTTTTTTTTTGTTGTTGTCGTTGGCGTTTGATGAAGATTCTGGTGCTGTTGTTGCTTAACACGTGGGCGCTAGAGAAGTTGCAGACGTGCCAGCAACATTAATCACACACACACACACACACACAAACACATGCTCGAACAAGAAAAAAGTGCGATGCAGCTGATGAAAAGCCGGCTACGTTCGTGACTTTGCAACATGTTCGCTAGCCAACATGTTCGCTTCTTGTAACTGCTGGCAACACAACAAATGTTGCTGCGTCGCTCTCTTCCGCTCGCGCTCTCTCTCTCGCGCAGCATGTTGCCTAGACATGTTGCGCTCTCCTATTGCAATGCAGCGAATAAACTAGTTAAAAATAAAACTACAAATTACCAATTTTAAATTTAATACTTAAGTTAATTTGTTTGCCAAACTTGACTTGTCTTGGTTTTTAGTGCACTCAAGCTGCAATTCTGTAGCACTAGCTCATCCCCATTTGATTCGCTCAGTGTAATCGTGCTTGTGCTCTCAACATTGCGGCGCATCAGTTTCAGATTCATTTGCGGGGAGTCAGATTCAGTTGTTATCTGTAAGTCGCCCCGTGTCGTCATATGTACGGATAATGCAGCAATTTTCAAATTTCCACAAAGTGTATTGTTCAATTTTTTAAAAACATCAAACAAAAAGTCGTGAAAAAAATCCATAAAAAATATTTAGTGCACTAAAAATAGAAATTCTGTCAACCAAAGCGACAAATTGTCATTAAAATTGATTTTTTTGGCAGCCAAATTTGTCTGAAAAATTAACGCGCCAAAAAGTCTCGAGCAGCTTGTCATAAATATCCAACAACAATTTTTCATGTGTTGTTAAAGTGAAGAAAAACAAAAATAATAAAATAAAAATTCATTTGAAAAATATTTAAACAAAATTGTGAAATTGTAAAAGTGTTGAAAGCGTGCCAAAAATTTTGACAAAAAGAAAAAACGCATTTAAAGCAAATAAAATTTTCAAGTTGCTAAAACGCAATTGAGACGTTTTCATTGTGATTTATGGCCACAAATAAAAGTGCAACAAAAGGCAAATGCCATTAATAAGTGGCAGGCTGTAGAACGTGCAACAACAAAGAAACAAGAAATAAAAAATAGGTGCAGCAACAATGAAAATAAGTAATTAGAAAAGATGCAACCAGAGCAATAATTACGCATAACAAAAAAGTAGAGTTGGAGATACTCAGAGGAGAAGATACAGATGCACAGTTAAATTTCGAGCAAGAATTGCAGTTACTTAGAGAAAAACATATTAACAAAATATTAAAACAAAAAAATAAAAAAGAAGAACAAAGCAAAAAGTGAAAATAAACAGATAGCGATACATAGATACATTTCAGGTTAGAGTTGCAGATACTTCGAGCGATACTTAGTAATAAAATAATAACAAAAAAAAGAACAAAGCAAAAAGTGGAAAGATACAAATAGAGGCACACAGATACATTTCGGGTCAGAGTTGCAGATATTTGCAGAGATGGCTGCCTTCCGGCAGAGCAGCTGCAGCCGCAGCAAGGGCATCTTTCCGCTGATGTTGCTGCTGCTCCTCCTCCTCGCCGATCTGAGTTTCTCGGCCGAGGAGCATCCACATCGTCACTCGCACAATGCAACAACAATGAGTCCTACTCCGACTCCGACTCCGATTCGGAGCAACCGGCATAATCAGCAGCAACGTTTGCAGCAATTGGACGGTTTGGGCTTTGAGTTGGAGCAACACCAACTTCATCATCATCAACATCATCATTTGAGGCACGAGCAGCATTTACGCGAGGAGCTCAGCAACAGGCAGCCACCGGTGGCAACTCTCAAACAACAGCCAGCTCCATTCCAAATGGAATTGGAGCAGTTGCAACTGCTGAGCACTGGGCCGGGGCAGCAACATCATTTGCGTCATCACAATCGGCATCATGTTGCCTGGGAGCAGCGCGTATTTCCCGGCCAGCCAACAACTGCTACTCCACTGATCACCACAGATGCACCCAATCTGCTCACCAATAATGATGTTAATAATAAAAGTCCCAACATTTCCACACGTTATTTTGATCGCGATGGCATTTATCCGGCTGCTTGGATGCAACCACAACATGCCACACGAGCACCCAACTGGCAACAGCAGCTGATCGATAGCGATGAGGATCAAGATGATATTGATGAGGATGATGATGAGGATGAGGACGAGGAGGATGAGGATGTTGAGGAGGCCTATGATGATGCCGCTGAGAATGAGGAAAGCTTGCGCGCCGCCGCCGAGTTGGCCAAACAGATGCCACGCTACTCGTTCTTCAGCCAAAAGTTGCCACAGATCAGTTCCACCGAAGAGGATGATGACTCAGATGTTGAGCAGGTCGGTAGCCACAAGAGGGTAACCAATCGGCATCCCAGCATCTCGGCGGGACATACTAAAGCCGCCGCCAAGCGAAACATTTTCGATTGGCTCTTCAAGGGCAACAAGGAGAAAGTGAAGCACACCACGACGGAGAGACCCAAAATGCAGGAGCAGAAGGATCCGCTGGATGCGTCGTCCAACAATGGCTTCTCCAATGAGCAGTGGAATAAAATTGAGCACGAGCATCATTTGATGAAGCAGCAGCACCAGAAGGAGTTGCAAGCGTTGCGCGACAGCAGCCGGAATCGAAATGTGCCACTGATAAGAAATGTGGCATTGGCACGCGGCAACATTGATAATGAGGTAAGTGTTTCGCTGTTTGGCATTGCGCCCATTAGCAACAGCTGTAGCTATGATGATAATGATAATGTTGTTGTTGTTGCTGATGATGATGATGTCATTGGCTATTGTTAGAAATATACGCACAGCTGATTAAAGTTGAGCATTTGCATTCACAATCGAAACTCAAACGCAAACTGAAACTGAAACTAAAACTGAAACAGAAAATGTGTGCCATAAAATAGGCCACAAATTGGATGGGTTTATGGCTGACTGGTCAAGCAGTTAGATTGATACGCAACCAGATAAACAAACTAACCCACGGATAGGCAAACAGACAGGCAGACAAACAGACATTAAATATGTACACTGTGCGAAAGCGAAAGTATCTTGCCAGTGTTCTGAAAAATAAAACAAATAAATAAAAATATTAACTCAAAAATAATAAATTAATACAAAAAACAATATAAATATATATATAAAAATAATATGAACATATTATAAGATTATTAATATAAATACCATAAATATAGTAAATAAATTTTAAACCAAAATAAAAACATTAATTAAATAAATCAAATAAATAAAATAAATGTAAATAAATTAATTCCCATTTTCATAAGTTGTATTTTGCTCAATCAATTTTTGTCTCTTTCTTTGTCTTCTTGTATATTAATTTAAGATGAGCAAAAAATGTCTCAAGTTTCTTGAAATTAAATTTATTAAATGTGTATTTTGAATTGCTGAGCATTTTGTGAAATCTGAGCCCAATGGGAAAAGGAAATAATAAACAAACGAATTAATATATGTCAATTAAATCAAATAAATAAAGTAACAAAATGAATTAATAAAAATTGATTAATGTGATTACTTAATCAGAAATATTCATAGTTTTATGAGTGAATCAATTGGAATACAACAAAAGTCTTTATGCAAGGCCAACTTTTTGAAAACTACTTTTTTTATGAGTTCAGATTTTTCAATCACTATTGTATTAATATTGTACAGTTATGAAATAGATTATTGGCCTTGGCTGTAAAAGACTATCTTTTTGAAGAGTTTCTTATTTCAATCAAATTTGTATTTGCATTCTTGCAGATGTATGTATAACGAGCAACAAATGTATCAAATATATTGAAATTAAATTTATTAAATGTGCTTTTTATGCTAATAATAATTGGGAATTATTTTGGAAATGTGAAACATATTTTTATGCGCTGAGCCTATTCAAAATGGAAAAAAGAAACAATAAAATATTTTAAAAATATTTCACTGGCATAGATTATATTCTTGATGAGCATATTTAGCCACTTGGCCAATTCGGAATACAAGTTCTCATTCTAACTTGATTTATTTCAATTCCAGCAAACATGATCAAATTTTGTATTCCATTCCTGTGTATTTTTGATGTTCTATTTAACAACAAGCAACAAATGTACAATTTTTCTTGATTATTTAAATTATAAAATGTGTATTTTCTGAAATAGGAAGATGTGCAATATTTCGAAATGTGAGCCATATTGGTATTAGTGAGCGGTCTGCTTTGAGTCCCAGGCAAGACAAGGAAAGATTCAGAATTCAAATTCAAATTATTTAAATTTGAAATATTTATTTATTCTCTCCGTTTTTACACTTTGCCCCTGTGCGATTATATGCACTGTTGTGCATATTAAATATGTGAAAAGCACAAAGATATCTTTGGAATTCCAAACACAAACTTCTTAGATCTAAGATGAATAATGTTTTATTGAGAGTTGTGAGAGACCTAAAAACACCTTCAAGCCTTAATTTAAATGCTTTAAATGACAACATTTATGAACATTTGCAAAAATATCTTAATCATTCCAAACATTAACTGTTTAGATAAGATATGACTAATTGTTGGACCTTAAAGCAAAGATTGTTTAATCATTCTCAAAATGCTTAGAGAAAAGATGAGTAATATTTTATTTCGAGTTGCGAAACACATAAAATTACCTTATATGATTATTTGCTAAATTTAATTATTATTTAAAAGTTGCTTAATTTCTCGCAGTGCACACTGCTGATAAGTTAGATATGCATAATATATACTAACTGATATACAATACACGCACTGACCAGCGCTAATTTCGTTTGCATTTTGGCTGTCAGCAGCAGCAACAGCAACGGCAACAGCCACAGCAACAACAACAATAACTTGCCTCGTGTTTTGTTCAGTGTGTTGTTGGATTGTTAAATATTTAACTGACATTTCGTTAGAGAGGCAAACGCTGATTTTGTGAACAGCACCTGCTGTCCAATTGTTTGGCCAGTTGTTCAGTTATTTGGTTGTTGTTTTTGTTGCTGTTGTTGCCCCTTTGCGGCTGGCTAATTGAAGCCAACAGCAGCAGCCAGAGGCAGCCGCGCACTTGCAACAATTTGTTGCATTTAATTTGCGCTTTTTGCAAAGCTGTACGTTGTTGTCAGCTTTTAATTGCATTTCGTTCAAATTTCATTTTCTGTGTTTCCTTTGCCATTTTCCATTTGATGCGTTTTACTTTTCCGCTTTTCTCAAGTTGCTTTGCACACCCACACACACACAAACACACACACCAACTCCCATACCTTCGCCTAATTGAAAAGGACAAATTTAATTAGCCCAAATGCAAACAATTGTTCTGCCAGCAATGTGGCGTTTGGGATGGGGGCGTGGCGGACTACCCGCATCAAGTAGCAAAGTGGAACAAACCCGGAAAAACTGGATAAATGGCTGACAAACCAAAGAAAGAAAGAAATTTTCTTTGCTTTTTTTATCAACTCGCCATTTTACGACTTGAGCAATTTTGTAGTTCTTTGAGCAATTAAAATGGTTCAAGTGTTAAAAAGGAGTTTCGCAAGGCGAATACACAAACTTGAATAAAGATTTAAGGACTCACATTCAAAGATTTAAAATGGATACACACAAGGATACAAAGTTGATTACACATTTGAGTTTAGTTGAAACTTTATGTTATTTTATCTCGAAAATCAGGGTCAAAATCTGCATGAGAAAATCTTGAAACAAGTCATTTATTTCATAAGCCAAACAAAAACTGAAGTTGAACTTTGTGTTATTAAAAGATTTAAACTTTTCAAAATGCAGCTTGCTGTAAAGTTTCCCTTTTTTTGGTGGTTGAGTTTTTCGAAATATGTTTTTTAATCAAATCGGCGCATAAATCCAAATTTACACAATATTTGCATTAACCAAATGTCTGCTGTTTGCTTAAAAAGTTATTAATATCTTGTAAAGTTTAATTTGAACATGATAAGAAAATCATTTCTCAAATATTGTTGGCACAGCTCGACTTTTGCTGCTTCTTGGCTAGACAAATGGCTTCCTCTTCGCTGCCAATTGCCACTTGCCACTTGCCATATGCCACTTGCCACATACATACATATTTAATTGGTAAGAACAATTGCCTTCATAATTATCGCATAATTATTATTGCATTTTTGCCGAGTGCCGCAAGTAAAATAAAAATAACAAACAAGAAAAAACTGAAGCGTGCCATAAAAATCAACTTAAATGAAATCAACGCGCAGAAAGATAAAAAAGACAAAAAAATACCGCTCGAAAATATTGTAAATATCAAAATAAACAGACACGAGAGAAAATAACAACAAAAACAAGAAAAACAGCAGCTGCTGGAATGAAGACAAACAGCTGCAACAATAACAACAACAAAGGGAGGTATTCGGGTTGGGGTTTAGGTTGGGGTTGGGGTTGGGGGTTGTTGTATTTGGCAACAAATACGAACAAAAAAAAGAATGTGACAGGTGAAATTGGCGTACTGCCATTGAGATGACAGATGAGGCGCCTCTGATCCACAACCCTGCCCCTCTGCTGCCCATCCCATTAATATACATACTTACAGTTGTCTGCGGATGACGACGTGGCGCTTTTGTTTCCTTCCTTTTTGCCCCAACTCCTCATGCCACATCCCCCCGCATCCTCTTTGTGCTCAGTCACTCGCAAAATGTATCTCAATGTTTGCATAATGCATTATTTGCATGTCGCACTCATTGCTGTTGATGTTGTTGTGGTTGCTGTTTGCTTGTTGCTGTTGCACTTAATTGCAATGTTGGTTAAACATTTTTTTAAACATTTATTAATACCCTTGAAATGCTTAATAAGGGGTATGTGAGGAATAAAATTATGATTGAGATTGCGAAGCTTAGTTTGCGTTTCATAACTCAAGATTCTCAAGATTAAAATTTATTGTTTCTGTACAAGCTTATAAATTGCTTTCAATTATAGCAAATCAATTATTAAAATTATACAATTGCAGTTCTGTATTTCGATTCGGATCCAAATTTCAATCGGTAAATTGCAGTTCCGATTTTAATACCCTCAACTAATCTGAAACATATAATCCTCATTTAGGCACATATCTATAAATTTAAAATAAATCTATAGATGCAATTCCACAAACATGTTTATTTGATTTTACTGATTTATTGTGGATTTATTTACATCTGGCAATTCAAAGTTATGACAGGAATATTAAATTAATTTACAGGAAATTCGTAAGTCATCTCTCTATCTCCATCTCTCTCCTTCTCTACCTCCCTTTCTCTTCCACTGTCTCACTCAAGAACATTGCTAGCTGCTAGCTGCATTTGTAGCAATCTCTGTTGTGCTGTTAATTAATGCTTCCAGTGTGGTTAACCCGGGCGTATGCGCAACATGCAGTACTCATTTAAAATAGGGTGTTCATCAGGCTAAAATGTGCATTAAATTAAAATTGTATCTTTTAATTACAATTGCAAAGGAAATTAAATTTTGTTTGGCAATTAATTGTCCCAAAGGAAATTCAATATTTTCCCATAGCCAAAATAAACACAAGTGCAAATTGTGCTGATTACTATGCACAATCAATTCTGTATTGTTAGCACTCAAACGGAAAATTCATTTTTATTCTTTGAAACTTAAATCTGGAGTTTAGAATATTTTTTGAAGTAAATAATTTCAAATTCTTTGTATATACATAAATAAATTAGCATCAAAGTAAATTACACATTATTTATTTATCAGTCAGCAGTGTTCAACAAATACTGAAAAAAATAATATGATTCGGATGACGAAGATTTTATTATTATTTGAAATATTTTAAGGTCGGTATTCGAAAGCTTAAAAGTGTAAATATATGAGCAAACATTAGGCAGAGACGCTTTTTTTAAAAGCCAGAATATTCAACTAACAACTTTTAAGATTATAACTAATAATAATGTCGATCGTCTTTTATACATTTTTGATTTAATTTCACATGTTTTTGAACTTGGAAACTGATTTTGGCTCACTTTTTTCAAATGTTCAATTGCAATCGAAATTGTGCTTGAACTAACAGCTTTGCTTTAGAAGTAGCGCAAAACTGACTTTATTGCAGTTCCGCTCAGGCAGAAAGTGTATCTATTCACTTCAAGCTCACTTTTCAATAAGCTGCACATTTTGCATGGCCAATTTATGATCACATCCCTCTTATTTAAGGGGCATGAATACGAGCAATTTAAGCTGCATTTGTTGCATGATGCGTGATGCATTTAAATCGCTTGCCTAATCCCTTAAACAGCTTTTTGAGCAAAGATCTACATTTCAACTAGCAGCAGCAAAAATGGCAAATAAATCGACGGCAATATTTGACCAAAAATAAAATGTTTGCATTCGAATGGATATTTTTGCGGCTAACCTTTTTTTGCTGGGCTTTTGCGTTTAGACCAAAATGGGTGTTGCACAAAAATCGCACGCAGTCGAAAATATTTGCCAACATTTTATTTTTTTTTGCAATTTGCAATGCTTTCAATTGCTGTTCAAATGTTGTTGTTTGCTGTAAGTTGTTGGTTTTTAGTTGTTAGCTGTTGCTGCTGCTGCTGCTGCTGCTGTGTTGTCTTGTTGTAAGCTGCACTCATAAAAGAAAGCTCCAAGTGCAACTCACCATATTATTCATAAAGTGTGTTTTTAAGATCCAGCTTATTTCTTTTCTCAATTTTAGTGCACAATTTTCCAAAACCTTTTTCTTACTCTTGTTATTAATAAAAATTTGTATTTTAAGATTTCACTTTTACAAACATTTTGCGTAGCTTAAAAATGTATTTAAATGAATTTGATTTAATAATAATAGTTAATAATAATTTGAATAATTTCAACAGAGCTAAGCTCTAATATAAAAGTGGAGTCAGTAAATTTAATTACTTCTTTCAGAATTTTAGAAAGGTTTTTTCTTCTTAGAAATGCTTTTTAAAATAATAGAAAATATTTTTGAAAACTATATTTTTGGGATTATTGATTTAGGGCAAGACTTTCAATTTTTAATTTTTTTTTTAAATGTATAGAAATTATTCCTAAAAACAAGAAAAACTGTCTTGTTTTCGGGGAGATTTTTCTAGCTTACAATGCGATTTTTTCTAAGTGTATGCTGTTGTTGTTGCTGCTGCGGCTGTCAGTTTTTTTCTGGTGTTGCTACTGTTGCTCTTCTTTTTTGAGCTGTTTCAATGAAGCTCTTCATTTGCAAACACACACACTCACACTCACACACTCGCACACCCCACAAATACTTTTATATAGCAGCAGCAAGCTGCCACGCCCCCTTCGCCCACAGCATGAGGCACGCCCACGTTGTGCTGTCAGTTTAGCTACAGATTTGATTGCTGCTGCTGCTGCTGTTGTTGCTGTTGCTGTTGCTGCTGCTGTCGCTTTATCGTCTCTGGCATTTGTAGTTGCAACTCGTATCTTGCTGTGTTCATAAGCTTTTAACAGTCTTTGTGTGCGATCTTCCCCCTCTTCCCCTATCTCTTGTCACTCTCAATTGCTTTGGCAACTTCCCTGCTGAGCTGCTTCCCTTCGCATCCCAATTCTCCCCTCTTTATCTCCAAAGTAATTTCCCTTTCTGGTATTCTGTTTGCCTTTTAGCAAATGTGTGTTTGCAACAGAATCAACAGCAACAGCAGCAAAAGCTGATGGCCAAATTGCGCTTAGTCCGCACTTCAATTGGGAAAAGCGGCTCACAGTGAAATGAAAACTAACCACAAAAAGTGGCAAACAAAGCCGCTAAGCAACACCAGCAGCAGCAACAACAACAATTGCTTTGACCTTGACGTTGAGCTGTGTTGCACAGCAGCAGTCCACACAGACAACAGCTTTATGCAACACACGTTGTTATCGCTTAAGAAAGGAATCATCAAGTTGTGTAAATCTCTGTACAAAATGCACGAGGATGGCTAAAAATGTTTGATTGCAACAACTCCGTCCGTTTTCTTCTAGAATAATAATACGTTTAAACTTGAATTGGTTTTCAGTCCAAGATTAAAGTGCCCAAAAAGCAAATAAAAGTCAAGTAAAAGCTTGACAAGTTAAGACTCTCAACAGCCGTAACATTAGCAAAAACTGAGCCGATTAGCGGTTTTTTGGTCACGGTTTGACCTCTTCTTTAATTCAATAACTTTGTCAAAACTAGTTAAAATTCAGTTTTAAAAAACAAGTAGTAATTTTCTCATTTATTTATTTTTATTTTAAATTTTGACTCTAATTTGATTCTTGCTCTCAGCTGTTGTTGCTGCTGCTGTTGCGTGTTGCATGTTGCTGCTGCTGCTGCTGTTGCTGCTGTTTCTAACTGCTTCATTGCAGTTGCGCTCTTGTGGCTATTGATTATTCTTGCTTGCTGTTGCATGTGGCATGTTGCTGCTGTTGTCGCTTTGCGTGTTGCTGCAAGGCTACCATGTTGCATGGCAGTTGCTGCTGCTGCTGCTGCAGGTCCTGTTGACATTCACCCGCATATCATGCTGCAAAGTATTTTCTTTGTTTTTATTAAACATTCCATTTACTTGTTTACTATTTGGCATGCTTTCATTTGCCGCTGGCATTCATTAGCCACAGTTGCAGCTGCAACAACAGCAGCAGCAGCAGCCAAGCTACTCTTTTGTGGCTAAAGTCGAGAATAAATTTCAGCACTTTCAATTGCACAACTTTTGCTTATTGTCGCAATGAAATTGTTTTTCATCTTCCTTTCCAAGTTTAGCCATTTCTAATTTTCGTTGGCTGCAAAAGTCGCCAGAATTTATTGCTGCTTTTAATATAAATTTTCACAAATTCTTTTCTAGCAAAAAGGCAGCATAAATCCTCACAGCCAATTGGGAAAGAGCTCGCTTCCATTTGAAGTCAACTCGATGACTTTATTAGCAAAACAATTGTCTGAGAGGAGGTAGTTATATATATATATATATATATATAGCTGTGGTAATTTTATAAGCCCATTTATTTCAGCTATTTACGTAATCACAAAACAAAATTGATATTTCTTATAAACGAATTTCATCAGCTTTTCATGTTTATGTTATTTTAAATAAGCCAAAACTATTTTTTATCGGCATTTTACTCTATTACTTGGCTTTTATAAGCCATCTTTCTACCTAGATTGCAAAATAATTTTCTTTCTGCTAAATCTTCTTTAACAGTCAACTAAATTTCCAATTTCAAATTCACAAAAATCATTTCTTTATATCTTAATTTTTCATGACCATAGCTAACTCATCTTTTCTGTCTGAGAATTAATGAAAACAAGTGTTCTTTTAACGATTTGTCTACAACCGTAAATGCATAAAATATATTTATGTACATCTCTGATAAAGAAGCCCACTCCAGTTCGCATTGTGCCACACATGTTGCAAAGCATTCTTGGAATGCCGCTAAATCTCTTGCGGCTGCAGCGGTTTCATCACTTTATAAATCATCATGCAGACATGTATAAACATATATACATATATAAGAGTATAAGGCAGACACACACTGAGAGAAAACGACGACAGTTTGCGAGCTAATCTGACAGCAAAACTGTTTGTCAGACAACAACAAGAAATTGATATGTATTTTTTTTGCTGTGGCTGCATTCGCATTCCCTTGAAATCAGTTACAGCATTTGCGTCAGCTTACATACATATATATATACATACATATATAATTATATATAGATATGGTTTATAGTATAATCTTAACGTTTGTCCAAAAACTAAAACAGATGTCAGCGGGAGATGCTTTGTCTCTCTCAGTTGATGCCGACTTTGTTTTCTTCAATTTGATGATGATGATTTTGATGAGTTTCATTGGAATGCATTTTAATTTTGTCTGTCTGTCTGTCTGTCTGCACTCGAATTGAGGTCAAGGTATATGATGCATTGCCCACTAATTAAATACCTTTCCACTTGATTACAGTTAGAACTGCCAGTGTGTGGCGATCTCTGCTCAGCGATCACGTGGCAATGACATAAGAAACAACCAACAATCAAGTCACATAAATAAAACTATTACGTGACTGGCAAGTTGAGCCTGTGAATTTATAGAGAAAATGCGTGAATTTCCCGCCACTTTTGGCTGTGACAACATTAACACCTTTCCGTGCCACCATATTGAGCTAAGGTGCTTACTAATTTGCGCATAATGCTTATATATTGCCTAACTTTTTAAAGAGCCACAATCTTATTTTTCTAAATTCCATATTGGCAGTTCCTTATTGCCTGTATGTTTGCTGGATTTTTGTCTTAACTTTAAAAAGCATTTTGCTATTTATTTCTGTTGACTTTTATTTTGTAATTAATTCAATATTTATTTGTCCAGCAAAGTTGATTGTGTTTTTCATGGCATTTTCCATTCTTCAACAAAAAAAATTCTAGTTGGAAAGTTCATCATGAAAATTGAAATTGAAGTTGGGATTTAGCGTGAGTTATTTTCACTAGTGGCTCAAGGGCATTCCAGTATAACTAATCAACTTGCAAACACACGCACTCACACTCACACACACACACACACACATACACACTCAGTCACCTCAAAGTCACCAAATATGTGGTCCCCTCCCCCTCGCCGTTAAAATTTTGGTTATTTCGTACGCAACGCTTTCAAGTGACAAACAGCAATAAGAACAACAAAAGCGACAAGCGACAAGCGACAAGAGACAAGCGACTGGAAAATAATATGCCTGTCAAAAGCGCAAAAAACCATAAATCATGACAGCAAACGCAATGTGTGTGTGTGTGTTTGGTGTTGTTGTCCATTTGGCAATCGCCAAACATGCCCATGCCCAAAAACCTATTCCCATTTCCGAAAGCGCCAAATAGTCACATAGCCTCAGAGGGTGCAGTCAAAATCTGAAGCAACAACCACAACAACAACAACAATAATAACAACAACATAAATTATTGTTTGTTGTTGGTTTTTGGGTGGTTGGGGTTCACAGTTCAAATATTCCAGAAATGTAATGAAGCCCAAATAGAAAATGAGAGCAGTGAAAAAGTTCAACTCTAAATTGTTGAATGCTTATTGTTGATTGTCGATTGTTGATTGTTGATTATTGCTCAGGTGAGCTATAAATAAATGTGATGCGACTGTTGCTGCTGTTGCATTCTAATTCATCAAGCGTTGCACATAAATCAAACCAAAACGTCAGTTGGCCTCTTTTGTTTAGGGAAATCAATCAAATCAAATCGAGTCAAACCCAAACCGTAAAACCAAAATCCGAACTCCAAATTCAATTGCCAATGTCACCTGCTGTTTTTGAAAATAGTTACCTGTATTTAATGCCAACTTTACTATTCAGCTCTGCATTGCACCTGTTTGGTTGGTTTGATATTGCTTTTGATATTATCTCCAGAATAAAAAGGACAAAGGCTGAACTGCAAATGATTTTATTGATGGCAGCAAAAGGTTCACTTCATTAAAAAATAAACATAAATCTTGGCATACACATGATCACCTGTGTGTGTGTGTGTGTGTGTGTGGGTGTTGGAATGTGTGTCAAAGAGACGCCACAACACAAATTGCGGTGCTATTAAAACAAAGTAAAAGCCACGTTTAGACGCTGACAAAATAATGCGACACGCCAAAAGGGGCAAAAATCAGAGAACCCAAAAAACACACCCAACTGTCAAACGACTGTGTGTGTGTGTGTGTGTGTGAGTGTGTGTGTATGTATATGACAGAGTGTGTCACTTTGTGCTGCATGACAAGTGTCACCTAGTTAAACAGCACAGTGGCTGCGAATCTCAGTTAGAACTGTGAAACGATACTTGCAAACAACTTCTAAGATACAAAAGTATCTTTTGTTTCATTAGCGCTGAAATGTGTAATTGAGATTTAAATGAAAAGATATCGCATCCATGTGTGTGAGACGAAATTCTTCTACGAGTCTGAAAGCTAGAATAAAAACTTCAAATTAAAAATTAAATGCAGGGAGAAATTTTTAATCAAAGTTTTAAGAGTTCAAATATAATAGTAAATTGAGATTTAAGAGAAAAAGTTTGTGTCTATGTGTAGGAGAAGGAATTTATCAAAGAATTCAATTAATGTTTTAAAATATAAAAGTTAGAAACACTTTAAGGAAATTATGTTCTGTCGATGAATTTATCTGCAATATCAATCAAAGTCTCAAGTTTTTGGGAAATTCTAAATCAATTTGTCCCAATTTTATGTCAAATCAATCTGAAATTGTTATATTTATTAGAAATAATAATTAAGAATGGACATAAACTTGTATTTAGGTTGTGCAATAGTCGAGACACAAGGAAAAAATGTAATTGAAATTGAATAAGAAACACAGATTTGATTAACAAAAACAAATTGTCAATTTGCGCAAAACTAATATCATAAATAAGTAGTTCTCATTTTCATGCAAATAGCTGCCAATTTGCACTCATTCAAATCGAATTTACCAAGTAGACCGTAAATTTGCTGATTATCCATTTGACTTTTGCCATGTTCGTTTTAAGATTGCGTCCACGGTGCGCACAATTATTTCACATGCAGAGTTTCTGTTGCACTCAGTTCGCTCACTTTGACAACAAAAATAAAAATAAAAAAAAGAGGCAGACTGAGTGTGTGGCAGCAGTGCATTTGGCAGGTAAAAAAAAGAAGAAAATACAAAAATCAATAAACATAACTCTTGCCACTGACAAGATCAACATTGCACTTAACCGAAATGTTTGTGCGATTTTCTGCCTCTGAGTGCAATTTGCAGCCGAATGAGTTTTTCAATTAGTTGATGACTCAATTTCCTGTATCCCAAATGTCAAAGTTTATTTTGCGATTAAAACACGCTTTGGGTTCAATTTAATTTAAGTTTTTGTCTCGTGAGCAGTCAAAGGCAAAACTGACAGCAAATCGAATGCCAATGCCAGCAAACCATCAATAAAATCATAATTGAGTCGATTCAATGCGATTGGCGCAAACACAAAAAGCAGAAAGAGATAAAGACCAGTAGCAAAAGTTTATCTGGCATATCGGCGGTGGTCTTTTTGTCTATATAGTCGTTGCGTTTGCGCATTTCTCAAATGTGTCAGCGAAGACAATCACGAAATTGAATTAGAAACTTTCAACGTCTCAAGTTGCAAGGCGCTGTTGCATTATGCATGAGGAGTCGTCATCGTCATCGTCGTCGTCGTCGTCGTCGGTTCGTTTGACTTGCGCACAATGCAACAATAAATTTCATCAATATTTCACTTTTTTTTTGGACATTTTGATTGCTGCTTGCAGCACGTCGTAAACATTTCTTACACAACTCAATAACAATTTTATTGATTGAAACAAAACACTTTGACACTGAGCCACCGAAAGAGGTGTTTTATTATTGGTATTTACCCCACACTCCACCACCTTTTCTTCTTCTTTCATTTAACGGTGCTTTCTAGGGTGTGGCACTGGAAATACTAGACAATACTTTATTTTACAGTTGAAGACTTTCGCTTTTCGTACAGCAAATTTCGTAATTTTCAAATGAAGAACTTTTTTTCCCTCACGAAATTTCCCTCAACCGGAACTGTGTGCACGCTAATTTGTGTGTCTGCTGTGTGTTGTGTGGTGTGTTTTCACTGTTGCACAGAAAACAGAGCCAAGGCCATGTCTATAATTATAAATACCCCCTCACAAAAAGATACACTCGTCTGGTTTCTGCGGACAACTCAGATTAGTTGTTTCACTCGATGATTCAGAATTGCTAATTGCGTGCGTTTTGCAGCCAAGGCTAAATCTGACACATAAAAATAGATTTGAACTTACTTTGCATAACTATGAGCAGGGCAGGGTCTGATAAATAATTAAATGTAAAAAACGATGTTTTTTCTATGTTTTAAATGGTTTGCAGCATTTAGCGCTAATTATTGAAAATATTCAGTTTCTTTGCTGAAATGTGAGAAGCAAAGTGTGATTTGCATTAATTATATATATTAGAAGTGTCTAGATTGTCTAAATTAAATCATTTAGAATGCTTAAGTAGAGACAGCTATTAAATTATGAGTAGAGTAAAGAGTGCTTAGCAAAATCTGCGTTTCTTATCAGATCTTATCAGATCTATCACAAATCAATATGCATCGAATCATAAATGTATATTAAATACTTTTTCCAAAGTTTATTATAGCATTTTTGCCATCCTTAACAGTTTTGGCTTTATGATAATAGCCCCATCTTTGCCAGCTGACAACCAATTTGCTTAGACTAATTCTCTTTCCCAATATTCCCCTTAATCCTCTGAAGAGTTTAAGGCCCATAGCGTAGACAGTTATTTAACTAGCAGCTATAAAAGCTATATGTAATAGTTGATATATAAAAATCGGTAGTAAAAAATACACATTAATTTAGATGTTGTTTTCTGCTCATTTTCTGCCTCAACATTGTGTTAATTATATGCCAACAAATCGCTTGATGCTAATAAAGCAAATTAGCTACTTAATTGCTCATCGTAAAACAAATCGAAAACATATTTATTTGTGTATATATATGTATATATATATGTATATATTTGTATCTCTATGCATATATTAATGTTTACAATAGCAGATTGCTGTTGAGATAGATCAGTGATTAACGCTAATAAACAGAGAGCTTTCGAGCAGCTTCAAGGTTTGGTTCATTAGGAGCATTGCCCTTCGCTGGATGAAACTCAATTTCCAATACGCAATCGGTATTCAATTGTGGCATACACCTGCTGTGCAGTGGCGAGGGGGAAGGCAACAGCGATGGGCAACCTCATCAACTAAACAATATCAAGAGGGGCAGAGGGGGCTGCAAACTATTGTTAATCACTTCATCAACGTCAGATTCGCCAAATGCAAAATGCAAAACGCTAAAATTCTAGCAAATCTAGCAAAAATGCAACAAATCAGAGTCGGACTCAGAGTCAGAGTTGGAGTCGCCACAGCCGGCGGCGAAGCTAAACTTGTTGTTTTGTTTCCATGTATCTGTGGCAGCTATATACATATATCTACACGAAACCCAGACTCAGACAAAAACTCAACGTCATCGAAATTGTTTGCGGCCTTCGTGTGTGCCCCGCTTTGTTGCAAGCAGTAGCCACTGCTTGTCTGGCTTTTGGTTCGGGGCAAGACACTTGGAATTATGATGTGATCGTGCCTGGTGAACTGCGATGACTGCCAACTAATAATTGCCAACTGCAGGCGACACACGTTGTGGGGGGAATGGCAAGAGGGGGCGGGGTGGGGTGGGCAAATAAATTTGCATAGAGTTGCAAATCATTTGGTTGCCAGCGACTACCAACTGACAACTTCGGTCTTTGGCGTTTTGATACACTTGCCAAGAGGGCACTTTAATTTGGTCACGAAGTGTGCAACGAAATTAAAAAAAAAACGAGAAAAGAACTTTTCGAAACTATAAATCAAATCTTAGCTTGAATTGTTTTCGGTGTAGATGTGTCTTCTCAATATTAGAGAAGTGATATTAGCTGTGCCCTTTCTTACAGTTAAAAAAATATATTTCGATTAAAAAAAAATTAATTTCCGAATTAACTTAGATGCGCTTTCCTTAATTTAATAAGGTTTTATTATTAACATTTTTGTATTCATCAAAATCATAGGTCTAATGACTTTAACTTTATAAATAAATAATTACGGGTCTGAAATAATTTGTATATAGATGTGTCTTGGTAAACTGAATAAAAGATATTAACAGTGTTATATTTAAACAGTCTCCAGTCAATAAATGTAAATAGGAAAAATATATAAATATATATTTATATTCAGATTGATTAGTAAAAATTGTATGTAAAAATGTAAAAATGTATTTCTTCAATTTATTAGATTTCATTCATGAAAATCATTGGTCAAATGATTTTCAGTAATATTATTAACTATTTTAGTATTTTATTATTATTATTTTGTTAAAATCACTAACTTGTAATTAATACAAATATTATTTGTATCAATATCAAATGTTTCACGATTCGTACTTGGATTATTCAAATCTGAATAAATTATTTATGCTGAGCTGAAAGAACTCGACTGCTCTAAATTGTTAGCATAAAAACAGCTAAAACAGTTAATTAGCAGTGAGTTAGGGTATTCGATTTTCGGCTTGTGCAGAGTTCGGCTATTTTTTCATGTTTCATTTTACAACTGTTGGTTTTTGCTAGTTGTTGGTTTTGTGTTGACTTGTTATTTGTTGCTATTTGCATTCCAAAGATTTGTTTATTTTGCGCACAGCTTTGTTTTTTGTGTTTTGCGATGATGTCATATGCAGATGCAAATACTAAATGAGTGGATGAGAGGAGTGATTCGAATGGGTGACACTCAAAACAGCCAAATATCTTATCTGGTTGCTAATCTGTGCATTGCCCCGACCCCAAATGACAAAGGTGATGCCGATTTGCAGCGGTTGGCTCAAAGAATTTAAATTGACTGCCGAGTGCAGGAATTCTACAAGTATTAAACATATGTCTAACAGCTGTCAGATTTGCCGAAATGTTTTGCCAACTAAATTGTAATTTGTTATTTACATTCTTTTCGTTGCAGGTGAGTCTTTAACGACATTTCCCAAATGCCAGCTGACATTTCAAGCAAGGCACACTTTGACAAAAATGCGGTAAAAATGTTTGTAAAAAATCAAAGCAAGGCAAGTACACTTTGAGAAAAATGCGTCAACAAATTGAAAGACAATGAGGTAAAAACTTAAGAAAAAGAAAATCTTAAGAAATGTATTGTCAAACATATTTTGTTTGTTTATTGATTTATTTATATTAGAAAAAGTAAAAATAAATTACTTTAAATTAAAAATACAATTAAATGTTTAAATTATAAGAACAATAAGAAATAATTTGACCAGTGAAAAGTTTCACTAAAATCTGCAAGCAAATTTCTACTCAGTTTAAAACAGTTTTGAATTCCAATTTGCAAGGCTCAAATTGAAGCTGGCCAATAGGGAATATACAAATATGTAACTAACTGTGGCGCAAATTGCACTTACTGCTTTGGCTTTAGTGTTGTACAATTTGCTGCCTTAATTAGGCAATGTCTTCATTTATTCCCCACGCAATTTGTCACTCAGCTCAGCTCATCTCGAGCAACATTTCCCCAAAGTCGCTGCATGAACTGAAACCCACAAAGCCAACTCGCTGTTAACGTCTTTTGCTTTTGTTGGCAGCACCCGGCTGCTCGCCCATTAGTCACGTCAAATCATCACACACAAACACACACACCCGGAGAGACACTGAAAACAATAAAGTCAATGTGATCGTGTCCAATTGTTGCCATTTCTGTTACAATTGCTGTTGTTGCTCGGCAACCAAAGCCAAACCAGCAACAATAACATGGCTTGCAAATATTTGCCCAATGTTGACAAACTTGTGGGCCACTCTTCACCCCCTGCACACCCATCTCCTATCCACTCTAGTCTATTACAGTTTGTCCTGCGTTTGCCCAGTTAATCCCAGTTGACCTCCTCCCCCACAAGTTGGCTGACATTTTTCTGTGTGTGCTCTCGGGATTTTGGGTCTGGGCTGGCAAAATGCGCAGACTGTCCATCAACTGACCGCAAAATGTCACTCAACTGACGCCTCGATGAAATGGCTGAAAATTTGTATATTTTGTTAACTTTTGCGGTGAGAAATGATGTTTATAGAGCGAATATAACGGAGTCAGGATAAGCCAATTTTGTGTGCGCAAAGCCTTTGGCTCTTAAAAGTATTAGTTTGTCATCAATTGCAAATAGTTTATATGTAAATCTATCAGATTTTTTACAATAGACATAGAGAAATGGGGTATTTTGTAGTCAAGTTTGTGATTTTTTTCTTCGACTATCTTTAAATATTGTGATAAAAGAAGACTTTGCCTGCTCTCACTAATTCAGAAAGAGTATCATCAACATCCACATTCGACAACCTATTCAAAAGAGGCTGAACATAAAATTAGATTCCATTTTGTATGTGTGTGTGTGGGAGCGTGTGTGAGTGTGTGTGTGTGTGTGTGTGGGAGTGTGTGTGAGTGTGTGTGTGTGGATATATGTGTCTGTTTTTGTTGCTGTTGATTTGCGAATTGAATTTGCATATTAACATGCTGACTGGCATGCAAAAATATTTGTCCCATAACACACATTTGTATGTATATGTATATATATACCTGTATGTCCGCATACGTGAGTCAACACACACACACACACAAACACACACACCACCACACACTTTTGCAGCAAACCAAATCTGTTTAAGGCACACGCCGCTTCCTCTGGACCTCTTCTTCACCTCGCACTTAGCTGCCCGCTTCTGGAATGTGTGCAGCATGCCGCAAAATGAATTTGCGAGCAGATATGCCACAAACAACAACAACAAAACAAGAGTAGCCATACCTAGAAAAAAAAAGCACTTAAATTTTGTAAATCGCCTTAAAAACTACAAAGTTTTTCTTGTTTGAAAAACTGTTCTAATAATTAGAAAGTCTTGCATTAAATCGACAATCCCAAAAATATAATTACATTTTTTTTTTTTTTTATTAAAAACTCTAAAAAATATAAATGCAAGCTACAATTTTGAGAAACAAATTGACAATCAGAAACAAATTAAATAATCTGAATTTAAAATGTTCGCATGTGTGAAATCTTAGTATGATTATTAATAATATGGGCAACAAAAGCTAATGTTATATATAGTTCCTGGTTCTGAGAAACATTCTTTCCGAATAATAAGGTGTGTTATCTTTAGCGCCAGAAGTATGGCGAATTCCTAAAATTCAGGGCAATATTTTTTCTGAGTGTAGCTCAGCCTGTCTCATTTTTTAAAAAAAACATCCGCCAAAAAATCTGTGACTCGCAGTTTTTGGCTGCCTATACTCTACCCGCTGGGTACTAATGGCATTTTAAGTGGATTTGTGAATGCCACTTTAAGGCATATTTAGAAGCGTTATTAATATCGAGAAAATGCTTAAAAAAAGTAATATTAATAGTCATAAATTATGAGAAACTAGCAGCCAAAATGTTAGTTTTAGTTTTAGAGCATTTTGCTGCGGGTTTTTCGGGCGATTTTTATTTTGTGTGCAGCAGTGAAATGGGTTTAGTGCATTCTCTTCTGCTTCTTCTGACTGCCTGACTGGCAGAGTCCTTCGTACTTCGTCCTTCGTTCTTTGTCCTGCGTCGCTTTTGGCCTTCACTTGCGCCGAGCTTCGCATACAAGGCAAACAAACACAAAACTGCGGCAAGAAATTTCGGAGGGTAGGCGTTGGTGGGTGGGGAGGGGTGGGGGTTAAGTTTACTGCGTGGACTGCCAACGTACTTGCCACATGTTAGACATTCTCGATGCCACACGGTGGACAGGGACATGGACAGGCAGCAAGCAGCAGCTGCTCCCAACTGGCCCACTAAATCGAGTTTTGGGCCACGACTTGGATTTATTTGCATAGCTGTGAATTTAAAGCGTTGCCAGGCACTTAAAGATTTTGTGTGTGCCGCACACACACGCAAGCCAAGTGTGTGTGTGTGTGTGTGTTGGGTGTGCGTGTGTGTATCAGTAGTAAATGGTCACTGGTCAGGCAGTAAAAAAATTACACAAACAACTTTAAATTGAAAATTCAAAATTGCCATAAAAGAAATGAAGTGAAAAAGTTTTTTGATTTTGTGAACATTCTGTGAGATTTTATTAATTCGTTATTAAATATTTCAAACACATTTTATGGCTCTTAAAATTTTAATATTTCTTTTAGAACGGCTGTTGAATGAAACGGGGGCATCAAGTTCAGGTTCAGCCAAAGAAACTTTCAACAACTTTCAATATTTACTGAAGTAGCTTTTGAAGGAGGGCGAAAAACAATTAAGATTCAGAGAGAGAGAGAGAGAGAGAGAAGGATAGACAGAAATGGAGAGAGAGAGATGGGTAACTTTAAGGCTTTGCTTATTTTTCTGATATTCTTAGAATGTTTATTGAATGCATTTTGTAAATTGCGTCCATGTTCAACTAAAGAAAGTACTCCAGAGAGTTTCACCATGTGTTAACCATCTTCAGTTCATTTTGAAAGAGAGAGGAACCAATTCAATTTCGTAGTATTTTATAGCTTCAAACAATTTCTATTTCAATTGTAGAGCGAGACAGAAAAAGATATAGAGAAACGGTTTTCATGTCCATTTATATATTACTTTTCAAAGAGAGCGAGAGAAAGAGAGAGAGAGAGAGAGAGAGAGAGAGAGAGATAGAGAGTGAGAGAGACAGAGACGATTTTCTTTCCCATTTAAACATTATTTTAAGACAGAAGACATTTAAGTAAAAAAAGCATTTTTCATTTGCTTGCTCATTCCAATTTAATTATTTTACGGCTAATACAAAATATCTGCACAAAATCAAAACAAAGCTTTATCTTCTGAAATTTAATTCGCAAAATGTGGTGTCAAATACAATATTGAATATACATATATAATATGTATGTGGCAGCATTTGTTACACTGTGCAGCCTGCTCAGCTCCAGCTGGAGAGTTGTTGACTTAAGGCGATGTCGTGCTCCTAAGCTTTTTGCGGGCAGGGCACCTCGTGAGCAAAGTCCTGGGAATACCTCAACTAATCCTCGTGCTACAAACAGACCCCACTGAACTGGAAGTCGGAGCTGCAGTTGAAGTGTAAATGCCGTCATAATGCGTGTACCGACATCGGGTTCTGCCTCAGCTCCAACTCGAGCTCCAGCTTGTGACAGGCACAGAGAGCTCGAGTCATCGTCATCATCATGGCCAATGTCCATTTCCCCCGAGAATCCTGGGGCACGTGCCTGCTCGCGAGGGGTGTCGAGAGGGGGCACGTACACTCACAAAAATAAATGCACCTGAATTTTAGAAGTTCGCCACACTTTTGGAAAATAGATTTCTAAAGTAGAGTAAATTTATTTACTTACTTCTGAAATTTAGAAATGATTTTTTCTTATAATCATTTTTTGCATTTCTGCTTTTAGCAATGTAGATAATAATAGAAAATTCTTAATAATAGAAAATATTTCTAAATAAAAAAACCAGCATTATTTTGTCGATTCTACTTAATAGATTTTTTTTCTTTAAAACAATAACAACTTTCGCATTTTTTCTGAGTGTGGGAGTACGAGGCTGTTAGTAGGGTGGCAAGTTCGCCTGCTTATTAGCCATGCATTTGAGTGCGTGTCATGTTTCAGTTTGCCTTAATTAATTTCAGTCAGCTAAGTAATCTGAGAATTCACACAAAAAACAGTAACGAAAATAAAAATAAAAATATTATGAAAAGAAGGCCACAAACAAAAAACACTGCATACTTTTCCAGCACAATTTGCCAGATGGGCAAGCGAAAATGATTTGTGTAGGGATGACATAAGATAACTTAAGGCCATTCTGCATTATAATCAAGTGGAACCATTAGGGTCTTAATAATAAACTCAACACTTATCAAGTGCGTGCTGAGAGCCCATTAAGTGTAAATTTGAATGAATACAATTTGAATGGCATTCTTAAATTAATTTCTAAACTAGGCAAACATTTTTAGTTTCAAATCGTTAGTCAAATATTTGCTATTGCGCTTTTTGTGCCATTTGTCACGCTGTCAAGTGTTCAAACTCAATTGAGAGATTGATCGCCCCAGCAAATTTTCGCGCTAATTCGTTGCGAAATTGTACTCCAAATTGGAATTGCAACTCTGAAAAGCAAAGCAATTTAACCACTACACAAACAGACATAGATATATATATCTAGATATAGATATTGATTTAGAATGAGTGTTTTATCGCTGGATTCCGGCACAAAATCCAATTGCTTTAAAGCACTTGGCAAAGCACATCGAACTTTTGAAAACGCGTTAGCTGCATTTGCAGTGCAATTTTTGATTACATTTCAATCGCCAAGACTTCATTTCGTCTGATAAAAATAAACAATTTCGAAGGCGACTGTTGCGAGAGCTCGACGAGCAGATACCCTAAAAATAAACTGTTACAATATGAGAGAATATATGAGTACGTTTGGAGTTAACAAAAGTTGTGCTTTAATTGCACTTATCAAGGTATATAATTAATCATTTGTAGGGCTAATTTCTAAAATTGTGTCTCTTATTTCTATCGATTTTTATCGATATTCGTGAATGTGTGCATTTTGTCTGCGTTTTTTACGATAACATTTAAATTTCCTTGGTTGTATTCATGTAATAAATAAATTATACGCCTTCTGATCAACTCCGAGATTTCTTCCGTCTGTCACATATGTTTCCATCATCAGACCCTTCTTTCCTATTTTCAATGCGTCTGGGGTATACAACGATAAAGTCGACTAGTTGGCAAAAAATGGGTCACGTGCCGAGTGGAGAGCGTTTGAAAAATGCCAACGCAAACACTTGCAACAAAAATGGTTCACAGCCAGCACTTCTGTCTGTAGGCGTGGCACGAATCGCAAAAACAGAAAAAGAAATAATTGAAAGAGGAGTGGAAAAATCACATAAAGTAATAAAGTGCAGCTAGAAAAATATTGAGAAAAATCTATCAAAATTATATTTCAATTGCATCGAAACTGAATGGCTATTTTTATTCCAATGCGAATCAGAGAAGCAAAAAAAAAAGCGAATAGTCCTCGACGAATGCTGGAGTTTTTCCTTAAATCGAATACAACAACTTTTTCCGGTCTGAAAATGATTTTATTGAGCATGGTGGAAAATATTTAGGTTTCTCCTCCTGCCAACATTTTATGCTTGTATTTCAAAGCGGCAAAATTATTTCAAAAATACTCAAATATCAAACCACATTTGGATGAATGCTTAAAATATCAAAAGTTCACAAACAATGATAAAAACAATAAATGTGAAAAAACCAATCTGTGACAATAGTTTTAGTCATTTTTAAAAAATGTTTGTTAAATCTGGCATAACTTTTTATAGAGGCAGTAAATTTGTTAATTGAAAAGAAAACTACAAAATGTTTTTTTTTTAAATAAAGTTTTAATTAAATTTATTAATTTAATATTTTGGTGTTTGTTCTAATGTTTGAAACACCGATTTTATCACTGATTTGCATAAATTTTGGGAGTCAGAAACATAACTATAGATGAAGTCACAGTCCAGAATATATTGTGCTTAAGTTCTGTCTGATATTAAAGTAAAATCAAATATTATCTCAAGTTTAGTTAAAATGTTGTAATATTGACTTCAAATTCTAATTTTAAATTCTTGTCGAATCTCTTATTTGAACAAAAAAACATCGTCCTGCCTCACTGTCATTTCTGTTGGTAACTGTGACTGCAACTGCCAAAAATGGTGCAAAGTTGCAAAATGATTTGATTTGTGGCACTGATTTGTCGGCATTGTTGTTCTTGTCGTTGTCATAGAATATTCTCGCTGCGTTTCCGTTTTGCATGCCAATGTGCAACAAAGGCAACAACAAAATCAGCTTAATTTCAGCTTTAGCAGCGAAGCCAAACTCTGGCATCTGTTAAACAAAATGCGCATACGCCGTGTTGTACGTGCAACGATATCAAATGAAAAGCGTGGCGAAAAGGGAAAAGTGGCTCTGCAGAGTTATCCACATATGTGACTGGCTAAAAAGGAATGGGGGCGTGGAATGTTATCTGATGTGATGAGTGGATTAGATTGCCATTGATATCCTCTACGTGATTGATGCCTGCCACGCCCGCAATGCTTCTCTATTAATAGACGGATTGGGCTTACTTGAAACAGGCAAGCCATCAATTCATTTCAAAATTTCAAAATGTGGATAAAGTTGTGGAGACATGACTCAACTGAAGTTGATATTCAATTTAATCTTAATATTATCAATAAAAGACTTTATTTATCAGACAGTTCATTAGCAGACTTGTTGGATTTAATAGAAATTGTAGCCACATATTTATTAAAAAAAATTGTTAGCCAACTCAATTATGCCGCTTGATTAGGGCACAAATTTGTTGGTTTTGTTGAATGCTAAATAAAATTCTTAAGTGTTTGATATCTTTGACTATAAAAAATATAAGAAATTAAGAATATTTGCTGCTTAACAATATTAATTTGTAAGCTTCCAAATTAATGCAAACACTCAACAAGCTCAAGGCCTTAGCTGATATTGCTTTTCAAGCTATAAGTTAAATGAATAAATAAAATATTGCTCTCTTTGCTCAAAGCTAAATACAATTTTTGTGAGCATTACATTTTCGACTACTTATTATTTGAGGATTTATCTTTAAGCCTTAACTATAATTTAGTACAATTAAATATCAAATTCTAAACTGCACATTTAATATAAAGTTTGCTTAAAGTATAACAAACAATATATAGATAAACTATTGCTATCCTTTGCTACAGGCTATATCAATTTCTCATCAGCTGGATATCATTGATTCTCAATAATTTCAATATCCACCTGGATGGCCTCAGTCGCAGTGCTTTACTCGAATTTCATTTGATAATAGCTCTCTGGCATGCCTTAAACCCATCTCGGATTCGACTGTAATATTAAACTTTGTTTTACTTCCATTTCTGTTTTGGCTTTGATCTGACGCATAATCCACCAAACAAACCTCTCAGCTCCAATCCTCCATTCCTGTGCTCATCAGCCGAGTTGCCTCTAATGCTGTTTGGACAATCCTTCGAGTCGCAGTCACACCTAATGCTCCACCTCCCTCCCATCCCCTGTCTCCCTCCCCTCTTTTATAGTCTCTGTGCTTATCTCTTTAAGCTTTGGTCACGTAACAAGCAGCTCATTTCCCCAGCTGCCGTTGGGACACCAGCAGCAGCAGTTGCACATAGATAGCCGTACACTCAGAAAAAAAACACACTGAATTTTGGAAAATCGCCGTGTAAACTGGAAAGTTTTTTGATTTCTAGAAATAATTTCTAAACAGAGGAACATAGAAAAAAACACCCTACAAATTTAACATATATTTTTTCTAAATTTTAGATATTTTAAATTTCTAAGTTTAGTTCAATTTATTTTTTGGTGAGTGTAGCTGCAACTCCTGCTGACTGATTTTATACTTTAACCGGTTGCGTTGTCTCCTTGCCACGCTCCCCGCCCTTGACACAGTCTAAGCATCGCAGCTCATTAATCAACTGGCGCTTCACACGATGCGACTTCTTCGTCTTTGTCTTTTGCTTTGTTTTTGTCTTTGTTTTGGTCTTTATCGTGTTGACGTTTCGCCTTCAAACTGTCGCTTCCTGGGCGTGACACTCGACACACGATACACACACACACACACTCCCATCTTTTGTTTTAGTTTGATTAATTATTTAGTCAGTGATAAGGAGTTCTGCCTCCGGCGACTACTCCGCCTTCGTCGTCCAATTAAAATGTGCCCAGCTGAGCGATAAGTCACACGCGAATATTGAATATCGAAAAAAGTGAGTGCCATATTTTGTGTGCCGCATGCCCCAAATATCGGCATCAATTGGCTGCCTTTAAGGCATACAATTTTGACAGTTGAGTGGTGCCAGGGGCGACAGTTGGGGTTGGGTAACTGAACAGTTTGTGTTTCAATATAACCCGTCAACACTCGTTATTGCCACTCCAGATGAGTTCTTTCACAGGCCAAAAGAGACAGAGACAGAGACGAAGAGAGAGAGAGCAAGAAGGCAGCCAGCCAGGCACTTGAGGCACACACCAAAAAACACGCTACGCACACACACACGCTCTGCACACACACACACGCTCTGCACACACACTCCGCACACACACTCAGCACACACACCCACAATAAACACCCGATTGCACTTGTCTGAAATGCAGCTCACAATTTTTGCTGACTTCTGTGCACACTTGCAGCTTCCCTGTAATTGTTGCAACAGCTGGCATATGCGACTTGGTATAACTAAAACTGTGCTCCTTCAAAAAATTACTATTATTATTATTAATTATTGAGAAATTAATTCACCTTTAACTTATTATAAAAATATATGAATATTTCCATTTCTATTAGAATCAATCAATATGAAAATTGACTAGTTTTACTTGTTTTAAAGTTAATCTATTCTTTTTAATATCATTTTATTTGTCTACACATTTTCACAGCTTAGCTGACTACATTATTATTCATGTTCTGTTAGTTTCGATGGCGCAATATATTTAATGGGTTTATAATAACCATAATAACAATTTAGTTTCAATTGATTTTCACGACATGCTTTTTAATAGTCATTGATTATTCACACCTTAAGTTTACTTTGTTGATTTTTGACTTCTGATAATCATTCAATTTTCCAGAAGTTGAATTTTCTCGAACTTTGAAAATTTGTGTGTTTCCAAAACTTTACTTGCGTTGGCATATCCACAAATCAGAGAACAAATCAGTAAATCCTCTCAAAGATTCCCAATTAGAATCTCCAACAATAAAATCTTAATGGATTGGATAACATAATCAATTTGTTAGATTATTTTATGGACGATGTTGGACTGGTTTTGAATGACGTGTAACAAATTATTTTAAATAACAAACAATTTGTTTTTGTACATTTGTGGACTGCCTGGAGTTAAATCAATCATATTATGTTTATTTAACAATATATATTGATACAATATTGAATGATTGTCCCCCTGGAAATAGATTTTAAATCAAGAGAATAAAATGAGAGATTAATCTATTTATAAACTTTGCTGATTGTAAGAAATGAATTATGATTATCAACTTTACTGATTGTGCTTCGACAAATTGTACATAAAAATTACAAAAAAAAAGTTTATGCATTATTAAAGTTATATTTAGCATTTACAGACTAGAGTCTACAGATCATAGGGTATCTCAGGGTGCACCCACTCCCCCCTCTCCATTACTCCTAGACTCCTTTGAGCTGTTGTTCGTGGCTTGCATCATTGAGTTTTGTTCAAGAACAATTCTCTTACATGGACACAAAGACTGTGTGTGTGTGTGCGAGTGGGTGTACTGGTGTGTGTGTTTGACATTGTTTGAGTGCGTTTTGGTTTGCTGAGTTGAGTGCTGGTGTCTGTATGTGACTGCAATGCAATGCAATGCAGGTTTTCCCACTCCGTCATCGTCATCATCATCGTCATCATCCTCGTTATAAATGTCGCTGCTTTTGCAATATTTTGGGCAAGATGAGAAATTTCACTAGAAAATATTTCATGTAATTTTGCCTTGATTTGATTTGTTTTTGTCTTATTTTCTTTGCATTTTCCAACATATTCTGCATTTTTCTCAGTACATGTGAAACTTGTATCCGTGTTCTCAACTTTTTTACACACACTTTCAAAGAGCCGCATTTCATTTTACTATTTGTGGTTAGCAAATATTTGCAACTTATATTTGAAGAACGTGCTTACCTTACGGATATTTTTTCTCCATCTATTTTCTGCTGCTTTGTCTGCGTTTTCCTTCGGAAAACGTATTTTCTAATTTTCGCTGGCTGCTTCTAACGGCCTGTCAAATAATTTCAACACTTTGCGGCATTTTTCTAACCTTAAAAAAACTTTTTCGCACAATTAAGTCGGTTCCATAGGGAGGAGCAAGGGCAGGGGCAGGGGCTGGGGAGGGGCACGGCCATTAAGTTGTGGCCTCAGCAATCTTCTTCTTCTTCAGGACATTGCTGTCGTTTTGGCTGCTGCGGCGACGTCGGCTTCTGTTACCCGCCAACTTTGTTAAGCAATGCCGCAAAAATCACAACAACAAAAAAAACACAGAAATTTAATATCCTTGCAAATATTTCACATCAACTTTTATTTAATTTTTGAAGTCAAAGTTGAGCACAGTTGAATCTCAGCTGGCGCCGAAATGGTTTCCATAAGATTTTTGCGTGACAATATAGTCAAGAATAATTTAAATAGAGATGAGAGAGACAGGCAAAATGAGAGAGATAGAGAGAGAGAGAGAGAGAGACGACTTTTATTACAAGTAGTGCTGTATACTTTAAGAAAACTTTTCTAGGTAAAAACCATTTACTCTAAAAAGCAAGCTGCTCTCTTTCTGGTTGCATACAACATTTATTGAATATTCATTCAACATTCATTCGACACTCATCAAATATTTTATTCAATATTGATTTCTTAGAGCTCAAACTCACACAAGCAAAATAAAAATACAAATCTCAACAGTTTGAATGCCTTTTTTTATAGATATGTGTATTTATGTTTCTCTAATTTTATAACAAAAGCCAAATGCAAATGAAGAAAACGGGTACATTGAAGTATTGCAAAGTAATGTAAAATATCGATAAAAATCAATTATCGATAGCATTAAAAGTGACACATTTAAAAATATAGGCCTCCAATTGATGTATAACATGGCCAGATATATGATTAAGAAACTGTAAACATTTTATTAAGATCGTGTAAATATAATAGAATATTTTATATAGATTTATATATATTTTAATATATTTAAGATAACATCCACCCTTATTAACAATTAAGCTGAAAGCCTCAACTAAGTTGTATGGCTTAGCATTAGACATACAACCAGTAAAAATTAATTATAAATTTAAATTAAATAATATTAGAAATGAATAGCTGAATGCAGGGTATCTGCTGGTCGAGCCGTCTCGACTACTGCACTCCAATTTGTTTGTATTTGCTTGAATGCTACGTCTGGGTTGTTTTATTCTCGAATCGATTTGTAAGCAAAGTAATTTTCATTTAATTTCACTTAAAATGCACTCAAATTGTTTCGTTTTGTTATCGCCAACGAAATCGACGAGTGTAATAAAACCAAAGACCAAAACTAAAATGAAAATCGAAATCGAAATGGAAATGGAAAGGTGCAACAAATGGGATGACTTGCTTGAATTGTTGTCAGTATTGTTGTTGCTGTTGTTGTTGCTGTTGTGGGCTGCTTGTTTACATTGATTGCTGGGCAGATAGAAGAAAACAACATCAACAACAACAGCAACAGTGAAAACACACAAAGAGCTGCTGAGTTGAACAAGAATATCCTGTTTATTTTTACAACTAAAATGAACAGTCAGCAAAAATGCGTTCGCCTACCTGAGCAGACAGACAGACAGACAGACAGACAGAGGACAGACAGAAAGCGAGCTCAAACTGGGCCTGGTCAGGGATTTTGTTTGTTTCGGTTAAGCATCAAACTAATCCAATTAGTTAAACAATGCTTGGCCAGTTGCATTTATATATCTGTCTACATATACATATACATATATATGTATATATATACTTCTTTTTTTTGTGTGTGTGCCACGCCTCTAACGAGCTGAGTGCGTTGTTGCCTCGTGCTTCAAATCGCATCAAAGCGGATCGCATCGGATCAGTCTGTTTCTTTATCTTGAGTTTTGTTGGCCTTCTCATGTGGCTTATTGTGTGGCTATTGTTGGGCAGCCGTTTGCGTTTTGGCAGACCCTCTTCTGAAAGACCCTCCATTGTCTGCCATTTACTACACTCAATTAGAGTGCACGTAGCAATCCTCAGCTGGGCCATCAGCCATCAGGGCATCCAGTGCATTTGGCGGTGTTTGCGGCACCAGCAATAAAGCCATTTCAATTTGGCCAACAAGCCACGCACGTCTCAGCTCATAATTATGGATTCTATCTATGCATAGATAAATACACGCAAAAAAACTGTCAATGGAATAAACGCACTGTCGCTTAACATACACTCAGAAAAAAATCAGCATAAATCGTAGCAAATTGTCCTAAAATATTAATATAAGAAGAAATTTTTCTTAATTAAGGCTTTAAATCAGCAATAGCAAAAATATGAATTTTTTCATTTATTCAAAATATTTTCTATTATTAAGAAATGCATTTCTAAAAAGCAGAAAAAGCCTTTTGTTCTTTTGTACACTTACCAAAAAACCCTATGGAAACTAGACATATTTTCTCTAAATCGTAAAAGAATACTTTCTGAATAATAAGTTGAGGCCAAAAAAATACTGCGCATATCTCATATCTTCTGAGGAATATATTTATATTCCTCAGAGTCAAGAATATGAATTCTTTATATTTATATGCTTATCGTATGAGCATTTATCTGAGTGTATGCAAGTATTACCTGGGCTTTAACTAACTCGCATTTTGTGGCCCGACTTGGCAGCTACTTTTCATGGCATCGGTTATGGTTATTGTTCTGCGTTCTACGTGGCTGTTAACTGAAATTGGCCAAATTGTTTATGCGCCTTAGAACGTGGCCAACGCATGCAGACGATAACAGCAATAGAACAATATTTGGCTTACAGTTGTCTGGCCAAAGGGTTGAAGGGGCAGACGTTATGTCTTTATGTTTTTGGCCATGCTGTAGCCAAATTGAGTCATTTGGCTGGGCCAATAACGGGTTATGTGGAATACATTAGACGCTCAGGCCGTCATTTTAAATAACGCCAAATGACGTTGTTAAGGCTTATGGCCAACATAATCCAATATTCAGATAATTGAATAACACAAGCCAAGCTAAGCTGCGTTTCCTGTCTGCCAATTTATATTACGATCCTAAAAATATTTACTAATTGAACATTTTTACAACTAACTAAATGCAAATTATGTAATTTATATGGGAGATTGTAATTGGTAATAGTTAGCAAACAGTTAATTGTTTAAATGATTGTTTAAATTGTTATGCTGTCTCTTATAGAGTCTTATCTTTTGTTATTTACGCAAAGTTTAAGTTCCTCATATATGCAAAATTTATTTTTAAATGTTTATTTTCTGCCTACTCTTTAACAATTTTCAATTGTTGATGTATAAAAAAATACTTCAACATTTAAATGATTGCTTCAAATTTTAAGCTGTCTCTTTTCTAATCTTATTACTGAAATTGAATATTCCTCATAAGTGCAACATTTATTGTTAAATGTTTATTTATTGCTTACTCTTTTACAAGTCTGAGTTGTTTGTGGATAAAAAATACTTCAACATTTCATTGATTGTTTGCAATTTTAAACTGTCGCTTATCTAATCTTATCTCTTTTCCGCATATTCAAAATATAATTTGGCGCATTCCAAATCAAGATTTAACTGCTTTGCAAACACCTTCAAATAGTTTCCCATAAAAATAACATGTTTAATTTTCATGGTTTGAAGTATTTTCTTCCATTTTTTATTAATGAATGTGGCGAGTGCAGTTAAAAAATGTGCCCCCTTCTAAATTTCTCACAAAAAGCATTTCCATTTTAGTCGGCACACACAAATAACACCTCAAACCCCGCCGACTTTGACTAATTGCTTTCCAACACTGGCGAATGTGGTTTTTATAGGCTCCTTTAATTAGCCTGCAGGTGTGGCACAGACTTCAACTCCCAACTTGCCACCAACTGTTGCAGTTGCAGTTGCAGTTGGCGTCTGTTATTGTTGTGTTATTGTTGCAGTCGAAAACTGTGTCATTGGGTTGTGGATTCTGGGTATCCGAGTGGCATCATCTGCCCAACTTGCCACCCGTCTCGCGTCGTCTATTAGCCGCATCAGCGGCATCAGCCTGCAAAGGCTGCATCACTTTTTACTGCGCGTCTATTTACATATTTTAGCTGAAAATGCAGTCGAACTGCTTTGCGCCTGCCTCTGCTTCTGCTTCTGCTTCTGCTTCTCTGAAATGCATCGTAAAAAACTGAAATGTTTCCCCGGCTCCTCCTCCTCCGTGGCTTCTCCCTCCCCTCTTCCTCTTCCTGTCACTTGCAACTGATTTCTGTTTTTTGTGTCTGAGTTTCGTTTCCACTTAATTATGTACAGTTACAAAATTTTATTCTTATACGAAATATAGTCATTTAATTACCAACAATTAACTACGGGTAATTGAAGTAATTAAATAGATAATAAAGATTGAATTGAAATCTTAAAATGTGAAACTTTTGCTCACTTATGAATATAGATTCAGCTTACTTTCTTTTATCATTCAGACAAGTAACTCTTTACTTTTGCGTCATTTAATTATTTGTAATTAACTATTAATAATTGACGTAATTAAACAGATAGAAAATTTGGTATGACAAATTTAGAAATGTAAAATTTTCTTTTGGCTTCAGACAAGTGAAATATTTTTATCATTTCCATTTGTTATTCTTTCCATTTAATTTTGTAGAGGAATTTAATTTTCTTTATTACTAGGCTTAATAACTTAATTATCAACAATTAACTACCGGTAATTAAAGTAATTAAACGGATAATAAAGTTGGTTGCACAATTTCCCAAATTGTTCATTTTATGAATATTGATTTAGAATTCCTTTCATTTATTTATTTAGACAAGTGAAGTCTGTTCATCAGGTTAATTTGAAATTCCTTCCATTTTATTTTGTGTAATTAATTATAATCAAAGTCAGTTAATTATGCACAATTAACAACTTGAAATTCTAGTAATTAAATAAAACTTAACTTACAACTTATTCATATCAAACTTTAATCATTTTATGAATACACATTTCTCATTTCAAGTTCACATTTCATTCAGTCTACATTTCTATATATTATTTTCATTTGTTATAATAGATAAACACACACACACACACACACACACACACACACACACACACACACACACATAAAGAAGTGTTTTAATCTGATCTTCATCTGATGCTTGATTTGCATATCAGAAATGCCCTCGTTTATTTGGCTGACCTTTGACTGCTTTCCGCTTGCCCTTTCAATGTCAGCTTTTCTCATGAAGACGACCAAACAAACAACTGGCTAACATTTAACTCCCCCTTTGGCCACTCATCCCACACACGCACACACAACACACACAACATATACACACGCACACCCATGCCGGAAATTGCGTTGTTCACCCTTTTTTCCGTTGGCCTTGGGCCACATTATTTGAGTTAAGCCAAAGCTAGTCAAAGAGTCAAAGAGTCAGACAGACAAACAGTCGAACAGTTAAACAGTCTGTCAGCTCTTCTTCTTCTTCTTCACTTACTTTATCTTAAGTCAATTTGTTGCCCCTCATCAACATCTTGAAGGGAAGATCATCATCGTCATCATCATCATTATTATTATTTTATCACTAACTTCATCTGCTACTTTGTTTCTGAGTAACCAAATCTTAAACGGTTTTAATACACTGTTTGCAGGGTAACAAACTGAGTATATAGGGTATGAATAATAATATATATAATATACATATACATATATCTGATATTGGGTTGCTTATAAAGATAAACAGGTGTGGCTAAGTCGCGTCAATTCTTGAAGCTGCTCAAGAATATTTATACTCACTTCCTTCTGTATGTCACATACTTTTCCCCTACTTCATCATACCCATTATTATATTTTCATATTTTTCCAGGGTATATAATACAAAGTAGTCACAGATCAAGGGATCTGCCTCTTTTTCTCTCTATCTCTCTGAACTCAGCGTTGACATATTTATGGCCAAGTTGGCCCGCTGTTAAATGCGATTCCCTTAAACAATTAGCGGGGCAACCTTTGACAGCGGAAATGACTGCTCAGAGCTAGGGTTGCTCTGCAGATAGATATACATATATATATATAAGGGTGTTCAAATACTTAGGGGTTGCTGTCATTATCTGTGCTCCTCTTCTCTGCTCGGCTGTGATTTCATTAGGCTCTTGCTTAATTTGGTTTTCCTCTTTGCCGCTCATTGTTTTCATTCACTGCACCTTTTCCTAGGCATTGACTTTGGTTTCCATTTCAATTCTGATATGTCAATTATTTAGCAGGGTATACCAGTTTCCCCCACCCCTCCACACCCCCTTCTATCCTCTGGGAGACGCTTTCAATTTGATTTTTATGATTTTTATTCCTTTTTGCGGCTCATTTTTTGTTCTGCTTCATTTGCATTTTGTATTGAATTCGTATTTCGTATTCGTATTCGTATTACTTTATGTAATTCACGTATATATATATATATATATATATATATATATATGTATTTGCATTTGTCTGCGGTTTGTCTTTGTGGTCTTTGTGGCAGCTGCTGCTGTGGTTGCTTCCTACGGCTGCCCCCTCTTGTGGCAGTATCTTTTTCTGTGGCATTGCAAATGGCAACTTAGGCAAATTGAAAGCGTAGCAAATGCGAGAACAATGCCAACAAAGCACGGCTAATGGGCAAAAACACTGGGGAGCAGCAACTGGGGAAACAGCACTAACAGCAGCAGCAGCAGCAGCAGCAGTTGATGATGATACAACTCCAGAGCCAATACAATCTTTCATCAGCATCAGCAGCAGCGGCAGCAAATTTGATTTCCATTTCAATTTCCAATTGCGAAAAACTTCCTCAACTGTTTCACCGATCTAATTGAGGCCTGAGTCTGCTGCTGACCTTGTGCACACATTTCTACATAAATATTCTTGGCCTGCACAAGTTGCACAAGGTAAGAAAAAAAAGCATTGGGAAATTCATTTTAATTAGCGGTGAAAAATGCGGCATCGCTGAAAACCGGCAACATCGCAAAAATATTTCCATTCCGCCCCAAACAAGCAGCGCTGTCAAAGGTCTCAGGCGTAAAAAAATAACAACCAACTTCTATATCTTTTACTGGTCACCAGCAGACAGTGCTGCCAAACACCATCCACAAAAAAGCTAAATTTATTAACTTCAAATTGAAGTCTAAAATGATTATGGGAAATATTTTCACTTACATATTTCCAAAAAACATTTATGAAATTAAATAAATTTCATATATTTCACTTTGTTATTAATGCGGTTCAATCGGTTCAATAAAATTATTTATAAGATAAAAATTCCAATCAATATAAAGCTATAATTCATAATCATAAAAACATAAGTGATATACAGCTACTTGACACTTATTTTAATCATTCTTGTTATTATTATTCAATCAAAATATGTAAAAATTATTATTATTATCATTTTTGAATCAGATTTCGTTTAGCTTAATCGGACATTAAAAATAGCCATTTTTTTACGGCGAAAAGCGCACATCTCAGCAAAAAACACTCCGATATACTGGCTCTGTCTGCAACAGATTGCCCCTCAGCACACAGCCACAATCGGCGCCTGGGTGGCCAGCTGCTGCTGCTGCCCTCCGCTGATGCTGCTGCTCTATGTGCAACATAATAATTTGTAAACATTTATCAATTATGCAGCAACAGCGGGAGCCACAACACAGCAAAAACAACAATACTGGCTACTTGCAACGCCCCAAAGATGCCCCAAGCGACTCGAGCTCAAGACTTAACCGAGCTGGCAAACTGGCAACGTCCAAAACTGGCCACATATATTTTCCACATAGGCCACGCGGCAGGGCGTCTCCGCCTCCCCCTTCCCACTCCCCACTCTTCCTTGGGTTGGGTTTTGGGGCGTTGATTTGCCTTGCCCCAAACACACAATTAACTGCAAGTGGGTAACACCTCATAATCATCATCAGCAGCAGCAGGAGCATCAGCAACGGGGGGCAAAGTTGGAACAGGTGCCACCTGAAGATGACGACTCTCAAACCATGTTGCACTTGCACGCTGCACGCTGCACGGTGCACGTCGATCTGCGGTCAGTCAGTCAATCGATCAATCATAAAAACTGCTGCGTGACTTGTTGACAACCGCAGCGAGCAACAATAACAACTTAATCCAATTCCACACAGCAACATGTTGCTGAGCAAATGTTGCCAACGTGTTTAAATGAAGCGACTCTAATTTTAATTTAAGCGGATATAAAGAACTTTTCTTCTAGGTAAGGTAAAAGAAATTGGAGAAATTTATTTGTGGAGAAAGTTAGATAGTTCTAATAATGGAAATTATTTAGAAATATATTTTTAGATATAGAAAGCTAGTGCTATTAATGACTGATTATAACAAATATATTTCGAAAAATTGAAATGTGTTGTAATGAACAACGGGAAGCTGATGTGCGATTAAATCGTGCGGAGTACGCGCTTGCTTTGGCTGAAGCTCGCCGGCAATTGGGGTGGGATATGGTTAGACAACCGACGAAATAAATTTGCTTCCTAGCATTAGTTATTATATTTTATGATTCGCGTACTCTATTTTAACAATAAAGGGAGGTAGAAGACAAGCCATGGACAGGGGAAGGAAGAGAGAGGAAAAGGAATAGAGGGATCAAACAACTCGAATTATAGGGTCATCCTTTTTGTGGTGCTACCATGTTGGTGCACTCGCCCACCCTACCATGATTCTGCGGGCCTATGCAAGAAGCAGAATCCCTTTGGAAGCCCTACGCCAGCTATCCTATCTCCATCAGGAGTTACATGTCATCCACACATTAAGAGAAATCAATGCATTTCTAATTCAAGCCATGAAAGGCATATATAATTCATAATCTTCAATTTTTTTTTTTATAAACGGTAGATAAATTCATTAAATTAAGAATTTATAAAGATAAAGACAACAGAAGGAAGCGAGGGTTATTTCTCATACGCATGTTTGCAGATAGATTGGTTCCGATTCAGGAACAATATTGGAAATATAATTTAAAAAAAATACCGGTGGATAATTAACCCAAAAATGCCGGTTGGTACTTAACCAAAAATGCCGGTTGGTACTTAACCAAAAATGCCGGTTGGTACTTAACCAAAAATGCCGGTTGATCAGTGCAATCTCTCTGCAACTTGTCAAGCAGTAGTGACATGCATCATCAGTTCAATTAGGGCATGCCAATAAATACAATTTCCTTCCAAATCCAATCGATTTGCAAACATCTGCATGAAATTTTAGACTTATAAAAAAAACTATTAATAAATCTTATTATCATGCAAAATTAAAAACACAAAAAAAATACACAACGCGCAACTATTTGTTTGCTGAGCAGTGTGGCTGATATTTAAAGAGCCCAGTGAATAATTGCTCAGGTGTAAAGAGAGACTTAAATCATTCTTCTTTTACTCACATTATTAACGCTCCTCCTAATAAAAGAGAGCAACTTACATACATCATCCCACGCTGGAAGTACTTCCTGGTGTTGGTGTGTGTCGCTGTAATCATGAAAGAGAGCAATTATTCCTGACCACGGCGAAAGCTCGCTCACAGCATATACGATGCACTGCGACAAATCTTTGTGTGATTAAATTCAGCATGCATTTCTAAATAAAAATTACTTATTAGTATTAGGTATATATAATTACTTCCTAAATACACGGTACCGAATCAATTTCCTTTTTTTTCTTTATCTTGCATTTAACTAATTTTAATTTGAATGTAATTTACTTTAATCAATTTGCTCGAACTCGCCGATCGCACACGCGCATGTGTTTTTCTTATCTATGCATAACGGCAAGATTAAGCAGCACATAACGGCAGTTTATACATGCCTGAATTGCACGTAAATAATTATTTTACACTATTCCACAAAGAACACAAAAAATAAAGGAAATTGTTTGGGTCCACTAAAACTTTATGTTAACGCCGATAATGTTGGTCCCAAAAAAAAATATCCGCCACAGCTATTAGTCTCGAAATTTGGGTAGAAGTTAACGATGAAAATGTTGGTCCGGAGAAAAATAACCGCTACAGTTTGCCATGCTTATCCGATCCTTCTTACAAGTCCATTCTTCTCATTAGCTATAAGCACACTGATGCACTCAATGCTCATTCACCCATCCACCGTCGATCGACCAACTTTGTGGTTAAGTATGAGTGGAAGAAAAAATGCGCTCGCAGTGATGGCTTTTAAGAGAGGTTCTCTTGCGCAATGCGAACTTAGCAGTTAGCCTATGATATGCAGCTCCGCCGGGGATTAGCCTTAATAAATTCTTGAATGGGCAATGATGGTTAACACGTGTTACTGCGCAGCTTGCTGCAGCGTAGGTGCAGTTGTAGGGTTTTCTCCTATTTGCACTAACTATTATTTAATTTATAAGTAATCACTTGCAACTATTTTATATTTTACTTTTATTTCGTATTAATTCGTTTGGACCGCGCACAACTTGTTCGTTCAAGGGTTTTGAAAAGAAAAGAATCTGTCTGAGGTCCAAAGAACTTAAGCACTCTCGTTTTTGCAAAAATTCGCTTTGCACCCGTTTTTCAACAATTTTTTTGGTTTCTTTGCTCATTCGTTTTTTTTTTCTTTTAAACGCTCAAGCTTCTCGCTCCTAGATGGCTCTAAAGGCGAAACACAACAAATCATTGCCCCTTTTTAGGCGGAAACAAATTTATTAGGGACTCGACAAGCGACTTATTACAGTGTATCGAAAAGTTCGTGCTTTTCAAAAGATATGGAAAATGTACTGCGGCTTCTAATGTTTGATGAGTAAAATAGTAAATAAGCAAATTTTATTTTCTGAACTTTAAATCTATTTTTTTTATTGGACGTACTAGAACTAAGTAAACTTAGAGGTATTAGTAAGTCTGTAATGATAATCTTGGGGTGAATTTATATCTTGTGGATTATATAGTGGTAAAGGTGATTGTCAATGTTTGCATTCCACTTTTTAAATATTGACATTTAAATTATAAAATCACAGCAAAGAACTGATCTTAGCAACATGTTGCCCAGACAGCTACACGCACGCAGCATGCTGTGCAGCAGCCAGTACGCACTTAGAGTCTAGCAACATTTGTGCTGGCTGCTCTCACGCACTCCCCTCCCCTTCCAATCTTTCGACTTCACTATCTCTATCATTTGCTCTCTCTCTCTCTTGCGCTCGCTCCCAGTCACTGTTTTTGTGTTCGCTGCAAAATCAGCTGTTTTGTATTTTGTCCAGTTTTTGGTTCGATGCAACCAAGCAATTGAGTCGACTGCAAACTTTCGCCGTATGTTCGCCCAGCGGGCGAATAAGCGCTTCAAACGTCAGTCGAAAGCGAACGCGTGCACATCTCGCCTGCTTCTGCTTATACACATGTGTGTTGGTATTAGTGTCGGTGTGTGTTTGTGTGTGTATTAATGTGCGTGTATCTCAGCTAATGTTGCTATTTGCTTTAGTTGCATTGTGCAATAATCGACAAAATATTTCTGCAACTGGTATACAAAGTGGAAGTTTGCCTCAAGAAGAACACAAAGTGGAAGTTGCGCTGGCAGAGAGAAAGAGAGAGCGATATTTACACATTTAGCAACAGTTTTTCAATTTAAATTTCTCAATTTTTCCAAAACGAAAATTCGTCCATTTAAAATACATTTACAAGTGCATCTGACATTCAAAAAATACGTGAATAAATGTTGACTGGTTAATAATGAATAATGCGATGCATGCTTAAAATATTTCAAGGGATGGATATAATTGTATATACATATGTGTATAAATGTTTTTTTAAATAGTTGGCAATAGTTTTTCCACGAAGCAAACATGTTTAATAATTAATTCATTTGCCACTCATTAATCAAAACAAAACTGCATAAATTTTAGCTTGCTGAATAATGCGATGCGTGTTGAAAGTATTTTAAATTCGAAATAAAAATATATATATTAGTTTTTCAATGTTTTTTTCTTAGTTTTACCTTATCATTTATTCACAATTGATTCATTTAAGATAAAAAAGTGAATACATTTTGGCTGATGAATAATCGAACTGATATTAAAAATATTCATTAAACAGCGAAATCAACATTTTAATATTTGTCAATAGTTTTTCCGATTGTTTTGTCAAAGCAAACATGCTTAAAATTCATGCATTCAAATTCATTCAATTGCCATTCGTTAATAAAAAAAATCGCATATATTTAGACTTAATAAAAAATGCGAAGCATGTGCAAAAAATTTCCAGAATTTGCCAATTAAAAAAAAGAAAAACCAAAAAACCGTATAAAATTATTTTAGTGTCGACAACGCAGTAATTGAAAAACAACCAGCAATTAATTAAGGAAAAAAAACTGCAACAAGCGAATTGCCAGCATTTAATTAGAAAGTCAAAAAAATAGAGAAAAAAAGAGGAAATGCAGCAAGGAGAAAAGTTGTTGCTGGCTCGAAGCTGGAGCCTGATTCTGACTCTGAGTTTGACTTTGACTTTGAGTCTTTGTCCGCTGGCCAACGCTAATGACCCAGAAGACAACCTACCCATGGAGGAGGTGTTGCCCCAACAACAACAACAACAACATTATGAAGATAAAAGCTACGATGTGGAGCTAAGAATGCTGCAGGCATTGCCCAGCGAGAGGCATCAACATCAGCATCATCATCATCAGCATCATCATCAGCATCAGCATTATTTGCGGCATTTGGACAAATATCAGCTGGCGTGGGAGCCACAAAAACAGTTGCTGCAACAGCGCAACAAGAATCATCATCAGCATAAATCGCAGTTGCCACAAACAGAACGGCAAAGCTCAACAGGCACAAACAATAAAATGGGGCAACAGGAGAAGGATGCGCAAGCGGAGACGGAGACGGGGGCGTGGCAGGCATCTCAGAGGCTGCAACATGAGAAAATCATCAAGTGGCTGTGGCTAAGGAACTCAAGATTGAACGGCAGCGCCGCATTCGCGATTAACGATGTGAGTAACTCAACAACAGCGTTGCAAGTGTTGCATAATATTCACGTCACATTTTATATGCCAATTTTATGTTGCAAGCAAGTTCTCCTGTTACTCTTGCACAACTACAATTTCTGATGGGTTTCGGCTATAAATATACATTTAATAAATTTCATTTTTTATTTTCTTATAATCTATAATTTACAAATTTAATCTTACATGCTTAGCAACAAAAAAAAAAATCATTAGGAAAGCATTTGTCAGCTTTTGCCAAGCAAAAATGTATCTTTTATATAGAAATGCAATAATTGTTTCGATTGCGATTCTGCTAACAAAGTGTGAAAATTGAAATATTGCAATTATAAAGCACGAAAGACAAATGGACTTTTAATTGGTAAAAGCGCCACATAAATTTCAATTGAATCTGAACAAATATGCCGGGCAGCAGTTTATAACAAAAGCGTGCCACAAGCCGAGCAATCAACATGCAACATTCAACAGTCGACTAATCTATGGCTAAAGATCTCCACGAAATTGAATGGAACGTGCACTGCAATCCCAATAGTAAAACTCTGAATAAACTTTGAATAATCAATTTGTATGCCAAGTGGCAGACTCAAAACAGAAACTGAAACTGAGACTGAGACTGAGACTGTGAAAACTCTCGAGCATCGACGAAGGCGAAACAATTTGCTTATCATTTGTTTTGTTCTATATACAATCAAATTAAATCTAGGTGTTTCTGTAAAGAAAAACCTAGAAGTAAATTCACTTGCAATGACGTCATTCATTGCGAAATAAATACTAACTTGATAGTTGAACTTAAAGTCAATGAACTGCCAATGGAGCAATCACTATATGTGTGTAATATTTAATGGGAAATCAAATAGATTGAATAAATAATCGATTCTCATAACTGAGTTTTAATTTATTCATTAGTCAACAGCAGGAAAACAGCAAACTATTTGTAATCAACTATTTACTTCTGCGAACATATTGTATTCTTCAGATGAAATCAAATAAATAGTTCAGTATAGTAAAGTACAATAAATCAATATACATCGCAGTTAAATTTCTTTCAGCTTATATATATATATATATATATATATGTATGAATTTATATTAATATCACTCAAATGCATATGGTTTGAACTTTACTTACCAAGTTAATAACAAGTTCAATTGCTAAATTTTAAAATTGAGAATATGAGAATATGATATTCAAAGTTAGACAAACATTAAATGTCATTTAAATAGTGCAATGCAAAAATATGTTTTGTGCTGGATATTAATTATTAAAATAAGTCACAAAACCTGAAACAATTCTAGTAAGTACTTTAAATCTCATTTATGCAAGTCAAAGATAGATGTATCTTAAATCTCATTTAAATAATCCAAAGTCAAGCTCAAATACAATAAAAATAAGTTAGCCTTGTCAAAATTCCTAGTTCCAAAGCTAAATTTCAGTCCTTGTCTGATCATTTAGCAATATAAATACTTTAAATATTTCATGCTTAATTGCATTTGGAAGTATAATTCCCAATTGAGATTAAGCTATCTTAAGTTTTGTTTATTTACTTTTATGCAATTGAAGTCATTAAGGAGCCACTTGAAAATTGTGTGGCAACATCTGCATATATATATTTTTGTATATATTTTACTTTCATCTGGCTAAACTGTTTGCATTATTAACACAACGTTTGTATTTAGTTGCCTTATGGATTATTTTCCTATCACTTTTCACACTCGATTCCCGAATCGACACTCAACTTTATTTGCTGCTTTTATCGAAGCCGACACATTTGCACCCCTGCCCCTGCCACTGCCACACTTTCTTAATAGTTTGTTGCAACTTTTGGATTCAGTCTATTGCCTCGCTTCTGCTTCGGTGGCGACTCCACTTCCACATCAAACATTTTGGCGCAAGTAAACAACGCACAAAATCAGCAGCTGCATTTTCAGTTTCAGGGGGGGATTGGGGGGACTGGCATCGAGGGGGGCCTTTTGCTGCTGTTCAATTAATTCAAGGCATTAAAACAATTAAGCGGCTGCGTAGCTTTATTGACTTGGCACACTCCACACCCCACTCCTACTCCTGCCCCACCCCTTTTAGTATGTTTCTTGTGACCCAATTTTCACACAAATTAGTGCAGCTAATTTTTAATGATGATTTTTTGTACTTATTTATTTTTTTTTATTTTTATTTTGAGTAACGCCTTTGCGGCTGAAATCTACTTCACTTGGCATTTTTTCATAATTTCCATTTTTCTTCACTTCTCTGGTTTTTTTTTACGCAATTTATGAGAATTCTCCACCCACTAATCCCAACCCCTTCTCCCCCCTTTATCCATTTGCCTTATTGCTCAAAGGCGTCGTTGCGCCGACAAATGCAATTGAAATAAACATGGAAAAAGAATGTTGTTTGGTCTGCTATTTTTAGGGGGGCTTTCAGAAGAAGAGGGGAGGGGCTGATGTGTGCAGCAGGCCCAGAGGCAAATGACGCCTTCATCATATTTTTTCAAGGGTGTTATGGCCCAGCCCAAGAAAAAAGGAGGAGCAGTTGAAGCTAGAACCATGGCCAACATTCAGCGTCGCCTGCATGCGTTTCAATTCATTTGCACCTAATTGTCATGCAAGGGCTGCGGGGCAAGGGAGATTAGTAGGGGGTGGGGGTAAGAATATACAGCCTTATGCACAGATATATAGACATATGTACAAGTAGCTGCTTCTGCTATCTTCATATATCTCTCGCTATCTACATCATCTCCGCATCTTTTCTGTTGCACTGCACAACATTTTTGGGTGTTAAGTGGCACAAGTAACAAAAAGGAACAACAGACAGATAGGCAGACAAATGGGTGGACAGAAGGACAGAAAAATGTGGCTTTTCTATATAAAAGTCAGCTCTCAAAAACTTTTAGAAACCAGACACATTCAATTTGGAATAATAATTCTCATCTACAAATATCATATTTAATTTATCGATTAACAAACTGCTATCAGCAAGCCAGCTAAGCATTTATTTAACAGAGTATCAGCAAGTCGAGCACTCGCTACTGTAGCATTCTAACTTGTTTACTATATATAACATATATATATCTGAATACATATGTATATATATATGTGCTGTTATGGCTATATCTAGAGGTTGGCTCCGTCACCAGCTGGCTGCCACATTTTTTATCATTTGTTCCACATCTACTGCTCTATCTCTCTCACTCTCTCTCTTTCTCTCTCTCTCTCTCTCTCTCTCTCTCTCTCTCTCTCTCTTGTGGGTGTTGGGCATGTTGTTGACTTAATCTGCATTTTTTGTAGCCTCTTTTTGCTATCTGCTATCTGCTATTTGCTATTTGCTGGCGAATGTGTTCGCATTTTTGTCGCTGCTTTCCTGGTCAACAGGAGTGAAATTTGCATAGTTTCCGGCTGCAGTTCTTAAATTTTATTTTAAGCCAACAGCAAAATACAAAAAAAGGAAACTTATTAAAAAATTGTGGAAACTTGCATACAACTATTAAAAGATGTGCCATAATCTTTGCATATATACATGCGGAAATAACACTGGCCTATTAAACACAGAACCTCATTAGAGCCCTCATCTAAACTTGTACTTGTTAAAACTCTGATTCTTCTCATATGCACACAGATGAACAGATGAAAATTGAACCGAACTTTTACTTGCTTAATCCCTGATTCTCCTCATTTGCATATAAGGCATTGCCTTAATGGGAATATCTGCACAATCGCACATTAACGGAGCTCTATAAAAACTGAATGCTGAACTGAATAATCAGACTTCCACTAAAAATAACAAATAGAGATTAATGATCAATGATTAGTTCAATCTCAAGAAAACAACTTGATAAATCTCAAACCACTTCAAATCAATTCATGCAAAAATTTCAAATATATCAACTCAGTTCAACTTCCTTCATCATCCCTCTTCTTCTAAAGTTCTCTAGCTACCCTCGGCATTTTTTTTGGTATCAGTTTATTTATCAAACAAATTATAATATAATTATATACAATTGCTAATTCGGAGCATATATTTATTAAACTAATTTTGTATATTTGAAATTTATTAAAATAAGCCACATATGTAAGCCTAACAAATCGAATACTAACCAATCAGTTTCCTTTATGCAGCAGTAATTTCATTATAATTATAAAATTTCCATAAATTTTAATCAAATTCAGTTTGGGTGTATATAAAGTGCAATCTTTGGGGTGGAGGCAGCTGCCAACTGCACATAACAAACACGCCGCACACAAGCGATTTATGTTTACACTCTAAATGAATACTAATAAATTATAATGTCATCCTAACATGAAATTTATATAAATATATAATGATTTATATATATTTAGACAGGCTTTGTGCAACACTTAAGTGCATAAGATAAATAAAGAGAAAAATTATTTGGCCATCTAAGTTTTTTTTTTAAATTCTTGATGAACGTGTTCTAATTTTTTGGTAAGTCCAGAAAAAACTGTCCACACCCATAATTCCTGATCAGCACCAAGCACTGAGTCTATATAGCCAGATCTGTATACTATACACAAGTTTATCAGATGATAAATCAAATTATTATCCATTCTTTGGACTGTCATGAAACTGTGTTGAGATTATGGAATTCCCTTGTACAAATATGTCACTCTATTGTTCTTCCTCTTTTATCCCATCTGGGTAAAAACCCAGTCAGCATGCAGAGTATGCTCAGGACTCCAAGTCTTGTCCAGTTTTGGTCGGACTTGTCCAGCTTCCTGCAGATTCGTGGCATTTCAAGCACTGCTAATTTTTTGTCACCCTAAATGCGATAAGGTTCTCTAACCAGGCAGTTGTAGCAGTTTTTTAGCCAAGAGCTCTTTTCTTTTTCTATATGTTAGTTTTTGCTTTGTCCACTCAACTGGGTCTAAGCAAAAAGCTGCTTTGACACGCCCCTAACCTCCACTTCATGTTTCGCCCATTTTTGCAGCCAACAAACGACGATTTTCCATTTTTCTCTTTTTGCATTCGCATTTATATTTCGACAATGCTCGCAAATGTTATTTTTATTTATTTTTGTTCATTTTTTTTTTGCATATTAAATTGCTTTCTACTTCTTCCATATTCGCGTATTTATTCCATTAGATTTAGTCGTGTCGAATTTCAATATTTCTCTTTTCCTTGCGCATTTTTCACTCACGCTTCTTTTTCTGAATTCCATTTGTGTTTTCGTCGTTTATCGGCACTTTGGGGCCTTGGGGGGCCTTTGAGCCCAAAGCGCTTTTTCCTAACCGCAATTTGCGCATTTTCACTTTTAGTTTTAATTAACTAAAAATTTGGTGAATATGCGACAAACACTTTGCTGCCCCTTGTCCCGCCCCCTCCCCTTGGGGTCGCTTTTCTTTGACTTTTTCTTTTAATTTTACCCTTTTTTAGTGAGTGTTTTTCTAATTTTGTCCAAAAATGTGCTAAGGAACTTTTTTCATTATTTCCACAAAAAGGTTCTATTATGCAGAGTTGAACAAATATCTTATATCAAAAACATATCGTATCAATATCAGTTTCGTCAAATCGGAACCGTAACCCGATGATTTTCAGAACAGGAACGGGAACGGGAAGCGAGATATGAATCGGTTTAACCATCCAGGAAATTAAAAATAATTTCTTTAATCTTGATGAAAGTATTATAAGTTCCTTAACAGATAATTTTTTTTATTAGAAATTTTGCTTTTAAACAGAAAAAATCTTAAGCCAAGCATTTAAGAGCTTAGTTAAAGCTACTTTATTCGAGAATGAATATTAAAACAACTGTGTTTCAATATTTTATACATATTTAATATTCTTACTTCTAGTTTGCACTCAAGCTTTTCCATTTCATAGCTTTCCCTTGCATTACTTTTGCCTTTAACTATCCATCAAATCTGTTCATGTTTAAATTACTATATCGTACATAGCGCCAACTCCTTAATGCACTTTAAGTTCTCTCTTATCCAAAGAATTGCATTTGGTTAAGTGTATTTTAGTCTGGTTTTTCCAACTGGATTTTCTCGCTGGTACACTTTTTATATTATTTATGCATTTTATTTGCATTAACAGCAATTTTTACTACCTTTTCTCATTTTGTGTGCTTTTTTGCCCATTTTTGTTTTGCCAACAATTTTCCGGCACATTTTCACAGCAGTTTTCTTCTGGCTGCTGACTGCTGCTGGCTGCTGGCCGCACATTTTTAATTATTTGCAAATGGAACGCTTTTGGGGCGGTCTTTCAGGCTACTCATTGGTAATGGGCCTGAGGTCCTTTGACAAAAGGATCTGCTGCCTGGGGCTGCACTCCAGGCATCCTCTCCCCATCTCCCTCTCTCTCTCTCTCTCTCTCTCTCTCTCTGTGTTTAACCAGCTGAAGGCCAAATTGTATTTTTGGGCAACGCTCAAAGTGCAAGTTCCGTTTTTGATTCAGTTTTATTTTTGTTTTTTGGTTGCCTGCTCAGCTTGCGGCTTTAATTGTATTCGATGGCAGGCACTCTTTCAATGCGCCCGCGGTTGCCACAACAACAACAACAACTAAAACAACAACAATGAGAACATTTCTTTTGTTATGTAAACTAATTAAACATTGAATGAGGAAACACCCAATTCATCCTCTTTCTACTCTTTGCCCAGGTGCCCAATTGTTGTTCTTACTTTTGTTGTTGATGCCACACTATTAATTTGTTTTTAAATTGTTTCTTCAGCGTCTTCTTCCACTTCGTCTTCTTCGTGTTTTTGTGAACGGATTGAAGCCATGGCCAAAACTTGATTAATGGCCACGTGGACGTAACTTCATTTTGATTGCAGCCTGTCCAATTGGCCGGCACATCATTTGTTCTTACCAAAAAAAAAAAACACACACACACAAATACAAACAGCTCGGCCAATATCAATAGAAAACAACAAGAAATACAATCGAAATGCGTTTGGCTTTTCAATTTTCCGCCGCAAACGGCTTTTCCTGCTCATTAATCAGTTTCCAATTTTTTTTCACATTTTTTTCTTTTTTGTCCGATTTTTGTTTGTGTGGTCTGTTGGCCAAAACAAATTAGCTGGGCCGTCGATTTCAATTGGCTCGTGAGTATTTTTGATTTGTAATTACTTCAAATCCGATTTTGGGCCAACAACAACAAAAAAATGCATGCGTTAAAGTCACGCTCGAAACATGGCCCAAATGCGAAGTGGACATGTTTGAGTTGTTTTACTTTCGAGTGTTGAGCAATTCTTGTAAGTGTTTTTTTCCCCCATTCAGTTTTTATGCGTTAAAGTTGCGTACAATTTCATCATATGCAGATTAACGTTATATAATATTACTTTATTTTTGGGTAAGTGGAAATGTGTCGAAAAGCGAACAAAATCAATATAGAGACAAAATTAAAATTGTGCTATCAGTTACATTTAACGGCATTATTCGATGTACACTTCATTTAATGCATGTAAGCGCCATACAAAATGAGGCAGATAAAGGCAGAAAGACTCATTAAAAGCAATAATTCAAATTGCTTTCCATTTCATTTTCATAAAATACCCGCATTAATTATTTACACACTTTTGTCTACAGCAACGGAAATAAAGAAAATCTTGTTATGCCCTGAACCCATTAAGAATGGGTATTAAGGGCATGATGACATTTTGCAGAAGTATGTCCCAGGCAGAAGGAATAGTCATCATCAATAAGGTCTCACAATTGATATTAAACATATATTATATATATTATTATATTCTATATTCATTAAAATTGCATAACAAAAACAGATTTCAAGCTATTAATAGAAAATTTACTAGGTATTTTACAGGGTATCTCCAAGCTGAGTTCTCTCGACTAGAGCAACCTACAAATTGAGTTTTGCTTGTGAATATTCTTAACGTAGTTGAGTTGTCCAACTGATTGAGTGATTAAGGCAAATCCTCGCTCAAATATTACGCAATATTATTTATAGGTTGCCAGTTTTGTTTGTTCTAGGATATTTGGTGATCAATAATAAATATATATGCATAATGAGCCGTGGGGTAATTAGCAAATGCACAAAAGACTCTTTTGGCTTCAAATCTATTTATTATTTATATCGAGCAATTATCAAAATCACAAAAGATTCGCATTTGCTGCTTTTTACTTATTTATGTCAAATTTATTTCATTTGCTTTGCTTTCTTAAGTCAACAATAATTGAATTCTACAATGAAATAAACAAATAATGAACACAAAAGTCAAACACATAAAATCGAATTTAAATTTAATATTATTGTTTATCTGATTCGGTTTCTTTTCTGAATTTTAGTATTTAAATACCCTCAGAAATCTGATAAATATATATTATTCCTTTTAATTACAATTTAAATAATAAATTCTATTTTTAGTTCTTTGTAATTTGCTGTGTGGACCAATATTGGTTGACATTAAATAAATAAATAAATGCCTGATAAGTTTGTTGCTGCAGTTTTCTAAATATCTCTTCAAATGCATTCTGAATCCATTTATTTGCTTTCTAACTGCTGCACATGACTTGCACTTTTATGTGGTTGAGTGTTTTGCTTCAATTAGCTTAAAAGGCAGCCATAAATCGAATGACACCTTGAAAAGATAAGAAGTTTATTCACAGACACAAAAACAGGCACGAAAGTTTAGCTGACTTACTTGTTGCATATTCAGTAATCGGAAAAGTAGCACCGACAACCGATTGAGGTTCAATGGCCGGGCCAATGCCACACTTGTCACAGTTGTCACAGTTGCACCCCGTTCCCTTGAGGCAGCTGTTACTGCGAGTGCAAGTGGCTCTTTTTACTTGGAATAAACATGTAACAATAACAACAACTGCCTACACAAAAGTATAAACAAAGCAATTTGCCGTTGGCATAAACAAAAGGCCTGCACTTGGTAATACCTGACAGAGAAAAGGGGATACAAAGAGAGAGAGAGAGAGAGAGAGAGAGAGAGAGAGAGTGTGTGAGAGAGAGAGAGGAGCGGGTTGAGAACAGCGCACAAAGTAAGTCTAAAGATTTTCACTTTATATTTGTGTTCTGCTTTTGTCAGCTGATTTGATGACACACTTTTTAGGGTACACTCAGGAAAAATCTTTTATTCAGAAAGTAGATTTTAGATTTTAGCTCATATTTAAACTCTAATATAAAAGCCGAGCCAATAAATTTCAATAATTGTCTTTAAATTGTAACAAGGTTTTGTTCCAAGAATCAGGGTATGCATTTCTACTTTTTAGAACTAATTTTTTTAATAATAGAAAAAAGTTTCTTACATTTTTTTGGGATTGTCGACTTGGGGCAAGCCTATCTAATTTTTAGAATTTCTTTTCTTATCTGAATAAATTTTTTCTAAAAACATGAAGGCAATTTTACTTCAGTGTGTTTCAAGGAGGAGAAGAGGAGGGGCTGCCCACGTTAGGCTAGGTCGAAACTTTTTGGCAATCCATTAAATATGCTCGCCCCGTTGGACTGCCATCTAAGCAAATGTCAAAGTGGATATATAAAAGGAAAGAAGAAAAACACAGGAGTTAATGAAGCCCAACGCGCATGTCGAGCAGCAAATGAAGCCAATCGACGAAATTTCATGAAAATTCCATCACAGAATATTTTTCAGCAAATGCAAAAAGCGACAAATTCACAAGAGTTGACAGGCAAAAAAAAATATATATATATTACAAAACTAACAACGTGCGGACATCATTAAAATACAAGTGGAGTTCACCGAGGTGTTTTCAATGGGGCCAAAATAATGAGCCATGTAAAAATGTTGCTTGTTAAAAGTTAAATACAACATAAATTCAACAATTTAATGGTGATCGTTTGGGTAGATTTATGACATATCTATAACTTGATTGTAAATAGATTCTTATGGACGATAGTTTGTGTGTATAAACATGTGTGTCCAAATAAATAACTAAATAAAATATGCAGAAAAATCTTGCAGCTGTGTTTTAAAGTCAATGTTGGTAAAATTGTCACAGAATATCAATGCCAAGTCAAAGCATATGCATAACAGATATTTCTTAAAAAAAAGTGTGGCTTTTATTGACAACGTTAATCCATTTTGATAGATATCTGGCAAATGACAAAATAAACTTGATCTGCTTAGGGTAAATGAGAACTTTTATTTCAAATTTGGAGACTCGTGCTTATAGTCTCTGAGATCAACACGGCAAAATCGACTCGCCTTTCGATGCTGATCTCGGATATATATACTTTATTGGCTAGGAGATGCTTCCTTCTGACCTTAACATACTATTTTAAGGGTATCAGAATACAACGTTTCTCATAGTCATAAATTCAATTACTCCCAAAATATAAGCAAGCTGAAAAATAAATGTAAGCCAAAATCTGAGAAACCCTCTTTTACAGCAAAACAACTATTCTCAAATCAATACCAAAGCCTGATTAAATCTTATTTTTATTTGGACTGCCCCTATATTATGTGTATACTTGTGCCGTAATTTATTGCTAGCGTTAATTGCTTGCCACAGGGAACGAATGCAATATTTCATCATCTAAATCAGTTATTGGCATCCTGTGTATACATACATATATATATTTGTATTTGCTTCCCAATTATTGCAACCACCCACACAACGATTGGTGTGGCACACAAATGCTATGTGTTTTAATTGACAAGCAGAAAGGGCAACACTAAAACGATGAAACCCCTGTCAAAATCTCGCCATGACGTAAACGGATTGAATATGCGGGCGAACAGACCACAACTGCAACTGCAACTGCTATCTGTATATCTGACTATCTGTGTATCTGAGTATCTATTGGTTGCATGCCGCACACAGTAGCCGTAGCTCAAGTTGCCAAGTGCAGCACGCATTGAATCATTCAGTAAGTGTCTTTCAGTCAGTCTCTCAGCCAGTCAGTCAGTCAGTCAATTATACAATGTTGCCTGGCAACTGGCAACTGGCGACGACCATCGAGATGATATCTATTAGATACATGATTCTTTTTCTCCCTCTCTATATCTGTTTTCATTTTTTTTTATGCAACGCAGCTAACTGAATTTATGTCAGTTTCTATGTGCGCTTTACATGCTACTGGTAACTTGCCCCATCATCATCATCATGATGTTCTTGTTGATGACTCCACTGACGTTTCATGAACTTTTTTTCTGTTTTCGTGTTTTTTTTTTGCTTCTATCCCGGGGCTATACACATGTTGTGTGGCAAGTTTAGTCTCTGCTTCTCTCTTCTCGTTTCTTTGTCATTCGTCAGCTGCTTTTGTTTTTCTTTTTTGCCTTGAATGCATTTGCAGTTTTGCAGTCTTGCTTCTAATTTGCAACATAATTAAATCATAGACAGAAAAAACAAAACCTGCCCCCGCAATGCTCTGCAACATTTCTGTGTCATAATTTGGCCTGCAATTTATGGCAGCTGCTTCGATTCGAGCTAAGTAAAGTCAGCTATAAATTAGAACTCGAATCTTGCAGACAGCAAAAGTTCGAAACCAAACCAAAAAGCCAACAATAAATAACCATATATGCAAATGGAAACAGTGTGGCCAGACTTTGCCCACTCTGACAAAAAGCAGCCGACAATTGACATGAAATAATAAACTTTGTAGTGTTTGCTTTCAGCCATAAATAGAGAGATGAAAAAAAGCCAAACAAAACAGTGAAAACTTATCGCAGAATTTGCAATTTCAAAAGGAAAAGTGAAGAAAAATAAATTTTCCTTCTTGGTCTGCTTTGCTTTTTGTCAAATGGCGAATGTGACCAAAGAATGATGAAAAAGGCTCAAGAAAAATAATTGTTAGCAATTATTTTCACACGCTGTGGCAGTGATTGAGTACTGGCACAAATTAGAATAAGTCTGAAATGGCAACACTTTTTCTTTACTCTTTTTAAACTAACTTGGAATAAAAAGGCACAGTTTATTAAAGTGCCCAAGTTCTGGAGAATACATTTTTAATCTAAGATAAAAATCTCAGTTTATGTGGTGAACAGTTGCCTTAAGAGTATCTAGAAACTTTACAAAAATTACAGTTTGTGTTTGATTGATTGATAAGACTAAAAGAACATTTACAATATGTCGGGAATTTTGCAGAAGACCTCTTTCATCAATCAAGACTGATATGAGGGCTGTGAACTCTGATCATTAACTGATTCGCACCCAAACACTTAGTGCAAGTTTCTTTCCATGAATAAATAAATAATCCTTCTGCCAAACTTCTGCTCATGTATCTCTTGACGATTAGAGTAAATCGATATTTTATGGTCCAATTTCCTTTGAGAAATCTTTAAAACTCAAAACTTTCCATCAATAGCGTTAATTTTCCCCATACCCTAAGGTTATCGGCTTCCCGTATTTGGTCAGAGTGATTATTAACAATGGGCCGCGCCACACCCAAAGCCAACTTGAATGCATTATCTTCCGCATGCTTCTGTGGATTCTTTGAATTAAATTATATTAAACAGACACGTTATTTATAATTGAGTATTAGGCCCCATTAAGATTGATCGCTCTCTACTTGCTGTCATAAGATACTTCTAGGAAAAAGTAAAACAGGAAAGAACTTTTGCCTTTAGCCATAAAACATGCCTTGTAGACTAGAGTTCGTCGACTGACATTAAAATTGTAGTGTGAAATAAAGTTTATTAAATATGAAACAATTATTTTACAAAATATTAGTATTTATTATTTAGAAAAAAAAATAATATTTAAAATATTTAAGAAACAAATATTTTTATAAATCAAAAATAAATAAGGCATTTTAAAAATTGTGTGTTTCACGATATATTTAAAGTTTAAGTCAGATATTCTAGTTGGCAGACAGACAGACTGAGGAACATGCCCAAATCATCTTGGTTTATGCTGATCAAGAATATATATAGCTTATGAGCTCGAGGTTGTCTATTTCATTGAGTTACAAACTTCACATGAGACTCACAATACCCGCTGGCTATAAGCAATAGGTGCTTAAATGTGAAGAGCAAACACTTCGCATACACTTCGGATAGCAAAGCACACAAGCTGAAAAGCCATTTGGAATTAGACACGGCGCTTGCCACATCAACTCAGTTGACAGCTTGTGCAGCTGCCTCTGCACAATGGAGGCACATCGGAGCTGGCCACGAACTCTGACCCAAGATCAAAGCGATGAAGATGAAGATCAGCAGGCCTTGGCTTGGCTGGGCACTTGTCATGGTCAGTGGTCCAAGTGGATGCCACATGCAACCAGTCATGGCATGCACCGTTTGGGAACGCCCATTCATTAAACACACGCAGCGCAGAAGAGCTTCAAATGAATTGGGTCTGAAGGAAAGAAGCCCAAATGTGACACACACTTCAAAACTGTCAGCAATTTGATGTTTGTGGCACGCAACCAATGCTTCATGGGGGGAGAGGGGGAAGGGGGAAGGGGGAAGGGGGCATATGATGACTACCCAACAAACCCAATTAAGCAGTTTGATTTGTCGTTTCACTTGCCACACGCACCCAACAAAGAGGCAGCCACATAAAACAACTCAACCTCTAATCTTGAGCCATAAAACTTGATGCAGCGCATTTGAGGCGACATTTGACACAATGAAAGCCCAAAGAGTTTTTATGTGTTTTTATATATCTAAGCGGGGAGTGGGGGGAGATAAATATATATATGATTTTTACTATCGATAATAAAAAACAATTTTCACTCTTGTGACCCACAGTAGTTGACTTCTGTTTATGGTTTTATGGCCAACAAACTGTCCAAAATCCACCGACAACAAGGCGCCATTTCTCAAAATAGAGTCAATTGTTCAGTTTATCATTCAGTCAGTTGTTCAGCTGGCTTCGTCAATATTTGCATACGTTACGCCCTTAAGATTTTTATGACTTTAAGTCGGCCACTCAACGCCGCTTTAACGTAAGCTCAATGTAAACACACTCGTAAATAATCCAAAAAATTCAAAACAGCAATAAAAATATGTAAGTCGAAAAAGTGCTTGAAATATTAAGCAAATATTTTTATTTATTTTGAACACAAAAGCAAAAACTGAAAGTTTCACACACAATAAGAAAATAGAAGAGGTGGGCGTGGCAGCATAATTAGTCAACTGTTGTTTGACCTTTTGTTGGAGCCGTTGAAGATTTATTGACACCTAATCGAATGCAGTTTCCACACTTAACGCATGTTAACCCATTGTTGCCCGGCCTTTTGTCATTGAATAGGCAAACATTTGTCACGCCACAAAAGAAACTTTGAACTGGTCAAGCTGAAGTTATATCGACGTCGGCAGCAGCAGTTGTTAATCGATATTTAAATTGAGTCAATTTGTGCGCAGCCCCCATGAAACCGCTCAGAATATTTGTTGTTTACAGCGCGTAAATCGTTTCCCAATTTGTTGACTCAGTTTTCCAACTTCTCGCTGTGAAAATTCACTGGGCATCATCCATTTGAACTGTGCGTGTCTGTCTGTGAAAGCTTTAGCTTCAAATCATTAAACAAATGACTGTAATTTCAATATTGAGGCAAATAACAATTAAATTAAAATAATTCGCTCAATTCAAATTAAGTTAAGCAAGCTAAAATTTTCTGGTCGAGACAGAGCTTGACTACCAGATACTCTGAAGCCAGCCTTTACCCATATATAAGGTTACCTGATAGTCGAATTTTCTGTATAAAAAACACTTACAATTCTACACATTTCACAGCTTTTATTTTATTCAGTTGATAATATATAATATACTTAACTTATTTTAATGTTTGAGTTCATTTTTGTCCCAGTTTGTGCTCTGCTTGATTTGTGCTTCTTAAGCAGCTGCGTTTTCTGTCAGCAATGATTACAACTATTATGAAATCCTCTATTTTTATTATTATTTATTTATTATGTTTAAGTATACATGTATACATGTATGTACAATACATATAATACATATATAGGTATAAAGTTAAAATGTAGCTTTTTGTTAATTTTATATTCAGCTGAATTTATGGCAGTCTAACAACTAGACATATCTAATTATCAGGACAGATACTTTTTGTGCTTTGTTTCGATAAGCAGACGATTATAAATATATATATATACCTATGTATATATAACATTGATATGTAGTTATTGTCTATTTGTTTAGGGCTTAGTAATTTTGGTCTACTGAATTGGTCCTAGTCTGACAACAAGACTGACAATTAGATATCTAATCTAATGGCTAATTTCCAAAACTCATTGAGATCATTTTGCTGGGTGTACACAGATAGAGATAAACAGCTAAATAATGGAATAAAAAACTGTCGATTGTCATTTGTGGATTGGGTTGGTGGACGCAGTGCGTAACTAAAGTTCATTGCTTCGAGTCTGCACTTGAAATGGCTTTTTGTTGTAGTTGTTGTTGCTGTTGCATTTGAGTTTTTGCTGTCGTGTTTCGCATGGGCAGCAGCCACATTGCATTATCTTGTCAATTGCAGAGCATATCAAAGTTTTTTTTATTTTTGTTTTAGCATTTTCCGTTTTTTGTGTAGTTTCCATCGACGCTGAGCTAAGTGCTGGGCAACAGCATGTCAAATGCCCCAAAAACACAAGCCCTACACAAACAAGACTCGACTTTGGTGTCAGTTTGGAGTTCAACCCAAATGCTTCGAGGGCACGTCGAGTGTAAAAAATAAGCTAAAAGTATTTGTGAATGGAGCAGAGCAAAGCGGAGAAAATGCCAAAAACATAGCAGAAGCTCAGTAAAAGGCAACTAAAAGGAAATCAGTTGCTCGATAAGTCAATGTTTGTAAATGTAGCGAAAAGTGAGCATAAATATATATATATATTTATATACGGATTTAGTTTTATTGGCTAGCAGGAGGTATTCGAATCGAATACGAAGAATCCATTAAATATATATATATTCTTGATTGACAGATAAGCTTTAACATATCAAGTCTTATCAAGTCTTTCAGAAAGTTTTAGTTTTTTTTTAGCTTCCTAAGTTCAGAACAAGACAAATAGCTCAGATCAAAACTTATTTATTAAAAACATACAAATATTTCAAAGTGCGAACATCAATTTAGTCTACAAGAGTAAATAATATTCGGCTTGCCCAAACTAATCGTTCTCACTTGTTACTATAATCATTAGTTTGTTGTGCCAGCAATCTGCTTGGCATCGAGCCAGCTGCTAGTCAGCCAATCGATCTGGCCATATATTATTCCAAATTTATTCGAATGCTTAATCAAAACAGCAAAATACAGAATAAATAAGCTACTAAATCCGTTCGATTTATCAAAATAAATCAAAAACTATGTTAAGCATGTGGATATGTAAAGTAAAAGTATTTAAAGACCATCTAATTGGCTGTTTAAGTTTTGTGTTAGACATAGAAATATACTTATATACTATGCTTCTATATAAATTTATGTGGCACATTTCTATAAATTGTATCACATTTTGGCAGTAATTAATGTTTTTATCAGGCGAGAGTCAAACTGTGCAACAGATACAACTACATATCTCTTTACCGCAACTCATTTCCAGCATTTCTTCCAAATTGCTGTAATAATCAGAATAATAAAAATAATATGTATAATTATCAATAATCAGTGAACAGTTCGCTGCTTGAATGTTGAAACTTGTCAATTGAAATTGGATGCGTTTTGGTTATCACTTTCCATACATTTGTCACGCTTCACACACAGAAATAAAACACCAACAAAATAAAACAGAGATCAACACCCTATAAATAAAGTCACAGAAAATACACGAAATTATGACACAAGCCAAGCGCACAAACAGAATACAAAATAAGCAACAAAAAAATAAAGAAATTTGAAATGGGAAATGGGAAATGGGAAAGACAACAAGAACAACAAAAAAGACATTATCAATTACGCCACTTAATTATTTTTATTGGAGCATAAAATGCTCCATTTCTCGTCAGAGCAAGGCGACAAAATTATGCGCTGCAAAGACCGCAGACCAATTTTCTCCCCACTCGAAATGTGTGTGTGTGTGCGAGTGTGTGTGTGTATTGTGTGTGTGTTGAGTATGTGTTGCTGGGCATGTTGCACATGTGTCAATGATGTGCTAATTGTCGCGTGCCCACTTTTGACAGACTTCTCGGTTTCGAGGCCTGAACTGTGTGGCATGTTTGCCGCCCCTCTTGTTCTTGCCACTCCTATCTCTCTCTCCCTCTTTAACTGCCTGTCACTTTTGTGGCATCGACATTTTGCATATTATTTTGTGCGCTTACCGTTAGCTGAATAGGAAAATCTGTTGCCAATTTTGGGGCTTGGCCCAGACAAAAAACCTAAATTATCAAAGGCGAAGGCGTTTCACACTTTCCAATTCAATTTGGCCCATTTGCTGCAGTTGAAGATTGGACTTGGTAAATGGCTTAAATGGGTTATTAACTAAAGCACCGAAAAGTTAACAAACAAAGAAACAGACGCATAAATACATACCTTAAAACTATGTCAATTTTTTCTGAGGAAAACAGGGCGGAAAAGATATGTCTATTAAAACTGGCAATTATTCTGCGATATTCATTAAATATTTTTTTTATTTTTTTTTAATTTTAATTTTCCCATTGAGCATCAGGCAATTTATAAAAAATGTTTCTTTTAATAATTAAATACACACATGTGCAAGTTTTTATATATAATTGGATATCAAGTTTATTCCGGATCCATATAAAAAACATAAAAAAGTAACAAATCAGCGCCGCAATTAGCTCTATTTTCAGTTTGTTTTTTTTGGCTATTTGCAACATTCAATTTTGTTGCTCTTGTTTTTGCTGCAGTGGCCGCTGTCATTGCTGTGGCAATTAAAAAAATAGCTTGTCAGCAAGAAAAAATCACAGAAAAAAATGTATTTATATAAACTTGCAACAGCAGGTCGAAGCACACATGTGGCATGCATAATTCAATAGCGCAGCTTAATTGTCTTTTTGTCTGGATTAAAAACAATTGCAATTGCTGAATTTTTACACGCTGTTAATTTATACGCTTGCCGAAGTGGGCGTTGTTATTTCTGCATGAAATGTGTGACATGAAATGGATAATATGATAAATACATATAAAGCATATTGATTCTTATTCAGTGTGGATATCTACATACATATATATAAAATTATGAGTGCAAAGTTGAGTTCTTGTTAAGACAACTTTTTGGTTTGCCAAGTTATGCAAACCAAACCCATTCAATATTTATATTATAATAATTCTCACATCTGCAAATTTTAACTACTCTGTTATATATTTTTCATAACTTTAATCCATTGGTTTTTGAAAGTGTATTTAACCTTCTGCGTGCTGTTCTCTTTTTAGTTTACTTTGTCATTTATACGTTTTTTGTTGCTCAAGTAATAATTTAATTAAAGTGCCGTCAATTGACGCCCACGTGGCAAACCAGGAAAGCCAAAAAAGAAAAATAATGGAAAATCATTGCAACAAAAGCAAAATATTAAAAAGTGATTTTTGATGTTGATTTTGTTGTTGTTGTTGCTGCTCGAAATAAATGCAACAAATTGTTGCCTGTCTGCAGACTATAAAAGTTTTGCGGCATTGTTTGCGTGAAAGTTGCCAATAAATTTTTGATAGGAACCTGGGAAGCAAAAACCCACAAACAGCAATAGAAAGAGATAGAGATAGAAATATATAGAAAGAGACAGAGATAGATGATGAAGACAGCTTGAACTTGAGTTTAATGTTATACATTACATTAAATCGCAATTAAACGTTGTAAACGTGCCAAGCATTTCACTTGCCAAACATTTGACAAGCAGCATACGCAGCTGTGCAACATTTTGCCAACAACTTGCAGCAACAACAACAACAACAGCAATTTGCAACAGTATTGCATTTGACAACAACGCCCAAGTGCGGACAGCGAGGCATCAGTTTGGTGTCTATTGGATCCGTTTTTGCCACTTGATTGATGGCAACAAGTTGCAACACACACCCACACACACACACGCATATTTTGTGTGTGCTTTTTTAAGACTTAAGCAAAAAGTATTTTTGACAGCCAATTGCGGCAGGTAAACGATAAGTGTTGTTGCCACACATCAGTAAATACCCTGCAACATTAAAATAGTTGTTAGTCTGTCGATTCGTTTGGATTTGTATGCAAATCACTTGAGCTTGCGAGCTTATCTGCGAAACTGTTTCATTTTAATTAGTGTTCAACTCATGTCAAGTATAATAAATTATTGCTTTCATAATTTGCCGAATGTGATGAATGTGATTAATGTGATGAATGTGATGAATGTGTTAAATGTTATGAATGTGATTAATGATCCACTTGCCACCATACGCATAATATATTGAACTCTGTCAATTTAAGCATAGCAAATATGTTTGGAACTATATAAGGATAGAATATATAAAAATGCAGAAGAAATGTTTTTAGGAATGAATATGTTTTGTAATCTATACAACTGTAGTTCGTTAAATACCCATTATGTTAGAGATAGGTAAGGCATCTGGCTTAGTTTCTCTCTAGCTGAACTTAAATTCATTGTCTGCCTCCGCAAATTGTATCGATTATTTATTTACTTAAAAAATTCTGACATAGCAACAAGTACAAAGCATAATGTCTTATAAACGAGTACTAAACTAGGCCTTCGGCTGTATTTTCTGTATATATTTATAAATCCACCTCAACTTTCTGCACCACCAACTCTCTTTGTTAGGACTACAATTTTCCCTCTTTCATCTAGAGACACGCCATTTGTATGCCAATCTTGGCTGACAACCCAACTAATTGCTTATCATGGACAACAAAGCGAAGGTGTTTATTGAAACGTAATTGAATTTGCTCAAGTTGAATGTCGAGGGCGATGTATTATATCATTATGTTATGCTGGTTGCATGTGCAACAGTCGAGTAAGTGGAGTACTTGCCACATATTTTTGCAGCCTGGGTGGCTCGCAGATAAAGCGCTTTACGTGGAACTTGAAATAATTGTTGGGTCTCGAGGCATAAAAATGGAATGAAATGGACTCGTTGACCATAAGCCACGACTTCTAAATTCCAGCTAAAAAAGCTTGCAGCACCCCCCTCTCTGTAGGCAGTTGCAACAAAGTTTGAACCCACAGCAAACTACAACCATAATTATTCTAATGCTTATTTTTTCAACTTACTCTGTTGCAGGTAAGTGCTGAAGACACCAACCACGATGATGGGCATGTGAGTAACAGTAAATCATGAGTGCTGCAAGAAGGCACCACCCACATGTGTTGCATGCATCAGCTGCCCCTGCCCCCACCCCCATGGGTGCTATCTGTGTGGTCTGCAATTGGCACAATGATGTGAGCCACTCCTGACAACTGTCGTCACTTCCGCTGAGAAAAAAAATGTAAATGGCAAATGGCAATTGTGCAAAGCATTGAACTTGTCACAACGCCCCCAACAAAACAGGCTACACACACACACTCACACACATACACACACTGCTACACATGCTCTGTGTCTGTCGATCGAGAGAGGTAGTTGAACCCACAATGATCCCAGTCTAAACAGCAGCAGCAACAGCAGCAACAGCAACTGCAGTCACAACTACAATCAATAAGCAAGTTTCCAGTCACAAACAAACTCGACTTGTAGTTACCCTGTACTAAACAAAGAATTTCAAATTTAATTTCGACTGCAAATAGTGCCTTTAAATTTGTGTGTAGTACTTAACTAGACTGAAAAGCCCTATTATGTGAAAATCTGATTATTTTAGCGGAGGATAGTTTTGATCCATTCTTAAAAGCACTTCTTCCAAGTATATTTTTTTATTTATTTTTTTATAGTGTAGCAGTTGCAATGCTGATCAACCTATTAAACGGTTATGTAACATTGATTAGACAATTTGAACGAAGAATGTCAGATGTTATCGCTAAAATGAAAAACTGGTTCTGCACATGATCAACACAAATCTGAACTTGAGGTTTCTACTCTTTAGCTCTGATAGATTTTACTGCTTTACTATTACCTGTACATTAGCGTGCAAACTACCCATTTGAGCAATTTGAAATAAAGGGTATTCGGAGAACAACAAGGCGGTGGCGTCTGTTTAACGATCGTGACCAATTTGTTGGTCAAATCAACAGCGACATGAGCAAATGTTTACATTCTACGTTCGTCTGTCTGAGTTTGGTTTGCTCTCAGTTCGTTGTTGACCCCCACCCACCCCTTCTTACCCCTCTCTAATCGATGCCTCTGCCTTTTGCGGGATTGTCAATCAACTCTGGTGCCTCGAATACTCAATTCATTTATGAATGCAATGTCTGAGTGCTTTTTAGTACAGCTAGAAACTGCCATAAATTGCTGATTGTTTATGGGCAAATTTGATTTGCAAATGAGTTTGTCGAATGTAGTTGGCTTAATTGAATTGTTAACTGGAAATCTTGGGCGCGGATGTGACGACGAGTTATGTATATTAAACTACTAAAACAGAGAGAGGAACAGAAAGTGCTACCAAAAACTGAAACTAACACGAAACCCCTTTTGACCCACTTACAAGGTAGCTGGCCCTTAGGGCCAATGGCTAAAAGCGTCCTTTCAAGTTTATGGCTAACAATGCTGTATGCGGACTTGCCACGAAACAATGTGGTACAATGTTTACGTTGCTCTGCGGTTGCCCTTTTGGCCAGCAAACACCAAAGCAACCGGCAACAACTGAAACCTGAATCACAATTTATTATCTGTGGCATACCAAAGTTTAGATATGCTTTTACAATGCCACTTAAATAATGTGCTCTTACCCAAATTGCTCAACAAACACTGCAAACTATTTCGAATTTATCCCAACAGAAATGGGAAATAAAACATTCATGTTTTAGCTACTAAATTTTGCTTTAGTTACAGCTATAAAGCAAAATACCTGAAATAAGTCTGACTAAAATCAGAATGTGTGCCAATAATTCTTAGTCTGCCATTTATTAAATATTTTAAGTTACTTCTTTAGTAAAAACATATTTATCTTATCACTGTTCATTTTAAGTTCTTTCATCTATTTTTCAATATGTCTTTCGCTTCAAGTCAAGTGTTTTTTATATATTACACTTCATATCCGCAACACATTTATAAATAAAAAACGAATAAATATCTCGCTGTCTAGGCTAATAACTTTTTATGGTGCACAAATATTTAATCAACAAAAACTGTCACAATGTCTGTGTATAAAAAGTATTTTAAAAAAAACCCAGCATATTACTGCATAAAATGTCATTTTGCATTTGGCAGCGTGAATTTATTTGACCGTAGCCAATTTGGACTACTGTCAAATGCAGTCAAATGACAGCAAACCAAATGCGATATGTCAACGAATGCAGGGCGCTCAGCAGGAGGGGGGCGTGGCCATTAAAATGACCATAAAATGCATACATACACCCACACACATCCAAACACACCCACACACACACGACACTCCTGAACAAAAGGTCAACAAGAGTGGCAGCAGCAACAATGACAACGAGACAACAAAATTAAAACCGTTTGTAAACATGTTAAACATCAGCGAAAATATTTAAGCCAATATTTGCGAAGCATGCCAGAATACATGAAATATGCACAACTGGCGTAAGGGACAAAGGGAAGGGACAGCAACTAAACTGAAATGGGCAGATTTTCAATTTGTAGCCACGTTATAACTCCGAATTGTTTTGATTGCGAAAGGCCTTCTGCCTGGATTGGTTCAGTGGCATTATCCGTTTGAATGGCCAACACTTTTTGGCCATAGCACGCCATAACTTGGCTGAAACCGAAACGAGGCAAATATTGATATATTAAATGAAGCTCTGCTTTGCTGAAATTTGCATTTTAAATAGCGCGCAAACATTTGCTGGCCAGCATAAATTATTAAATTTGTTTTGTTTAATCGCCTGACTGAATCTCTTCTGCGAGTTTTAATTACTTTTTTTTGTTGTCGTTGCAAGCGTTGCAATTCACAAAACAATAATTTCATAGAGCATAAAAAACAATAATTTACCATGACACTTTATGTATCAACCGATGGAAGTCAACTAAACTGAACTGTGAACAGCAGTTCAAATGAATTTAAATTCATTTTTGAATACCCAAATCATGTTGTAAATATTAAATTTAATTACATTTGCATGCAGAAAAACACTTTTGGGTAAAAGTTCGAAAATGCTAAAATGATCGACAAATCGATGAACTGAAATTAACTTTTAAATAGATAAACGCTTAATATTAGTTAATTTTAGTTTGTTCAATAATCAATCTTAATGAAATGCTTGCAGTTGATTAATAATATCAATTGTAATGGTATATCTTTACAATTATGTTATTTATTGATATCTCAAATCGATTTGTATAGATATTTGCTCATTAGTTATCGATAAAATGAAATAAACCTGATTTGTATGTGGATTAAGAGAATCTATACTCTCAATCTCTCAAAAGTATACAGATACGACTAGATAGCCTCGACTTTAATTGCTGATCAAGAATATATATACCTTTTGAGGTCACTGGTGTTTCCCTCTTCCCTGTCACATTCTTCTGCATAACTTCAATATATTTTTAATTATTTTCATTGGATTTAGGTTTATTAAGGATTAATATTTTTACTATCTCATTATTTGTTTATTTTATTTTATTATTATATTATAAGTAATGAGAGTTGCTATAGCTTACATAGCTCCATTGACAGATCTCTAACTATAATTTAAAGTACATCTAGTCATATTCCTATAAAAATATAATATAATGTGTGATTTTTGTTGCAATTTCTATATTTTTAAAGCCGATTGCTAGTTGTAGAAAACTGTAGCTATTCAAAGATTCCAGACAGGCAAATTAAGAATACAAAAAATAAATTTACGCAAGCTGAGCACGTAATTATTATCCAACAATTGTAAACACCAACAAAATTCTGGGAATGAAATTGATCTGATAACTGATGAGCAGACAACACTTGAGCTTGTAAATGATCCACACACAGTGGATAATGAATTAAGGCCACATGAAGAGTTGCTCGACTCCTTTGCCAGCCGCAAAAGGATCCCAAAACCACAACCAAAACCGAACTCAAATCCGAGAATTAAATGAGCTGAACACAGAATCTACCTGCTGACCGTTTTGGCTATGTTCGAAGTCGGAATCGGAGTCGGAGTCTCGGTTTGAGTTCTCGCTTCATTAGAGTCCATTAGAGGCGGCAACAACAATGGAAATTGCTGCAGCTACAAATGAAAAAGGGAACTGCTGGGAAGGGTGGGGCAAGTTAATGGGGGGAGTGGAGAGGGGGGCAGATACGGGCAATTGTTGAGTTGAGCAAACAACGAGCCAAATGGTAGCAACTGGGAAGCCACAACGAGATACATTTTTTCGGCTAGTGCAAACACAAAGTTCAAAGTGCAGTTGTCGAAAGGGGAAGGGGGGCAAAGGGAGGCAGGTCGGCTTTATTTTGTAGGTTTAATGCACGATAAGCGAAATCGAGTATTACAAAGAAGAAGCACACTTGAAATAGCAACCGATAAGGCCCAAAAATATATAAAAGCAACTCAAGAAGCAGAGCTAATGAGGCGTGTGGCTTTTTCTTGTTCCTCGCCCTTGCGGCTGCCACAACAGTTCAACAGTTGACAGGGGACCACATAATCCCCCCTTTCCATATCCATCCCCCCATAATATATAATAATTATAAGCTAAGCCCATTGACAATGTGAAAAGGGGCATAATGCTGCTGTGCCAAGATATGTAACTGGCAGAAGGAAGCAATTATGAACTCATCAATTATAAATATTCCTGATCAGCATTAACATTAATTAACTGATCTCAGAGCTAAATACTTTCAATTTGGCATAATAATTGTATAGATATATGTATATATTATACATATTGTAATTCTTATTTGTAATGCTTATATTATTATAGGTGACTGTTGCCATAAATATTATGTATGATATTTTAATAATGTGGGAAACAATTATTCAAAACCCAACTGATAGTTTTTAAGATGTAGAGTTAATGCTACTTAAAGCTGTGTTTTATGTAACTAATTCAATAATATAATTAGAAGTGCAACAATTACATCTCTTATAAAATTCTTTGTCTACCTTCTCGAGCCTGTCCCCTACCATTTCAATATTTACACTTCCATGCCGATCAAAGTTGGAATGATTCCAAGGGTAAACTTAAAATCAGTTTCTGAAACTTATTTATTAGAATTATTTTTATAGTGACAACGAGCAAATATATATAAAATACGCATATAAAATTACAGCTTGAAATATGTTTCTTCCGGTTGCACAATTGAGAATTAAATTTGAAATATAAATTTTCGATTACCAAAGGCATTTCAAGTTTATTTCAAATCGATTTCTGATGACAATAATGAACGCAACTGTAATTCCAATTTATATATATTACGCTATATACGATAACTTATATTTTATGAAATCTTGAAATTTCATCGAGATCAAGAAACAAGCACCAATTTTGTTAAACAAAACGTATTTTCAAAATACAATCAGTAAATCAATAAACTCAACAGCTGATTTCAGGGTATCTGGCAGTCGAGCTCCCTTTCAAGTCAGGCATTCTGAGCAGCTCAAGTCTAAAATACATGGATTTCAAAAGTTTTTTAATTAAATGGCAATCAAAGTAGCAGCCCAAAACAAGTTACAACTTTTTGGCCACGAGATGTTTCAAAACTATGCAGACGGAGATGGAGGAAGGCAAGCCGAAGCCAGATGCGCTTAATTAAGGCGAGGATTTGTACTCGAGTGAAGCCAATGCACCCAGAATTGATGGCCTGTGCTCAGCTTGATGAAAGATGAGATGTTCTTGAGAAATTCACTCAGCAACTCGAGAAATGTGCTTCTAAAGCTCATCATCATTTATTTAAGAGCATCTTTGACTGCTGCAGCGTCATGTTTCACCAGATAAGCATTGATGAAAAATTAAATAAAAACTCGAAATCAATAAATTGCAAATGTCTCGAAGCAATGCGATGCGATTCGGCCACAGCCCGAATTACAGCTACAAGATGTAAAATTCCAAAATATAGCATCATTAAATATGCACATCAATATGTATATATATGTATTTAATATGCATATATATGTCTGCTCGGTGTATGTGGCAGATAAGCGAACGAACAAAATGCAACATACGAAATAACGCCAATGAGAAATTCGATGAAATACGACAAAAATTGCATAAATTATGCTCCACCCAAAAAATATTCTCGTGTGCTTGAAAATGTTTGCAGGCGGGCTGCTCAGGCAGCGTAGCTGTTAATTATTTGGGTAGTGCTCGACTTAGAGATACCCTTTTTTTAATAAAATACAATTTTAAAATACGCTGAAAACGATTAATTAAATTTAAAAAATTTCCTTTTTTTTAAACGTCTTTAACTGCTTAACAAGTATTTAGAAATTTTTGAAACTTACAAAACCCAACTTTATTTGCGAATGTTTATAGTTATAGCTTACTGATTGTTGCAGGCACATAAATGAATATAGGGTAAGCAATTCAGATTTATGCTGAGTTTACGTGACATTTATAAGGGATCTTGAAATGCATCTTCAAAGTCAAAATAAGTTGTTTCCATTAAGATTTCACTCGACAGTAAACCGTGAGGAACCCTTGTGTAACGTCAGCGGCAGCAACTTGATCTCAATGCAGCTCACACGAATTTATTTTCAATCAATGTCGGCCACGCCCCCCGCTAGCCCCTTGTTACCGTCTTGGCTTTGCCATGTGCAACAACTTTGTCGCCTCGATTTTTTCTCCCAGTTTGGCATTGGGATCGCCACAAAGCGCGTGCCTTTGGAATATTTATGAGCTGTGTCCGTCAACGAACGACGGCGAAAATCAACATTGACCCACTTGGCAAGTGACAAGTGGCAAGTGGCAAGTAGTAGGAGGTAAGCAGGCGGCAGCGACAGCTCCCACTACTACGGCCTCCAACTTGGAGGGAGAGCAAGTGAAAGTCAAGAAATTAATTTCGCAGCAACTCATTAATATTAAGTACACAAAAAAGAAAACCCCAAAAAAGGACATCAGACTTGCACATAATGATGAGTCGTGGCAAGTCGCCTTTTTTACTCGCTGTAATTGCTGCAACATTCATAACATTCATAAAAAAAATAAGTTGTGAACCTGAAGCTGAATCTCAGCTCCAACATTGAATGTTAAATTGAAAACAACTCGATTCCTGATCTAATGGCATTTCGATTTCCGTTTCCGCTGCGTTTCCATTTGCGCTCAATTGTTGCAATGTTTTCTTATTTTTTTCCACATTTATTTTCTCCATTTTGGCAACCCAACTCTTTGACCTCTTGTGATTTATTATATGAAATTACAGCGGCTGACAGCTACGAAAAATACAAAATATAAAATTCTATTTGGCAAGTAACGATTTAGTTATGCTCTTTTATGATCCAATATGAAATTGGAATGAAAAAATAAATAAGATTATTTTTGTATTTAAGGAAGCCTTTTATAAATATTTTTTCAGTACTTTTGCAATATTTTTCCCCTTTTTTAAGATTAAATTTCTACATTTTGAAATTGCATAATAATTAATTTCTTATATTGATATTTACATTAGCATATTTGCCCATTCAGTACTTTTGTATATCTTTTTTTATATCTAAAAAAAAATGTGTATAAACTTTATTTTTTTCATTTGCACACTTATATTTGGCATATTTTGCTTGTAAAAAATCGAAATAAACCTTCTATGAAGAATACATGAAACTGAAATGAGTAAAAATTGTTCATTCAAGCCCCAAATCAATTACTTAATTATTCATATTGGGATATAGCTTAAGGCATCACATGTTTTTGTATGTTGTTATCAAAGAATTTAATAAATCCCCAAGGTTTTTACATATCTGATTTTCGTCTGGGAATATTGTGTAGATAGCTACCTGTAGTCAATATAAAGTTTTAAGCCTCCTTTTTATATTTCTCTCTTTCTCTAGCTCTCTATCTTTGCTGCTATCTGCTAGAGCATCGCAGAGGAACTGCTATTTATCGCCTTTGGCTTTTAGCTTGGAATTTTTCATTTCTTTCTCTCTTTTCTGATGTTTTTCTTTTTGTGTTTTGTCGGATTTCCGGTCAAATCGATATCAGCAAATTTATGAGCAGCGTTGCCATACTAAATGAATTTATGGCAATCGCTTAGCGCTGGCAAAAGAGTTGTGGGCGGCACAGGCTGTGGGGGGGGGGGGCGTGGCTGTAAGTCCTGTACTACAAAATATGCGTAACTTTTGCCCGCACTCTGTACGTGTGTGTGTGTGTGTTGGTTGTGCCCGCAGCAACAAGCCCGCAAAAAGTTGGCAGCACTGAAAATTCATTTTGGGTTTTTGGGCTTGGTTTCGTTTTGTTTTTATTGTGTGTGTTTTCATTTTACTTTTTTTGGTGCTTTGCTGAGCGAAAAGTTTTTGCGGTTTGTGTTTTCGCCTGAAAGCAGGCTTTCAACTTTGCATAACCTGCAGAACGCAGCAAGCAGCAAACAGAATGGCGAATCAAGCTCTGTCTGCGGGTCTGTGCCACAATCCTTGCTTGCCCCTTGGTCGTCATGATGGCAAGTTGCAATTTTAAATTTGAGGCGTTCATAAATTTGACACTTCTTGGCTTCATGGCCAGTTGGCTGCCAGCTGCTGCACTTTTGCACCACATGCCGCTGCCACATGCCACATGCCACACGCTACACACACAGTCAGACAGACAGGCAGCACAAGTTGCCAAGTATTTCTGCGGTTTTATCTATGCAAAGTAAACTTTTGCAGGCCGGTTGAGCGAACTATGGCTGGTCATGCAAACCGAGCCTGAAACTGACACTGAGAGGAAGACTCCTTGAGGAACTCCTTGTTGCAGTAAAGTATTAATTGCGACGAGTTTATAAATTAGTCTTAGTCTCAGTTAACAGCGGCTCTCTTTTTGCACTTGAAATGTTGCTCACTTCACATCTGGCAAGTTGCCAAATTAATTTGCAGACTGCCAGCCAGCTTAGAAACATGATTTATTTTGCTCTGAAAGTGTTGAAAACCTCAATAAATCATTGCTTCCGCAGACTAATATAATATGACTGTAATTTGCTCAGAACAACTAAAGTCCATTTGCAAGCCAGAACTCCGCATATAAAACGCTGGAGTATACATAAATAAACAATACTTTTACTTAAACACTTGCAATGCAGCTGGCTAAGTACACATTTAAATTATACAAATACAAAATTGTTTTGTGTTTGGAGAATCAAATTAAAAAAACTCTTTTGTTGCATTCATTTTTTGGCTTTGATAAATTATGCACATAATAAACAATAAGCAAACTACATAAGAATACAAAACATCCCCATCCATTAAATGCCACAACCCAGTTAAACTGTGAGAGATGTGAAATACCAAACTAAGTAGGCACTGCCCAACAATTCTCTGGTTCAATTCGTAAATGTTATTATAACTTTTAAGTTTGTATACTCAAAGCTATCAAACTATTTGTATACTCAAAAATATCAAGCCTCTAATAAAAGAAAACTAGCTGGAAGTGTGCAACTCAGACGGAGGTGTTGGAGCCAAAGCAACTACTGCAATAGCTGCACTCGCAAGTCACATGCGTCAAAAGTACATACTGAATTAAATATATATTAAAAGATTTTTTTTATTTAAGTCAAACATCAGCCAGACTAAGAGCAAAAAATAATTTATTTAGTATTTTGATTCAGCTTTCTAGTCATTTATTTTTTCAAGCAATGTAAAACTATCACAACAATTATTTTGAGCTCATTTCTTATGCGATTATGCAAATATCAATGAGAAAGAAGCTGGAATCCAAATTGGAAAAAACACCTACCCCAATCAGATTTTATTTTACTATTTAATCCTGCGACAGACAAATATGAAAATGGCTTTCTGCTTTCAGTTTCCCATTTGCAGCTTTGATCAAATCATAAATTCCAAACTGATGCTGAACATCATCAGCAGCAGCAGCTGCGGAATGCCTTAAATCTAATTAATGTCTGCACAACTGTTGATGACACTTCCGTTTCCGTTTCAGCTTCCGCTCGACTGCAACGAGTGGCAAATTTATTACCTTTAGCGCTTAGCAGCACTTTCAATTGCTGCACTCAACACAAAGCACTCAAGGGGGCAGATTGGGGTGGAAAAGGGACAAGAGCTGTCGGTCTGTCTGTCTATTTGCTTCTCTGTCTGTCTGGTCTGGTCTGTCTGTCAACAAAGTTTAGCGCCAGGCGTTTGCTTATTAAAAATGCTAAGAGCTGCTTCTTTTGAGTGCTAAAATATGGCCAAAAAGAAACATTCCTCTCCCAACTGCTCCTCTTGCTCACTCTCCTCATCCTCCTCCTCCAGCGCCTCCCCTGCCTGGTTGTTTGTCATATTTGCGCGGCGTCAAGTGGCAAACGGCGCTGTCAAGTTGATAGCTCAGCGTAGCAACCAGCTTTTATTTATTGGCCGAACGCGAGTCAGTTGCAACATCAGCCACAGCAACAACTACGCACAAATCTACTTAAAACATGGCACTTGCCATTTTAATATCCTAAACTCATTTAAAATTAATAATGTGGAAATAAATTAAATATACTTATGCAAACGTGGACAACATACAGAAGGAGGCATCAGCGATCCCATAAAGTATATCTATTCAAAGCCGTCAATGACATCTATGACTTTAAGAAACTGATCTCAGAGCATATAAGAGTTCAAGACTTCAGATTTGAAATATAAGATCGCAAATCTTGTTTCAAATATATATATTAATATATATACATTTATATATATAATGATACAATATTTATTTAAAAATATTTCCAATTTGTTCGTTCTCTATTTGGCTTCACCATAAAATATTCGCCGCAAAAAATTTAAATAGTTTCTAGTTTGGTTGCGTCTTCTTCACATTCTCCTTCGCATTCAGCTGTGGTCTGCAACACGTTTGGCAAATTGTTCGCTTTTCGCCTCACGTTGCCTGCTTTGTGGCGCCTTCTGGATTTTAGTTAGTTTTTGCTTTGCCTCGACTTGCATTGAATGCAAATTGCGCATACGCCCTGCATGACAATTACATTTTCATTTTTAATATTTATTTGCATCACAGAACTTTGACATATAGCAAAAACTACTAAAAAACTTTGTGCGCGATAGTCGCAAATGCAAATCGAAAAATATGTAAAATAAACCGATGTCAAAGCTCAACTGGAACTTCATCTGAAACTGGAACTAAACTTGCTAAAACCTAAAAAAAGGAAGCAAAAAAAATACAAAAGAATTGTCAAAAATTTACTTTATTTTGTGGCAAGTTTGGTCGCAAAACTTTTGCAAGCAAATAAAAGGAAATAGAAATGTGAGGAACTAGTGTGGCATTTATAACAACGAGTCAATGCTCTAAGACAAGTAGTAAATATCACTAAAAAAAATAATAAAAAAATATAAATAAATATAAAAAATAAAATAATAATTTATTAAAAACACTCATTATTATAATAGAACAAACACTAAAATATGTTTAATTTGAAATCGAAATATATTGAAACATATTTTAAGCAAGGCTTCAAATCGAAACGAATATAAACTATAATATGAACTAAAATATCAATTTCTGTTAAATGTTATTAAAAAAGAAATGCTAAACATCGATTTTTCTAACGTTAAAGTTGCAGTTTCAGTTACGGTTACATTTCAGGGCTGACAAGCTAATTCAAAATATTAAGAAATTAAATAAGCTCAAATTGTCTGCAGTTGTCAGATATTCTAGTTGGTAGTCTCTTTCTATGTTTTTGTCTGTCTTTTAATACTTGAAGTCTCTGACAACAGCAAATAGTTCCAGACCATTTACCAAAACAGTTGTAGCAATTTATAGAAAGTGTTTGTTTTGGCCAAAACTCTTTGAAATGTGTTACGAAAATAAGCTGCTTTTGTGAAGAGTACACAGAAATGTAAGTCAGAAATGCTTCCTTAATTGTTGTTTACACACAAACGCAAAGTGTAGAAGCAAAACACATACACACACACACACACACATACACACACACACCAACCACACACCCACACACCGCGCTTGAACTTTAACCCTTGTTGGCCCTATTTGCCTGATGCGTTTTGCAATGCATATAAATTTCATTTGTTCAACTTTATAATGGCAATGAAGTTGATGTTAGCACTAAACTCTCTTTTATGTGCAGATCGAGTGAGATAGAGAGAGAGAGAGAGAGAGAGAGAGAGACAGTGGGGGATAGAGACAGAGAGATAGCGCGAAAGAAATACATATACAGAAAAAGTTTTGTTGTGCAAAAGTTGATTGTTCGCAGCAAAAGTTTTTCTTTTGAGGTAAAGCATAAATTTGTATTATTTATTGCCGCTTGTTAGGAGGACAACGCTGCAAACCTGACTGCAGCCCACCTCTGTGGTTACATCACGGTGGCTTAATCTATGTGGTTACTCTGCCTTCCATGTCGGTGGTCTCAACTCCCCTTCAATTTCCCAACGGCTCAATTCCCCAATTGCACTTAAAAGCTGCCTTTGCGACGGACTTGATTGTGTTTTTTTCCTTATCCCTCTGGCATCTATTGACAGCTGAATCTGTTCATTGAAGTTTTTATTGCTCATATCACCCTGTTTATTCATAGCAATTTTTATTGCTCATATTTCCAGTAAAGAATGCTTAAAGAAATGTATATAAAAATGTTGGCAGATTGTAGACTTTTTTTATGCAAATTGAAGTTCCTTAAAAAAATTTACGACTGCATTTATATAAGATTTTTAGCTAGGGGCAATAAAAGAAAATATTTAGCAATATTGTTTCCCTTTGGGGCTGAAAGTGGTGAAATTTGCTTGTTATTATGAACTATATAAAAAATTAGATAATTAACTTTATAGAATTATTATTTTATGCACATTTGTAAAGATAACACTTGAGAAGGTTTCGGTTTTTACAAGCAATCCACCTTCCGTTTGTGGTAGTTATAGGCTATCTTTCCTAGCAGAGCATAATAATTAATAAATAAGTCAGCATATTTCGTAGAATTTCAATCTTTATGAGCAATATTTTTTGTTTGCCGACAAAGCATTTTATTTAAGGCTTTGCTCGACTCAAAACGCCTCGAGCTGCTTATTTAGTTGGTGTTGTATTAATGTTAGAATAATGTTGCTGTTGCCCAGTGGGAGGCTTTAGCACCATCTGCAAGAAACACATCACTTTTGCCTTTTGGCATTTGAAATCTAATTATAGCTCATACGACACGTATGCCCAGGTAACTATGTTATATTTATATACATATATACATACATATATGATATGTATATATTTACTCACAGCAGGTAGCTGTTGCTGCTGCTGCTGTTAAAATTATTTATGAGCTTTTGCGCAAATTTCCCAAGTGCCTGATTGCCAAGACCTGAGCTCTGTTCGAGTTTAAAGAACTGGTGAACCTTTAAACTTTATGTTCGAGTACATGCATATTTGATGAGTGTATGTGTGAGAGTACTTGCTATCTGCGTCTTCAGCCCTCAGATATCCTGTTAGTCCTCTTTTTTAGCTGCTGACGTCGCACAAGGGATGCATTTGCATGCGTCTGTAATTCAAATCGGGCTTAACTCGCAACGCTGATGACCAGGCCGGCAGGTCACTAACTGTAAAATTGTAATGGTGGCCCCAACTCAACCCTGCACCTGCCCCCGCCCCCTTTTAACCCATCTCGATTGAAGCTGTCTGCAATCGCAGCTGTTGAGGCAAGACTCCTTGCCTCACTGCCTGTCTCACCTGCCTGCCACTTGCAAAGCTATTGTCAAACACAGCGTTGCCTGCAGTTCATTTCTAAGTTCATACACTCGAAAAAAAATATGATGACATGAGTTTTAGAAAATCGCTCTGAAAACTAGAAAGTTTTTCGTATTTTCAGAAATATTTTCTGAATAAAAGGAAAAAGATTATAAACATTGGGAAGGCAATCCCAAAAATTCTTAGAAATATTCTTATTAAATAATAAGGCGAGTCACTATGTATTCAGTTTGATTTTTTTCGAGTGTAAACCCAAACATTCCCCGTTGAGGCCCTTTTGAGTGTATCAATCGCCTTAATTTAGCCAGGTGCACCTTCATTGTCAGCTCTCCCTGCTAAGCTCCCTTCGACGATCCAACTAACGAGCCGCTCAATTTAATCAGCTTTTGTGCAGAGATAGCCACAGAGGAGGAGGAGTGGGGTGGAGCTGGAGCGCTTATGTGGGGTTTACGTGGTTGCAACTCAATGCAGAGAGTACTCAAGAGAACTCGTGATAAGCATATTAGGAATATAGAGGGATCTGCTTCGAAGTGTGCAAACTATGGCCTGCAGACAATCGATATATAGATATATACAAATGGGACAAAAATAATAATAATAATTAATTTGTAAAATTCTAAACAGAAATAGTTCAAATATACTATATAAAAATTATGCAAATATATTATGAGGACAAGCAAAATTGAAAGATAAATAATTATTATAATATTATAATATAATAATAAGTATTTAGTATTTGGTTACACATTCGTTCGTTTAAAATAACCCACAAATTGTGTCCCATTGGGATATACATATATAACTATATATAAAATACAAGTTGCCAGAGTTGCCAACTCGAGTCACTGGCAGAAAATGCTTTAAATATTTGAATCAATTTACAGTTGATTCGGCAACATAATTCAATTGAACTTCGCTTAACATTGCATATTTTTATATGCTTTATGATTGAATTGGGAATTTATCCAAATGGGATTATAGTTTCAATTAAATTATAATAGACGTGTGCATTTAATTGAATTTAGCTGATGGGCAGGCTTAATGGTATATATACCCATTAAAAATGGGAAGAAGAGCATAATAAAATTGTGCAAATCATATGCAACGGGCCGCTGCAAGCAGCCGGATCGATTTAGCCATGTTCGTCTGTCTGTCTGGGGGGACAAGACGATCTCAGAGACTATGAGAGCTATAGACTTTAAATTTGGAATATAAATTCTTTATTTATTAATGAACAGCTTTATAAAGGGCATATTCTAGTTAAGCTCTCTCGGCTATAGTTTTCTTATTCATTGTCTCAATTTACGTTATTAATTTCTCCAAATATTTTTGTTTAGGAATTAATTCATATTCGCTTTTTGTTCAGATTCAACTAAACTGAATAGCTTATATCAGTAAGTATATTTATATATATTTATATATATTTATATATATATATATATACGTATTTATATATATACATATATTTATTAACTTCCCTCACTTTACACAGTTCTTTGCCAATTCCAAATGTTACCTTTGTGTTTTTTTTATGGCTATCCGCAAATCCAAATCGATGGCCAAGAAACGATTTATGTCAGCCCAATGGCTACTGCAACATCAACTTGTCCAATCAAGTGGGCAAGGGGGATTGGGGGCGAAGTGTTTTAATCAAATTGAATTGGTCTTAACGCCTGTGGCAATGGCAACATATGGCAATGGTCAATACGGCTGGCCATAAAGCAAAGCGTGGCACTCCAAGCCAAACAATTTCATGTATTTGCGCATTAACGCCACATTAGAGCTTTTAGAGATCAGGGAGGAAACCGGTGGTGCGGTATGTGGCAGGGGGCGGGGCAGGGAGCACAAACAATGGACCTATTCATAAGGCGCCAAGGTTAAGCCGCTAAAAATCATTGAGCAACATCAAAAGAGCCATTGTTTTTTTTGGCTATAAGCCAACACACACCACAAACACAGTTACACACACACACACAAGCACACACCACACACACACACTGCAAGGCATGCTAAGCCAAATGAAATGAAGTAAAGTCAAATGAATGGAGTACAGCAGCAGCAACAACAACAACAAAAATGCCAAGACGTTAAGATTTATGCCAATTGCTTTTGAACACCTTGGCGCACCTTCCCTCCTCTCTCCCCTCCACCTCCCTGCCCACCACCCCTCCTGCCACAACCAAGCACTTGCAACTCCTGTGTGACTAATGAACTGACGCAGTCTTAAGTCTTAGGAATTCGCCTTCAAATACACTCAACGAAATATAGGAACTAAACTGAAGGAATAAAAATTTAGCTGAAAAGCTGTTTTTAATTTTGGATTTTTGAAAAGTCTTTAAAAATAATGCTTAATATTAATTTATTTATTCGCAATAACTATATTTATTGTACATTAATTAACTATTGATAAATATTAATTATTTCTATGCATTATTTCTATACATACCCACTTTTTCTCAGTGTACGCCTTCAAGTCTCCGCTGCGGTTTCTTTGCTCATTTTTGGACATTTTGCCGCCCGCTTTCGGCTTTTATTTAGCCATATTCCCGCCCACATCGCCTATCGCCAACGCTTCTATTAAATGAACTGTTATTTCTGCTCATTTCTTTTAACGCTTACCAACACTGCTCCACTGCACTGTGGCCTGCCTCTGTCTCTGTCCGTCTGTCTGTCTGCCTGTCTGCCTGCTCATTAATTTCGCTTAACTTCACAAATTGCCAATTGTGCGCATTGGTCAACATTTTTTTTGTTATTCCTTTTAATGTTACTTTTGTTTTTGTTGCTTTTGTTTTATGTTTATGTTGCTTTTGTCGTTTTGTTGGTCTACGTTTGAGTTCTGTGCAGCATTGTTCTCAACGGCTGCGTTGCTCGTATTTATTGCCAGGCCTCCCAATTTGTTTTGTATGCTGCCATTGTTATAAATAACACTGGCCCCAAAGAAAGACACATTTTCGTGTTGGCCTCACGATTTGATCATTGTTTTTGTGCCTTGACTTTTATTATATTTGGTTTTTTATACCATAAATTATTGTAATATTTTTATACCATGTTATTACAGTTTTATATAACACTGACCAAAGTAAATTCCTTGAACCTCTGTTTTCGGTTTTTTATTGTAAGAGATCAAACTGTAGAAAAGCATTATTAAGCAGAATTATCTGGATGCTCATTCAAATTTTTAAGTGAACTATATCAAATTATTTAATCTTGGAACCATAACCGCAACCGCAAATTCCCAGTTTTAATTAGACAATATTAGACTTTCCGCCTCATTTTTGTTTTGATTCCTGAGTAGCTTAAGTAAGTAAGATCCCAGCATTAAAGAATCTTAATATTCAATTTCAAAATGAATTTTATGATTCTACTCTAGCTTATACAAGAATAATTAAAACCTCAGTCAACAAAATCTCCGATTCTCTCAATTATGTAAAAGAACAAGTAGAAAACCAGTTCAAACAAAGCCCTTATATGATAGAAAAAGAACACTTTAAAAAAAACCGCAATACTCTCAATTATATTACAAGTTCTTCAATCATGGATAGTGCATGGCAAATTCGTTGTTGATCTCTAAGCTTTTGCCAACTGCCGGCGATTGTTGTTCCAATTGTTGTGCCGACAGTGGACACACATGAATTCTTAGTTTATAAAGTTCTGCAGCAATTGACCCGATACCCATTTTACTGAATGTGCCAGTCTCCCCTCAGTCAACCCATCCAGCTGTGAGACAGACAGACAGACAGACAGACAGAGTTGATGTTGTTTGTCTGGCAAACGTTACCTGAACCTGGGCATTTAAGTGCTGCCTTCGTTTGTCTGGCCTGGTCTGTGCTGGTCTGTGCTGGCCTGGTTTTGTCTGGTCTGTTAGCTGCAATAAATATTGTGACAAATTGCCATCACACGGCGAGGCAAATGGGTCTTTTATTTAGTGATGACTTTTATGTGTTGCACATGGCGTATGCGTAATATGTGAATAAAATGTGCCTTTAAGCTTTGCCCAAGTTGACCACGCAGCTTCACAACTTTACCTCACTTTAATGCAATTAATTAACAACAAAAGCAAACTTTGCATTAATTAAAATTCTCTTTGGTTTTTGGATTGGTTTACACAGGAAATTGATAACAATAATTATGCAAGGAATAATCACATTGCTGGCACGCTGACGGAACGCAAGGAGAAACTGTTGGGCAGACCAGAGGCAGTGATCGATGCACGTCGCCAGCTCGACAAGGACAGGGGTATGGCATACACTCAGCGAAAATTGTGTGACCCTTACTTAATCTCTTCACCTTGCAGCGCTGGCCGACAAGCATATGGAGGAAATCAGTTGCGATAAATCATGCCTCTTGCCACAGAAACGTTATGTGTCCGTTGGAAGCGATACCTCCAAGATTTACATGCCCCACTGCACCAGTGTTTACCGTTGTGCCGAGGACTCCGGATGCTGCCCCAGACGCACGGAGATCTGTGCCCCAAAACGAAGCCACAAATTCGAGAAACGCGTTCATGTGAGTAAAAATGTTTCATATGCCTTAAAGTTGCTAGAGTCGAGAGAGCTCGACAGAGAGTTATCTCTCAGAAAACATCGCATTGAAATTAGAATTAAGTTGTGAATAAGAATAAGAAAATAACCAAAATAAGAAAAACTGCCGCAAATCGATAAACCCAAAAATATGGTGATTTTTCTATTTTTTTAATATTTGCTATTGTTAAGAAAAGCTATTCCCAAAAGTAGAAAAAAAATTAATTCCAAAATTCAATGCGATTTTTTTTCCGAGTGTAGAGAAAATTCAGCACACAGCTGTTAAATATTGAGTAGAATTGCTGACATAAGAACTCTATTATCCTATATACATTATTTATATATATACATATGTATATATATATATATATTCATTATATACCCTTTTACCAATTTTTAATGGGTTCACTTTGTAAATTTTCACAACTTCCATAGGCAATATAAAATGCATATCCGCTCATTTGTGTCTAGTTAAATTTTGTTAAATTGCTAATTAAAAGAAATTTGTGATCATAAGCAGAGCGAGGCATGAAAATGTTGGCGGCTACACACCTTGAAAATTATAACAGATAAATTAAACACACACAAACAATGCATAATTACATTCTCGATTTCCACATATTGAATGCTCGTTACAAAAATAATACAAGAGACAACAAGAAACAAAGACAACAACGACAATAACGGGCAACAATATCATGTGGCATAAATCAGCAACAAATTGAATTATCATTGCGTCATTAAAAACTCATTTTGGGGAGCGCACAAGAGCAAAAAATAAACAGAAAAATATGTTTGTACAAAAGAAAAAGGTGAAACGATATAATTATGTTGCAACATGGCGCCCTCAAGCATGACCTGTGACCCCCGCCCCCCACTCCAAACGACAACAATCAGAGCAATTACAGCAACAACAAAACGTGGGTGGCTGCCACAAAGAGCAGACGCGGCAAGCGTGTGGCACCGACTCTTGACAAATCGTAACAACTTTTCAAGTGCTCCAAGCATGCATGCCTATAAATAAATATACGTGTTTGAGCAAATGGAGGAGTTGCTCGATTTTGTTGCTGTTGTTGGCCGAGCGCAACGATAGGAAATTAAAAATCAAATAATAATGAAAAGGGCAACGGGTGTAATGAGTATTGAATGAATAATAATAGTGGGGCTGGTATTCATTCATCTATTCACACCCACACCCACACCCACACCTCGTTACCCACATTGTCTAACTTTTCATCATTTTGGTTAGCCACAAAACTATAACTTTAATTAAATGCAGTCTAGTCGAAACTTTTCGCATTGGGGGATTGGAATAACATTTTGTTCCCTCGACCGATTTAAATTGAGAAACTGATTTTATGGCAATGGTTTTTTGCTTGCTATCATTTTGTTGAAAAAGAAAAGTTTTTCATTGAACCAACATCTAACGTCAAGTTTTGACTTAACGATTGATTGCACATTTAAATTAAGAGGTCAATTTACAATTTTGCGTTGTTGCAGATTACATTTTTCAACTTAGTCTTAACTGAATAGATTTTCACAAGGAGCATCTCTATAGTCAAGGTTTGGCTTTTAAATTAATGCAGCATTTAAATTTATTATTCTCATAAACAATACCTAAGAACCTAATTAAATTGAGCATCTCAATCAAGACTTGGCTATGAATTGATTCTGTAAGTATAAATTAGGTTTTTAAATTTAATTTAACGTCTTAGTCTTTATTCCAAATGTGAATTATAGTTGTGCCCAAAATGTATTTCATTTAGTTGCGCTTAAATTTTTGTCTTTCATAACCTAATCTTAACCAAAAAGATTCTAATAACGAATACAGATTCTATTTTTCTACCTCCACAACTTTGTCAAAAACTGCAAATATTCTGTTAAGGCTATTGTCATTCCTTGGTCTCTATAATAATATTTCATTTAAGTTTACAAACACAGTCCCTGGTTCAAATGCAAATTAGTCTCATGCGAACATATTTCAAAATGATTCACCTCTAAAACTAAAATGTTTTTCCAAAATAGAATAACTGTTTTGTTTGTTGTTAGTTTGAAGAGTCTATCACCTGAAATACTAATACAACTTTCAGCTAGTTGAGTTCACTTCCTTTGGGGCAGAGTGCATCAGTTAACACCTTGTCCACGGCTCATGCGAGAGATCTAGCCAAAAGTGCTTGCAACAAACTGAATAATTGAGTTTGACAAAAGTTGGCCAGAAGTGCATGTAGGCCAGGTTAACCCTCAAGTGCTTCATATAGCAAATTAGTCGAGCACTGGGCCAAGTTCTGTGCACTTCACTATCTCTTCAACCCCCCTCCTTTTCACTCCCCTCTGACAACTGTCGAATGTGCTCCAACTATGTGTTAAATAATTTTTGAAAATCTGCAACTGTCGTCGCTTCTTTATTTTATTTTATTTTGTTGTTGTTGTTGTTGTCGGCAACTGAAAGTTGGCGCTGAAAGTTTTGTGCCTGCTGCACCCGCTGCCACATTCCCATTGCTCATAACACGCAAGCCAAAGCCAACAACTGGGCTTTGGGGAGCTACCCCTACTGTACACTTTCTGGCATGCACTAAGAGAAAAATATGCTCAATGCTTTTTGAGAAAGATAACTTTACTTATTTTTATCACCTTAAGCCTATCAAAAATTAAAAAAAATAAAATCAGTTTATCGAAGTTAAGGCAGAAGGAAACATCTCAGACTTTAATTATATAAATCGATATGTATAGCAGAGCCTATAACGCTAGAGACCCTTCGTCTAGGGGTCGTATAAGTTCTTGCCTATTTATATTCCTATTTATGTTTTATTTATTTATTTTATATCTGTTCTATAGCATACACTCAGAAAAACCGTCTTAAAATTTTATTCTATTTATTATTAAAAAGTAAAAAATGGATTAAATTAAATTAAAAATAAGATTTAGAATTCAATTTAAGTTAAAAAAATTGGACATCTTTTGCTCTATTTCTCTGGCACTTTAGTTTAAGTTCGGACGTTGCCTAATATTCTAGTGCTTGTATTTTTCTTCGAGTGTAACTTCTTGCACTCCATTTGGTGTTACCTGTTTACGCGCCGGCAATTTGGTATTTGGTGGCTGCTTGGGAATTACTGGCGAAATTGCATTACGCAGCGGATGTGTCACGATGTGCCACAGCTGCACCCCTCACACACACAATCGAACACACGAACACACACACACACACACGAACGCACACCCCCGCTCATTGTTTAATAAGCAATATTAATGTGAACAAGCCTACAAGCTGATTATGCATGACGATGCCCGCAAGCAGTGCAGTGAATCGTGCCACATTTTGTGGCAAATTAATTAAACGTTCGACGAAAAGGACAACAATGGACAAAGGACGGACAACGGGCGAGTCTTGTGCCTGTCAGCCAACTGACTTTTACTTTGCATATTTTGTTCAGGTGGGCGAGAAACTGTCTTCCATCTCTCTCCTTCTCTATCTCTCTCTCTCCCCCTCTCTCTCTCTCTCTTTCTGTGTCTGGACCCCAATTGAAACTGCTCTTTTTTTGTGTTGGCGTTTGGCTTTCACGTTCAGCTTTTCTAGTCGCAACTTCTTCAGGTGAAAGTAATCACAACTATATACCCCTCTCTCTCTCCCTCTTTCTGCTGCTCCCCCTCTCTCTCCATGCCTGTCTGTCGCTGTGTTGTGGGTGCATTGAACCCAGAACTCAGGCAAAGGCGTCATAAATCTCGCTACGTTTATAACATGTGCCTCGGTCTCGACTTCGGCTGCAGCCTGCCAGTTTTGTGTAGTCTCCAAAGCGCCGAGGTCATTGAACTCTTTTTTGCACTGGCCAACAATGCAGAGTGCATATATACATATAACCCCTTCGCCTCCCCCACTCCCAACCCTTGCCTCGTCTTGCGCATCTACCTACGAAAAATTTGCGCAACATAAATTATGTTTTGTAAGAATGTGTTTTTTTTTTGTTGCTGCCGGGTTGCAACTCTGTCAGGCTCGTGTCCACTTCCCCTCTGCCCACGCCCTCTCTGACTCCTGCTTGTTCCTGGCTGACAGGGTTCTCAAGCTCTCTGTTTGTTCTGCTACTTGACACCTCTCTCAATGACAGCCGCTGAGCTGAGCTGCGTTGTGTTGTGGCTTGTATGTTTAAACTTTGGCAGACACAATTCCCAGCCACACACCGCCCCCTACCGCTCCCCCGCCTCCTTGCAACACCTGCTTCTGGCCACAGCTATTTTTTAATGCTTTATGGAGACATCCAGCAAATGGGAGTTCGTGTTTTAATCTCTTCTTCGTTTTTTTTGGTTTGTTCAAGCTGACAACAAACATTTTCGCACACTTGCAATTTTTTTTTTGAGCCTCATAGAACATTTTTGACAGCATTTTACCCTATTTTCTAGAAGATTTTTTAATTTCTTAAAATTAGAATTGCCTCAATTCTTAACTCGATTTTTTTTAGCTATTAGGAGTAACGATTAAAACTACTAAACATGTCCATATAAAATAAAATAAAAAATGATAATATTAGATTAGAGTGCTCTAGACCCTGTACCCAGCTGTTAATTACAGACTGGACATTCTGATTCTGATTGTATATTATTTAATACAAAACATATTTTGAAAATCAGCAAAATCTGTTTTTCGATTAGTATCGATATTAAGAAAGCGAAAAAAAATATGACAAGCATTAAAAAAATTATTGTGATTAAGAAAAATCGGTATGAAAAAGGTTAATGTGAAGACTTATATGAAGAATATATATGAGATGTTTCCTCTAGATTTACTTTTGATTGTCTACTTTTAGACAAGTTAATTTCCCATTTCCAATCCCATTTAGAGTATACTAAATTCGACTTGGCAAAACTTGAGTCTACTTTTTTGCTGCTTGTGTATAAAATGTTATCTGCCAAGTTGCCGCCTTAAAATTGTTAAAATATTCGCTAGACTTTCGTGGAAGCCTTCGCCCTGGCATCATTTCTGTGGTTTTGCCTAACTTTAATTGGATAATTAAGCGCTGCTCTGCCAAGTGTGTGAGTGGGCGTTTTGTGGGCGTGGCATTTATTGTGGGTTATCCTTTTTTTTCTTTGCCCTTCAGCAACTCTGCTGCGAGTGTGTTGAAAACTTTATTTGCTGTCAGCAAGCGCAGCATAAATATATTAAAATTGAAAGCGCTTTCATAAGTGAAGTGCTGGAAAGGGTGAAAGGGGGGAAAGAGGCGGGGGAAAGGAATTTTCTTCAGCTTATCTGTGGCTACATTAAAGTGTGGCAAGCACACGTAATTATAACCAACGCAAATCTCTTTGAAAATGGAATTTTGCTTGAAGGTTGTATTTTGAAGACATATCAGTTGGAGTTTCTTGAAACTGCATTTGAGTGAGAAATGAAAGTGTTAAAAATATTTAGAATACGAAAGTTAATTTTCATTTGCAAAGCAAATACAAAGTTGATTTCAATGTGTCTAATACTTTGTTTGCTCTGATTTAAGCTCTTTATTTAAACATTCCATTTTGTCCATCCATTCTAACTACATTTGGGAAAAGTTGGAATTTTTGCTTGCAGTTCATGTTTATACATTATTTATACTCTGAAAAAAATCTGGTAACTGACATAATTATTTTGAAAAAACAGGTATTTTATTTTCATAGATTTGCTAAAGCTTAGAAAAAAATATATATAAATCCCGGAATGTGATTTTTACTTATATTCTTCTTATTAAACATTTGTATTTTAAGAAATAGTTTAATTAAAAGAAAATTGTGGTAATTTTAATACTTCTTTCTGAATTTTAAAAAGAATTTCTTTTTCTTCAGAGAAAGTATTACTGAAAACTATAAAAGAAAAGGCTTTTTAAGACAGTTTTTTCGAATGCTTAGCAATTATTTCTAAGCATTCGAAAAACTTGCTAGTTTTAGGACAATTATCATTTTATGCCTATTTCCTAAACAACATTGTATTTTTTCTGAGTGTAGGCCCAAATTCCTTTTGTTCTGTTAGCATTTGGAACACTCTCATATTAAGTATGAGTGATTTAGACAAATATAAGCTAAAGATTCCTGTGCAATTCCTAAAACAATTTTCTCTTATATTTTTCCTTGTTTCCCTTGCAATTTTGCACTGCTTGGCTCTTAGCCTCTCGAGCACAACATCTCTATTATTTTGTAGCACAAAATCTGGCACTGTCAAGTGGTGTAAATGGCATAAATGCCCCGCTCACAATACTCTATATATAATTGCACCACATTTAATATGCTTGGCTTGAGTCCTTGCCTTGGGTCCTTGTGTAGTCTCTTGAGTGCCACACAGCTCGTGTCCCTCTACAGAAGCAATAACTGACTAATTGCTTGAGTCCAAAGTGCACACTTCTTGCACACACACACACACAAGCACACACAGCACACACAGCACACACAAGCAGTCGCAACACACACGCACAACAAACATACACACCACACACATTTGCATACATGCGGCAAGCTATGCTCAATTAAGGGCAGGGTCTAAAGTAACGCCATCTTGAAAAACTAAATACCAACCCTACACCCCACACACACACACACACACACAGCAAACTATTTACATGTATTTATGGCTCGGCATATATATCATGCTCAAAACATGAGACTCGAGAATTTCACAGCAATTTTCGATGCGGTTGCAACAACGACAACAAGAACGTTGCAACAACAAACAACTAGAAAATAACATCAACAACAACAACAACTAGAATGTTGAAAGTAACTGCAGCAGCACTTTGCACATCCGTTTCCGGCAATTATTGTGCTCAGCAAGCTCAGCACGCATTTCTTTCCTTTTGCCATAGCACAATTTTCTTGAATTTTATGTTTTACAAAAGCACACACCTACACACACACACACACTTAAACACATGTTTGAGCTTGAACAACTTTTTCAATTCGTGGCATTTTGAAAAATTTGCATAAACATTTCCCGTGTCAACACCCCAAGAAAAGATAATAAACCTTAATCGGAATTTTCTGTTTTCATCTTAAAAGTTTGACAATTGTTTTCATTTTATATTTGATCGCTTGACGGTTTTCTGCAATCCAAAGCTTAGCAGTTCAGCAGAGAACACATTTTCCCCATTTTCCGCACATCATTTGGCTGCTTGATTTGAAACAAGCTGAAAGCTAAAGCTAAAGCTACAGCCACAGTTACAGCTACAGCTATTTACTTAGTTTGATTAATAGCCTCGCTTGTAATTTTAATTAAACGAATCGCGCTTAATTTATGCAATTCATACAGCATTTCATCATTTTGCACTTGTCATGCAACACAAACTCGCCGCAACTCAGTCTCAGACTCAAACTCAAACTCAACTCAGACAACAACATTTCGCAATAAGCGAAACAGAAGCATTTAAAGTTGTCGCCTAATGCTTAACGCCAGTGGCTTAGTACAAACAAATTGACGAGGGGGCCAAATCTATAATTGGATTTATATTTTTATTTTATGTAACTAACTATTAAGTTATGCATAAATTAGGGGCAGGAAGAAAGTTTTCAAAAGAAAACTCCAACTTACTATTTATTGGACTTGAAATTTGCGATTGGTCTTCGATATTTATTTCACTTAAGATATGCATTTCAAGCGGACAACCTACTAAAAAGCGTTTTTAAAATGTGCGGTAGATCTCAACAACTTTTAATCCATTTCCTTATTTTATTTAAGATCTGTCTGTTTACTATTCTCAATAAGCTTATAGCAAGATAACCTACTGAAATATTCTTAAAATTTGCGATAGATATAAAAAACTTAGTTTGTTTCATTATTTATGATCTTAAAATCATCAAATAGTCTAAATTCAAGCAAATATAACATAAATCTGTTTTTATCAAATACATGATTCCATATAGACTAAGCTCCAACTAAACCAAACCCAGTCAAAGCAGAGCCCCCCTTGAAATCTGTGCTGACAGCGCCCGTTTCAGTTACAAATAGCAAACTGACAGCTGACAACTCATTTAGCATTACAAGAGCTATGGCAATCAGAATAACAATGACGACAACTTTGATGAGCAGTCAGCTTAGGGAGAACTCAGCACACACTCCACACACACTCCACACATACCCCACACACACACACGGCACACACAGATAATGTTGAATTTATTGGAACTTTGGCATAACAATTTCCATATGCAAATTGAGCTGGCATAATTAACTCGGTCAGCTTGTCATCGAGACAGCCCGTGCGAGTATGTGTGTGTGTGTATATGTGTGTGTTTGAATATCTGTGTGTCTTATGCAAAGCACTTGCATATTAAGAGCCAATTAAATGAGGAAGCTATGCAAGCACAAACCTGCCCAATCAACATCGACTTTAACACTTGACTTCCCCTCTTCTTTCTTTTCCCTGCTCTCCCGCAGGTGAAGGGACCCAAGGACAGACGTTCCACGGTGGAGACATTGATCCTTGTCAATCACACTGAATGCCACTGCATCGAGCGTAGCAACTATTATGCCGAGGGAGCGATGCAATCCAATAATCCCGGCCTGTTGCAACGTGCCACAATTTTGAACTGCAATTGTCCTGCGCCCTTCGAGAAGATCCTCCAGGATAATGGACAGTGTCGCTGCGACTGCTCCTCGGGCAACGATGGCTGCGAATTCCTCAAGAGCGGACGCGAACACTTCTCCATGAAAAATCGCAAGTGAGTGCAGAATTTAAGTATTGGCAATAAGTTATAATATTGTAATATTGCCTGGCAATAAACATTGTTTTTTTTTTTTTAAGATTCGACATTTACAATTATTTTAGATAGTAATTCGATTAGTAATTATATAATATATATATATATATAAATATAAATAATAATAATAAAATCTATTACAAAAGATAAACTCTAAAACTAATTCTTTATTATCTAATCTGTAATTTGTAATCCACAACAGGTGCATACAACATGGTCACTGCAAGCCGCCCACCTGTCAGTATGGAGAGTATATGAAGAAGCACGGACGTTGCCCCAATCAGCAGGAGCAGCTGCCCCAACACCAGCAGTTGAGCTACAATACTTTGTCGTAAATGAAGTATACGCCGGATAGAACCGAACAGGAAGCGGAACTTAAGTATTAGTCTAAGAGCTGTTTAACAAAATGTGTAATCAGACAAGAGAAACGATTCTAATTCGTTTCAGCTGCCTGGCGATTGAGTAAAGAAAGAGATAGAAAGATATAGAGAGAGGGGGAGAGAGAGAGAGAGGTGAATTTAGTTGCATATCCTACCCGAATACGAGAAACATATATCCGCTGATCGAAATAAGCTAATCAATTAGCCAACACACATTTTTTGCCCTTAACAGATCATCTTAAATAGCTGTAAAAAATATACAAAAAAATATATAAAACCACTTTTAAATTAGCATTGTTCATTGCAGTTTAAATAGAGAATTCAACTTTGGCCAGCCGAAGATGTAATTCCCTTACTAAATGTATTATTCATCGAATATATAGTAGTCCGATCCAGTCGCATATTAATATATATCTACCCAAGAGAGATTGCTTAACGAACAGAAATGTTTCATAGATCAGATATATATATATATACACATATATACTTAATAGCATCGAATATATTTCCATCCAGGCGATACACAGTTGTAATACCCACTGTAAGGGTATCCAAACGAATGCATATTATTATAATACTAAATAAAAACAAAAAAGCAAACTCAATAAGTCTATAAAATTGTATGTAAGCAAAAATATTCCAAAATATAAATTGACTGCGTTTTAGTTTAAACTTTCTAATGTTATGTTATTTAATTATAAAAACAAAACACAAAAGAAAACAAACAATATATTATTAGCAATTTTAAACATACTATATACACACACACAAAAAAAAAGTAAAAACTATCACTCAAAAACCGTAACTCGAAACTGCTCAGAACTCAACAAAACAGAAGCATTTGGTATTAATTAAATACCAATCTGAGGAAAGCAGCAAGATAAGCATTTGGTATTAATTAAATACTAACTCATATACATTACTAATAAAATATTTTTAATTTCTAGTCAAAGTTTTTTGTACATGATTTGTCTCAATTCCTTCGAGTTGGCCTAGGAAAAGAAAAAACCTCTTTGGTCAGCAAAAAAGGGCATTTAAATAAATCTTTATATATATACAAATAGAAGGAACTACCATATAAACAATTAAAATACATACGTACATATATCGGACTGCCCTTACTGTCATTCTGCACCACTCTGCAAAGAAAAGAAAACCAAAACATTTAAATATATATTACAAATTTGATATTAATTCAAAAGCCATTAAACATAACACAAATAAAAACCCACCAACGACAACAACAACAGCAACAAAGACAACAAATTTCAATTCGGGTTTAAATTTATGATTTTTATGCATTTTTATCATCTGTAGATTTTAATTCTTAATTTTAGTTTCAGTCTTCAGTCTTCTCAAAATTGAGTTGAGAAAATTGAAACAATTGGCAATAACATGCAAAAGCAATTTATGTTTTAGATATACTTAAAATAGTGATTAAATTGTAAATGATTTCGTATATTAAGTTAAATCGCACAAAAATCCATTGCTTAAGCCAGGTAAATCAATAATCGAAACTGAGTTTTAATCGATTCACAGTCAAAGAATCAGACAAAGTTTAATTTCGATTCGTTAACGGATCCGGTCCTAGTTCTATTTCCAGTTTCAATTCCGTTTTGATTCCCGGCCTAAAACAATTTATTCATTATTCAACCGCACACTCATTAATCCTAATGCAATCCAAAAACAGGAAAAAAAACAAAAACAAAACTAACATTATAAATTCATTTAAAAATCAATTAAGTTTACTGGCAAAACAATTAGCCATTATTTCGCACATACTCACATTTCATTTGCCATCATTTATTAGAAATTTATTTATATTTATTCAACACGCACATACACACAAAAAATCTGGCACTTAAATGAGCAATTTAACACACACATAAATATTGCAAATTGTTCGTATTGTTTATAAATGTTATAATAGAAAATATATTCGATGCAGAAAGAAACAAAAACAAAAACAAAAACAAAAACCAAACATTTCGAAATGATTTTATTTCTAACTTTAGCATAAATTTTAATGTATTGTATAATAAAACAAAACAAAACAAAACACTGATAAATGAATGCAAAACAAGAACAAAAACAAAAACAAAAACATTTAAGAGCATCAAGCAAACCCTACTTATAAATAATTGAACAAATTATTATTACTATGCGAAAATCCAAATAAATATGATGAAAATAAAATACAAAAAAAAACAAAAACAAAAACAATATTAATGATGTTTTACTTGTTTTTATTACAGCGCGAATTGAAGCTGATAAATAATAGAAAATAATGGAATGGAATTAATATTTTATATATTTTATTTATAACTTTGACTTTAGAATCGAGTCGGAAGAAGTTCTGCTTTTTGAAAATCGAATCACTCTTGACAAAGTTTCTGCTAGTCCCGAGAATCACTTTTTGAGGCTGTAATTTTAGAATGCCAGAATCGCCATTAGAATTTTATATGTAGTTTAATTCAAGAGGATAAAATATGTTTAAAATTTGTGACTTAAGGTTTTTAAGGAGAATTAATAAGTATGGAAATGAAAATCGAGTCAGAATCGCGTTTTCAACATGGAATTAAGTATTATTTTAGAGGTCAAACCATCACACAAAAATCGGATTAATAATTATTTATAATAATACAAATAAAAATAATAATAATAATTACAACAATAACAGCAATAACAAAATAATAATAATAACAATTACAATAAAAATAATAATATTAATAATAATATAATAAATATAATATTATATGAATAATTTAAAAAACATATTTATCGATTTTCAGCTTCAGTTGGCAAGCGCCACCTGTCACCACTTTGTGGAGCAAACACTATTACTTATCCGATTATTATTATTTCTTTCTCTGCCTAACCCAGTCTCTCTATCTCTGTCTCTATCTCTGTTTCTATATCTGCCTGTATATCTTGTTTGTTCCGAGCTAATGCTTATGACGATGGCTGAGCACCTGGAAGAACTTCTAATGAAAATGCATAACAAATCGCTTAGCTGTTAACCCATTTTCACACACACAGCCGCAAGGCGAAAAACAACACACGCAGCTCACGTAGTGACCACAAATACACACGTACGCACACACGCACACCACACACACACACACACACACACATCTACACACACACACACACAGACAAATACAAATAAACGTTATGGTTTGAGCATTATGATCTAAAATTTATAGAATTTATAAACAGGCGGCGTAACCCAAAAGGGTTAACGATGATGATGATGATGATGATGATGGCGTCCCCTGGCGGCCAAGAGGCCAAGGCAACCAACAAGAAACAACCTCCAGTTAACTGTGTAATTAGAGAAAGATAGAGAGAGAGATAGAGAGTGAGAGAGACAGAGAGAGTTAATAAAAACAATTAAAGTCGCAATGGAGAAATGCTTGAATTCTCTTGTGAAATCCATTCGATTTTCGTAAGCGAAATCACGCGAAAATACAAACAGCAGCAAGGGGCGTTAAGTGGGCGTGGCAAAAGGATCAGTGCACAAATTAAAACCGCACACGCACACACAGAGAGAGATGGATAGAGAAGGAAAAGAGAGAGATGGAGAGAGAATGCAGGCTGAAATACTGCACAAGCAGCAGCAAACAGCAAGTGGGCGTGGCATGGGCGGGGGGCAGCAATGATGCTTGCCCACGATATGCCTGCATAATTAATTCCCCTGCACGCCCACAAACAGAGGCACATTGGCAACGAGGGCGCTAAGGGGCGGGGGGTGTGTCAGAAATACAGGTGGCAGTTGAAATGCCGACAAACAGCAAATGCCGCAGCGCTTAAATTGAAACTCTCACACGCGCACACGCACACACACGCACACATACACACACAGTCAGACAGAAATTTACATAGAGCAGCAGAGTTGCGCCCCTTTTCCCACACTTTTCCCCGTGTCCGCGTTGCGGGCGCTTAATTTCCCGCCTGAAACTTTTTGTATACACTTTGTGCGGCATGTTTGGTTGCATATGTTTTCTTTCTTATCAGCCACAAATCTTTGCGGCACAAATTCAGCAGTTTAAGTCTATGAGGCAAAAATTGCCTTTCAACTTTAATTCAATTTTATTTCGAAATTTTGTTTTTAATTCCTGATTTTTTTTTTTACCAGAATTCAAACATGAATTTAAAGCCCAAGTCTCATTTGCAACTTTCTAGATATCAAATCGTAAATAAAATTTCGTTTTCAACTTGAATTGCAGTATTATTCCAATGGTCAAGCCATGATCAAAGAGATCTTTTAATAATAATAAATTGATAATTATTATTTACTCAAATTGTAAGCAAATTAAGAAATATTTAATTACATAAAATAAGAGTATTTGCTATTCGTTTAAGATGCTTTGCAGCATATATTTTTAGTGCCATTGTTTGCCATTACAATGTTGCATTTGATGAGTCTCCTGTGTGTGTGTGTGCGAGTGCTTACATTTGGCAAAAAAAAAAAACACAGCAAACATTTATAAAGCATTAAGCATTAACACAATTTGCGAGAACGATTTGCATTTATGGGCCGCCACAGCGCCAATTTTTAATTGCATGCCACATATCCAAATGCAAATCCAAATGGAAACAAATATGAAAACGAGAATGCAATAATATGCAACAGCAACCACAACAATTGCAACATTTGAATTGTCTCCTTGTACGAGACGTTTTGCAGACTGTTTTTATATAGCACAATTATCCCGATTTAAAAACATGCTGATTTTATATTAAATTTTCTTGAATAAATCTTCAAATTCCTTTCGAATTCAAATTACATTTTACGGATTCCATAATGCCTAAACTACTTAAACTCAAACATCAACAATTTAACACTGATTTGAATAAGAATAAATAACACCAAAAACCCTGCACTTTACAATAAAGATAAGAAGAATAGAAAAATATCATTTACAAATTATACTTTAACTCAAAACTTTCCCGTAAGAACAGAAATCATATCAAATAAATATTTAAATCAAGTGAACCAATTATTTGATGCTGACAATGGTTCGTGTCTCCGCTATTTCTATTGTCACTGCAAAAAAAAAAACAAAAAATATAAAAGCAAAAAACCATATTGCATACTTTTTGAGGCATGCCCCACAATTCTTATATAATGGATTAGTTAACATCGGCGCACGTTGCATGCCACAGATAGAAAATCGCACGTTTTGTTTTTTTTTTTACAAAAAGCACCTTTCAACCGGAGAAGAAGAAGAAGCGAGCAATGTAAAAATGTTGTTTGTCCACATTTGGGGCGACCTTGACTTGTGTTGGGCGAATGTGGGAATGCTAAGTGGAAGATCGTGCCGGGTGCGACATTGACCTTTAGACCCCACGACAGCCAAGCACGCACCACACTTGCCACATCTCCCCACACACCCCCCTCTTTTATTGTTGAAACATTCGCGATTATCCTCGGTCTGGGATAAAAGAAAACCCAACCCAGGCCCAACTGCCTGTGTCCCATTGATATATGATATGGTTATGCGGCTCCTCCTGTGCCACATCCCACCGCCAGCCCCAGACCCTGCCCCCTTCCGCATAAGGCGGCAGCTAATAAAAAATATTTACACATGCGCGCTTTTTGTGCTTGTGCAGAGTTGTAGATACAAATGTATCTTGATGTGAACAGCGATGAACTCCTCCTCTCTTCTCCCGTGGGAGAACTCAACGAGCTTGTTGTCGACTTGGTTAAGGTTCAGCTGAAGCAGGTTGTGGAGCTTAAGGTTGAGGCAAAATTGGATTAAGCGAGAAATGTTTACAGCCTTAGAAAAATGTGCGAAATTTGTTGCGATTTTAAAGATGAAAGCCAGAAATTAATAAAGATTTCCGACTCAATTATAAAAAGTACGCATTGTAATTGGGCATTTGTTAATATCCTTTTAAAGCAAAGTAAAAGTAACTTTACACATTTATTTATCAATCCTAAAAATTTGAATTCTCTTTTGAAAACATGAAAATTATGATAAGGACTTAAATTTAGTCTCTAGAAATACATCATATACAAATTCACTGGTTGGAAGCAGATTTCAGCAGACTTTTGCTTAGATAACCATAAGACAACTTAAGCCTTTGGTTCCCGCAAAGACTATAGGGACACCTACTTATATATATCTATGTATAAATAGGTTCTCAGATGATCCCACACTATCCCAATCCTCTTACAAACTACTCCAGTTGCCCAAAGTTACTCCAAAAACATTTTATACCAGTGAAGGAGGTGTTCCTATCTCTTCGTTCCTTTTATATAAATATTCTAATTTTTTCAATCGTCTTTTTGATATCATTTTGGAATCACATTAATAAATATTTAATTTGAGCAAACCTCCAGTTTAACAAGCTTAAAAGAGACATAGTTTTAAGCTACTCATCTTAATAATAATTTCAATGATTTCCTCAGTTGAAACTAATTAAAAATTAAAAAATTGACCAGTTGCGATTAAGATTGGAATACGCATAAATACAGTGCTTAATTATGACCAGTTCTTTTCAGTGCAGTCGAGTTCTCTTCAATTGAGTTCTGTTCAGCTGAGTTCAATTATCTTCTGAGCTGTATTTAGGCCACATTTGGGGCTAACCGTAACGTAACGTTGATGCCATTAAAAATCCTTTTACACACATATACGCACACACACATACACACAATGTGTGTGATAGCCAATGGAACGAAGCAAAGGCAAAAGGGGCAAAAAACAAACCCACAATTGCAAACCAAACAGTCGCCGTTCTACAGCAACAACTGAAACAACAACCAACAACAACCAGCAACAATAACAACAACCAACAGCAAACAACAACAACAGTTGCTGCTGTGTGAAGCGTGTGCTAATCTTATTTTTATGGTCTCGACGGACTTGGACTTGTTTTTTTGGCGGCTCATATCATGTCAGCCAGCAAGTGCCGGGTGTGTGTGCGTGTGTGCTTGTGTGTGTGTGTGTATCTGATGTGTGTGGCTGCATTTGAGCCAAGTTAAGTTATTGGCAATGTGTTTGTTGGCGCTCGCTTGTTTGCATATTAGTCACAACGCACGCAAAAAGCCACTACAGCAATAAGGCGCGAGCTAGGAATGATGTGGAGAGCAGTGATCGGCTAGCAGTTACTCTGTAAAAGACTGAACTTATATGCATCTGTGTATGCACAGAAAATAGGGATTTGAGAAGGGTATCCATTTTTCTCTTCTCCTTAAAAACTTAGTTAACCATCCTTACTTATTAGTTTAATATATTGAACAACTTTCCATCTAATTAATAGCTCATTGAGCTGATGAAAATAATATAAGAAACTAGGAGATACCCTGTAGTCAGCTATTAAATACGTATATAAATATAAAATTAATAATGATTATCTTAAAAAAATAAAATAGTCAGATATACACATACTTCTATCTATATACTATATATATAAATATATTTACTTTCTCATATATTTCTTTGTCTTCTCGCTACTTACCCAAATGCCCCTTCCTTGATCAATTTTCAAATCGTACAGGGTATAACGATGACAACTCCATGCAGCAGGACAGCAGCTGCAGAGTATAGCCCATTGAGGGAGGGGAAGCGGGAGTCACAAGAGGGGGATTTTACGGGGTGTAGGATAGAACAACAGATACTAAATTGAGTATTAAACGAAAGAAATGATGTCGAGGCTGCACATCTGAGGCTATTAGAATTAATCAAAAGGATTTGTTAGCGCTTTGCGACCGCAGGCGGTTCAAGTAATAGAGAGCAGCCTCAGCTAGCAAAGTAAAGGGGACTGCGGAGAGGAGACTGGGGTGGGGAGAGGGGAATGTAAAGGGGCATAGAGGAAGCAGTGTGGGCTGTGAGTTGGTTGCTGGCAGAACAGCTGAAGATGATGATAATGGTCAAAGTCGATGATGTTGTTGCTGTTGTTGCTGGTTTTTCTTGCTGGGATGTGCGCGGTTAGCTCCATTCTGCAAACTGACAAAAATTAATTGCCATAAAATGAAAATATATCTGCAAATTGAAAATTGTTCCAGTTTTTCAAAATAATTTCTCAATATTAGTAAAAATACTTATACCATTTAGAAAGATTTCTCTAAATTGACTAGATTTAAAAAAAAAACCGCGTTGCTTAATAACATTGTGCCCGATGTGCTAAATTCTAGGGAGATTATTTTTCTGAGTGTAGTAGCTGCTGGCCAGAACCAGATATCGTCGGGTAGGATGCAAGTTTTCGCATTTTGCGGTTACTTTTGCTAATAAATTCGTGCTGGCTTATTGATATTTATGATTAGCCCCGGAAATTGTGCTCATGTCTGCCCCCAAACAAACATATATCGTTGCAATAATGTACAATAATCGGCGATGGAATGAATGGCACCTCTCAAAACCTCCCAAAGTCTCAAGTCTCAAGTCTGCTTCCTGCTTCTGATCCCAATTGATTGCCATTGGTCGAGGCTAAACATCGTGCTTCGATTTTGTGTGGGTTAAGTGGGTCAATTCAATGACAAAGGGGTGGCAACTAGAATTTAACCAACTGATTTTTATTAGTTGTGCCATAAATAAATAACAGCAGTAAGCTATAGTTTACGAGTTCTTATGCAAATTCCGTAGTAGTTTAATCCTAATTTGATTGTCGCAATCTGCAATGAACCTTTATAGAAATTAATGGGGAATTTTGACGAGTTGAAAGTGGAACGGAATTGGTTTGAAGCAAAAGGCTTAAGCTAATAGCCATAATCTTCCACTAAATCAATCATTTTTATAGCAAAAGGTGAATTTTATCTAAAATGCTCACACTTGGTATTATTATTGGAGGTGTTTCATGTAAATCAATCTATTAGAACTACTTCGAAGTCTTATAAATATTCAATTAAGCCTAAGTCTTGAAGGAATCTTTATCCAGTTGAGGATTTCTATGTCTTCTTGGTTGATCGCTTATTTCCGTAGAGTCAAAATAAATATCTCACGCAATTTTGGAAAATAGTTCTTAAAACTATAATAATAATTTCGAAACATAAGAAAGCAAATTTCGACCAATTAGAAAGGCTTTTTTATATTTATATATAAATGCACTTCCAAAAATAGAAAATATATCTGAAAAGTAGAAATGAAAATGCTGATTCTTAGAAAAGTCCCATTTTAAATCATTTTGGAAAATTAGACATATTTTTTCTAAATAATAGAAAAGTTTACCAAAATATATGTACCCTTCTAGAAACATGAATAATAATGTGCATGTTTTTTTTGAGTGTAGAATGCTTCTTATTTTCGGGCAAAGGAGACAAATTTTACTCTGATGTTCTTTGATGATTTCTGATCATTGTCCCAAAATCAAACTAATGATTATTTGTAGTTCAGTTAGTTAAATTTTTAGTCGACAATGTCCAGTAAAGAGAACATTCAAAATATTCAACTACATTCTGTCTCTCTTTCTTTATTAAAATGCATTTAAAGTACAATAACAACGTTTCAATCGTTGTAAAATATTATATGGATTATAATTGGGACATAAGTGTTATCCACTAAAAATAAAACAAGCCTAAACGATGAAAATATAAAAAAGCTCTTAGATAAGCATGTTTGAGAGAAGTGCTTAAAAAATGAAATTGTTTTTTTAATGCCCTGATGGCCATAGAAATAAATGACAGCCAAAGGTCTTGACCGATGTCTGGCTTTTATAAAATAAAAAAAAAAATAAACCTCTTTTCAGCCTACGCCAAAAGTTGACTGTTAAAAAATACGAATTAAAACTGCAAAAATATACAAAAAAAACCAAATTTCAATTTCGCATACGATTTTTTAACTTGTTTTTTGCCGGCTTTCAATTTCAAATGCGATAAGCGACAACAACGAGCAAAACATCTGCCAGTGGCTGTCACAATAAACGCAAAAGATTGCATCGTGCCCCCAAGAGGAGAGTAGAAAGAGAGATAGAGATAGAGACAGAGAAAGAAAGAGATAGATAGAGAGGGAGAGGAGGCGATCAGGATTCATATTCATAATCAAATTCAAGACCAAATCGAAATCGATTTCGACTTCAACGATCGACGCTTTGGCATCGTTGGCCTTTGGGCTCTTTTATGCCTGTTTTCCGATATCATCTTGTTGTTGTTGTTATTTATATGTTGTTTTTATTGTTGTTGTAGTGGCAATTAAATTGCGAAATAATCATTTTTATTGCTCGCTCGCCAAACCAGATGAACCCGCAAATGAAATGAAAATCAATTGCTGTGCTTCATTGTATGCGCTGGCAGAGTGCAGAACAGGGTATTCGCGATTTCTATTTCTTAAACAGCTCATAAATGCATAATTAAAGAACGAAAAACAGAAAAATAGATTTATTATTTTTAATTTGTTGTCTTCTGTTTAATAATTTTAATAGATATTTGGCTGGGTCCAAGTTAAGTGTTTTCAAATGAGTTATTTAGACGGTATTCGCAACATAAGGTTCAAAAATAAAAAAGGATTTTAAATGATAAGGACTTAAAGAAAATTAGATCTGACTTGATTGTACTTTGAAAGCTTACATTATTGATAGGGATTTTTATGGGAAACTGAATAAATATCAATCAAATCAAATCCTTATAAGTTGCTGATGGGTCAATATTAAAATCTAACAATAAGTCAATTTATATTACCTTTCAGATGTCTTAGCTCAAATTGCCTCAAAGCTAATATATTCCACTTTCGATTTCTTATATGCATATTTAATAGATTTGGTTAAAAATCTATTAAAATGTTTCCCTTATATGTTTGTGTATATATCGGAGGAATAAGAATAAAGGAATTACTTTTTTATTAATAATGATCTGACCTAACCTGATCATATTTTGAATGGTAATATTATTGAATAGAGATTTTTTATACTGAAAACATTACATATTGTGTTATACCTTCATGAGAAAGTCTCACAATCAGTCAATTTAACTTCACTTTCAGATTTAATTTCCACTCTTCTTAGTAGAATCTTAATCTTTGCTATATATGCATTTGCTAATAGATCATTTAAATTTAGAGGGTATTTAATTATCGCTGCTCCTGTTTTTGGGTGTTTCTTTTGTATGTTGTTATATGTGTGTTTAGTTATATATAATATTTCTTTTTATTATAGACGACAGCTTGTTAATTTGGCGTTTATCCAACTGCGGCGTCTGCGACGTCTGGGCGTGAACAGGTCGCAATAATTGGCAAGAGGCAACAGTCAACTGGCGATTGGCAACGTGCAACAGACAACAGGCAATTGGCAATTGGCTTTCTCATAATAACTGAGAAACTGAGTGAAATAAAAAAAAGCTTCGAGTGCACATCGAGACCTTCGAGACGTTCATTGACCCATCGAATGTGGTGCGAGTGTGTGTGTGTGTGGGTGGGTGGGTGTTGTGCTAGCATCTGTCCCCTAAACACCGCCTCCCCTAACCCTCACTCCCACCCCTACGCTCGCTCTCTCTCTCGGTCTCTCTCTGTCTCTGTCTCTGTCTCTTTCTATTTAAAACCCACTGACTAAGTTAAAGTGGCATGCGATTTAAGCTTGCTGTGGCAAGCATATGAAAAGTAAAATGGGGCGATAGCTTGTTAAATGATTAAGAGGCGTTGCATTAGCATTTACACCCCTCCCCCCCTACCCCTTGCACCGCGCTTCTGCTCCACTTTTGTGACGGCTCTGCATTAGAAAGTTCGTGGGAAGTCTTTTCAAGCGGCAGCGTTGTAAATGGCAGTCAAAAGTTTTTGCCATGCAAAACCATTTTCATAAAGGAAGCGCGGCAAAAACTTGAGAGGTGGTAATGAAAAGCGCTAATATTGCCAGTCAAGACGGACGACATGTGTACACTTGGCCAAAAAACCAAGTAACCATACACAAGTAAATCGACCTACATTACAGTAAATCGCTCTAAAATGAAAATCGCCTTAAAGAATGTAAAGTTTTTCTTGTTTTTAGAAATAATATCTAAATATTAGGAAAGAAATTTGTGAAATCTAGAAAGGCTGTCCCTAAATCGACAAGCTCAAAATAGAGTGGTTTTTTATATTTCTAAAAGTGTTTTCTATTATTAAGGTTTACATTTCCTAAAAGTGAAACCCACTTCATACTCCGGCCTTTAGAAAGCCACAAGCATAAATTTTAGAAATTTACTTTCTCAATAAAATGGTGATTTTTTAAAGGGTACTTATTGCAAGCTAATAATTTTATAAAGAAATAAAATATATCAAAATTGTCCTCAAACTTTTACTCTTAACAACTTGGCTCCATGTTCTCCATACTAGATTTGACTGAGAAAGTAACTATTATTTTTTAGAGTATACGTGACATGTGTGTGTGTGTGTGTGTGTTGCAAGTTTTATGTTAATTGAGGCAATGCGTCAATGGCATTCAGTGCTCTTGGTGCTCTTGCTGCTCTTGTGCTATTCTGTCGCCAGCTGCTTCAACTGCAAAATGCAACTTTGGGTTATGTCAACTGTGAAAAGCGCCTTGAAAAGGTGACAAACAGTTGGCAGCGCTCAACGAGTGGAAAACTTGTCTGCCTCGACTTGATGATGATGAACTGAGATGATGCTAATGCTGAGGCCGATGCTGATGCTGATGCTGATGCTGATGTGTGTGTGGGCTGTCTTTATGGGCCATATGCTGTCTGCAAAAACACACAAAAACACAAAAAACCTATTCAAGTTTTCAAGTAGAAATTAAAAAAGTTTTTTCAAGCTGCGACACACAAGTGAATCAGCATAAAAGTTATGCGATTTAATTTGATATAGTTTTATTTAGAATTAATCAAGTCGAATGCAAGACACTTAATTGGTTTATGGCTCCAGAGAGTGTTGAGTGTAAAAGTTACTTTCTGTTGGTGTTTATTGTTTAACAACTTCAAAAACGGCTGTCATTTATCTACCTTTGAAATAAGATGTTTCTGACATTTAAACTATGCGAGATAAAGGTTTAAGCCACTTAAGCAAAATGTATTCCTTTGTGAGTATATATATACATATATATAATATGTATTGCAGCTCCTAAGTCCTTTTATTAATAATACTAGATATTGATGTTTATATACATCTAAATTATGCCACTTTAATGGAATAAAATTTAGTAGCAAAATATGAAAACTTTATTAAGAATTCGAGCATTGAAATACAGAAATTTCCAGAATTCACACAATAAATTTGAATGCCATTGAATATTGATGCTTGGAAATCGAGCAAACAACATTTTTGGCAGATGAATCGAAACCCAATTTCTAGGAATCTAAATCTATTGATAGTTTGAATGAATATGAAATTAATACTTGCAAATTTAACATGAAATGAAAATGTGACGCATGCTGAAAAATGATTGCAAAAGAAAATGAAAAACATAATAAATATGTATGTATGTATGTATATATATAAAAACAACATTTTTATTTGGGGCTCGCCAAATCCACATCAAACATTAAGCAAAATTGTGCTAATAATTTTTGTTGTTGTTTCTCTATTTTTGTTTATTTTTATTTCCATTTGGTTTTTTAGAATGCTTGGCAATTTTCGAGTGGGCGCCAGCGGTTGCCAATTTGGCGACAGACTGTGTCACGCGTGGCAGCTGCAACAAGTGCCACAATTCTGATGATTAATGCCGCCTATTTTTGGCTGGCTAAAACAGAATCTGCCAGTTGCAAAAGGAAGCCACTCAAAACGGTAGCCCCCAAGATTTGTGACTGCAAATTGGGTCAAGCTATCCCCGCTGGGATCTGGAATCTGGCTGCTGCTGCTGCTGCTGCTTCTGTCGCCGGCAGTTCAAAGTTCTGACACGACCCGGATATGCAGACAGAGAGGACAGACAAGCAGGGAGAGGGAAATGTCAGGGCAAAAGCAGGGCCGCAACCCAAACACAAATCCCAAACCAAACATAGTAAAACTCAAAGAGATGCCATCAAAGGCGCGCCCTTGTCCGCCTGGGCCAGACCTGATCTCGAGTAATCGACGATGTCTTCGCTGTTGTCTCTGTTGTTGTCTGGGATACCTCCTCGCCTGCCTTTGGGCAGCATTCAGTGATCTTGGGCATGGCTGCATTCTAGAGATGAGCGCGTGAGTAAATCTTTTGACAGACACTTATAATAGTAAATATTAATAAATAAAGAAATAAAAGCGAATGCTCCTTGAAATAGATTAGCTGGAGCTTTTAAGCTGTAAGTTAGATTTAAATAAAGTAATGTAAATAATAAATAATAAATAAAAAATAAAAATTATAAATTTTAAATTTGGAGTTCTCGAATACCAGCTTGATCGCAGACATAATATGATACGATGTTCTGGTTGGGAGACAATAATATCAGTTGGGGTTTATTCCGATTCCGGTTTTCTTCTTGAAAATCTAATTCTAAGCCCATTTGCCAATCTACGTGCATTACGATGCTTGGAAACTAAGCTTCCGTTAAGATCCAAATACATTCAATCATTATCATTGATTTACTTCCCAGCCCCTCTTTCAATAGCTTCTCAGATTCGTGCTGGATTTTTCTTAGTCCAGCTTTAAAATATCTATATTCTATCTATAAATAATCTATAGATTCTTCAAAGCAATTTATATTCATCAGCTATATATTATATTATATTTCAAACTGATCCCTAGCTTAGCCCTGTCTGTTCTCCAACATAGTCCCTGCATTAACCGAACTATCGCTGATCGTTCAGCAATTTCTCCCATCTCCAAATAAATCTAATCTTTCTTTTGTGCATCTCGGACTGTGGTCTGGTCTGGCCTGGTCTGGTCTGGTCTGGCATTGTGTGCACAATGTTCAGTTGTTGTTTCTCGTCTTGTTATTGTTTGTCAAACATGCCCGATTAGAATCAACAGAGGCAGCAGCAGCAGGAGGAGGAGTGTGCGGAGGGGCAGGAGGGGTTGCTCTCCGACAAACGTGTAATAAGCGTTTATAACAATTATCTCTTATCTGTGAAACGCCTCAGGTTATGCAGCGCTTAATATATACTTATATACATATATTTATATCTCCAATTGTTTATCGCTGCGCGCATATCTCGAACAGAGTTCAAGTTCAAATAGCAAAGCATTGAAAACCCACGTTGCCACACGTTGTGGCAACCTTGTTGCTTCAAAATGGAAACACAAGACTTTAAAGCAAAGAAAACTGTAATTTTTATTTTTAGAAAATAAACTGCTAAAAATACAGTTAGTGGTTTGAAAAGTAACAATCGAAAATTCTAATTTTTCTTAACTTTTCGAAAAACTTTTCAAATTTATTTTTTTTATATTTTATTTTATTATTTTAATATTTTTCTACATTTATATATTGCATATGGATATATTCAATATTTATTTGGAAAACAAGAAACTTTTAAGTAGAATTTTCCACAGACAAAAAAATATTCTTTTGTTTGTTTTTCTTCAACTTCTAGCTCATATATTTCGGCGAGTGTATTTACTTATAATTAAATACGGCGTAATGCGATGCACGTGAGTCAAACAATGGACGTGAAAAACCCCCGTTGAAAATTATGTCAAAGCAGACGCTTACTGCGTAAGTGAGTGTGTTTATGTGTATGTGTGTGTGTGTGTGTGTATGTGTGTGTGTATTATGTGTGTATTATGTGTGTTTATGTGTGTGTGTTGTTGGCTAATAAGCACGTGGTCAATTCGAAAAGGTAACTGCCTCGACTGACTCGTAACTAGAGGCAGAGTTGGCTGCAGTTGGCCACAAAAACTGACGAGACGAGGTCGCAGTTTGATTGATTGAATGCAATGCAACACACACACACACACCCACTCTCAAACACACACACACACTCAGGCACAACAAAGCGCTTTTGACAGCTGTTGCACTTGGTGCAATGATCCCCTCCCATTACCACCCAATTAGTATTGCTTGTTCATTTTCCGTTGGGGTTTTTCTTCCACTCCTCCACTCCCCTACCCTACCTACATCCCCTCCTTCCCAAGTTATTAGTCTTCCCTTCCGTACATGCAATTTGATTAACAAAGCGTGGCCAAATTTCTGTGTCGAAATGCCAAAAATTGTCGTGTCTGGGTTTTAATTTGGAAGATACCCTTAGAGAGGGTATTGTGAGTTAATTCTTAAGAAGAAGAAGCTGAAGAAATATCTAAAACTTAAAAAAAGTTCTACAAATATGATGCAGCTGTTTTAAAAGGAAACGAAGTCGCCTAACTGTATATTCCAAGAAAATATTATATATCTTTTTCAACTCTTAAAAAATACTATTTATTTGAAGAAAGTTTTTAAAGTTTTAGAAATTAATTTCTATTTATTATATTTTATTTATATATATTTCATGTTTATTTGTACATCTTGGTGGTAAATTAAGAAAGGATTCAATCTAAGAAATCTTAGAAATATTTCTTGTTTGTTATATTTTCATGATCAGCCTTTTTATGTGAGTCGATCTAATCGATATGTTTTCTATTTATCTTTGTTTCTTGGTAAAACATGAAATGCTTTCTATATAAACATAGGATATGGATATAGATATGAACATCGATTTTAAAATAGAGGGTATTTAAAATTCGGCTATTTGTAATTACATTTTTGTTTATTTTAGGCGCATTGGCTTAATTGACTTGGGGCCATTCAGGAGGTTTATTATTACCGGTTGACCTTAGCGCCAAAACATTTCTTGCCTCATCTGCATATGTGTGGCAGGGGCCTCACAGGGGTGTTGCATGGCAGGGGCGGGGGGAGAGGGTGTGTGGTGGAAACTGTTGCTGCCAGCTTCGATTATGAAATCGCGCGTTTTTTGCATTTTTTGCACATAAATTGTTTGCGACTGTTGACTATTTTAAATTTTTCAACTGTGATTTTTGTTGAGCGTGTGTATGCGTGTGTGCAAGTGTGTGTGTGCGAGAGTGTGTTGTTTGTTGTGCTGGTTGTTATGCGCTTGTCTGCCAAACGAGTGGAAAAATGAGACAATGTCTGCAGGCTCGGCTGGCGACTGTGCAAAATATGACTTTTATGCAAATTGCTTTTGTAAATTTGCCATATATTTTCACTGTGTGCGGTTTTTCCTATATACTATATATGTACCCCTTTCCCACCCCTGCTCCTCTTATTCGACCCTCCTCATCCCTGTCCCTGTTTTGTTATTACTTGAGTCGCTTTGCAGTTATTGTAAACCAATTTGGCAACGTGATTTGTCTTTTGTCTTTGCGGCAGTTACTTCTTGGCCATCGTTTATTGGCCAAGTGGGCGTTTCTCTTCTCTCTCTCTTTCTCTTCTCCCTCTTCTCACTCATCTCGCTTCGGGCCTTTAGATGCGACGCGGCTTGTCGGAAGTGTCGGAAAATGGGTGCCTGACTTTTCGCGTTGGGTGTGTTTACTTCGACGAAAGGCGAAATTGTATAATCAAAAGTGACTAAGAACGTCTAACTTAAGCACACCGAATAGTAGATACCCTTACAGAAAAGAGTTAACTAACATTAACTGTAAACTAAACAAAATTCAGCGATTGTTCCTTTAATATCTATATAATTAGTCTGATCCTTATGATTTTCTGTTTTAATGTGCAGAGTAAAATAATAATCATTTTCGGTAAGTTTGGCTTTGATAAATGCTTAAATAAAAAAACGTATGCAAAAACTTATCTTTCCATCGATTTTTTCTAGAACAGCCATATATATATAGTGCAATAATCGGATCACCTCTCATATATAAACTGCCTGCAGCAAAATGAATGCAGACAGTTCTAAAACTGAGAAATTAATTCCCATAGAATCAGACAGATGGGCGTGGAGATTATATGTATATACTCTACATATATATTATACCACATATTTTCTTAAAACATATTCCATAACTTTTATGCTGATCTAGAGTAAATACTTTATATATATTTCTTACCAAACTAATTAAGCATTCTGCAGATATTGTTCAGCTTCGTCTCAAATGACGCACACAAAATCGAATTAATTTCAATCGAAATTAAATTTAATCAGCGTATAAACTTGGCTAATCTTAGTATAACCAATTTAATCTGCAATTAAGCTAAGCAAGTTTCTGCTAATGGATCCACTTTAAGATGATTTTCATTTGGAATAGACCCCGTTAAAACTGGAATATGCTAATTTATTTGGCTACTGCTGCTGCCAAATTGGCCAAAATGACCCACTTGAGTTGCCAAAAACTGCCACAACTTCGATCATAAAGCAAATTAACACTTGCGCTTATTGCCAAAAATAAAGCAATTCATTTCATTTCATATGGTTTCATTTTAGATGCTTTTTGTTTTGAGTTTTGTGGCCCACACAAAATGCAAACCGCAGAAGTGGTCAGAATCGTTTGGGCCACAAAACTGGCGCAGACACTGAATAAAATAACGAAGTCAACGACGGCCGAGTGTCTCCAAATATAAATATATAACTGAAAGTGCACCCCCTCTCCACCGCAATCCGCTCATCCGTCTTGTTGCCAACTTGTTACGCATTACGGCTAAAAAGACCCAATTGAAAGACGGCCCGAATCCGAATACGAATCCGAATTCGAATCCGGCAATCCAAACAGGCATCATCATTAACAACAATCGTTGTCATCTTTGTTGTTGTTGTTGTTGTTGTTGTCGCATTTGTTGTTATTACTTTTGTTGTTGTCTTTTTAATGTTGCGGTCGCCAGCATGTCTATGTCTACACATTTATTTTATTTTGTGTTATTTTATTTTTGCATCTGTTTTGCCAAAAACTATTTATTTAGCTTGACGCGTTTACTTGATTTCCATTTGGGGTATTATAAATTTGTCAAGCGAGCTGTTTATGAAATAATTTATTAAGTATTTGAATCGCCATTTCTTTAATGTGCCATATTTCATTTGTAATTTATCAGCTTTTTATAGATAGTTTGCGATTTTTAAATTGCTTAACCAATTAAAAGAAACTCAAATATACTGAGACTGAGCTCAGCTAGTTTAAGAGAGCTGTAGACTTGCAATTTGGAATATAATATATCGATAACTGCAACCGTTCCGCTTATATCGACATTAATCGTTTTTCGATAGCTGTAAAAATGAGGATCACAGACTCTGTTACCAAAAGATTTATTTTATTTTAAACAAACTACAATCAGCAAACTTTCTCCATTTCTCTCTTTCTCTTTCTTATCAAATATTGTTATTATTAAATTTAAAGTAAATCAATTTCATAGAACTATTGAATTATTTGCTTCAACAACTTTTGAATTAACCATAAATATTTTGAAATAATTACAAAGTCTATTTGAAGGCCTCACGAGGTAAATGATTAAATAAATAATTTAAATAATTTACTTTGAAGTAGATCTGATAATATGTGGCTTACAAATTGCAGTTGAAGAGTATTTGAGTTTCGTTTTGAAAGCAGTTGGAATTTCCTTGTGCATTTTGTTTACTTTGCTGCCAATTTTTGCATTCGCTGTTTTTTTTTCGCTTGTATTTTCTGGCCAACATTTCTTGGCAGCATTTCTGGGCTGGTTTCTTTTCTTCTTCCTCGTTTTTTTGCCTTTGTTGGCCAGCTGTTTGCCGGCTTTTAACTAGTTGTTGTTATTGTTTTTGCTGCTGTTGTTTTGCTTTTGCATTTGTATCTCAATTGAGTTTTTACCTTTCTGTGCAGAACAATTTGTCTTGACCATGTTTTAATCCCGGCTCTCGTCCGCTTATCGTGACCAATGTGGCCAATAAATTTGTGTCTCTTAAGTCTTAAGTCTGCCCACAGGGCCGATAATTTGTGTGGCGCATTTGCACATTGACCATATTTTATGGCCAGAATGGCCTTTGCGCCAATTCTGCACTTGCCAGCAAATAAAAAAAACAAACAGCAATTTACTTAAAATGCAGTCAAGGTAAACAAATCGGAGATTCTTAATGGCAGCTATGTTTTGGAATAAGTTAAGCATAGTAACTAAATTATTTAATCTACTTTTTTTTAATTTTCAGAACTAAATTGATGATTTTCATTTTGGTTTATGGTTTTATTATATTTAATATATATTCACTATATATTTTTTATTTATTTATCATATTTTATACGATTATTTAGCTATCATTTTGAGTGTTCACAATCACAATCACAAGCTAACACATATTTTAAATACTTAAACATTTCTAATTAAATGATTTTTTATCGACTGCAATTTAAGAATTTGAATCCTCTTAAGCTTGAACTTCGCACAGTGTTTTTCTTTGAGTGTACAAGTGGCATTCGCATTCACTGCTATGGAAAGTGAAAAGTGAGCCGAGTTCGGAGCCAAAGTGCAAATCATGTTGAACACAATTCTCACACGTCTCGAACAAGATCTAAAAAGTAAGCCAGAAATCCACAAAACGAATTCATCCACGAAAGCATTTAGTTTGTGTAAACAAATGCAAGAAACGAGCCAGGGGCGGGGGTGCAAAGGGGTGCAAAGAGGGCCAAAAGCGACACTTCCACTTTCACTAATTGACTATTCTGTAGCTCAATCGGAAAAAACAAAAAACATAAAAACACAAAAACATAAAAAAAAACCGCAGACACCAAGCAGACAAACAAACAACAGCAAAAACATGGAACGTGCTTTCAAAATGCAACAAGCAAAATGCAATAGATATACTGATGTAGATAAAGATAGATATAGAGTGAGAGAGAGAGAGGGAGAGCAACAGTTACACTTGACGCCCCCCATAAAAAATATACAAAAACTAAAAGTGGGTTAAGCATCGAGCTTATCGATAAATGCATTCAATTTAATCATTAAACTCAAAAGGAGACCGCAAAGTGAGCAATATTGTTAGAAAAAGGGTGTGAAACTGGAACGCAACAAGTGTTCCGGTTCAGGTTCCGATCACCAATCATTAAAAGTAAAAAGAATCTACAAAAGTGATCAGTTTTGTTAGAGGAAGGTTGTTAAACTGATGCTGAGAATCATTAGTCATTAAATGCAACAACAAAATCTAGAAAAGATATAAACAATTATCGAACCGAACCGAATTTATGTTTCGGTTCCAGTTCAGGTGTTGGAAATCATTATCATCACCATTAAACGCAAATAGAGATCGTAAAGTGAAAAATTATGGAAGAAGTAGGGTGACAAACCGAAACGCATTAAGGGTTCCGGTATTGGTTTCATTACGTACTTAAATTAAGTAAAGCCCGTAGAGATTTTTGTACTTTTTCTAAATTATATTCGATATTCGGTTCTGTTGCGAACCGGTACAAGATAAAAGTTTGAAAGAGCAGGTGTGAAAAAAATAACTAAATTAATTCCATTTACTCATCCTTAATAAAAAGTGGCATTTCGTTCATTAATGTTGAATAACGTTCCGGTTCCTGCTCCAAGCGATCGTTATGCTGTACCGCTTTTGTTTGATTTACTTTTATGTATTGATTTTTATATCTAATAAATTATATATAATAATACACTATCCAAAAAGTAACTGTGTATCTTCTGTAGACTTTCTATGTACTCCTCTGCTGGCAGGCAACTCAAAAAATGTATCTGAGTCTCGTTCTGATTGAGCGTTTGAGAACTAAACTTGATTTCAGTTCAAACCTGCCACACATTCCACACATATTAAACACACGCCCACACACATACACACACACACACACAGTCGCCTGTTCACAACAAATTGAAACATTAAAAAAACGAGTGATTTTTAAGAGCAATCTGAGGGAAATGATCAGGCCCAATAAACATTTGTTGTTGTTGTTTAATGTTGTTGTTTGATGTTGTTATTGTTGTTGTTGTTGTTGTCTGCTTGTTGTTCTGTTTGTTGTTCTGTTTGTTGGCGTGACTAATGCATGAAAACATGTCAAACAATTAGGAGAAATGCATTAATCATTTTAAGACCAAAGATCGAACAAAACGCCCAATAAACACACACACACAGACACACACACACACCAAGCCACACACACGCGCACACACACATACACACAGATGAGTTGTCAAAGTTTGCAGCTAGAGAGAGAATGTTGTAGTCCAGTGAGCACGACTACGATATATCCTGTAGTCAGCTGTTTGATATATATTCTAGTTCAATTGCCAACTTTCACTTTGAATTGTTTTGCACACCCAAATGTAAGCATCTTAAGAACTGGACTATGTAGTGTGTAAACATATAAATATCATGTAGAAAAGAAATATATAAATATATATATACATAAATAATATAATATATATACAGAAAATACTTTTGTCTGTTGATAGAAATGAGATCAATATGAGAACACATTTTCGAATATAACTTGGATGTATCTTACCCGACCTTAATGCAATTTGTGCAGTTCATCAAGAATATGTCAATGAATAATAATTAGACGCCTCTTCTTTTAAAATGCTACCTTTATTGCTATCGCAAATCGATATATATCGATTAAATGAAATAAACGCGAACCTATATTCCAAATTTAATGTCTCTAGTCCCTGCAGTCTCTGATATCAGTCTCTGATAGTCTTAGACAGACGGAAATGTCTATATTGACTCGACTGCTAATGCTGATCAGGAATATATATGCCTTGTAAACTCGAAGATGCTTCCTCCTGCCTGTTACATACTTATGCACAAAACCAATAGATCCTTTTTAATTACTTTTAATGGGCATAGAAAAGATGAGTTGAATTAAACAAGTCCAATCAGAAGATGGCTGAAAGACATGAGAAGAAACCGCAAGCAGATAAGAATTACTGTATCTTATCTGTATATATGTATATATACATATATAAGAGAGAGAGAGAGAGAGAGAGAGAGAGAGAGAGAGAGAGAGAGGGAGATGGGAGGGCAGAACTTTTACTCCATAGAAAAGTCATGCAAATTTCCAGTGCTCCTCTCTTATGCCTAAAAGAAAGAGAGAAACTTATGTCGTGTGTATGTGTGTGTGTATGTGTGTGTGCAACATAGTGTCAAATTTCAGCAGAGTTGGGCATTTAAAAAAAAAGAAGAAGAGGTTTAGCCATTGTCTGCTGGCGAGACAGACAAATTGACTGCTGGCGTTGAGGGTTGTTGTCCATCCACAGAGCAAAACACGCGACTAAAAAACCAAGTTGTTGACAGAATGACAAAGCGACAGACTGACAAACTGACAGACAGGCAGACAGACAGACTGCCTTTAAATACACGCAGAAAATCGAAATACTTTTGCCGCCAACTTATTATGCATAAAATATATCGCTCAAATTTTCGGCAGAGTTTTTTTAATGTACTCATACACTCAGAAAAAAATCGCACATCAAATTAGTAAATTGTCTCAGAAAATATAACGTTTTTCCTGCTTTATAATCAATAATCCAAAAATATGGCAATTTTTTTAAATTCTTAGAAATATTTTTTAAATTTTTATGAAAAACATTTCTAAAAAAATAAAAAATATATCACAAATGTAATTAATAATAATAATATAATATTAAATAATAAAGACAAGCACTCATATCAGATTCCTTCTATGGTTAAGCACATAGAAAACCACAACCTCAAAAACACACAATTTGTTCCAAATTTTATAAAAATTCAACCTTAATTTAAGAAATGCAAACAATGGTTTTTAAAAAGCCATAAGCATACATTTTGGAAATTTCCTTTGCATAAATTTGGCTAAAATGTATGGCGATATGTTTTCTGAGTGTATACCAATATATATGTTCTGTATATTAGTTGGGGTGCCGGGCAGACACTTGACAAGATCATTAATAAGATTTATGCGCTATTAGCTAAAGCAGCCACAGGCCATAAATAAAATGCAAGCGAAAAGCCCAACTGAGAATTGATGGAGAACTGAGAACTGACTGAGAACTGACTGAGAACTGAGAACTGCTAAGAGGCTTGTGAGTGGTTTCGCCCAGGCCCTGGCAGAAGACAAGAAGATGAGGCGACAACAAACCCGTTGACAGACGCACGCCCCTTTAACTGGCTCCCAGGCAAATCAACTGACACCTCGCACCACTTCCCATGAAAACTATCCATAATGTAATTCCCAAGAAATATATACATACATGTATATCTATAGGTACCATAATGTTTGAAGCTGCTTTTCTGCTGCTGATCTCTGCCTGTAAGACTACTTTTGAAACTGTAATATATAATATAATATATATATATATAATTATGGAGAAATGAAAGCAAATGATTGCAAGAAAATTGTTTCTATAATTAAGATTAATATTAATTGAGCGTATCCTAACTAAAATTATTAGAAAATTGGCAAACATATTAACTGTAATGAAAATGACAGTTTTTTAGCTGGGTTTCGCTGGGTGTTCCCTGAGTCATGCAGCAAATGTTGGACACTTATCCACATAAATATGCCCAGAACCCTTATAAACATTTTTTATTTTTTAATTTTCTATTTTATGTTTAATTTCGTTTCATTTGTTTGCTGCTTATTTGATATATTGCAATTGATCACGCTCATTTATATATATTATTTAATTTAATATTTCTTATAAGCCATCATTTGCCAGTAATTTAGTCATGCTAATTGTTATTTGTCGCTTTTTCAAACTGGTTCAATTCGCATTCAACAGAATTTGTCCAATTCGTGACTCATTCGATCTTTTGGCATTTAATTCTTAATAAGCAATGAAATTCATATTCAATATCTGTAAATGCTTTACACACTCACTCGACACACGCGCAGATCCGAATTGAGTCCAACTGAATCATTTGCTAATTTCATCCGATTGACTAATTTAAATGGGGCAACTTTGAACATTTGTGGCGCGATTCTTACAGCGAACATACAAATTGTGATTACAGACTGAGAAATTCAGCAAGCGTATATAGAAAATGCGAGTGTGCAGTAACTAAATATATATAACAAAAACTCGGGAATTTTCTAAGATCGGGAAAGATATTAACAATTGCAATGCAAGATAATACGTATATAAGAAATAAATGGATAATAAATTAATTAATTAACGCATCCAATTGGACAAGTTTCCCAGCCTGAGCTAAGCTGGCCTAATAGTAATCTAAGAGTGTGTGTTTAATAATTTATAAAGTAATAATTAAATAATAAAAAGTTAAAAATTAAGTTAAATTAAAGTTAAAGATGTGCAAAATTAAGAGACAAGAAACAATTAAATAGTTAATGAGATGATATCAGTGGAAACGAGTTCGAATTTGCAGCTTAGGAGAGGAACATGGAGAGAGGGGGAGAGAGAGTGTGTTAGAGTGAGATATAGAGCTGTAGTCAGACATCAAACAACAAGAATGCTTCGTAAAAGCTTTTGCAGCTTTGCAAAACTCTGATTTGCCAGACAAACATTGAAATGTCGTCGTCGTCGTTGTTGTTGTTGTTGTTGTTGTTGCTGTTGTTGTTGGCGCCACTTTGCCTACCCCACATGCTAATCAGATTGCACAAATACGTGCATACGTGTATGTGTGCATGTGTGTGTGTGTGTGTATTTGCATAGCAAAATGCATTTGCAAAGTCGTCGAAATAAATCACTTTAATTGTCGCCTTTAGATAACAGCGGCAACGACAGCGCAGCAGCAGCGCAGCAATGCGTGCACTTTTATTAGGTGAAATTATACACACACACATACGCATGCGCGAGATGAGATCAGCCAATCAATAAACTATAAATAAATATGAGACAACGTCGAATGCACAATTCAGGCGCACGCGCTGAGTCATTTGCACGCACATAGGCACATAGGCAGCAAGAGCGCACAAGAGCGAGCGAGGTGATTTGCATGCAAAGCAAGTCCTCCGTTACATTGTGACACCCACACACACAGACACACTCTCCCAATCAAAGACACGCACGCGATGCAGTCGCTGCGCACAAGCATGCTTGCGCTCACACGCACACAAGCGCAACGATCGTTCAAAGAGAGCGCGAGAAGAGAGAGCAAATGAACGAAGCTTTTGCTGCTGGCTGCTGGCTGCCGTCTACTGCTGTCCTCAGAAAGAAAAGAACTCGAGACGCGTTCACATCGCACTAAAAACGAGCGCGCATCGTTTTCGCAAACGAACTAAATAAGTTGTTTAAAAAGACGCGTCTTCAACACAACAACAAAATAATGCTCAGCATTTGAAACCAAAAGTCAAGCGTGTGTGCAAAAATTAAAAAATATACATATACAAAGTGGCGGCAATCTAAAAGTGTAACAAAAAAAAAAAACGTCGGCATGGTACACATAATATTTTTAGCCGTTAAACAAATGCCAATTTGACAAGCAGCCGGTTCACAAATTGACAGCATTTTTTGAAAAATTATCATAAAAAAAGAAATAAATAAAAAACTGACAAATATGCCGAGTTGAGTCTGAGCAGCTGCTGCACAAGAAAAAAGCCAAGAAAAAAAATAGCTCGACATTTTTAGCAAGTCTTTTACTTAAATAAATCACACAAATTTGTGCGCAGAGGTATTAAAAGATATGTCAAATATTAATATAAGTAAATATATAAAAGCAAATATTTATATATATATATATATATACTAAAAATAAATATAAATTTGTAAATTTTCGTAAACCAAACAGACATAAATCAAATATAATTCAAGACTCACAAAATATGTCCGAAATGTGGCGTGTTTTATGTATGCTGCTGCTTTTGTTGCTGCTGAACGCGTTGGTTGCCGCACGAGAAGACAGATCGAGTCCTGCAACAAGTGGCAGGCACTGGGCCAGCCTGAGAAGTGACACAACAAATGCGCTAAATCAAAACAGAAATAATAAAGACGATGACGATGAATACACTGATGAAAGTGATGCTGATGACGATGCTGACCCTAATGATGATGATGATGATGATGATGTTGATGCAACAAGTGATTTGGATTATTCGACACAGAGACGCAGCAACAATAGGCACAATTGGTTGCACAAATCTGCGTTGCCCCACTCCTTGCCCCACTCCTACTCCTCCTACTCATTATCCACTTCGCCCCCGCACCCCTTGGCACATCATTTGAAGCGCGTGCCGCGTCATCAAAAGCAGCAGCAGCACCACAGAGGAGGCATCATCAGTGGCAGCGATAATCGCTTGGACGCCTTTCATGAGGTGAGTTTTTTTTTATTTCTCTTCTGCTTCTGCTTCTGCTTGTTCTTCCTTACTGGGTGGCCGGCAAATCGTTCCACGGAATCCATAAAATCTGTGTTATCTCCCTGCGTGTGTGTGTGTGTAAATATTTGCCAGAAAGCAGACAGAGAAAGAGAGACAGAAAGAAAGAGGGAGAATGAAGCGTGGGTTGACTCTAGAAAAATCATTTAATTGCGCTGGATGCATGCAAACGAAGAAAGAGAAAGAGAGTGACAGCTAGAAAGAGAGAGAGAGAGAAGTTGAGTATTTCTTCTCTATATAATTTATAATCTTGTTTGGCACTTTGCTCAGTAAACCGTTTATTTATGTATATATTATTTATATTCCTATTTATATTTGTGTCTCAGATCTGATAATGTGTCCCAAGGATGCCCTGAAACTAAGATATATATATTTATATTTATCACATATACATAATAATATAGTGTAATTTGATCTGAAGCTTAAGAATATATACTCCCATAGACTCGTCTCATACAATGCTATATATATCCCTACACACAAATATCTGTCTATATTGAGTACATTTTTCCAATTAAATATTCAGTCTAGTCTACTCTGCAATATATATATATATATATATCATATATATATATATATAAATAATATTGTTGTTTGTGGTTCGCCTTTTTCACATATTCAAAAAATATATATTTTTGAAATGTTTCCCCGTCAAAAGGCGATTTTATAACTCAAAATACTTTATGTAAATATTTGCATAATGTGGCAGATTCTGTGATGAATACAAAATTGTATCTCACAGATACTTTTGAAGTATTTCAAATCATTTGAATTCTTTGCCAATTATCTGACACTTATCTCATATTGCCAGCTGTATCTCCCAGATAATATTCGCAAATATTTGCAATTGCCTGCCTCAACAAGCCTCACGCAACAAAATGCATAAACTTATTTATATTTGTGTATATTGTTTTATGTGAACTCATATAAATACTTCTGTATGTACTCCTATATATATATATTCTATATATATTCTATATATACTCTATGTATTTGCAGAAACAAGTTTCAAGTTAACAATTCGCATTTCTATTAATTTCCTTTAGGTTTACTCATCTAATTTGCAATTTGAAACATTTATTCCAAATTGATGACACAGTTGTATACTGAATAATAATATATATATTAATAACAAGTTCAACTCAGTTCGATCAGTTTCCTTTAAGTTAAGTTTAACTTGCTAATTGAAACACATAAAAGGCAATAATTTATTGAGCAACCCACTTTGGATGGAGGCCGGTTTTCTGTCCGAGATTCTTTGCATTAGAAGTGAATGCCTCACCTTGAACCTTGAAACTTGAACGGGCAATGAGTGTACTCAGTGAGTGAATATTGTGAATATGTGAATATGTGAATATGTGAATATGTGAATATGACTAACTTAACTGAATAACAGATCGAAACGAATGTATTTAATAGCAGCAGCCCACCCAGCCAGAGTTATTCAATACTTGGGAGACGCCTCGCAAATTAAAATGAGAAAAAAAGAAAAAAAACAGAAACGTGTTGCAAGTCAAGTCAAGAAGCAGGCAATTTGGTTAACAAGCCAATTTGTGGCATGAGTGGCATCAATTGCCTGCTGATCCTGGCTTGCCCAGGCCAGGCCGGAACACTCCAATCGGTCGATCGGTTTCACTTTCTGGCCTGTAATTGGGCCAAGCGAGCCGACAAAGTGAGACAGAGACAGAGACAGAGGGATGGAGGAAGAGAGAGAGAGAGAGAGAGAGAGCTAAAGTTGAACCTGAACCTGAAGCTGAAGCTGAAGCTGAAGCTGTCTTCTTTTATGGCTGCAACAAGTGTTTAACTGATAAGCGTCAATCAGTGTTGCCACTTAAGGCCAAGCAGCGTCTTCTCTACTCCTCGCTGCTCTTCTCGCTTCTCCTCTTCTCACTTCACTTGCCGTTATGCTGGCCCTTTAATTGACTTGATTGACGGGTTGACGGATGCATCGAAATGAAATGAATTTTTGTAACAGTTGCCGCCACGCCTCAGCCATGCAAATCGGAATCACTTCCAATTGCCCCATCCAAATTGTGCCTGACTCATTGGAAAATAAATTAGAATACGCTAGTCGAGAGCGCTCGTCTCGCAGCTCTCAAAGAGGCTTGATTTTGAGAACGCAGATTGCGTTCTAATCAGCAAATAAAAAACAAACAAAAAAATGTTGATTGCGTTTGAAACGGGGACTTCCAGCGAAATCGATGAAGGCACTTAAAATACACAATATATATATATGTATATATATATATCATCCAGATTACAATCTGCCATTGACTTCACTGGGCTACATTTGCCGCTTATCACTTGTGGCACTTGCAGACTCCCCTTTGCCCCCACAGGCCAAGGCCAGTTTGGAGCAGAGAGTGCAGTGGAGCAGCAATAAAAAGCTTATGGCTATAAAGTGTACCTGTTATGCCAGTTCTTAACCCCGCCCCCTCAGCACCCGGCATCCTTTGACTGTTGACCTTTAGCTGGAATTTAATATTGCCTCGTTGTCCTTGTTGTTGTTGCTGCAACTTCAGCTGCTGCTGCTGCTGCTCCTGCTGCTGCTCCTGCTGCTGCAATTTCCTCTTTGCCTCTTTGCATCGTTGCCAGTTTCAATCAGAGCACTTGCTATTATTTCTGCTTTATTATTATTATTGCTGTTTACGTTGCACGCATTCCATTTGCATAGCTGGTTGCCACAAGCAGCTGCTGCAACTTCACATTGCTTTTATACTGAGCTATTCTCCTGATTTTGCGTCTAGTGTTCTAATTAACTATCTTAACTGATAATATTGTAAGTGGCTTAGCTATGATCGAGTTTTTCCTTAACTCAGCTAATCAAAAAAACTCAAAAATCATTTTTGACGGAGATATGAAAATGGCAAATTTCACTTTTCTGCAAATGTAGCACAGAGATATTTTGTAGGTTTAAATGCAGAAATAATATAAACAAGAAAGAAAAATATAGCAGCAAATCTGCAGTCTGTTATACCCGCTTCCCATGCATTTATTGCGTGGCATTCAAGCGAAAACTATTATCAAATAATTCACATATTTCCCATATTTTTTTAGAAGTATGTAAAAAGCAAATTCAATTCTTCGCCGCTGGGATCTAAGATTAGTCAGAGTATTTCACAGGTCAACTGGAATATCTTTGCTTTTTCTCTCTCTCTCTCTCTCTCTTTATGTCTGTCTCTCTTTTTCAATGCCAAACAAGGCGTTGTCAGCTTATCCGTTGTCTGTGACACTAAACGGCTGCTCGGGGACTTTGTGCCACACACATTTGTAATTTATAATCGTTGCTGACTTAGTCATGCAAAATACCCTGCTTTATGAGTGTTGAAGTGTTGTATTGAATGAATGAACGCTTTGAGCGACTCGTTTCATTGAATCAATTATTTATTCATCTACAGCAAACTCAACTCAATCAATTCTTCCTTCAATATATATTTATATATATATCAATATGTGTATATTTTGTATATAGACTATATATATATGTATATCTATCACAAATCAAATTGGCTGAAGAATCAGTGTTAACAGCTGCAGAACTTTGAAAAGTCTAAATTTAATCTCTGCAATTTCCCATTTTATCTATCAAATGAACATTTTTTCTATAAATTTATAAGTTGAATAAAATCGATCGATTGTGCCTATGGCAGCTATATGCTAGTATTCAGATCTACATGATTTTCTGCACAAACTTTAGCAGTAACATAATACGCATATGCCCAAATATGAGTTTAATTTGAATAACAAAAAAGTTGCTCAGCTATCGACTGATTGTTGCTATGGCAGCTATATGATATAGTAGTCTGATCTGAATGACTTTTTCGTCAAATTGAACTTAATACTCAATATGCATAGCTGCTCAGCTTGGTTTGGATAACTCGCTAAACAAAAATGTTTTTTTCTCTTTTCTAGTAAGAAGAATATATATTTCTATGTTTAAAGCAAACCTCTTCAAGGTTATAATAAGAATAGCTGTAACCATTAAATAAACCGTTAAGTCTGCCGCCTCCACTTACGCAATCCATGACTCTAATTCTCCAATTCTCCAGTTCTCTACTGCTGAGAAAATCTCAATTGTGATAAGCACTTAAGGCATCGATTGCTTTGATTTCTCATCGATTCTTGCCCCCACCCCCTCATTTGGGGTTGGGGAGTGGGGGAAGTGGCAGCTAATTGTAATCTCTTAAGCCTCCCGCGGCATTTTTCTCACCGCAAAGCAGGCTAAAAAAAAACCTTGATTTATTGGCATTATTCATTTAGTATTGCGCGATGGGCTGTCCGCTGTCCGCTGTCATAACTCGCACTAATGACAGCCAAATCGGCTTATGACATAATAGCCAATATACTATATATATATATATATATATACATATATATTTACATACATATATTTACGTTCGTGATTTATGGTTCAGTCTAAAAAGCGGAAGCTTCCAGTTTATATGGCAATCCATAAAGTTTTATACATATTATTAATAAATACATTTCTTGTTTTGAGCTTTATTGCACAAGGAAAAGCCAACTCTAACTTTAACCAAATTAAAGAAAATGAAAACAATAAAAAAAACCGAAAAAAAAGTGTCAACATTCCATTAAATTAATGGGTTTTTTTCATTAGCTGTTGCAAGTTGTTGGCTGTTCATAATTTGCTGCCCCGGACTGTTGCTTGTTAGCCCACAATTTTGATCAATCGTTAAACACCGACCAACTGAATGGTAATCGTTGGCTCAATCAAAACTTGTCCAAACTTTTTGGCCACTTTTCTTATCCTGTTTTGTCTCTCTCGACTGCTAAATTAAGAATTTCATTAAAAATGTAAAAAATGTGTAGAAGAATTCTTCTGCCAAAACAACATTTTGAAAATTAGACACATTTTTTGCTAAATTTGAGAAGGGTTCACTCTGAAATTTAGCCACAACCATCAATTTTGGAAATATACTTTGTGAATCATAAGGTGTGCCAAAAGACTGGCGAATTACTACAATTTGTGGGTGATTTTTTTTCGAAGTGTGACTCACACTCTGTCTCTTTCACTCTCTCTATCCCTCCCCGTCTCTCTCTCTCTCTGTCTTTCAGAACAAATTGAAACAAATTGCGAAACTCAATCTGTGGCCAACACACACACTTTAGACACACACACACTGCGTACTCTTGGGCAATCTCAATCTCGATCTTCAGTGTTGTTGCGTGTGGGCGTTGCAATTAGAGGGAGCTGTGTCATGTTCTGCTTCATCTTCTTCTTCGACAGTCTTGACGGGGCAATCAGTCAATTCAATCGCAATATATATATACACATATTATATATGTATTTGTGTAGGCTATATCTGTATTTATTCTGTGTCTATATCAGTTCATCAGCTGTGTGCTGAGGCCACATTTCCGGCCACTTTTAAATTTTAATAGTGCGTCTGTTGCAGCAACATTTAGTTTAAAGCGCAGCGCAGCTTGTCAACATTTCGATTGAGGCCACAATAATGTTGATAGTCCGTCTGCCTTGGCAGCATGTTGCAGCAACATTTAGCTTAAGCGATCTTCATCTCCATCTTCGATGGAGTCCACATTTGCGGCATCCTTATACTTTTGATATTGCATATGCCTTGACAACATGTTGCAGCAACATTTACGTCAGCTACTCAACATTTTAAATGAGGGCACACTTATGTCCTTATACTCTGCCTGCCTTGACAACATGTTGCAACAACACATTTCTCTGCAACATGTTGTAGCTACATTTAGCTCAACTCATCTACATTTCGATTGATACAATAATTAGACATAATAATAAGTAGATATGCCTTGGAAACATGCTGCAGCAACATTTATCTCAGCTCGTCAACATATCGAATGAGGCCATCATAATTCTGGCATCCTTATAGTGCGTCTGGCTTGGCAACATTTAGCTCGCCAACATTTCGGTCATCAGCATCCTCGTCGTCATCGTCATCGTCATCGTCATTTTTCTGTCATTGACATTGGCTGCTGTTGCCGTCTATGGCCGACAGGCGGCGCTTGCTTTCTTCTTCTTACGTGAACTTTCTGCTTTCTTCTTTCTGCTTTCTGCTTGCCGATTTCTGCTTTCATTTTCATTTGGTTATCGCCTGCGCCTGCAAAACCCCAACAAATAAAATCGTCATAATAAACAGACAGACAGACAGACAGGCAGAGAAGAGCGAAGAGCGAAGAGTGTAGAGGGATGAGTGTCTTCTGTAGATTTCCATTTATTTTTGCATTCGCTCGTTAAAATTAAAAAGCATTTTTGCCCAGACTCCAAGAGAAAAATTGTGTTCGAATGTGAAAATAATGCGAGTAGTTTCAATTAAGTTATAAAACCCAAATGAAAATGCAAAAATTGTTGACTCTTTTAATCACTTGACTTTTATGAGCAGCAGCAACAACAGCAAGAAGAAGAAAAAACAACTATTACTGCTGGCCAAGCCAGCGTCTAATTGGCACTTTTATGTCAAACGGCAAAACGAAACAGGCCAAACAAAAAAATTCAAAAGAAAACAATTTATAAGCATTTCACATTACGCATTCGCCATGTGCCACCAACGACATGTGTGTGTGGGGTGTGTGTGTGTGTTTGTGGGGGGGGTGGTGTCTGTCTCTGTCTGGGCCATGTTTACAATTTCGAAATGAATATATTTGAGGCGAAATGTTTTCCAAAACGCTGCACTTTTCAATGCCCAGCTTTTAGCCAAATTGCCACACATTTTAGCATGCAACTGTTGCCATTTGTTGCCATTTGTTGCCATTTGTTGTTGCAGTTGCACACAGAAGTCCAAACACACAATTGAAAGACAGCAACTGCAACAGCAACAACAACAACCACAACAACAAAAACAAGTAAAGTAAATAAGCGAACTTGAGTAATTGAAAATTGCTGCGATCTTGGCATGCTCTGATTTGCATTTTACATCAATAATTAAGAGAATTGAAATTGAAAGAAAGTCAGATTAATCTAAGAAAAGAAACGATTTGAAGTAAAGAAACAAAAGAAGTAGAAAAATATTAGTTCTTATAACATTATCTCCAATCACTATTTGAATTTCACAATCAAAATCAGACACAGAACCTATACATACAAAATATAATATAATATAATAGATATAATAATAGACCTTATAGGTCGCAGTGCTAGCTATCCCCAATTATAATAATAGATAGCTTAACTTTACATGATATATATCTTTACCGTAATTTTGATGATTTACGCAGAATCTTCATAATTGATTCGATTGATTCGCCAAGTAATCAAATTAAAATAATATTCAAAATGCACTCTTTTCCCTTTCGATCATTATAATTGCCAAGCCCCTTCTCAATAACTTTTAAATTAGGAAAATATGAAAGAAAAAAAAATCGTATAATAAAATCTTTATTATTCATTCACATAATATTATTAAAACTTCGTATCTGTCAAGTCGTCTCACTTTCTCGCTTTCCTCTCTTTCCTTACTCCATACTTAAAACGATACATAAAAAATGCAAATAAAGAAAATAAGAAGAAGAAAGAGAGAGAGATCTGTAATATAATTTGCTCAATTCATGCTCAAGTAATAATATTAAAATTTCATATCTGTAATGTCATATCTCCTGCCTTACTCAATAACGATATATGATAAGAAAATAAGTAAAACTTCATGCGGTAAATTTCATATCTGTTTTCTCTTATCTTTCGCTCATTGTAACATCAAAAAAAAACCAATAAAAAGAGAACTCATAATAAAATCTTCATTATTCTTTCGTCAAGTAATCTTATTAAAAATTCCAAATCTTTAAAGTCTGGCAACATGCAAACTCTTCTGTCTTTCGCTCAGTGCAATTTGACACAGATAAATTGTGATTGTGATGAAATGTAATAAAACAGTACATATCTATATCTATATCCATATCTGTATCCATATCCATATCCATATATGTATATATATGTATACAAGCACATTCCTTCGTTGTTGTTGTTGGTGTGTTTGTTGTTGGTGTGTTTGTTGTGCGCTCTTTAGTCAAAATAAATATTGCGTCGATTTTTTGTGTTTGTTATTTGCACAGTTGGCAACCTGAATGGGGAGGGGGTTGGCTGCTGTTGTGCGGGTTGGGGTGCTGATCGAGGGGTGTGCCCCAGACTGCCACTGTTTCTGCCTCCCGCTTGACCAGCGGCAACTGACTTCTACGGGGGAGGGGGGAAAGGGGTGTGTGGTGGAGGTGTTTGCGATCATAAAAATGAAAACAGTTCGCTGCAAAACCCGACAGCTATTTGCATTTGGCTCATAACTCTTTTGATTGCAAATAAAAAGCAGGGACGCTTTTTCGTTGTTATTGTTGTGGCTACACTCGCAAAAAAAATCGACTTTTAGCACTTCTCGAGACAAGCGTACCTGAATGTTGATATTATAACCTAGCCAATTGACTAAAATAAACTGCAGCTAGGCATAAATATTGCTCGGCTTAAGACTTGGACTTGGCATCAAGAATAAATATTTTTATAGGTGATTCTTTTTCTGAGTGAAGCTTCAGGTCTGCTGCTGCTGCTCCTAGTATAATAAAAAGGCCAGACGTGCGTCACACCCACGCCACGCCAGGAGTCCAGCTCAATACCCTCAACGGGCATCCTTCAAACCGGAGTTAGAGTGTGAAAGAGAGATGGAGAGATGGGCAGAGAGAGAGAGAGAATGAGGCATATGCAAATGAAGTTTGTTTTTATTGTTTGGGTACCTCGAACAACAACAACAATAACAACAACAACAACTGCAACTGCTGTGCATATTTTGAATACTGTCAACCGGCAGACACTTAATGGTTTTTTTCATCTGCTAGGAGGGGGAGGGGGCAGGGGTGCACTGGGGTAATGCGTACGTCACAGAGTCTCGAAATGGGCCTGTCATGGCTGAGCATGCGTAATGAAGCTTAAGTAGAACTGGTTATAAAAAACAACAATAACACAAAAAACAACATGAAAAGGTGCTTTTGTTATTTCTCTTCTTATTATTGCTGTCATTGCTGTTGTTGTTGTTGTTGCTATTTTTCTTGTTTGCAGTAGCCTAACGAATTGCGGCAGGAGCCCGGCTTATGCCACAAAAAGCAAATGCTTTGTTTGCTGAGCGACGCGATGAGTCAAAGTGCCAAAGAACCAAACTCAAAAACCACAGAAAATAACAAGTGCGCCCACATAATGAGAGAAGATCACAATAGATATAGATGAGATAGAGGGGAAAGAACTGCAGTTTCTTATACATAGATATTGTAAAGTTGGGGCAAAGTATGCAGCAGGTCGCATCTGAGATACTATAAGGTATAGGTATACCTGATCAGCATCAAAAGCCAAGTCGATTTAGATATGTTCCACTGTCTGTCTGTTTGAATAAGTCGATTAGGGAGACTACTCGACAACTTTCCAACTCACTTTTGGAAAATTTCCTTAAAAAATTACGCTTACATATTATTATAATTGGGGATAGTTAGCACTGCGACCTATAAGGTCTATTGTGCCCCAATGATTATATATAGTTTTAAAGAAGTTTTCAATTTACGCATGTAGCCTGCAATGGACACATATCCCAGAGTTTAATTGAATTTATGCAAATGATTTATGCTGCATATATATGTTGTGTGTGTGCGTGTGTAAAGGTGTAAACGTGTAAAGGTATGTGTGTCTGTGTGTGTGTGTGAACACCTTGCGATTTAACAGATTTTAAGCAGCTGCAGGAAATTGTTGAATATTGATGCCAATAAAATCAACAAAAGTAAATGCTGTGCAGACAGTTTGCCTCTTCACAAATACCCTGTAATCTATATAAACAGGTTAGCTTAGCTTGGAGTCTGTTGGACTTTAAGATCAAGGCAAGTGGTTGGCAGGCAAGACTAGGAAATTTGTCCAATGGGATGCTTTGATTTAAATAAAGAAATTATTTATTTTTAATTAATAAATAATTAATTAATTAATTATTATGATTATAGTATAAATCAGTCAACACAGAAAAATCAGATTTAATATTTAAAATTAAATTAAAAATGGGAAATTCAATATTTTTCGGGGTATTTAAATCCAAAAGGGGAATTTTTCTGCTAACTCATACTTGAGGCTTCCACAAAAGTCATGAAAAATGGCCTTTGAGTGTGGATTACTTCAGAGCAATTTAATGTTTTTCTGCTCACCAAAAAATATTAGTTTTATTTTATGTAAAAGTAATATTGTATTTTAAAAGTTTCCCCAAGATAAAGTCGAGTTCTTAAAGCAACCGGAAATGAATCCAGATTTGTTTATTTGATCAACGAATTGAAACTTTAACTTGCTTGTACTTGACTATTTATATATATATATGTATTGTGTATGTATTTGAATATTTATTATATGCATTCATATAATATATTTACCACTGATCCATCACAGCTTCAGCTCAAAGTGCAAACTAAGACAAACTTTTTTTATATTCTATAAAAACGCTTTTCATGTTGTCTGCTGCATATTGCATCATTTAAGTTATGATTAATGGGCTACAGGGTATTCCACAGAGCAACAACAACAACAGCAGCACATGTGGAACATGTTGCAGTTGCAAATGCAGCAACACCTGAGAGAGAGCGAGTCAGGAGATGGGAAAATGTTATCACTTACAGCTCAAAGAGCAGTAAATAAGAAAAATGCAAAATGAAAAAAGGAAAATGAAAAAAGGAAAAAGGAAAAATATGAAATGGGAAAAACATAAACAATTTTTGCAAGTCAGTCGCACATACCGATATTGATTTTCAACAAAGGAGGCGACTCCTCGAGTCAACTCCTCGCTCCTGCTTTTCCCGAGTGTCGTGTGAAAACTAACGACACTGCAGCAGAAATGTGCGGGGGGGGGGGGAGGGAGCGGGAAAGGGGTGTGTAATAAATGAACTGTGCATGCAAGAAAAATGGCTGGCTTCTTGAGCAGGCCGAGAAGGGGCACTTGGCGCTGTGGGGCGGGAAGAGGCGAGCAAGGACATGTTTCGCATAAGCCAAGTCGGCGAAAACGCGTTAACTGAAATGCCCAACGTCCTGGGAAATGCTAATGTGATGCAAGGCGATTGGGGAGTGGCTTGATGGGGAGAGGTGAGTGGGGTGCGGGGAGTGCGAAATTGCATGTCTTGTGCAGCAAAAGTTGGGTTGAGCTTGAGTTGGTTTCCTTATTATTTATTTATTTCGTGCATTTTTTTGAGGAAAACAAAGCATTTGAAGAACTTTCTGCAAATTTGGATTTTTATTTTAGTTTTTCTTATGTACAGTGGGTCAAAGCTTATTCGGATCAGTGTCAAAGAAAAAATGTAATTGCCTGCCATAAGCTAACCATTCATTATTTTTCAAAAATTCCAAAGACCGATGGTAGGTATATATATTGACCACCAAAATTAATATATGACCCCAATACACTGGGGTTTCCCCACCTGCCAGGTAGGATTATGTAAAAAAGTGGCCTATTTTTAGGGACACTGATCCGAATAAGCTTTGACCCACTGTATGTACTTCAGCTGAGCTATTCTTCTACAGGCTTATAGCTCAGGTTTTTTTTTTGTTGTATTTTTTTAGGTTTTTAATTCAGAAAATGATTTTTTTTTTTTTTTCTTTACAAGTTTTTAGTTGAGATACTTTTTGATTTTTTTTTAGTGTTTTTAACTCGGAAATTTGTTTGTTTTATGTCTTTTTAGGGACTTTAAGCTCAAATACTAAATAACCTTAGCAGTTGGAGAAGTTATTAAAAAAATATTTAGCTATTTATTTTGTACTTAAGTTGATGTCACAAATTTGTATTTCGGTATTGATTTATTGTATTTATATATTTGTGATTTATTATTTGAGTGGAAAATGTGTCATTTTTTCTGGTATCGAATGATATATTGAATACCAACAAAAACTACGTCAATTTGTTTGGTTGCATATCACTTTTATCTTGTTGCATGCATTGCACAATTTTCACTTTGTTTGCAGTTCTTTTTTCCGAGTGCCCATTTTCAATGAGTTTCCGCCAAAATGGTGAATGTTTCATGTTGATTTCACATGCTGCCGAACATATTGAAATAGTGCATTAAAAAACCAACATGCAAAAGTACGAAAAACACATTTATCAAAAAAGATACCCTTTAATTCAAAATTGAGTTTAGCAGTTGGCAAATTGTACAAAAAGTGGACAAATTTCGTTGATAAATTAAATGGAAAGAAGAGTTTTGCAGATTGTTTCAATTTTATATTGATCACATTTCATAAATCCAGAAAACAGACAACCCAATCTGAGCTAAAGTACTCCATAGGGTATTTACTTTATGGTCACATATGAATGCCAATATGTACATGGAATATAAGTTCATGTGGTCAGGAAAAAGAGAAAAAGAGAAAACCAGGAATGCTGTAGTCGCGACAACTCGACTAGGAGATACCCTGCACCCAGCTGTTAAGTAAATAGGACTGCTGATAGTAGCCGATAAATCGATCAATTAAAATAAACATGATTTGCGTATGTTATAGGATAATTTGTCATCCAATTTTGATCAATCTAGCTCATCGATTATCACCGATATTTATCGATATTTTGGAAACAGCAACAGTTATCGATCAAATGAAATAAACTCGATGTGCCTTTATTCCAAATTGAATTATATTCTAAGGCCATCGCAAGGATAACTATATCTATATCTACTTTACTGTTCAAGAATATATATGCCTTATGCCTTTGCACAGCTACAGCATACCCTTTTTGCTCATCTGAAATGAGGGCAGGGCGCATACAAATATATTTCGATATCACATTTCCCCCTTTCACACACACACACACACACACACACATGCTGACTCACACATGCACATCATTTCAGGCTGGCTATCAATCGGATCAGCCGCTGGGCGCCTTAACCGCACAGAAGGAACAGGAACTGGGCAACCCGGAGATGGTGCAACAAACTCGCCGCCAATACCAGGACAACCAAAACAATCAGAATCAAAGTAAGTAGAGCACATCAATATAAATACATACCTAATGAGTCAGGGCTGCTTTTCCTTCTTCCTTTTTGTTCGGCTTGCAACACGTTGGCGCCACACATAACGACTTGAATGTGCGTCTGGGTGTGTCTGGGTGTATCTGGATCTATCTGGATGCATCTGGGTGTGTGCGTATCGAGATATTGTTGATCTATTAATGGATCACAGGGCGCTGCTCGCCGACTCCCTCGCCTGATGATGATCTTGATGCACACGTTCTGCTCATAAAATCATGTGCGAAACAAATGCGAAACTTGGTTTCTTTCGCTTCCTCCTCCCCTTGTTCTTCTTCTTCTTATGTCTAATGCTTGCGGCACGTGACTACACTCACACAAAAATCGCCTTAAATGTTAGTGAATCGCCATATTTGTGGCACGAATGTTTATGCAGCTACTGATGCAGAAGAAAACACAGCCAAAGGGTACAAATCTAGTTGAGGCCAAAGCCAAAAAAGCGACACTTTCTAAATGGCCAGCAAACTGACTAAGTGACTCAATGATAGACTGACAGACAGACGGACTAACGGACGAACGGACAGACGTGCAGACTGATTGACTGCAGAAGGCCAGCCACAAACTGGATGTTTATTATTCTTTTTCTACTTTTTCTTTTCCACCTCAACCAAAAACTCAAGCAAAATAACACAAATTTTCACTGCTACTGCTTCTCGCTGCTCTTCTCCCTTCACTTCTCTGTTCTGCCCCCTCTTTTATCCATGTGCACTTTCGTTGCAATTGAAACAAGTTAACTTGTCAATGTTTGTTAGGATTTTCCTCTCTTCACTGCTCTCTGAGCAGCCCACTCCGTTATTAATAAAAGTTTGCAGTATTCTAAAAGAAAGTCTTCAATTTGAATATGCTTAAATTAAGCAGAACAATATCTTTCCTTTTGGTTTCATTTCAAGTTTAAGTCAAGCACAACTAAAAGATTTAAATTTCGTTTTTTTATTATTTTTGTATTACTTTTTTTGAATCCAATCTTTTCAGTCTCAATTATTTGTTGCAAATAGTGTGTTCAATAGTCGGTGTGGTGCATTTGCCACAATTTGGTGCACAATGTTGTGGTATTTTTTGTATTTCTTTTTTCTTTTTTGACTAGTGCTGATCTTACCAATTACTTCATTAAAAGTCTGCTCGAGACTATCGCACATTCCATTTCTAACGACAACATTTGCCCAGTCGCGGAGTGGTGAGGAGTGTGGAGAGGGGAGCTGAGCCGTGGGGCATTGGCAATGAAATGTGAGCTCATCGCGTGTATCTTTTGCTTGCCACTTCCATTCGCTTGGAAAATTGCCGCTTAAAGCGCGTGAAAATTGTCTGCTTCTTCTTCTTCCTCTTCTTCTGCTCAATACCCTGTGCACACTTGAACAAGTGGGGTATATTAAGCAGTGGAAATACAAATATTTATTTTGAAGGTATTTAGCTTCTCGGTTCAATATTTAATTATTTATTTATTTAAAAAGTTTTTGCTAAATGAAAAGTTTTTAAAATTCGAATGCAGAATGCGTAAAGCGAGATAAATGTATTCTCCAATTTTATTGTACAATTAATATAGAAGAAAATAAATCATTAAATTAAACACTGAATGCTGGGTATCTGTTGGTCGAGCAGTGCCTGGCAATAGCAGGCAAAATTTTTGCAAGCCGTTTGGACGCGTGTTTGGACGGTCAGCAGCAACAGCCGCAGCAGCAACTTCGTCGTCATTGCCACAAATGAAAGTGTGTCACTCAGCCTGGGAAATGGTTAACCGATATGCCCCGGCCACTGTTGTTGTTGTTGTTGTTGTTGGCGTTGTCGTTTTAAATGCGTAATGATGCAACAATTTTCTTATCACATTGTTGCCTGTTGTCCGTTGCCTGTTGTCATCGATTAAGCGCTGCAAGTCAGCTTTGCCTGCCTCTTTTCCATCTTATAAATGTAATACTGACTACTGTTATTATTATTGGCTTTTGCACAAGCGACATGTTTGTTTATTAACCGTTATCTCAAATGTTTGCGCAATGTTGTTGTTGTTGCTGCTGCTGCTGCTGTTGCTGCTGCTGCTGCTGCTGTTGCTGCTGCTGCTGCTGCTGTTGCTGCTGCTGCTGATTCAATTATTGTTTGTGCTTGCAATTTTCATATACGACTGCAGGGCATTTGGCATGCCTTACTTAACTTGACTGCTAATCAGTGCCGATGGCTTAAGATATATGCAGTTATTGCTATAACTACCAAGAGTATTATCTATAATGCAATTTTCACAGACTTCATAATGATGGCGTTCAGCTGCCGCAAATGAATCATGCTGTAAATATTGCGTATAAATTCGCTTCGATTACCTTTTGAGCATTTCACTCAACTTCGTTTACTTCTTTTTATATTATTCCAATTGAGTTATTATTATTAATATTGTTCCAATCAGAAGTATGCCAATAGGGCAGAATTCTTTGTGAGTAAAGTTTCCTTCGTATACAAAATTCTACATTTAATTTTTCAGCTCTCCAACTCTTTAGATAGAAAACTAAGAATTTTACCAGCAAAATTAATTTGACTCAAATTACACTTTACACACGCAAAAAAAAATGGGAAGAGATTGGCCAACCGCAAGCAGCAAAATAAAAGCAACTCTTTCTTCTCTCTTTCCACTCTCTTTTGATATTTCTGCGTGGCAACAGCAAATTGCGCACCATTCTTGCTTGCCTGCTCAAAGTCAAAGATCACTCTCTTTGCTTGCGCTCAGCAATTGTATAAAGTCTTTGCTGCTGCTTTGCACTGCTTTGTTTGCACTAGCAAGAGACCACTTTACAGTTATTTCACGGTTACCTTTGCATTTGTTCTGCGATCTGCTGATATCGCTTCTTTTTTTACTCATTTATTAGCTAGCCGAAATCTGATAAAAGACAAAAATTATGCTATTTATTAATAATCAATTCTTAAGTACTCCTAGCACTTTTCAGTTATTAGAAATGCAACGACCACTTCGCAGAATAAGAGAGAGAAATATGAACAAGAAGAAGCATCAACTAATGCAAGCAGTTTCTTTTGCTTTGCGCTGCTTCGTTTTGCACAACGAACAGTTTACAGTTAGTTCTTTGCATTTGCTCCTACCTTTTAAGATCAGCTGATCGCATTTAATTGGCTTATTGGTTAGATCAATTCTGATAAGAATGCACTATGCAAATAATTGTCTATGTATTTATAAAAAAAAGAAAAACAACAGTTATTTCCAGCAATACTAGCAAATGTCACAGCCTTGAATAAATCTTGAATAATTTTTGTGTCTTCGTTTCATGGTTTTAATTTTATGGTAGTTTTTTCATATATACTTGCTGCACGCGTTTTGCGCGCGTTTTTCGAAGCAGTTCAGTCAACTTGTCAATTTGAACTCGGTTTTGTACCTTTCAATGCCATTCTTGAGCTGATTAAACATCGTTTGCGTATTACATATGTTATACAATTAGAGTTGTGTCGATTAAAGCTCCTCTTTATTTTTTATAATTTTTTTATGGATTCACAGACGATTGTGCCACCTTTATTGCTATCACGTTGTTTACATTAAATGTTGCCCCTTTTACATTTGTTATTGTTGTCGCCATAAAAGCCATAAAAAGCATACGCAGTTTTTATGGCTTATTGTTGTTGCTGTTGTCAGTTGCATGTGCCGATTAAAATATTTGCAAACAAAAAAAACGAAAACAAAGCAAAACAGCCACAAGCAGTTTGCGTCTCACAACAGACGTGTGCAGCAAAGTGGCGCCCACCGAACGATAGATGGACGTTAAGCGACCACCAATCAAAATGCATATGTGAATCTGAACCAGTTTAAACAGTTAACTTTATATAATAATATATGTATACTGGATATAAGTGCATATATCCCACATATATATGTTTGAATTTTAAACTCGTCTCACAATTGAGTCATTAAAATAGGCCAACAAAGCAGTCGTAAGTCGTAAGCATCGCCACCCATCGCCAGATGGAGCCACAGCAGTCACCAATCAGAATCTGCAACTGAATTAGTTTAAGCACTAACCAACAGTTTAATTGGCTAGGAAATAATGGGTAAACACATTTAAATTTACATTTGCAACATATACATTTATGAGTTGCATGTGTTGCACGATTGAATCATCAAATTGGCAGACAACATGGCAACAACTTGAGCTCTTCCCATGAATTATTCAGTTCGCCCAATTTATTACTGGCTGCTACTGCTGCTGTCTTTGGACTTGCCCCTTGGTGGGTGGTGGCAGTGGCAAACTGCAGCTTTCAGCCGTGACCGCTGAGTTTGCTGGCAAGCAGCAACAAAGCCCTCAAGGGGCATTAAGTCATTAGTTTGCACTAAATGCAACTGCAACTGCAACTGCAACTGCAACTGAAATATCATAAATGAGTGAGAGAGAGCTAGAAGTAGATTTGGAGAGTAAGTTCTGCTTAAGATTGATAATTTGGAAATGGAATATCTAATTAAGAAAATTATGAATAATTATGGTTGTTTTTGGCCTTTTCTGTTTGCATTTATTTGTAGTGCGGATTTTGGTGAATCGTCACATTACGAGCATGGAAGCGGAGCCGCTGTGCCGGTTGCCGCAGCCGCGTATCATCCGGATGGACAAGGATCCGTCGAAGACGTACTCGCCGCGGTACGTGAAGCTGCACCGTTGTGACAGGAACAGCAGCTGTTGCCCCCACTCGCAGGTGTGGACGGTGAATAACACGACGGATGTCGAGCTGCCGTTCTTCGTGTGGTCCGTGCGGAGTCTCCACGGCAGCAACAAGATGGTGCGATTCATCAATCACACCAAATGCGAGTGCGTCAGTCCGAAGGCGCTGCGCAGGAAGCGCAGCTCCGAGTGCCACTGCCCCAAGCACTTCACCAACTTTGGCCGCGAATCCGGCACCCCAATTTGGGGCAACTTTGCCCCACTTGCCACAGCGGCGATTTGCCGCTGCGACTGCCACCTCAGCGACTCGACGTGTCAGCGCATGAAGAACGGCGCCGAGGGATTCGCTGTCTCCGAGCTCAGGTAGGTCCTTTACTCGGGTTTACATGTGTATTTTGATGTGTTTCCTTGTGCAACATTAAATAAATGTCAACTTGTTTTGTCTGCCACATTTTCAGGTGTATTCGTAGCAAGGAGTGCAGTCCGCCCATTTGCACCTATGGCGCCTTTATCCTTGCCACAGGACGCTGTCCCCGTGCGACGCAGCGTCAGCTGGGATTTGGCTAAGGCTCCTCTTTGGCTGGGTGGATGGAGGGACAAATACAATCCATAACTGTGTAATTACTACTACTGCCTGCTAGAGGGGAGAGGAGAGGAGAGGAGCATCTGCATCCACTGTGCGGCACAGTGGACACACAGTTCGTGCACTTAGAAGAAGCCAATCAATTATCAAATTTTGCTTAACTTGCTTGAACTTACTTGCGCCCAAGCAAAATATTCTCGGAATATATATATATATATATATATATATATATATATATTAAGACACAAAAGCTGAAATCAACTGCTTTTTATCTTAAAAATGATTTATTTGTACTTACTCTTACTCTTAATTACTAATTAAAATTAATTAAAAATTAGAATTTTTAGAAATCAAACTTCAGCTGTCATTTGACAAACTTTAATCTATAAATGCTATAATATATATATATATATATGATCTTGATCAACATACATTTTTATCTTATGCGCAGAACTTTACAGTTTGCATGCAATCATGCTGAAACTTTGGATAGATATAGTTTGAAGATAACCGGATCGAACCACTATATCGTATAGCTGCCATAGGAACAAATCGGTCGATAAAAAGGTTTATCTTAGACTTGCCAAAGATTAGATACCCCCACCTTAAATTGGAATTATTTGAAAAAGATTTGTGCAAACGAAATTTATTTGAAAATATTTCAAATCCTGCACAAAAATTTATATTTTAGTCAACAAGGGTATTTAATATTCGGCCTAAGATTCCATCCAACCATTCATTCATGTTATTTTCGCTTTTCAAACTCCTTTTATACGGAAATCAAAAGTTTCAATCCGTAATAATATTCATAGAAACTATTTCACTAGATAGTATTGCCAAACTCTGGAAAGAGTTAGGAGCTGACTTTGGCGAGCAAACTTAATTTACTTAAATACTTTATAGAACGTTGCTTTTGATTTGGGCACACAGTGTAACGTCTCAATTAAACTATTTTACTAAATAGTATTGCTGAACTCCAGCAACAAATTCGAATATTTGGCAAACAAACTTCAATTTTGCAAAAACTTTACTTAAGTAATTTAGTTCCTTTCCAATTGAGGGCAGAGTTTAACGTTTAAGTTCGCATTTTGTATATTTAACTCGAAAACACACACAAATATATATACATATATATATATATATATATATATATATATAATATAAACTTAAGCCACAGAACTGTGAGGCGAACCTTTTTTAAAATCGACAACAAAAGAAAAAGTATTCAAAACTAACATTCAATTGTAATTAAGACTTAGCTTAGAAAACCTATTTTATGTATAATCTATATATATATATATCATCTATATATATATAATCTGTATATATATATAATCTATATATATATAATCTACATATTAACGAAAGGATACGAATAAACGACACAGCTAGTCAAGCGAATGCAGACGAGTCTATTTAATTGAGCACAGTGCAGTCCAGCTGAATAGCAACACTTTGCCACAGACAACAAGGCGTACATCGAGCAGTTGGCGTTGCCAGATGCTCTGCTGGGTTGGGGAGCATACCAATGCTCCTCGGGATTGCCCAGCAGGCTGTGCACAAGGCCAATGCGCTGCTGAGTGCTCAGCCAGGAGGGTTGCAGGAGCAACTCCCCCGGTAGCTGCAGAAGAGAGAGCGTTCTCTGCAGGCGACTCACAAAGTTGGCATTGGATTCAGTTAGCTGCTGCTCCTTTATCATATGAATCCCTTGAAATGTATCACAAAAATGTATTTTCAAGTTTAAAGACAGAATTATTTTAGACAAAAGAGATAAAAAAGTTTGCATTTATTTATAGTACTTTCAATGCTTATTTTTTGGGCAGCTTTGAGAAGAAGTCCTCGTGAAATTCTTTCAAGGTCAGCTTAAACTTATCGGCCTGCTGGGCCAGCAGTATCCTCTGCTCCTCGTCCTCATTCTCGAGCATCTCGTCCGCTTCGTGGAGTGTCTGCAGATAGTGCAGCCAGCGGGGCTCCAGTTCGACAACCTGCTGATGGGTCTCCTCTGCAATTGTCACCCGATATTTGTGGAGGAGCACAAACAGCTCCAGCATGGGCGTGAATCTCATCTGCTTGAGGGGCACGGCGCGAACGAGGCGCTCGAACAGCTGGTGGGCAACGAGGGATTCGCTGTGGGTTCGTGGCACTCGCATCACCTTCTGCTCATTGCGTGCCATATAGCGATAGACAGCTGTAAAGGTGAGATATGGATTATTATTACATATATACATTATATATATATATATATATTATATATAAGCAACTCACATTGTGTAAGGTATGTTCCATGATTGAGCAGCAGTTGAATATTCAGCGCCTGCCACTTCTCGATCCAGTCGAGCAGGGTGCTCTTGATGGGATTCTGATTGATGAGCACAAAGTGCACATGGGCAAGGGCATCCACAAAGGATATGTCATCGGCCAGCGAGCTATAATGCTCGATGCCGCCCTCAAAGACCCCAGCAGTTTTGGCGCTCGAAAGGAGCCGCTGAGTAAAGGCCTCCTCCGTCATCTCCCAGAGCGCATGATGCTGCTGCCAGTGGTTTATGTAGCCGCCAATATGTTGCTGCTGCCCCACAATCTCTGCCTCAATACGAAGCACCAACTCCGAGCATTGGGCATCGTCGCGAAAGGCTCTCGCAAAATTCGGACGTCTCTGCTCCCGGGGCAACTTCAACTTTTGGCCCAAACGTGGAAACTGATCCACCAGGCTCTGCACACGATCGACAACTCCGCGCAGCACTCCGCCAATTGTTTGCATATCGGGTGAAAGGATTATCTGCGCATCCTTCACATCGGACTCCATCACCAGGATGGGTGCTGGGGACATGTCCTCCTCACAGTGCAGCGCCTCCAGCAGCAACTCCAGCGAACTGCGCGCACAGCTCAGGAAAGCACTCGCCAGCATATCGTCAAAGACATTCACATACTGATGCCACTCCCTCGGCAGCTGCAAGAATTGAGACTTGAGTTGCAACTTTATATGCTCTGATTGATACGTATATTGAAAATATAGTTCATAAATATAGTCCACCCACTACACCCACAAAGTAGGTTCTTTTCCTCCGGCGATCAGCTGGTCTAACACTAACACTTTTCGACTGAAATTTCTGGACGATTTTTATTTTCCTGAGATTACTCACCTCATCTTTGACGTCGTCAAACTCCTCCGACACGGCCAGCATTAGTTCGACAATGGTGTTGTAGTACTTGCGTAAGGCACTGTTGCCCCGATTGAGTCCACTGCTCAGTTGCTGCTCAAACACGGAGATCTCAACGGCGCCACTAAAATTCAGGCGCAGCATGGAAGTGTCGCAGATGCGTTCGCAACAGCGAACAATTTGCCTATTCGCACGCTTATAGATCTGCATGACTTGACGCAGTTGCTCCACATACCACACGCAATCCTCCAGCCACTGGGCATAGCCGCCATCGGTGTCGCCACCAACGGAGCCATAGCTCAGCTTAAAAATGCCCGGCGCCAGCTGGCGATCACAGGCCTGAATCAGAGGCCTTAACAGCTTCCTTTCCCTGGGAGTCAGTCGCAACAGGAGGCGATTGTAGTCCAGGCACAGCTGCAACACGCTGCAGCAAACCAATCGAAGCTGTCCCTGCCGCTCAAAGATCTTCCGCACTGGCGCCGGCAACGCAAAGGCCAATCTCTCAAAGTGCTCGGCCTGCTGGCAAGTGTCCAAAATGCCAACATCAATATTACACTGCAGCAGCGATTTGCGCAGCAGCAAATAACGGTCCAGCTTCTGGCCAAGATGCGTTCCACAAGTGGCATACGATTGTTGCCACTGCTCATGGGCGACTCGCATCTGCCGCTCGAATTGCTCGCGCAGCAGCTCAAACTTCTCCAGCACTGGGGCAGTCTGCGGCACCGCTGGCAACCAGGAGGAGCTGCTCTGAGCCAAGCGATTGCGTAGCCAGCGCAGACGTTCCAAGTTGATGCGATAGCCGAGGGTGTGTGCAACATGCTGTGGCAACCACGATTGATGCTGTTGCGAGCGCTGTTGCAGCAACAATTGCCGCATTGTCGCATCCATATCCTCGCTAAACAGTTGCCACACTCGAGCAACTTGCCGCAAGTAGCACTTGCGCAGTGTGGCATGATACGAATAGTACAACATAACATTCAATGCCTCCAGTGACTCCTCCACGTTGCACACACAACGAAATACGTTGGCAATCAGTCGCTGTTGTGTCTCCTCCATGCGTTGCACGCTCCGCCGATAACTGCCCACCTTTTCATACCACTCGGCACGGTGCACGTTGAGCATCAGCTGCTTGGAGCCATTGCAACGCAGTTGATTGAGTGCATCGAGAAACTGTTGCTCCACACGCCCCGCAATCTTCTCCAGCTGCTCGCCACTCGTCCCACTAAACTGGGTCCTCTCTAGCTTCTCATTCTCATCCAGGCGGCCAAACACAATCATTGCCTCGCATATATCCATTAAATCTCCGAGACGCTCCATGAATGCGTCGACATGATTGAATATGTTCCCCAGTTGGAGATGCCAGCCAACGTTCTGCTGCAAGCGATGCATGTGCTCCTTGTAGTCCGTGCAACAGTCCAGCGATAGATTGCACATCTTGATGCCCAAACGTGGGTGACCCGTTAATATAACATCCAAATCTATTTGCTCAGTGCAGTATTTGATTATCTGATTGCTCAGATTGCGAAAGAGTATTGTAATCCGATCACTGCTCGCATAATGCTCCGAATGTGTCCAGATGAAGCGCATCAGTTGTATAATGTGTGGCAGCAGTTGCGACACTGCGGCCGGCGTGGCTGCCACATCGATTTTGGCACAGGGCTCCACGAGCAAATGCAGAAACTTTATGTTCGACATGGCCAAGAGTTGCTCCCGCTGGCCAGCCTCGAGCAACGCGCCAATTTGGGCCATGTGCACAGATTGCCACTGGCGCAGCACCTTAAAGACACGCTGCACATCAAACTGGGCCAGCTGCGAGTTCATGCCCTGCAACACCTCCACTGCAACAATTTTATAAATTAAAACTTTATATGTACAAATACGATTATTTAGAAATGATGCTCACAGCGATATTCCCAAAACTCGAACTCATCGTTGACTGTGGCCAGTTCGTGGGGCACCATCAGCGTACGATCGCCGAGCACCGTGCGTATCTGCGTTGTCCAGTAGACGGCAATGCTCTCCAGATTCTTAAACAGTGGTCTGTCGCAGACAATCTGCTCGCCGCCAATCTGATGCAGCACAAAGGGCACATACAGCGACGAGATGCCACCAATCTTCGCGTTCATGGCAAACAGAAAGGCCAACAGCCTGTCCAGACTGGCACAGAAGCGTGAACTAACCGTTGGATTCCAATCGCTGTAGTTGCGAAAGATGGGTACATAGAAGCGCTCCAGCAGACACATCAGACAAGCGTCCACATCGCTGTGAATGCTCCCAAAATGAATCTCGTCGTGGAACCCATCAACTGTGAAAATCTCATTCGGTTCGCCCCTCAGAAAATAACTAATGTCATCCACGTGTTCCGTGGGAAAGCCCAGACAAGCACTGAGCTTATTTCCCTCATACCAAATGCTTAGCAACGGTTCATTGACCTCCAGCAGCCAACGGCGTATCATATCCAGTGGTTCCTCACGCCAATCCTGTTGTGTGAGTGAGTATAGCAGGGTCATCCGTTGTATGTACTCAACCAATTGATTGAGCTCCTCATCTGTGTACGTGGGACGAGGCGTTGGCGGACGCACTTCCTCCGGCTTAATCTCAACTTTGCGCTCTGTTGAGGAAAACTTGACTTAAATATAAGTCTATTGGTTTGCTTTACAAATGATCACCCTCATCATCGGATAAGTCCGAGTCGGTTAGTCGTTCATCTTCCACAGCGCTCGAGGATGTCATTTTGCACTTTTCGCAGCAGGACAGCCAAAATAAAACAATACATTGTTCCTATGGTAGCTGACGCGCATAGTTAAAAAAGCCGTTAGGTCAGCTGTTAAACAATGTTTAACAACACTTAAGACTCAAAAGACAGCAAGTATCGATATCAATATATCGATAAAATATAAATTTGCTTCTACGAAAAAATGAGTTAGCTTTAGCGATAGCAGCTATCGATACATAGAGTAAATATTGTACGCATATCGACGCCAAAGTCAAATTCAAGCGCCACATTTTTCTGCTTGTATTAAATAAAATAGAAATTAAAAATATAATAAAGATAAAAACAAGATGAGTAACAATGTAGCAATGGAGCACGTTTGCTCAGCGGCCAATAAACTGTTCCCCGAGCTGAAAATGCATCTAAGCGAACTTGCACAGCCAACAGAAGCATTTCTCACCCGTGTTTTTGTGCATTATTTGCGTGCATTTGGCTTTCGCGTGGATCCGCCCTACAATATTGAGTCCAAGGACACCTCGCGGGAGAAGCGCCAATTCCTGAGCAAACTGTGCCGGCAGGTGGAACGCATGTTGCAAATCTCATTTCCTGGCAAATCCTTTACCTACATGGACATCTTCGAGCCAAGTCTGTAAATTTCTTTATTAATTGACAAATACTTATATTTGTTTATTTTGCAGCTGCTCGCAAGACAACAAATACTCTGGACGTGCTCTTGAATTATTATTGTTTCTACAAAATGCAAAAGAAGAAGATTGTCTCACCGATTGTGGATAAGTACAAGGAACATCAAATGCTAATCTCAACAGTTGGTGCCAAGCAAAAGGAATTGGACCAAAACCAACAGGATGCGGCCCAAAGGAAGATGAACAAAGCCAAATCTGAGGCAAACATTGCACAACTGAGCGAAGAGCTGCCCAAGGTACTGGCAGAGCTGCAGGTCCAGTCGAAGCTGCTCGAGCAGAAAGAAGCCGATGACAAATTGCAGAAGCAGCAGCTGCAGGAATTGACAAGCCAAGTGAATCAGTTCAAGCAGCTTGTCAGCGATGTGCCCCACGTTAAAGAGTGATTAAATATAGTCTATAATACACATAAATATATATTATAACAATTATTATTATTAACAGGCAAACGGCACAAATCGCTGCACGCATTGATTGCTTCAAGGTGGAAATTGCCAAGCAGGAGGAGCAACACAAGGAGCGGCGTGTGGAAATCGAGGCGAATCAGTTGCTGACCGATGAAATCGACAAGATCTTCACCATACTCCCGCCAGAGACACTGAGTGCCTATAAGAAGTGCCTTAAAGAGAAGGAGCAGTTGGAAAAGGAACATCTCTCGCTGGAGACCACAAATCAAAGTCTCCGCACCAATGGGCAGGAACAGCAAAAACAACTCCAGCAGCGTGAAAACGAAGTGAAACAATTGGAACTCAACTACGAACACGAAGAGGCAGCTAATCACAAAATCGCCGAGCAGGAAGCAGAAATTGTACAACAAACTGCTCGAGTGGAGCAACTGGAGCAGAGCAATGATACACTGCTGGAGCAGTTGGAGGCCGAGCAGTGTACGGCTGTGCTTGTGAAGAGCTTCGTTGCGAAATTGAATGATAAAAACACATGCGATGCTTAATGGCTTAATATATTCATTTGTTTATTTCTAATTCCCGATCGCTGTTATTTTTGTGGTTATGTATCCATTTTCTTGCTCTCCAAGTGGGCCTTCAGCTGCTGACTGAAATCATCCTCGACATTATCATCATCCCAGTTATCCTCCCACACATTGGGCTCCTCCACATCGTCGGCCACTCGAAAATCTGCAATTGCAATAAATTAAATTTAGCTTTTGCCAAAAACAACAAATTTCTTCACCTTCAGCGGGAAACTCTTCGAACTCATCGTCTTCCTCCAGCAGTCCCAAGTCTTCACTCTTCTGATTAGTCTCCTCCTTATCCTTATCCTTTTCCTTCTCTTTATCGGCCACAGACATTTTTATTTTTATTTTTCTTTTGTGAGTCTGATCTTAAATTGTTAAACAATTTTCTTTCTCAATTTGACGACGAAACGAAATGATGCCGAGTCATTTGTCTAGTGATGGTCGACAAAGCTTATCGATATATCGATAGCACAATGAGACACGATTGTTGGTGTGCAAGGTGCTGCCACATCGACGTCAGAAAAGTTGGCGCGCCCTTTGCTTGCTTTTTAAATATGCATTTATTCATTTTTTTGTTTTTTTTTTATAACATTTTGACTTGTGGCTATTTGACTTTCAAGCTAATAGGGTTATTGAGCAGTTTGAAATGTACGTAACGTTAACATTTATAATATATAGTTTTGCTGTATGCTTTTGATTCATTGCATGTTTTTGGTTTTTTTTCTTTTCGTTTTTTAATTTTCGATTCGTTTCCTTTTTTGCTGGGCTATTATTTTTTTTCCAGTTGGATTTTTTTGCTTGCCAAAACTGTTGATTTTTTTGTTGTACGCTTATTGTAAAAATTTTGTATGCCAAAATATATCTACATGTGTATTAATATAGATTTTTGTTTCTGTTTTAATATGCTACTTTTATAAAGGAATAAAACACCATACATTTGATTAATTTATGCCATATTTGAACTTACTGTTCGATTTGTTTTTCTTTGTTTTACTTCGTAATGGTTTCTTTTTTGTGTGTGTGTGTGTGGTTTTCATTTTATTTTTCTTTTATTAATGGGCTTTCTCATTCTTGGCTTATTTGCTGCTCTATACATTATTCATCACAGACGCACAACGCACAAATAAAAAAATGCAATGCAATTATTATCATCATTTAACAATTTGTTTTCAAGCTCCATTTTGCTTAACTTTGACGCCGACCTCTTTAGAAAATGCCATTGTCCAACTGATTACAATATTCTTTTCAGGTTAACATATATAATTCACATTCTCATAATACTAATTAGTGCTGCTCTTTCCAAAAGTTTCATAAATAATATAACTTTTTTGTAGTTTTTTTTTCTTTTTCTTTCTTTTTTTTTTGTTTTTGTTGCAGAGCTGGGTGCTGTAATTTGAATAAATTGATTATTTAAAAAGTGCATGCCGCGTCCCCTTTTCCCCCTTTTAAGTTGCACGGCCCTAGTGTATGGGTGTGTGTGTGTATATATGTGTATTATTATATAGTATATGAAAGCTTTCTAGAAAAAAACAGTTTATCACATATAGAGAGGAAGTGTTAAATATGTTTGTTTTCTGTTCTAGCATTTTGCGTTGAATGTCTATTTTTTTTTTTTGTTTTTTTCTTTTGATTTGATATTTTTGTTTCGACTTTAAGTTGAATAAAACTACAAACATGCATGGTATGTATATACTATTGGTAAATTCAATTATTAACCAAAAAAAAAGAAGGAAAATAGCTTAGCCTCATAAAATGCATATAGTAGTAATAGTAAATAACAGACATGCACATTCATCATCATCATCATCATCATCATCATCATCATCATCATTATGTCCATTTGAAACATATTTGCAAGTTTTTTTCAAGACGAAGAGCACCAATAAAGTCACGCTTGAGCTTAGGCAAAAAAAAAAAAAATTGAAAACATATATATGTACATATCGTGTGTCTATGTACATATATATCTATTTTGGGAGAAAACAAGTTGCATTAATAAATATGGACAAATAATATGACAAGGAATTATTTTAACAGGCTACAATACAGTTACAATACGGTTTAAGTTCTAGCACACATAGTAAACAGTTCTCTCGCTCTCTTTGTCACTTCTCCTCACTCGCTACTTCGCTCAGTATTCGTCACACGTTGCTATGTGCGCAGAGACTTTTGTAAATAGTTGAGAGTTTGTTGGTTGTTTTTTTTTGTGTGTTTTTGTGTCTCTTTTTTAAAACGCTAAGCGTTCTCTAACGGTTTTGTATCGCGCTTACAAACTACATAAATACACATCGAACATCAAAAATATTTTATATATATATATATATATATATATATATGCATAATAGTAATAATAAAGGATTAATGCAAGTCATGCATGTGCTAAAAGTCGCTCAAAGCAAATGCAGCGTGTAGAATACACTCGCTCTCGCTGCGCACTTTACTCGCTGCGGTTATGCAGAGCGAACTTTACAAGTTACAAGATTATACATCTCTATATATATATATACATATATATGTATATGTATATGTAATAATTACAAACAACAAATTACTAGAGGAAACTGTTCTTTTCTTTCTTTTTTTAAACTGCTTTTTACTCGCGTCTTGTACGTTTTGGACGAGAGGCTGCCAGCGTCGAGTTGTCGCTAGCGGATGCTGAGGATGCGCCACTCGCTGCAGCACTCCCTGCATTCCCTCCACTGCCACCACCACTGGCACCAGTGCCCTCCGCTGAGGATATGGCCGTTATGCTTGCCGAAATGGTTGCCGGCTGCCGATTGTCTGCCACGCCACGCACCTTGCGCGATGCCACCGATTGGGCGGTCACCTGCAGCGAGATGGCGTGCGTGTTGAGCTTCTCGGCCAGCAGCAGATCCTTGAGGCCCTTCATCTTCTGGCTGTAGAGTGTGATCACGGGACGCTTTAGCATTATCTCGAACGGATCGTAATCATCGACAAGTGGTGCAGGTGGAGCCTGCTCAACGAGTGTGTTGCTCTTGTTGCTGCTCTCCTCCAATTTAGCTTCTTTGTGCTGTGCTTTTTGCTGCTGGGTGGTTTCATTAGCCTCACTCGGTGGCAACTGCGTCAAAGTGTTGCTGCTGCCCCCATTGCTTGCTGTTGTTGTTGTAGCCTCCTTATCAGTGTTGTTGCTGTTGCTGTTGCTGCTGCTGCAGTTGTTGTTGGTGTGCGCTGCTTCGCTGGACGTGATTTGCTCGGCGGCGACAACAGCTGCTGTCTGCTGCTTCTGATCGGCAAATGGCTGACCACCGCCCTGCAGCAAAAAATCCGGATTCAAAATCTTCTCGCCACAAGCTGCGGTTAAATCGGCCAATGTTGTAGGTAGCTCCGATTTGGGTTTCTGTCAAAATAAAGATACAAGTTAATTATATACCATAAATATACAAATCTTATAAATCTTATAGATATATATATATATAGCATAGAGCATAGAGAAAACTGCGTCTTTTCAGGAGTGGCTGAAACTGTTTTCGTTCATTTGAGGACCGCTTAAGGGACCGCTCTAAGTATCCTTTGGATGGCCAAGCAATCATTCAATAGGTACAGCAAATAGCTAACTATATATTTGTATATATATATATATATGCAGGCTGCAAATGCATGTACAATAGGTAAACTCAGCCCGAACATTGGAATATTCTCATGGCAAACTCAATTAAAATTTGACCTACATAAATTTAGAGTGCAAGGAAGTAGGTCAATCAGGCAGCTCATCTCTCTTTTCTTTACCCACCTCTTCTTTTTTGACAAACGAATTGTTGTTGTTGTTGTTGCCCTCCAAATGCAGCAGAGCCTCCGCAGTGGCTGTTGCCGCAGCTGCAGCAGCTGCTGCCGCAGCAGCCGCTGCCTTTTTAGCCTCCAAAGCGGCGGCCTGTTCGGCCTCCAAATCCTCGGGCAACTTGATGACCACCTGTGAGCGTATATCGTAATCAAACTTGGTTATGTTGGTGACCAGTGGTTTGGCCCAGCCAATGTGCAAAATGGGCGTCAAGCTGTCCTCCTCCCACTGACAGATGCCGTCGTAGAAACGCAACAGATTGGCAAACACCTCCGAGTCCCGAATAATGCTGCGTGCCGAATGGCCCGAACTCTCGGTCTTCATCACGTACGGAATGAGCTCGTTGGCAATGTCCAGCAGCTCCTTGTAGATCTCCTCGTCGTCGCGACACTGATACGTATACAGCCGGATGACATCCGCTGCATTGGCCCAAGCGGCGAATGCCTCGCGATACTTCAACAGGCGATTGTAGTAGTTGCCCTGAAAGATGTGCGGATACACGTGATGATTGTGATAGTGCGTACGCGACGATTCGATGGCATCGCGGAATAGTTGTTCGCAGCCAATGCTGCGATGCGTCCGGTTGATCTCCTCCAGTTCGCCGAGCAGACCCAGTGCCATCGGATAACGCTTCAGATGTCCCAGATCGTAGAGCAACCAGAGCAATTGTTGCTGCAACTCGGCAACCTCCACACAATCGCTATTTGCACTCAGCGAAATGTTGAGTGCCACGCAAATCGCAGCGACTTCCATGCCACGCTCACAGACCACAGCGAGTCCACCCAAATAGAGCCACGAGCCGGATTCGATGCCGGCGCCAATGTCCTGGCCACGTTTATCCTCACTACCCTTGCCGTGCCAGGTCACCTCGATGCACTCCACATGCTTCTGGCCAAACACCACCCAGGCGTGATCCTCGGAGATGGCCAGACGCACATCCCTATAGCCCAGCAGCTGACAACCAGCGGTTGTGGCAAGTGCCACACCAAAGCAATCCAACTTGTTGCCCGACAAATAGCTGTACAGATTCTGCAGATGCGCCCGATCCTTGTAGCTGCTGCGTATCAGCGAATTCCAAATCACATCCGACACCTTCTTGATGATGTCCCGGGTCGCCTGCCGATGCGGCTTTGGCTTCTCCACCACCGACAATATGTTCTGGAATTTCTTGTAGAGACCAGCGATCAGCTCGTGTGTCACAACCGGAAAAGGGACGCTGTTGCCCATGATGACGTCACTGCTGCCACCTAAACCAATAAACAAATGCAATTAGCTTCTTCTTCTTCTTTTGCTTGCATCAATCTTATTTTATGATGCCACATGATATTAAAGATAATCTTCCAATCTTGTACCTTTCCCTAGACATAAATAAAAGCTTCCCAAAAATGCGCGATGTACATATTAATAACGGCTTGGATTCTACATATCTACATATTATATATATATCATATATATAAAGGGTCTGTTCTAAATCCATAAGTTAGCAATTTACCTAAAAGTCTGATTGGCATTTACTTTAAACATTTTCAACTGTTATTTTCTGGCGAACTCTAAAAAGTATGCTATAAAATATTTGCATGCTTGTTAATATAAGGATTATAATAATTTGATTCTCTTTTTTCTCTTATTTATACTTAACTTGAATTGAATATTGTAATTTTTAAAAATATATATTAACCGAAAAATATTCACATTTTTTTTTTTGAGGCTAATAAAATTTTTACAAATAAATATTTATATTTTGTCACTTTAATTGAAAATATTAATTTTAATTAATTAAAAATGTTAGCAAAAAATATTTGTTTTTTTTTAAGTTAAATTTAATTTATTAATTTGTTAAAAATGTATTTTCAAATGTATTTTGCTTTTCAATGCTTTGCCTAAAATCCTTATGCACATTATGGTGTATATGAGGAGAGGGGTTGTGAGGGGAAATGCTGTATGCTCACCTATAGTCGCCTGAGCTGCCTGGGCTGCTTGGGCCACCTCGCCCGTTGTCAGCGACAGCTCAATGTAGCCGACGACAATGGAGAGCAGGGTCAAATCTGGTTCGATGGCGCTGGTGAGGGAACGACGGAATAGATTCACCACATCCGATGTGGATTTCAAGGGGAAGAGGCTGGCGTCCACGATGCCATTGAGGGCCATGCACGGACTGGCGCTGGCGCTGCGTGTAACTGTTGACATGTTGACTGATGCTGCACAACACTTGACAACACTAAACGGGAAAAAGGATTTGTTGCACAGTTTCTATTGCTTTTGGTTTGTTCTGTTTCTGTTTCTGTTTCTGCTTGTGCTGCTTCTTCTTCTTCTTTTGCGTTTGAGCAGTTGCGCTGTTGTTGTTGTTTAGCACTGGCCGCAGGCGCTGTTGCATGCACACTGGATGAGTTGCACTTCCACTTGACAGCAGCAGCAACAGCGGCAGCAGCGGTAGCAGTACAGCCAGACACTTTGTTGCTGCAACATTTGAGCGGAGAGCATAGGCCAAGGGAGGGGGCGGTGTGTGTGTGTGTGTGTTTGTGCAATGGACGCCACAAGTTGACAAACAACTTTTTTACTTTCCACCTTGTTTGCGCGCACTGTTTGCCCTTTTTTTCTTTTTGGAATCTTTTTTTTTTTTTTTTTAGGCCTCTCTTCGTAGTTTTGCTTTGTCGCGCCTTATGCACTTATTCTTGAGCAGGATTTTTAATGCAATGTGTTGCGCTGTAGATGGCGCTGCATTTTTTATATATTATTTTTGCAATTGCAATTTGCAATTTGTATTCTCTTCTCACGTCGCGCTTTTTCTGCTTATTTGTGTATATGTGCAAGTGAGTGCTTGAGTGTGTGTATGCTGCGTCGTTCAAAATTGCACTGGCGCTTCGTTAATTTCTGTCGTGCAGTTTACTGTTGTTGCCGTTAAATATCCTGTCGTCGCTTCGCACTCGTTTTGCACACGTCAGCAGCAGCGACGGCAGCTGCGCTGCTTGTTTGGCAGGTGCGTTGAGCGTCGGCAGCAGCAGCTGAAATTGCGTAGCGTTGCCGTTTTATTGCGTAGCATTCAAAGTAGCCCCCGCGCCACCTCACCAACCCCTCGCTAACACACGTGGGAATCTACGTCGCTAATATCTCCCTCTCTTTCACCTTTGCAGTTTCTTTTAATTTATTTGATATTTATTCTTTTTGTATTTATCACAATTTTATTTATTGTATTTTGTTTGTTGCGGTTTAAATTTGTGTATTGCGTCGACTGTTTGTTGTTGCCGCTGCTTTATTATTATTGCTGGCATTTTGCTTTGGCCAATCGTATGCGTTTTTGCTGTGGTCTTTTTTAGTGTCATTAGCACGCTTGGCAGCACTCGGTTACAGCGTTGCCACTAGGGCGCTTTTATTAAGAGTCACCGTGAAGAGAGTCACTGCGATTTTTAATGAAAATTATTATTTTGATTCTTACTTATTTAAGATTTAATAATATAAATGTTAATAATAACATAAATATCTAAGCGTATTAATTGTGTGAAAATTAGAAATTGATCTCACATTACCTCTCTATTTCAGTTACTCTCACTTGTTCACAGATACTTCACAGTTGCGCATCGCCAGCTGTTGGGCATTTCAGAGAAATACTGTAAACAAATGCCGGCATTTCTTGATTTCAATTGTTGCAAAACCATCGACTGCAAACAGGGCGCAGTGCGTGCTGTGCGCTACAACGGTAAACTTTGAATAGTGTTGTTAAATGCAGGAATATTTATATGCTTTATTTGCTTCCAGTCGATGGCACTTATTGCATGAGTTGTGGCTCCGACAAAAAGGTGAAACTTTGGAATCCAGCAACGGGATTATTGCTCAAAACGTATGGCGGCCATGCGGACGAGGTGACAGACGCTGTGGGCAGCTGCGACAGCAGCTATATCATCTCTGCCAGCCTGGACAAGAGCATCATCTACTGGGATGTGTCAACAGGTGAGAAAACTCTTCTACTTAGACATACAGTTGCGTTCAAAATTATAGCACCACTATCTCAATATGTTACTATATTATTACCAATATATATATACCAAGAGGTGCTATTATTCTTACCCCGACTGTATGTAGACTCACCTGTTCCCGTTGCATTTGCAGGTACTCCCGTGCGTCGGCTGCGCAGTCATGCTGGCGGCGTGCGCTGCGTGTGCTTCAACGAGGACTCGAGCATAGCGATATCGGGGGGACGGGATAATGCCGTGATGTGCTGGGACATCCGCACTAGGCACCTTGAGCCCGTGCAGGTGATGAAGGAGGCAAAGGATTGCATCACCACCGTGCTGACCAATGAGCAGAAGATCTTCGCCTCGTCGCTGGATGGCTGTGTGCGTCACTATGACATACGCATGGGCGAGATGTGCTGCGACAAGATTGGCCAGGGCATCACCTACCTGGCGCAGACGAGGGATGAGCAGTGCCTGGTCGCTGGCTGCCAGGACAGCGTGGTGCGTCTGCTCGACTGCGAATCGGGTGGCTTACTCTCCGAGTATGAGGGCCACCAGGCCGATGACTATCACATCGAGTGCGGCATATTGGCCAGCGATGCGCATATTGTTGCCGGCTCCAGCGGAGGGGATGCCCTCATCTGGGATCTGCTCGAGGCGAAAGTGCTTCAACGCATTCGCATAAGTAAATATATCTTATATATATATATACACTAAATCCGATGTTAATATTGTGTTATTTGTAGGTGATAATGGAGGCGTGGTGCACTCTTTGGCCACGCACCCCAAGCGACAGGAGCTGCTCTTTGCCAGGAAGAGGGACATGTATGTCTTCTCAGCAGATCTTCAAATCGAGGAGCAGCAATTGTGATTTAAGGAAGTTTCATAGATTCGCATACGAACCCTCCTATAATAATAATGATTGTATCAATAGCAAATCTTTCATTTAGTCTTAGTATAATCTATAGAGGAATCGGACTAGACATAATTCTCATCAGTCATCGAGCTAACTTTTATATATCTAAAATCCGTCATAATCCTCAAGATCAAACCGATTTTGATTCCCTTCTCGAAATAAGTACTCCCCATTCCAAATTCTGAAATCGCCCTCAACAATTAAAATCACCAAATTGCCATTCTTTGAGGGGAAAAGGAAAAACCATTTATTTGACATAATTTTTTTTTGTTTTTTTTTTTTATGTTTTCGTATTTTTTTTTAATATTTAATGTATTTTGTTTGTTTGTTTATATAGAGCATGAATGTACGTAGTAATATGTTGTTGTTGTATGTATGATCTGGCTTATATAATGCATAATCATGTTTCTGTTGTTGTTTTACTTGTTGCCGTTTTTAGCTATAGATTTGTTGGCCTGCAACGCGCTCTCCTTATCTCGTATTCTCCTACAAAAAGAATGCCCAATGAATGTGCAAGTGTGTGCGCATGTGTGGGTGTGTTTGTTGGTGTGTGTGTGTGAGTACGTTGCGTGTTTATGTGTTGTGTGTGTGTGTGTGTGTATGGGTGGAGCGCCGCTCTCTCCATCATTCTCAAACTCTCTCTCCGTTGTGGGGGTGTGGGGGACACAAAGCCGTTGCTACGCTGCGCTTGCGCTTGTCACACAAAAGCTGGGTGCTCTACGTGCCCGCGCGCAAGCACATCGTACCGGCGGCTTAGAACGAGAGCTTAACACTCTCTTCTCTCTGTCGATCTTTCTCTCGCACACACACACACACACGCGCACAATGCAAACGCACAGTACACGCTCATACATGCATGGGGCATTCGAATTTTGTTGGCAGCGTTGTGTTGGCCTCTCTTTCTCTCAACTGTATTTTTACTGTTGTAACTGCGAACTTGAACTCACGCTGCTTGCTGCACTTATATACTATATATATATTACATATTACATATATAAGTGTTTATATGTATGTATATGTATGCAATTTATTTATTTGTGTATATATATATATTTATATATGTATGTGTGTAATTATGGATTTATATATGCATAGTTTTAATGTACTCGTATTTTGTAGTAATATTATTATGTAATGTTGCGTTAGCTTATGTATTTATATATATTCATATATATATATATATACATATATATATATATATAATTATGTGTTGGTGTGTGTAGTTTATATAATAAACGATTCTCACTTCTTACCACTTTCATTATTCTCTCGCTCTCTTATAATTAGATATACAATCAACAAAAAACTCAAAAAATTCGCATTTTCTTCTTCTTCTTCTTCGACTTCTACTTCGACTTCGACTTCGACTTCTACTTCGACTTCTTCTTCTTCTTCATCTCGTTTGTTTTGGGTAAAGGAAAAATACAATCAAGTTGTGTGTGTAAATGTTAGGTTATGTTATGTTTGTATGTGTGTGTGTGTGTATATATAGAAATTTATAATTAATTAAATAATAGAAAATAATTTAAAAAAGTAAAAATTAATGCGATGGTGTTTATAGAGTTCAGCATGCTCATATTATATATATGCATGTATACATATATATATATATATATATCGATATATATATATTTCGATATATATATTTAGCATGTACCATTTTTTTTTTGTTTCAAATATTTGTTGCTTATTTTATATGTATTTATTTTTCAAATTTTTTTTTTTTTTTTTTTTTTTGCTCTTTTACTTTTTTATGTGTTTTTTGTAATAAACAGAAAATCATAAAATTTTATGTCTATTTTCTTTTTTGTACTCTGTTTTGTTGTTGTTGTTACTGCCTGTTGTTGTTGTTGTTGTTGTTGTTGTTTGTTGTTTTTCTCACATTTACTTAAACAATAATTGAACAAAATTCATGTTTGCTGCTTTTTAATTACAGTGTGGCTATGTGAGTTCTTCTATTTATTTTAATATTTTCTTTTTTCTTTTTTTTGCAAATGGAAAATGTAAAAAACAAGTAGTTAATTAGCAAAATTAGTAATATTTCATTTTTTTTGTTTAACTGCACAAAATTCTTGACTAAATTTTATACAATGTTGTCAACGCTGCTGCTTGCGCGCCTTCAACAGCAGAGGGCGCGCGCCTCAGCTTGTTTACATTTTTTGACGCAAGAGGGCGCGCGTGCGCCTCTCAATGTTGCCTAGCAACGCGGTTAGTGTTAATGCATTGCTGCTGCAGCTGCTGCTGCTGTTGTTTAACATAGCTGAGTCGCTTATTTATTATATTAGGAGTTGCTGCTGCTGCAGCTGTTGCTGTTGCTGTTATGTTATTGCGAGCGCTGTTAATGCTGCTGCTGCTGCTGATGCTGTTAATGGTAGGCAATCAGGATGACGGCAGCTGTTTGGCAACAATGACGCCAGGACGACACTGTTTCAGTGACGTCGTTATGGTCACCGGCTGATGTGACGTCATCGTTGCACCGCCAACCGTACCACTGCTGATGCCGCTGCTTGTCTGCACCTTAAATATGGCTGTCGGTGTCACCACATCCTTGGCCGATTTGGTTGTAATAATGACCTGCTTATTGCCGCCAGTCTTCAGCTGGAGAAAAGGTCGCAGCTCAGCAAGCGCTGTATGCTGTTTACCCGTTGTGGTCAAAGCCAAAGGCGCATCCTGCGCCAGCCGATGACTCGTCGTGATCAGCTGATGATGATGTTGCTGAGTTTGATGTTGCTGAAGTTGCTGCTGCTGCTGCTGCTGATGTTGCTGATGCTGTTGATGTTGCTGATGGTGTTGCTGCTGTTGATGTTGCTGATGCTGTTGATGTTGCTGATGCTGATGTTGCTGTGATTGATGATGTGATTGATGCTGCTGCTGCTGTTGATAGTGATGCTGCAGTTTGTGCTGCTGATCGCCGTCGGCAAACAGATGATCTCCCTCCAGATGCCGAATCGCCTCCACAATTGTCTCCAGATTTTGGCGGGAGCGTGTGAAGACCGCGGTGGCACCCATCACCGTTGTCGTCGTCGTCGGCTGATCCAGTTTCTCCGTCTTCACCTTGACGATCTTCTCATTGATGCGCTCCACTTCGACCTTGGGCGTGGCCTTGATGGCCGCCTGCAGGATGGGCGTGCTCATGCCCTCGGCATAGGCTTTGGCAATCGCATTCACGTTGACCTCGTTCTCCGATTCCGTTGAACTGTTCGACGACAGGATGACCTCCTCGTGCACCTGATCCTCGCTGATAATCTCGGCGGCGGCATCCGATTCGAGCTCCTCGATGCTGGAGCAGACCACAACTTGTTGCTGGCCCGTCATCTCATCGATTTCGACGTAGGACACGGTGCCACCCAATTCCTCCAATTCATCGGCACGCACAAAGTTATCGGTGTGTTCGATAACTTCGCGTGGTATCGAATAGGTGCCACCACTATTGCTGCTATTTACCGTTGCTGCTGCTGCCACGGCTGTGTGTGGCGGTGCAGTTGCCACACTGTACAGCTGCCGCTTGATCATCTGCAGCTCATCCTCGGTCAGGCGTCGCAAACTGCGCTCCTTCTCCAGCTGCTTCTTCATCTCCAGCAGCTCTTTGGCTGCAATGATGCTGGCATTATTCAATTTTGCTGCTGCCCCACCAGCTCCACCTGCCGCGGCAACGGCTGCTGCCGCAACTGCCCCACCTGCACCGCCAGTGAGCAGTGTCATCGGTTCGGGTGACATGGAACCCAATCCCTCGTCGGAACTGTCGCTGATCGTTTGCATAATCACATTGTCCGTCAATTTCCGCTTCTTGATGGCAACTGCGTTGCCATTCTTGTTGTTGTTGGAGGAGGATTCGTTGTTGTTGCTGCTGTTGTTGTAATTATCGCTGGAGGCGCCTCCACCTCCGCCTCCACCGTTTGCCTCATGTTCGCCCACCTGTCGCTTGAGTTCGCTGTTTTGGGTCAGCAGCTGTGTCTTCTGATTCTCCAGATCGACTATATATTGAAAGGTCTGTTGCAGTATGGCAGCCTGCAAAAGAAGAAGAGTGAAAATTGGCTAATTAATATATATATATAAATATTTATAGGAAAAAACTAATTTGAGGTAAATTTCAAATTTCATTTGATGAAGATTATTTTCAATTTACTGTTAACAAGATTTGAAAATGTTTTTGTATCAAATTCAATTCAAGTTTAGATTTTTCGCAATTATTTGCATTGCATGAACTAAACACACACGCACACACACACACACACACACACACACACACATACTGTAGCAGACCAAGCACAACATGTATGTTGGCAACAATGCAAACTCATTCACAAGACGCCACCAAGCGGAGCGCAGCAGCATAATTTGCCAAAGTGCGAGAATGAGAGCAAGAGTGAGAAGCAGAGAGCGAGAGCGAGAGAGAGGTTTATAATTACCGCAAATGAATGCACGCATGCACACACATATGCAAGTATGCATGGACTAAGCAAGCATAGCATATGTACATAAATGCATAAGTGGAATTTGCATTGGTATTTGTGCGCTCATAGTAAATAGTGTAGTAAAGCCTGCTGCTGTTGTTGCTTGAGTTGTGTTCTGTGTTATGTTGTGACGCCGACTTGCCCTCCAAAGGTGAAGGAACTTGTGTCCTTCAAAATTGCGCGCATTCTCTTGCCACAAAACAACAGAACCACACACACGCACAGAGAGACATGTGCATAAATACATATGTATTTCACATGCATGCACAAAAGTTGTGAAAATTGGCAACTCTTCTAAAAAAAAACAAAGTGCGTGGGCAAAACACACGCATAACGGTGAAAACAGGCATAGAAATCAGCAGCAAAGCGTAGGCGACATTTGTGCAAACGAAAAAAATTGCAAACTCTGGCAACACCCAATCAGCAAGGAATGCAAGCAGCGACGCCGGCTGAGCAGCCGCAGACGCCACCGCCTCATGGCAAAGGAATGCGAAACTCTGTGAAAATTCTTTGGCTTTGATTAAAAAATAATAAATCTCTCTGTTGTGGTTGTTGTGGATGCTGCTGGCTGCCTGCTGCAGCAGCCATAAAACTTGTTTCACATTTTACTCGCTTGTTGTCGGAGGTCACTACTACAACAACAACAACAACGACAAAAGCAACAAGAATAACAGCGACTAGCTCTCAACACCGGCGACTCATACACAGCTGCTGCTGCTGCTCTCACTCACCCCCTCCTCCTATTAACCCATCTCTCTCTCTCTCTCTCTCTCGCTCGTTCGCTCAATGCACAGCTGTCTGGGCGGCAAAGCTGTTATGTTGTTTTCATAAACACAAGACAGAAGAGAGAGAGAGACAGACAGGGAGAGAGCGAGAGTGGGAGCAGAGCAGCATTTTGTTTGTGTACAGTTTTCTCAGCTTTCTGGCTGTGCATAAAAATTAGCGACGCTGACGTAGAAGTCGACGTTGACGTCGTCGGCATTGCAATGTCTCACGTATATAGCTTATAAGTATAATAATACCAATAAGAATACAAATATTCAAGCACACATTTAACACTATTTTAATTTATTCTATTCAAATTCAGTTGTTGTTGTTGTCGCTGTTATCCCAAAGGCCGTTCATTGACTTCAGTTGTTATTGGATTGCATGGGAAATGTAATTGGAAAATGACAAAACGTTGGAAAGTTGCACATGGTTGCAAATGGGGCGTGCCGCCAAAAATATGCTAATTAGAAAAAAAAAATAGATGATGTAAATGTAAGAATTAGTTCAAAATAATAAAAACCAAAAAAAAAAGGGAATTTTCAATGAAAACCCTAGAAAATTAGAAACATTATTTTACTCTACAAACTTGCATTTGAAAATGCCCAAAAAAAAAAAGCAATTCCAATTGGCATGCTTTTCAAATTCAAATCAGAAAGCTTTTTTAAGTTTAGCGTATCAATTTCTAGTTGGAGAAAACAACAACTGTCAAGGCGTATGAGTGTGTGTGTGTGTGTGTGTGTAACCGGCAAGTCAGGCCTGGGCTAATAAGAAATTGTCGTCGTCGTCGTCGTCGACGTCAGCAGAAAATGCCGGCAAAAAATCTATACACAAAAATCGCCACAAGCAAATCAAAAAAAAAGCAACAAGAAAAACAGCAAAATTCGCAATAACAGCAGCAGCAGCCACAGCTGTACTATAAACACACACACACATACACATGTGTATACATGTGTGCTATTCATCAAACTGTATGCATTAGTGTGAGTGTAAACAAAAAGCCGATCAAACGCGCGCTGTTGTTGTTGTTGTTGGTCCAACAAGAATCCCAAACAGCCAACGCGTTCGAGCAGCGAACCAAACCAGACGTCAGCCAACGACGACGACGACGACGACGACAGCAGCAGCACTGCGCAGGCAGCATTTTTGCGGCGACTGTACTTTTTTCCAACACACAACGAAAACACACCACCAAGCAGCAAGCAACAAAACAGCAACAGCAACAGCAAGCAGCAGCAGCAGCAGCAACAGTTCCAATACGAAAAGTTTTTCAATATTCGCCGGCGTTTCATAGTTCAACGTTTCCACAAAATGTTGCTAGCGTGCGCTCTCTCAGTCTGTGTGTGAGAGAGAGAGCGCGCGTGGCTTCGTTAAGTTTCGTTTGCCATTTCGTTTCGTGTGAAACGGAAATGGTACTGCAGGCAGCAGCAGCAGCAGCAGTCGTAGCGAAAAAACATGTGGACTCAAGCTTTTTTCACCAGCTTTTGCGCGGTCTCTCGCTCTAGCAAACACGTGTTAAGTTAAGAGAACCTTAATGCTTCCAGTCCAGTCCGCCGCCGCTTCCAATACAAATTTGGAATATAGTAGTCGCTCTCTCTCCCTCGCTTTCGTTCTCTCTCTTGCGTGTGTATGTACAGCAGCAGCTGACTTGCTGCCTGTTGTCTGCTTGCTGTCTCTGCTTCGTTTCTATAAATGGCGCGTCTGACGACGTCGTCGGCCTGTTTTCTTCTTCTTTATCTTCTTTTCTACACTACGCTACAATTTGTTGATTGAATAAAATGCATATAAAAATAGCTTGCAATGGGCGCTGCGCGCGCCAACTGCTGATTCGTCATCATCATCATCAGCTGAGTTAAGTATGTGTGCGTGTGTGTATGTGTGAGAGTAGTAGACACACAAAAAAAAATGTCCCCCTCCAACAGCAGCTGTGTCTGGCGTCTACGTGCGTCGACGCATGCCCTACGCATTAAAAACAACTGTTGTTGTAACAAAAATATATACAAAACAAACAGAAATCAAGAAAAAACACGAAAAAAAAAAGAAAATCACTTGCTATCGAAATGGAATTTATCGATATGCACAATTTGTTAGTTGAGTATTATAGTAAGAATATTAGTGCTATGATTCCTCTTCTCTTCTGCCCTTATCAACGATTGCATTTACTTTTGCTTTTGGCTGTTGCTTTTTTTTCTGTTGCCCTTTCGCTGTTGCTTCTTTTTTCGCCGCTGTTATTGCGTCGCACGTTTTGTTGGCGGCAAACAACAATTAGTGTTGTTCTGTTTGTTCTCGCTGCTTCTCTGCTTCTGCTTATCTCTCGCTCTCTCCCTCTCTCTCGCTGTCTCGACGCCGCCGGCCAACGACAGGTGTGAGTGCTGCGACTTTATGTTTGTGTGTGTGTGTGTGTGTGTGTGCTCTCTCTGTGTGAGTGACGAGGGAGTGGGGAGTGGTTGGAGGGGGAGATGGCATGCACCAAATGTGTAGCACAGCAAACAGAAGTCAGCTGACATATTCAAATTGTAGTTTCATGTTTTTCTTCTTCTTCAGTGATCTTTTTTCTTTCTTTACTTTTCTTCAATTTTTGGCAGATTAAAGCGCGTTTTTTTTGCCATTCATTAGCATTTTTTTCATAGCGCTGAGCTTTTGCATGTAGAATATTTTGCTAAAATTAGCAACACACACACACATATGCATGTGTATTTACAAACATAACGGAATTTGAGAAGGCCGCACACGTTGCAGCACACAGCATACAGCTCATTTTGCGAAATACACACCCACACACATACAAATATAACGAACACACACACATGTGTACAAATATGCGCAAACAAAAAAACAGCTGCGGCTATCAAACGCTGCTGCCGGCATTGATGCTCACACACACATGCAAAAAGCACCCACACACAGATTTGGTTCTGTCTCATTCGCTCTCACTCTTTCGCACACTCAGCTGTCGCCCACAAAACAATGGGCGCCAAACATGTGTTTTCTACACACTCATACATACATAGCTCAAAGCTCGCACAGCATTAAACGATAATGGGTGACAACATCACACAGAGAGAGAGTGGAAATAGAGAGCCAATGAGAGTGGCGGCTGACAGATGCATTTAATGAATACACTATTTATAAACTATACAATACTATAAGCAGCAATCGCCGTTATTTGCGACACAGTTTCCAAGGCGCTGAAAAAACCAATTCGCAGAAATGCCGTCATCGAAAGTACATTTTGAGAGGGAGGGGCACAGAGAGAGAGAGAGAGCGATTACGCAGCAAAAGGCGAGGTCAGTTGGGGTCTTATCTGTGTGTGTGTAAAAATGGAAATGTCAGTGCAAAAACAGCTGTCGAGTCTCTGGCAGCACTCAAAATATTTAAATTTAAACATTTCTTTCTTTTGTTGTCCTTTTTTTTTTCTTTCTTATTTTTATGGCAAATGTATTTTTGCGCTTTTAGCTAATTTAACGAGTCGCCGGCGCCAGCAGCTGCTGCTGCTTTTTTTTCTTTGCTATGTTGACTCATAAAATGCAAAAAACTATTATAATCTTTTATAGTTTTTGCCAACCCCCCAATCTAAAAAAAAAGTTTATTTTTATTTAACAGCGTTTTTTAACAGCCGGCTAACATTATTCCTGGCAGCCTAGCACATGAACATATTGCAGTCCTGAGACAGTGTTGCATAGTAGCAGGCGAAGCCTAAGAAATGTTTTTGTTGTAGCTATTGTTGTCGTCACTCGCGCTTTCAGCGCGCTTCATTAAAATTCCATTACAAAAGGTCAATAAAACTTTGAACCAGCGAGCAACAACAACAACACACAAAAGCTCATGGTCAACGAAAGCATTTAATTAGCATACGAACGAAACAACAGCGAAAAAGAAAAAAGGAACAAAAACAGTTACATGTATGCATGCATGTGTGTCTGTATGTGTGTCTGTGTTGAGCACCAATTGAATTTGAATTTCAATAGAGAGAGTGGGAAAGAGAGAGTAATGCGTTGAAAGCACGACTGAATGAGCAACAACAACAACAGCAACAGCAGCAGCAGCAGAGGCAAAGAGCAGTGTTGTGAATGCCGGCAAAAAGTGGCTGTCAAATTCCAACAACAACATGGCGACGTCAAACCTGACGCTGACCCTCAAATTTACACACACACAACGTAGATCAGCTGATCAAATTTCATGCCTATATTTATAAAAATGAAGCAGAGCTCGCTGTGTGTGTGTGTGTGTGTCTGTGCAAGTGTGTGAATGTCAGACTTCACACCCAAGACAGCTGTTTTAATTAACCCAAATAAAATTAACAAAAAGAAAACAACAACTCGCGCTGCATTTGTTATACAAATACAACACACACACGCAATAATTGCAGCGCATAATAAAATATTTATAAACCAGCGGGTGGATGACGACAGCCAGTTGCTCTCAGACCTCTTCTCTCTCACACTCGCACTCATACACACACACACACACTCATACATATGCATTTTGCTGACAATTGGCTGACTGTCGTTGTTGTTGTTGTTTGACTTTTGGCTACGACGCACTTGGGAAAGCTGAGCTTTTGCTTTTTTGCCGGTCAACCTTGTTATTTTGTGCTTGACCAGCTGACGTCGCTGCTGCTACTGTGTCTGTGAGTGTGTGTAAATTGCGCAGCAAAAATGCCGGTTGAATATTTTGGACATTAAATACAAAAAATACATGTTGTTATTGTTATTGCTGTTATTGCTTTACTTTGCATTTCTTATTGCTATTATTGCTTTGCTTTGCATTTCTTATTGCTGCTGGTGTTGCTGTTGCTGCTGTTATTGCTTTGCGTTTCGTATTGCTGTTATTGTATGTATGTATGTGTTTACATTATTATTGTTTTATTTATATTCAGCTGTAATCTCAGCTGTTGCGCTGATTCATTGCATTTACGGATGCTCTAAAAAGAACACATACACATAACATTTGCTGTAGACGAAAACGGAACGGAACAAATAACAATGCATATTTTTCCATTTGGCGCCGAAGCTGTTGCTGTTAATGACTATTTTTTTGCCATTGATAAAAATACAAAAAAAAAAAGCACCGTTAAAGCGCAACAGAGTCATTAAATCCGGCGAGACAGCATTCCATGTTGAACAACAACAACCACACTTATAGTCTGTAAGCTCTGCTTGAAAGCTTGACAAAGTGATGGCGACGACGATCTTGTAAGCGCCAGACGACAGAGCAGCGCAGCCAGCGACCGACCGACATTTTTGTAAGCAGACACAGACAGACACACATACAGCCACACTTGTCTGCCTGCTGTCTGTCTGTCTGTCTGTCTGTGTGAGTGTAAAGAAAACTCACAAAGTAATTGATCCATTGCACTTATGCTTTAGCTAGCCGTCATTATTGCTGTTGTTGTTGTCGCTGCTTTCTCTTCTCTCTCTCTCTCTCTTTGCTTTCCGCTATTTGTATGCACATTCTTTTCGCTTGCTTGCGAAAGTGCAGTGCCAGTGCTGCCAAGTGCTCGCGCTAAGTCTATATCTCGTTTGGCAACACTGCGCCTAATAGTTACACACACTTCACGCCACGCAAATAATTACACGTCAATTTTGTATTTAGTTTTAATTAGGCGACGAAAAACAATTTGCAATTTGTAAAAAGCAATAATGAGTGGCAGGTCTGAGATCAGCTTTACTACGGAAATTGCATTTACAATATGTGCAGCTACTTTAGCCATGTGTTCAACTGGCGCCAAATACACTGGCGCAAATAATTATAGTGCCACTCGCACAACAAATCTTTTCAAAGGTCTCTTTTTCATTTGCGAGTTTAGGGAACTTACTCAACACGCTTTTGATGGGGAAGAAGAGGGGAACAAAATGCCATGACTGTCATTTATAGTTGAAGATCAACATTTGAAAAATATGAGAAACTATATATATATATATAAATATACAGCTGACATAACCGTAAATACTATATACAGAATTGATAGCGTTATATACAACCGTTAAGTTGGGTGTTGGTCGCAATTCCGGCACAGCTGCTTTGACGCTGCTCGACAAATAAAAGAAAACGCAAAGGTTGCACGATGCCAATGGCCTAGTGCACTGTGCACTGTGCACTGCACCCCCACCCACCCCCCACTGACTCGCACAGATGCCGCCACGCCTTTTTAGCCCCGCCATCAGCAACAGACTCGTCGTCGTCCATCTGCGCAGCTGCGCTAACTAAAAGCTGAACGCCCAATTTTCATATCATTTCCAGCCACCCACCCACCCCTCCCCCTACTTCCACACCACCTGTCACTTTCCAGGCAGTGCAATAATAGTCGTCATCGGGCGGCAAACAAACAGCTGCCTACCAGGCGCCAAACAGGCGCCAAGCCTGGCTACAAAATGGCAATGAAACAAACCAACCCCTATGCAAACATCCCCCAACGCTCTCCCCCTCCCTTTGCCTGCTGTGGGAGCGTGCGTTACTCTCAGCTGTGAGCAGCAGTGTGGGTGTGAGGGGGGGTGGAGACGAGGGAGAAGGGCAGCAGAATTTGTTGGCTGGTTTTGGGCTTGGCTTCAGTGGACACTCTGTTTTGGTTGAGAGAAGTCTGTGCGCCAACTACAGTAAAGCATGGCTACGAATGCTGTCATCTAAGTACAGTGTTTAACAATTCTCAACAATATATATAGTTTACAGTTAGAGCAAGCTTTACTGTATCTCCATCTCTATCTAGCCCCTGTTTTTTGTCATCTATTCCTTGTGCCTGGCTTTTGATTCGAGTTGGGGGAGTCGGAGGGAGGGAGGTTTGGGAGTTTGCTGCCAACTCGGGGGTTGTTTTCAGTTGGCGCTTTTGGCGCGCACTGGAAGGCCAAGCAGCGCCACGAGGCGACAATTGGATCGATACATTTGGAGCTACAACTCAAATTGAAGAAGAGTCAAAAGAATTCCAGTTGTGCGTCCTTTTTTCCTCAACCCTCTCTCTAACTGTCTCACTCTATCTCGCTCTCGCAGTCGGCTTTTTAATGTAGGTTAGTTCAGCTGCTGCTGGCTAACGGTAAACTGTACGCTGTAAGTTTTGCTGCACTTTTGCGCACTTTGGCGCCATCTAGCGAGTAAGTTCAATGACCCGCCTCAACGAGTAAATCACAGACTACTTGGCACAGTCGCCCACAGCAGTAGTATACATAACAGTTATGTACTCACACATACAAGTCTAGTTTGACGTGTGTATGCGTGTGTGTGCAAAAACTGTCAATGGCGCAGTAGCAGCGACTACTGCTACTTTCTGCAGTGTTGCATTTTTTTTTTGCGCACTTTTATGTCAACTGTAAGCTTTACGTGTGCAAATGTGTGTGTGTGTGTGTGTGTGTGAGAGAGCTGCATTCGTCGTGCGACCTGATTCCGATTCCATTCGCCGTCGTCAGTTTGTTTTCATTTTAGGCCTAGGCTCAACACTACAGAGAGAAGGAGAGAGGGGGATGGGCTGCTGGATACTACTCCCAAGTTGGTCAAGCAAAAGAGCAGTGCAGAATGCTACTGCTATTTGGCATCTTGCTCGCACACAAAAAACTACTACATACTACAATGTTTACTATGTGTGATAAATGCATAGGAAGAAGAAGCAGCAACAGCAGCAGTAAAAGAGCATGCAAAAAAGAAAAAATCCATAAACTACTTGCAGGGCACACACGCCCACCCCACCACCCACTTCTCTACTCAACACTCTCTCTCTCTCTCTCTCTCTGCTGTCATTCGTCACGGCTGCTCTACGCCCATTATGTCATTCATCAAGGCACACAGCTCGACTGCGCTGCAGCTGTCGACGACGACGTCGCTGCGCTTGCCTTACCCCTTTTTAGACTAACTTTTTTTTTATATATATTTAGGTTTTTTGCGTTTTCCGATTTTTCTTCTTGTTGTTTACATTGTTATCGATACATTCAGAGCACTTTTTGATGATTTATGTTTTTGGGTGTATTTGGTTTTTTGCTTGACACTTTTCAATTAGCAATAAATAAAAGCGCAAGCATCACAAATAAATTTTGCTATCAGTGTGGAAAAATACACCCTTCCCCAAAAAAAAAGAGAATGTTGTCTAACAGCAGACACATAAATAAAAGTACCCCCACCTCCCAAAAGAAAGTATGCCCATAAAATAAAATCCATTTTTTTCGCTTTTTTTTTTTGCTTATTTAATGTGACAAGTTGTTTGATTTACAGCCGTCTGCAGCTTGGCCAAGACACACACCCCCAATGTCACTCAATATCTCCCAGCCCCCCGCCCACAACAACTCAAGATGCCGCCACAACAAATCGATGTTTGTCTCAAGGTGAACAAAAAAAAAAAAAAAAAATACATACAAGACAAATGCGTATGTATGCAGAAAAAAAGCCTAAAACGGCGACGCCAAAAGGTTGCCATATCAACATGAAGAAGGAGGAAAAGGGACCTTCATGTGTCAAGAGCTTCGCTGCCGACACACATACATGCATACTGTCAGAGATTTTTGGAAAGTTTTTAGCAAATTGAGTGCAGCAGTGTGCGAGAGAGCGAGAGATAGCGAGAGCAGCAGGCAGCTTGGCAATTTGTCAACAGATGATAAAGCACAGTGTTGTAAAGCTTGCCACTCCTGTTATAATTGCAATGGGAGTGGGATGTGGAATGAGAAAACAAAGCACAATTGCCAATATACAGTTGCGGACAAAATAATAGTACTGCTTCTCAATACATTCGATAAAAATATGGCTTATGGTGATCAAATCGAGATCTCTTCAAAATCTTCAATATAAAGAGAAAAAAAACTCAATTCGACAAAACAAAATACAATACTATAATTTTCCAAATATTAAAAGTAATTAAATATAACCTCCCCTTCAGATCTGATCTTTTTTAATAATATTATTTAACTCTAATATTTACTTATCTTCAGTATTGATTACTTGTGTTTAAATAAAGTTTGCATTAATTTTTTGTAACTGTAATTTAAGTATTTTCCATATACTAATATTTTGAGCGTAGCTGTATATATGTATATGCATCAGTATGAGTGTGTGTAATCCAATTAGCAGTCAGTGCAGTGCAGCTCAAACTTCTGTTTTTACTTGTTTATGCTTTAACATAACGTAACGTAACGTAACGTTTAACGTAACACTTACCTTGCTCAACTTTTCGCCTTCGTGTCGCGGCAACAGCGACCGTAAACTCTGAAAACCGGCATTGATGCTCTGCATACGTCGCCTCTCATTGCTATTGGCAATTTCTCGCCGTATACGTTTCTCCGAATCGAGTATCGGTTTACCGCTGTTCGGCGAACACCGTCCGCCCTCTCCACCCATCATATCGCTGCCACCTCCTCCCCCATCTTTTGTTGTATTCGATGCGCTCATATTCGATTGTCGACGCTGCGAACTCGTCGTTACCTGATGCGCCGGCTCCGTCGTGTACTCAATGTGATACGTATTCTCCCCACCCGAATCCTCTAGTTGTAATCTGTAAACAACAAAATTAAATATATAAATAAGAAATTTTGTATACTTCAAATTAGACGAAAATCAGTGTTAAATAACCCTTTAATCAGCTTACAATCACTGATAACCTCTCTCTCTCTCTCTCTCTCTCTAAAAAAGCTAAAAATCTGTATTATGTAACCTGTACAATGGCTAAATATATCTCTATAAAAATGTAACCTTATACGCGCTCTCTCTCTCTCTCTGTCTCTCTCTTTAAAACAGTGGTGATTAATAATAATCGTGGGCATAATATTTATGACACTAAACCAATTAACTATTACACAGAGACACACATAGACAGGCGCTGAAAAATTCATTCATTCATTCATAAATTTACAATTCCATTCAAGTCAATTTTAGTTTAGCCTACACCTACACACACACACACACACATACACGCACACAGTGAGAATGGACAGAGCATCAATACATACGAGAAGTGTACAAATAATAGCAAATACAATAACATTGCTGGCAGCAGCATAAAAAGCAACATGTCAGCTCGAAGAGAGCATAACAAAAAAAGAGAGAACGGGAGAGAGACAGAGCGAGTGTTGAGCAGCGCTCACAGCTGTCAAATACGGTTTTTTCTTGTAGTTCTTTTTGACTGTTCTTTTCTTGTTATTATTGTTTGCGCTTGGATTAAAGTCAAATTTATGCTGCACAGCCAGCCAAATAGCAGCATAAGAATCTCAAACCGGTTTTTTTGTTGTAGTTAAAAAGCATTTTCACAAAGTTATGCCTTGTGTGTGTGTGTGTGTTTGTAAAGTTGCAACACTGCATTCCAGCAACAATACAATAAACCAGGCTGCAGCAGCAGCGCAGCAGCAGAACGACGAACAAGCGCTCAAAGCAGAAGACAACAACAATAAACGATAGAAAATCTTAGACATCGCCAGTCGTCTGCTTGCATTGGTCTATTTTTAGCAACACAGCATTGCCATCCACAACAAAGGTCGTTCTCCGCAACACACACACACACACACATGTATATACGAACATGCACACATATTTGCTGTGGATTTAATACTCTGTGCGAGTAGTGCTCGGAGCTGTTGAGGGGTATACCAAGCAATTACTTTAAGTTAAATTAAACTCGATTTTAATACATCAATTTGAGAAGCCTGTCTTCATATATATTATCATAATATTATATTTATTTTTTTTAACTTAAATAAATATTAAGTTTGTCAAGTTTTTCAATTAAACATTTACTCTGAGAGAGCATCTCAAAGCGCATATGCCCGAAACATTGCATTCATTCTTTAGCGAGATGTTGCCAAACTTGGCTAAGGCGGATGTTGCTGCACTTGCTGCAGCTAGTTATGCTTTTGTTGTTGTTGCTGCACTGGAATTTATATTTGCAAGCTTTGCAAGCAAGCAAAAGCCACAAAAGCTGTGGCGGCGGCGGCGGCGGCGGCGGCGGCGGACGCATAACATAAAAGTTGAATGGAGCTGCTACGTCAAGTACAAAATATTTGTGGTACTCGTAAACACACACACACACATAAATTTGCCGATGCCAGCATGTGTGTGTGTGTGTGTTATGATTTTACAATTTATTGACATGCAAACAACAACAGCTGTTGTTGAGCTTAATTTGCATACGTCACGCAGCAGTAGCTAAAAATAGCGATCATGTTAAGATTAACAGGCCTTAAACTCAAGGAAACTCTTAAGCGCCTGTTAAATGGCAATCATGTTATAAACAGTTGGCAATGAATAGGAATTTAACAGCTGTTAATGCTAAATTAGAAAAGCGATCATGTTAAGAGCAATAACAGTGAACAGCTGTTGCTGTAGCTGTTAGTAAAGCATAAACCGTTATGAGTAATCTTTTTCTTATTTTTTGACGTTTGAAATTGTGAATTGCATTTAAATTTGCGCTACGCATTTTTCGCATTTCACCAGCAGAAGAAGAAGAACACATGACATACAACAGCTGCTGCCCGGGGGCCGACTGCTGCTGCTGCTGCTGCTGTTGCTGCTGCTGTTGCCTGCCCCAAAGTTCAATGTAGTTCATTGGCCACTTTTCGCCAACTAACCAACACTGACACACACACTAGCACACAAAGTTAAACAGAACAGAAACAGACAAAGCCGAAGTCACGAGTGCCGCCGATTTGTTGTTGCAATTGCTGCTGCTGCACATAAATCGTATGCATACACGTGTGTGTGTGTGTGTGTGTGTGCCTGTGTGTGTAACGTGTACGTTTATTGGGTCAACGCTTACGTCATCAGTTTGCCTGGAATTTTGTCGGCAGCAATTTTGCCGATTGCAGGTGGAGTCGACGCCGCAAACACATGTGTATTTATCTGTATATATATATATATATATATATATAGATTATTTAATTCATAAAGCTAAACACACAAGAGTTATGTAATGCATAAATTTGCATGTGTAAATGTATCGAAGGAGTTTGGGATTCGATTATCTCCTGAGAAAAGTAAAAGTATGAGTTGGAAAATATAGTAAATTGAAAACTCTGCTCAATATTTTGACAGCGAGAGCGAGAAAGAAGACTTGGCATCTGTTGCACTCCACAAAAGTGGCAGTCATCAATTCATGCTCAGTCACGTATCAAATAACATCACACCAATACCAATGCAATTGCGTATTAATGTGTTTTTGTTTGCAGTGCGTTCAAACTAAAGCGTAGTAAATGCAAACAAAATAGTATTAGCAGGAAATGAGGGGTGGGGGTGGGGGATGCAATTGGCAAAATGCGCAGTATAACGCAATAAACTTTTGCCCACTTGCGCAATGTGCAATGGCCAACAACAAAATAAACAGGCAACAATGTAGCATAAACAAATAACAAAACAAAAAGTTTAAAAGCCACCTGCAAAACCCCCCCCACCCTCTCCGCAGTGAATAAGTGTCGGCCTTTTGGCGCCATTTGCAATACAAAAATATAAACAGAGAACAGAACAGAAAAAAAATGCCGTTGCAATCGCTCAGAGCAGTGTGTGAGAGTGAGAGGGAGGGGGACAGACTACACATAACGGTTACATAAGCTCTTACACTCACACATACTTGTGCATGAGGTAAGGTAATCTGAGATGAGCAGGTGCAGTGACTGCAGCGGGGGCAGTGGGGGGAGCGTGACAAAAATAAAGAAAGAGCGAAAGAAAGAAAACAACAGCTGTGTTGTATTCGATTAGAAAAAAAGCACACTCGTATACATATAAATAAACCGCTATTGCACACACAGAAGTCACAGCTGACGTCTGCGTTAATCTTTAATAAATTTTTTGCAAATCCAACTATTTCGGCTACACACTAATACGCACACAAGCACACCCACACAGATAAAAATCATGTGTTTTTCATCAACAAAGCCGCTTCATCTCTCTCGCTCTCTCTCGTTCTCTCTTTCGCCCCACTCTCACTCTCACAGGCGCGCAGGTTGCCCATTACAATATAAATGCCGCATGCAAAAAATAGAAGCGCAATGGTAAATTGAAACACACACAGCGACTGAAACGCTTGGCATATGAAACAGCAGCAGGCATCGCCCAAAAATTTGCGCAGCAGCTTTTTATCTTTTGTGTATAGAATTCTTATTGGGCCACACACACACTCACACATGCTGTTTTTTTTTTTCTTCTTTTTTTTTCAATGAATACGTCGTCGTAGTAAAAGGCATTGCGCTGTGTGGCGGCATCTGTACTTTTTTGCAAAATTCCCCTTATTATTATATTCCCACCACTCACTCTCTCTCGCATTGACGAAGGAGCAACAAGCTTTTGAGTGCAATGCAAACACTCACCTCACTCACTCTTGCACACATAAGCACAAACGCAGAAGATTGAGACACACACACAGCCACATGTGTGTGCTCCCAGCAATGAGTCAATTTTACAAGCGGCCTTTCCAGTGTGTGGGGAAAAACGGAAATGACGCCACACACACACACGCAAATGCAGATAGAGAGAGAGAGAGAGAGAGAGAGAGACAGAGAGCAGCAGCAGTTGCAACGCGCGGCTTTGGAGACTTTTAGCAAAGGCACTTTTTGCCGGCCGCGCAGCTGTTTTTATTACTTAATAAAATTTGCCATTTTATTAATCTACTCAAATTGCCTTTTTGATGGGAAATAAACAAAAATGTTATAAACAAAAATGTAAAAAGCAATTGTAAAAAAAACCTGTCAGCTGTTTTGCGCAACTTGACAGTGTTGATAAAGCAGCGACGACGTTTGCAGTTATACAATGCAAACACAAACATATGGCAAATGACAGCCTTATCAGTCGCACACATACAAAGCCGTCAAGCTGTCAGCTGCCTAAAGGGAGACAGAGAGAGATTGCTTTCTTTTACGTCAGACATTCACTCGCACTCTCTCTCTCTCGCTCGCTCTCTGTGTGGGAACATATGCTGGTGAAAACTGTAAGCAACAAAATCAGAAGCAGAAGCAGAAGCAGAATAAAGCTGATAACGCAGTCGAAGTCTAAAAAAAACCATATGATTTTGATAAAAAATCAAAATAAAACAAAGCAAAAATTCACAAATACCCAAAAGCAATAGCAAAGACAAAAATCACACACAACAATCTCTTTTGCTTTGCATTTTTGGTTGAGTGTTGCTCTCTCGCTCGCACGCACACATACACTCAGGTAGCCATATGATGATTATGGGAAAAATATACCGGTACAGCTGATTTGGTCGCAACTAGCATACGAAAAAGATTAGGCGGACTGTTGGCGATAAGCAGCAGCGCAGCTGTTTCGCGAGCGAGAGAGCGCTAATAGCAGATCGCAAGTCAAAGTAAAAAAAAACAATAACAGCAACGATAAGAGCATTTCAAAATTGATTTACAAGGCATGCACACTATTTTTACCGACAGTGTTGTAAACCAAACATTGGAAGAAAAAAAAAACACAAGAGTCGAGAAAACAGCCGTTTTTTCAAATATGGCGACAACAACAACAACAATATATGAACAACAGACGCAGAGCACAGCAAACATAAAAAAAAAAGTAGCGTCACCTTTTTCCAGTGGCACAATGTGAAAACGAAACGGGCTGATATAGATGAGGGAATGTTGGGGAACTGAAATACGTGGAATGTTGTCTGTCGTTTTCCCATATGTGTGTCTATGGGTGTGCGTGAGTCTCTGTCTGTGTGTGTGCATGTGTGCTGCATTGGTGGTGGTGTTTTATGCCGAGTTTGTTTTGTGCGGCAAAACAGGCGGCAAAATTATACGTTTTACGTGCGACAGAGAGAGATGGAGAGGGAGAGCGAGAGCGAGGGAGACGAGAAATAATCAATAATTTGCGTGATAAAAAATACGAATAAAAATGCTGAGCGCACTTTTTGTTTTTATTTGAATTTCGCTTATCTGACTATATATATATATATATATATCGGATATGCATTTATAATAACGTTACTTACTGTAACTCTTCATCCAATTCCTCGGCGCTGTTGTATTCGGCGTTTTCCAAAATGACTTCCTCCGTTTTGATGGCCAGCGGTACTGAAGACATGTTTTATCTTGCTCGATTTTATCTCGCGTGTGTTTTGTTTTCTTTGTTCGTTTTTCCTTTGCTTCTACTGCTTTTCACAAATTGCGCGCACTTTAAATTGCAACTGTAACTGTTGTTGTTGTTGTTAGAGCAGGACACGTGTTTTTTTTCTTCTTCGTTTGTTGCTGTTCTGCTTCGTCTTTTGCACACACAACCACACACACACACAGACGTAAATCGATCGTTGACTTTTTGGCTATGTGTGTGTTTGTGTCGTCGTCGTCAGCTGGTCTTCTGTCTGCTTCTTCTTCTGCCTCTGGCTTCAGCTGCTTTTTGTATTTAGCGGCAAATTATTAGGCACAAAACACAAACGCACACACACACAGAGACCTCGCACTACACACAGACAGCAGACAGCGCACTCACTCGCACTCGCACTCAAAACAGCAGGCGACGCGCCGTAAAAAAATTTAGCGCGTCGTCGTTGTTGTTGTTGCAGCACAACACACACAAAAACACTCGAAAAGTTTTTCACAAGCTTGTGCAAAAAATTATTTATTATTGCTGCTCTTGTTTTTTTCTTTCTTCTTCTCTTTAATTTTTTGTACACAAACGCACGCACATATGCACTGTTAAATATATATGCATGTGTGTGTAGGCAAAATGGTTGCACTGTACGTAGAGACCGCGTTTTTAACACAAGGCGTCCGCGACGTACGTCTGCTCGGTTCAAATATTCAACGCAAAATAACAGCTGTTAACATGTGCGCAGTGTGGTCGTGGCAACTTTGCAGTATATACCAAAAGCGCACAGGGGTTGAAAAGTGAACGATAAAGTATTTCCAACGGCAACTAAACGTTAAAAAACGGATTTTTGACTGTTGCACTTATATATGTGTCAAATCTAAAGGGATTAAGTAATTTCTTGTCGATTTTTTCTAATAGTTGTCAAATATTATAACAGCTGCAATTATCTGCAGAAAACTTTATAAAAGCATTTAAATAAGTCTTGTTGAATTCAAAATTCTATTTGTATTTTAGCCAGTGTGACCATGGTGTGATAACATTTAATCCATAAATACCGGTGTGTGGCGAATATTACTCTGTTAGCTAACATTGGAGCTCTTCGGCTGTTAACTTAACAGTTGAAAAGAGAGACATAACATTTTGCTGTTAATAATAAAGGCAATTGCCTTTTGTCGTGTCTTAAAAAGTATAGCCACAAATTGTGAACAGAGAATGGTACCTATTTTAAATACATATTTTTTTTTAATGTATTTACAAATGTGCACAAACATAAAAACTAAACAAATATGTCTGGCAGAAAATTCAAATTTCAAGCAGTGTATTTTCGGTGTGGCCAAACAAAAATTAATACCACGCTCTTTCACTGTTAATTTAACAGCACAAGAGCTAGCAATTGCACGATGTCTGTAGTTTTACAGTTGCCACGCTCACGAGAGGGAATTGCAGAGCTATCGCTCTCGTGAGATTAATAAAGAGCGCTTTGCCAGTGCTGCAAAGCATGTGCTAAAAACAGTATGCTGCTAGCTGCCAGCAATTTCAGAGTATTTATTTTTTATACATATTTTGTACACATTCCAAACAGCTGCACTACCTGAATTAATAACGCAACATAAAAAAATGTCCGCATCCAATCAATGGGAAGTCGTCTCCAAGTCGCGCAAACAAAAGAATCTTGAAAAGAAATTTAGCGCCCATACGGAACAAAAGAGAATTGCTGCCCAGCTGCCAAAACTGGAAGAGCTGCGTATGTTATATACAGTTATTAATTACGTTCACATTGCTTAACATTATTTTGTGTATCGCTCTCGCTCCCGCTCCTTATGTGCAGTGCCAGTGCAACAGTATATGAATTTATTCGGCAACAGCAACAATAACAGCAACAATAACATCAATAAAGCTTCGCCAGCCAAATCCACTTCCAGCAATGCATCTGCTTCTGGCAAAAGCAAAACTGCTAAAACAACAACAACAGCAGCAGATGCTGCTAAAAAGCAGTCAAAGCCGGCGTCGACAGCGAAACCTAAAACGTTGGAACAGGCCATCAAAAAAATAACTCCCGATGATTTTATGGCACAGCTGGCACAGATCAAGATCAGCTGTCCCGGCTCCGAGCTGCGCTGGCTGAGCAGTGTAAGTGTGATGCACGAAACACCCTGTGCATGCTTCAAATAATCCATGCTTCTACAGTTACTGTTATTGCTATTCTTCTTCTTGACAGATTGCCAGCTATTTGAATGGAATTATTTGTCTTGATTGCGATGCCACTTTTTCCGGCCGTAGCGCCCAATACCCGTGTAATTTGGCTAGCCCGGCACTGAAACAAGCCATTTTGGAATTTTTACGTAGTGTTGGTGAAACGAATTTAGAGTATTTCTTTTACTCACTACTCGATAGCATGGCAACAGAACTGAATGCGGGACAACATGTAGCTGGCTATAAGTTTGTGTTGCAGCTCATTGGGCAACATTGGCCCAACATTTGTTCACGCAACATGGCAAAGACGGCAATGTTGCGCAACTCGTACCAGAACCGAAGCAGCGTTTGTCTCAGTATCCTCTGGGCCATTGGACAGGGTGGTCATCAATCGATAACGGAGGGCGTCAAAGTCTGGCAGAATCTGATGTTGCCCAATTTGGAGCTGAAGAATTTCAGCAAATTTGTTGTGGAGTACATTGAACGTGTGCTAAATGCAGCCACAACTCCCAGTCGTAAATCGGACACGTTGTTAATTAATCAGCAGGAATTTTTTGCTTGCTTTTATTCAGTGAATGCCACATATAATAATTTTCCCAAGGAGCTGCAATCGAGTCTTAAACGTAGCGCCAATTTGTTGCTGGTGAGTACAGTCTATCGATAATAATTGCATATATCGATTAATCGACTACGACCTGTTTACAGCAACGTTACATTGCCAGCCCTGTTAAGCATGCAAACATTTTCCTTACGCTGTTGCGTGACGTTAACAGCAATCAGAAGCAGCGTACGGAAATCGAAGGCTGCATCAACTGTTTGCTGAGCACCGGCGCCGATGACTGCTTTAAAGTGTGGCGCATGAACTACAAGAAACAACAGCTGCCAAGTCTGCTGTTATTGCAGGCCATCGGTGAAGCTCTATTAATATGTTATACTCAACAGTTGTGCAACAGTTTTGTTCTCTTACGTTTACAGATGGCAATTGGACTGAATCCACCAAAACTCTAGCCGAATCGCAATCGTATCATGCATTTTTGGACGACATTCACAATTTAAATGTTGAATTGCAGGCGAGCAAACGTAAAGAGACTTGTATCGATGATCTGCAAGCTGTTCTCAAGGCAAGTTTAAATTTAAAATTTTTCCGCTCCGCTTTGCGTCGCGCACTACACAGTTACTTACAAGAAGTGGTCACATTGCCAGCAGCTGTTTGTGCGAGCGCAACTTGTGAATGTCGTGGACGCCATTGTGTGTACACGTTGCGCGCTGATTGTCAGTTCATTGCAAGTAGCTGCACAACAAAAAAGTATTTTTCGACGCCTATAATTAAAAAAGAAAAAAAGATAGAATAAGAATTATAAATTGTTTCCAATTGGAACTGCAATTGAGTTCACAAAAATATTACGCGCCAATTGAAGAATAGAGAAAGAAAGGGAAAATGGAGAGGCGGCTGCGACGCATTTTGCCGGGCGCTGAATAATTTCTCTTTTTCTCATTTCTTTCTTTTCTGATTCGCAGCGCAAAGTGCGTTTAATGTGTGTGTGTGTGTGTGTGTGTTTTTATAACTGTGCATTTTTGTCTATGGAGTTGCCATGTGGGCTCACCCCATTTTTTGCCGCTAATTTATGAGTGTTTGTGTGTGTGCGTGAGCTGCGCTTATCACAACACGCAGCAGCAGAAGCAGCGTTTTTATGATCGCCTAACGTAACTTTTGGCTTTACGGATGATGTGTTCTAGTTGCGATTGGTTGTTTGAGCTTGCCCATCCCCCTTCACTCCCCCATCTTTATCTCTATCTCGCTTTGCTGCTGCACACCCTTGTTGATTGTGCGCACAAAAAAAAAATAACGGTGGTGATGCCATTCCATTTTGGCGATAACAAATGTCAAACGTACCAAGCAGAAGAAGAAGAAGATGGGCCTGACCACTGCACACGTCACAAATTCCCCATAGCGACAGCCAACAGCAGCAGCCGAAGGAGAAGAAGCAGCACTAAAGAAACTGGCAAACAAAATTTTTTTTTTTTTGTGTTCTTGTTGACCATTTTCTCTTTGCTATTAATGCTGCAACACGTGGCGTCTTCGACGTTGGCTTATTGCTCTCCGTTCATTTTTATCGATTTCACACTTTAGAGCCACTGCCAAACACGTTTTCTTTATTTTCATGTCAAACAAAAAAAGAAAAGAAAAAAATTGTAGTTCATTCAACTGGTTTATCAACAGTTGCAATTACATATGTATGTGCATGTGTGAGTGTGTTTAAGTACAGTGTTCACTCCCAAATTGGAAGTCAGCTATTAGAAAGTGGAAATATTTTTTATTATAATATTGATAATCATAAATTATAAATATAATTTAAAAATTTAATTCAATTAAACTTTGCAATTTTGACATTTGTGCTGCAGTTTCAAATAGCGAGTAACCACTGTAGCTGTCCTAGTGTTAGGTGATTGTTTTATGTGTTTGATTTCAAAGTTCATCAAATTGGCACGATCTCATTCTATCACTATCTCACTCTCTCTCACTTTGCTTTGGCTGCCCAGCTGATGCCGCGTCATCAAATTGTTAGTGCCATTGTGACGTATACAGCTGCTGCCGTCGCTGCCACTGCTCACAGCTTGCTGCTGTTATTTTTGCGCGCCTTTTGCCCATTGCCCGCTCATTCGTGTTTGTGTGTTTTACTTGACTACGTGTAGGAAAAACCGTCTGTCTGCGTGCATTACTTTAATTGTCTCCCTCTCTCCCAATCGCTCTCACTTCCACTTTGACTGACCAATGACTTTGTTAAGCTCTTCTTCAATTGCGACTCGGTGACAGAATTGAAGAAGCTTTTAAGCTGGCTCTCTCGGTCGCTCTCACCGAACACAATTGCAGTGTGCAAAAAACAAAATTTGCATTTGATTTTTTGTTTTTAAAGAACAGTTTTTGAAATATTCACAGCTGTGCCAGAAATTTAGTTGAAATTATAAAAGTAAAAAAAACACATAAATATGGCTCAGGTTAAACCGAAACAAAGCAAACAGGGCAAACAAGCGCCTGCTGCAAAAAAGGTAATACTCACCAAAAAATACACCACATTTTTTTTTCATCACAGCTTTTAATTACCGCCGACTTAATATTATTATATTTTCTGTCTCTGTCTCGTTCCCACGCTTGCAGACGGTGCAGGAGAAGAGCAGCGCACAACAGAAAAAGAATAAACAGAACGCAACGCAAAAGAAGAAATGCGGATGCTGTAAATGGACGCTGGGCAGCATTTTCATTATAGCTTTGATTGCTGGCGCCCTCTGCTACGACACCGAGGTGAATGGCAAGGGGATCTTTGAGAAATCTGCGACGGGCAAAGTGTTGAAAAATGCCGGCGTGTTGCCCCATGTGAAACGAGGCTGGTATACCACAATGTCGGCCAGTGCACGCGGCTACAAGTGGGCCGAGCAGAATGTGCCCCCCTATGCCGAACCGGCCATCCAAACAAGCGTCAATGTGTGGAAAGTGTTGCGCAATGCCGGCTGCAAAGGTGTCACGCACAGCGTCAACTGGTGGCGCACCAGGTGGCCAGCGGTTGCCAAAACGGTGAGTTTCACTTTACAGCAGCGGCGGACATATGGCGATTATCTGTTAAGCAACTGTTAAGCAGCTGTTAAGCAACTGTTAATCAGCTGTTAAGCAACTGTTAAGCGGCTGTTAGTCCTTTATTGGACATTGTGACCGCGGCGAAGGATTTTTTTTATTGAGTTTTTCGTTTTATTTTGTATAAGTATTTTTGTTAATTTAATTTAATTTGCAATTGAGTATTGTCGAAATTCAATTTAATTAAATTAAATTATTAAATTATCTATCTCAGCATAGCTCACTCCATATTATGTTAGTTAATTGAGTTAAAGATCAGATACTGCTGACATCATTCTCCAAGCGGTTGCTTTTTTCTCTGTTTTGGGAAAGTTATATTTATGGCTTATGAGCACTTTGTTAACCGGTTTTGGCAGCAGATCTAACAATATGTCTAACCTTTTGTCTACCCCTTCTACTTTCGCCCCTTCTCTTCTCCTGTAGATCGATCAGTATGTGCCCAATTTCTCGCATAAACTGGAGGCCATTGCTGATGCTGCCAAGAGTGTGGCCCTCATCAGCTACGACAAGTCCGCAACGATCATCAAGGAGAAGGTGCTGGTGTAAGTACAGAAGTATATATATATATATATATATATGTGTATATAATATATGTGTATTTGAATGAGAACATGCTTTCCTAGGATACTACATCTTTATAGGATACTTTATCTTTATATATGTGCGTTTTTCGATTACTCACTATACCTATATATATATACCAGGTCCTGTCCATATACCATTAAGTATTCCAAGTCTATTCTGTCCAAGCTTAAATCGTTTTCGAGTTATTGCTAACTGAAATCGATTTCTATCGAAACGGACGCAGTTATCGATAAAATGAAATGACACCAGATGAGCTATATTATATATATATATATATATAGATGCCACCCTTGACTGTTACATGCCTTAGCACAAGTTCGGCATACCCATTTTGGCCTATTTTTAAAGGGTATCAATCTCTGGAGTCAGATTGAGAGTTGTTCATTATTATACATAGATATATATTTGTAACTATACATTAATCGATATTTATATCCCTCCTCGCAGTGGTCGCTTCTCCCCGGAGAACATTAACCAGGCGCTGAATCAGACGCGCAATGTTGCACTGGAATTCTACAATCAGTTCCACAAAAAGGTCGAGGCATATGCCAAGCTCAAATGATTTTAAGCGTCTGGCACGTTTAATGCAACAAGCAACAACAGCAACAACAAACAACAGCAGCAACCACAACAACAACAACAACAGCAGCAACCACAACAACAACAACAACAACAACAGCAGCAACAAGCGAGCATCAAATAAACACCAAAAACTTGAGCAGCATATACAACTACACAGCAAACGTTGCAACAACACACACACACACACACACACACACACACAAAAACCAAAATAAATCAGACCGTTTGCTGTACAAATAATGAAATATACGTTTACAGTTAGTAAATTTCAACTCACATAATCAACAATTTAGCTGTGTAAAAAATGCAAAAAGAAAGAAAAGAAAGAAAAGAAAGAAAAATCGTAAGCTAAAAAAGAATTGTAAATTTTGTGAATGAGCTCGCGAAAAACTGTTGTACATTTTTCCGGGGGGGAGTGGCGGAAAATGCGGAAAACTTTTGATTTCATGGTATGCGTCGCGAGTTTCGATCGATCAATGAATTTGTTTCACACACACACATTTTTTTTAAATACGTATTTCGTCTCCAAAAACATTCAAAAATATTCGAAAATTTCCCTCCAACGAAATAAGTTAGGTTAAAGAGAGAAAAACTGAAGAAAATCGAGTCAACAACTAACATACATTTCCAATTGCATTTCAGATCTTAATAATTACAAAATAAATACTTTCGAAACTACGTAAATGTTTGAAGAAACCTTTAAATCTTTCTAAATGTTTATATCATTATATATTATATAGTTTAATTGTGTGCATGCCGATTTGTAAGCATTTTCTCCAAAAGACTTTCAGGTTAAACAGTGTGTGTTAAGTCAGTTATATATATATATTCCTCCATTGTGTATTTCAGTTTCGAATTCCATTTGTAAGTTAACGTATTGAAGGATTTTTGCATTAATAAACGTTGAAGTAAATGAAAATTTCCCCGTTCTTGTTTTATGTTAACAGTGGACAGTTGACTGTTACTGACGAAAGGGAAATTGTTTATGTCGTATGTTATGTGTTGAGCTTCATGTTAAGTTGACAGAAAATGTCACTGTTAACTCCACACAGTTAACTGATAAGCTTTATGTTAATGTAGTACGTACAACAACCATTGTAGGGTTTTGGCATATTTTAGTACGCGTGTTTTGGCTGAGGGGTAGGCTGTACAGTTGACTGTTAACTGGATAATGAACATTATCAAAAACTTGAAATGCCTAACGGAACTTGCTCACTGACATGCTGGTATCTAAATGAGATAAGGACAAGGATGATTGCCAGAATAACTAGCAACAACAAATTGATAATGATTATGTGGCTGTCTTTGAGTGAGTAACTGTTCGATTCATTTATTTAATGCGGGTGAATAAATAGGACAGTTGGCTTTATTTCAAATGTAACTGTAAATGTAAGGGAACATTTCTTTATAGTCTAACATAGCTGATAACATAACATACCCTGACTAACAGACTTAATTTGAAACATCAGAACTGATTAACTATTAACATTTTGTGTAATCATTGCCAAGTTGCATAACGAGGAATAATTAACAGCAGTTGCATTTATAAACAGAACTTCTGTTCCTTAACAGCTTTGTTTAAATAACATGTTTCCTATGAATGACATTGTGTTAAGGAATTTTAAGCTAAAATAAGGATTTTTCAACAGCAGGATTTAGCACACCATAAGCAATGTCCTAACATAGTGCCTTGTACTCAGTGATAATAATAACACAGAGACTACAGACTCTGTTTTAATAGCAGCTGCTCAGCAGATAGCATTAGCTGATATTAACACTAGCAGCAACAGGGACTTTATTTTACCTGCCCCTTTTTCTCAATTCGCCGCATTTGATATTTTCGGAGTCAGCCGAAGGCAGTCGCGTCCTGCACTCGGTTCGCTGTGGGTGGGTGATTGGGTGGCTGTCAGTCGCCGTTCGGCTGACTTACGAATTCGGCAAGAGGCGTGAAAAGCAAAGCTTTTGGCCATCGTGAATTGAGTCAGTCTCAAACGAGTGTCAAATCGCGTCGCACGTGTTTCAGCGCAAGCAGCGCGCATCTTGCGTCTTTGTTGTGCTCCCAAAAAGTGTTGTCGTTTGTCGTGTGCTGATCGCCTCCACGAGGCGAATGAAAGAAAGTGCAAGTAATGCAAAGCGTTTAAATTGATTTCGCATTTGTGATGCAAATTGTGCCAAAAGCGCAAGTGAATCTCATTAAGTGCAACAAAGGGTGCCCGTCTCCTTCGACTGACCAACTCACACTGACACCAACAGCAACAACAACGCAAATATATAACAGTATAACAGCAAAAAAAAAGAAGCTGTTTCTTTGCCGCACAAAATAAAAAAAATGAGTGCCTTAAGCGGCTCTCTTAACAAAAACCACAACAAATATGGACTAATTTTTCCTTCGAGTATTTTAAGCTAAATAAATATAAACGTAAGTAATAAATGTGGTCGTTTTTTATTTAGATTAATACAATTTTAATACTACTATAGAAAGTTGTTTGGTTTTAAGCCCATGTAAATATTACCAGCTGTCTCTTTTCTTTTGTCTCATTCTATGCAAACCTTTATCTCGTAGTCAAAAGCTATTCTTTACTTTTGTTCTCTCATACGCTTTGTTGTGAGATCATATAACAGTTAATCTCTTCCTTTTAATACTGCTCTTCAATATTGATTATTGTAGCTCTCTTCGCGTACTGTTATACATATGCATGTGTGTCACTTTAGATATAACTGTTCATCTCTTAGTCAAAGTTGGTTTCCTTTTCGAGTTCCTCACTTTTTCCTCTTCTTCTTTCCTTTAGTATTCATTGCGGAAGATCTCTTTGATCATATAACATTTAATCTGTTATTCGAAAGCTGATATCATATAGCAGTTAAAAGCTTACTCCTTTTTGAGTTTCGCTCTTCCCTATCTTTACTCTCTTTGCACTTTGTACGAATGCATTTCATATATTTAATTATATTTATATATGTATATTTTTCATGGCTTTGTGCTAAATCTAGTTGCAGTAAAAACCTTATTATTATCGTTTGGCACCCTACTGTTTTCGATGCACCGCAATGCTAGCTGCAACTGCCAAAATAAATCGAGAGTAAAATATTTATTTGCAACGGAAATGGACTGAGACAAGCGAGGTGATTTAATGCTAATCCGAATTGCATTTGTTACACAAAAACTAACAAAAATATACACTTAAAGTAAACTCATGTATGGATTTTGTTGATATTGCAATTTGAAAGTTGAAAGAGTGCTCTTAACCCCCTCCTCTTCCCCCTCCCTCTATCTCTAGCTCTGTTTTCTTGCTCTGTTTGCGTTTCTCTTTGTTTGGCGTATCGAACTTTTTAAAAGTTTTGTTTCAAGTTACTTTGAACTTATCAGCTTTTGATTTGGTTTGCTCTTTAGCTCTTTAGCTCTCTTTTTTTTATTTTTTTTGGTATTTTCTCTTAGAGTCAAAAACCACAAAAATCGAACACGTGTTCTTCATTTTCAGTACTCCTTGCGAGATTTTGAGATATAGTATCGAGATTCTTAGCCTGAGTGACAAATGATGCTACTTATACGCATTAGTGCGTTTTTTCATTCTTTCTGCTTTCTTCAAATGCAAAAGCTTTTTTGGAGCTACAGTTAATTATTTTGTGTGAGCGCTAATCGAAAGGAGAATGAGATGAAGACAGGAAGAGAGAGAGACACCTGGAGGGGGAGAGCAGGACAGACAAGTCTGAAGTCAATCTAAAATTGAGGTATGGAATCGCATTGTAACGGAACTCAATAATGGTCACACCTTCGTTGCGCTATTGATGCATGGATAAAGCCCAAATTGAGCTTATAAATAACGGTTCTTATTTCTTTTAACCAATTAAACTAAATGCTCTGGCGGCCAATGATAAAAGAGAGCTGCGAGCTTCAACACAATACAATATATTCTGCACTTTTTGGGTACTGCTCATTTCGCTTTCACAGTGCCTCACTTGTGTATGCCGACAACATTCAGAGAGGAGGATTACACTCCAATTCAACCACTCCCAGCTAATCCCTGCCTGAACAATGCTCATCTGGGATTTGTTTGGCATTATTGTTGGTTGTTTGAGATGAAAAGAAATTGTACATTTTTCCACAGGCGGTAAAAATGTCTGCATTCCATCAATGTACACAATTTCAATTGATGTTAATGCTGTAAGGCCAATCTCCCTATCTCTTTATCTCCCCCCCCCCTTCCCCCCTCTCTTTTTATGAAATTGTAATTATTTTGTTGCAAATGTTTAATGTGAACTTTTGGCAGTTTAACGACTCGAAAATAGCGGAAATTGCCAAAACAGAAATCACTGATGGAATTTGAAGAAAACTTGCAGCAAGCATAATTGGGGGTGGGGACAAGAAATATCTGTGGCAAGCTGTGTACAAAGGATATGCGGCGCCTTGCCAGCCACTTGGCAGTATTGGAAAAGGAGGGGGGGGGGGGGGGGGAGGAGCTGTGCACAACAATTAATTAGACGCCACTGAAAACAATAACAAAAGATGAGCTTGTCGCTCATTAATCTTATGACCTCATAAACACCAACAAAGGACACATGTCCGACTCACCGAGAGAATAGTTCGACAAGGACGACAAGGAGATCGACAGTCCACATCGACATCGAAGTCGACTCTCACGTGCCTTGAATTGAATTTTTGGTTTTATTTCCCACTACACATATACCCTGCACTCATTCAAAGTCTCTAAAGGGTATGATGGAATATATAAAGGCGAATAGAAAAATTAAATATTTAAATTTATAAGTTTCGCAAAGGCAAACCAAGCGATAATTTTGATCGATTACTGCAACGGTTTCGCGAATATCGATATAAATCAATTTCCGATAGCAATAAAACATGGCATTTGTATATAAGATACTCACACATATTATTGATCAACTGATGATCGACTATTAATTGATCAGCTGAGTACAGGGTATCTCCTCGTCGAGCGCCCCCGCCTTAAACAACCAACTTCTGTTTTTTCGCTCACTTTCTGGTTGGCTTTTGTGGTTGTCACCTGGCGCCTGACCGTTGTCCCGGTGATTAATGTGCAGACGTGGCTTGTTTAATTACCTTGTATTTACACACGCATACACACACAATTACACACCCGTACTCTCACACACACACACACACACACACTCATCCACTCAGCTGGTTGAATGTGATATCCTAATGGGCAACACTTGTTAACTTGATTTTATTTGGGCGTGTGTTTTGATCTCTTGTGGCTTTTTCCACACACCGCTACCACAAATAAGGGTTTCCGATTGAAAGTGAGTGGAAGTGGATACACTCACTTGACAGCTGCGAGTGCTCTTTGAGTGCTGCATATGCTGTCTCACCTTTGCTAAGCAACTAATTAAGTAAAGTGATTACACAACTGCCATGAACTGCTATATTTATCACGCTGTAGATTGTTATCAAATGTTGTACATTTAAGAGTTTTGTTTTTTACAGGGATTCTACAGGATTTACAGGATTTCAATTCTATTTATCGAATATCGAAAATTATACTGTGCAAATAGCGGAAGCATAAATTTATCAACTTTTTAGTAGAGCAACCACAAAGAAGTAAAAATATATATTCTGCAAATTGCTTGAGTTCAATTTGCATATTGATGACGGCGCTTTGGGCTCTTCGGTCCAGTGTTAATTAAAGCAAAGTTTGCTTAAACCTAATTTGCTCGCCACTTCGAGGAATTTCATTAAATTAGCATCAAGCTCAGCCTGCGGCATAATTGAAGTGCCAAAGTTGTCCACAAAAAATAAAAAAATCAAATGACTACTGTCATTATGATAATGGCTATTGCATCTATATATAGTATCAAGTACCAGACACATTAACAGATCATTTTAAGCACTTTTTCCATTTTTTGTGCAATGTTTGCTAAGTGAATATCGCATTTGCCTTTATCAAATATTTAAAATGATTTTCATGTGTGATTAATCATTTTTTTTACAGAATACAGAGTAATAAGGTATATACGGCTAGAGCAAGGATATGATTTGGTTATGGCAATGATTGCAGTCAGTTTTTCAAACCGGAAACGGAAATGCAAGTTTACCGATTGAAATTCGAAACGAAATATTTCAATTGAAACTGAATAAATTAATTAATAATAAATTAAAGTCTGATCAAGTAGTTCCTACTCTAAGTAGGAATATTTCAGATATTTTGAAACAAATGATTGAATACAGAATATTTCACAGCATAATACCGAATGCGAATCAATAAATTTTGAAGTTAATTCACTTTTATAGAGTAGCTAAGATATATTAAACTACAATTGTTTACAGGGTAACTGTTAGTCGATCTTTGCTCATTTGTTGCTGCAACACTGTTTGCACTCTCCACATTTATTTTGCCCCGTTACTTGCCTTGATATATACGTATTTATTTGTGCAACAATGACGTAGTTCTTTACCTTTCTCCCATATCACAGTGCATACATATTATTAACAATGCGTTTTTTTTGTACTTTTTGGAAAAATAAATAGAGACATATGTTTGCATACCTTTTTGTTTTGAGAGGTCGGTTGTGGCTGGAGGGCGGAGTTCAAGGGTTAAGGCATTGATTGCTCATACTCAAAAGGCATAAAGTGCCCCGTCCAAAATCCAATTAAAATGTTAATTTCCTACGTAAACAATGGCAAACAATGAAATTTTCAGCTTGCTGCATTAATTTACAACATCAACAACACACAACACACAAGCCCCAAAAGTGCAAACCACACACTACACACACAACCGCACACCCGCACACCAGCACATCCGCACACACACACACACACACAGCTGTCGAGCTTATTAGTACGAGGGGGATAATCACAGCATTTAAATACTTACACATTGTGAGTGCAGCTCTGAGGGATATTTTAATTAGTGTTGTTGCTGCTGTTGTTGCTTTGGTTGTTGTCGTTGTTGTTGTTGCTGCTGTTGTTGCTTTGGTTGTTGTCGTTGTTGTTGTTGCTGTAATTTGTATTGTGTAATGAGCTGTTTGGGGCCTTGGGCCACCAATCAAACAATGCGCACAAAGAGGTAATTGACATTCGAACAGCAACGAAATCCTTTTATCGTTTATCGGTAAATGTTAATCGAAACAAGACAGTTTTCAATGCTGGCATTAACTTGTTGAGCTGTTGAACTATAGTATTTATAAATACATATACATTTTATCGATATCTGTCGATAATATGTCTGCTTGTATTATAGTTCAAGTGGAAGACAAATGTGTTTTTTTTGCTAACCGAAATCGATTTGTATCGATATTTGCAGGATGGATGCAGTTATCGATCAAAGCGAGGAATAAAAAAGAATAAAAGTTGAATAATTATTTAACTAAAGGGAACTATCTGAAGATATGCTTGGATAAGAATGTCTTTTTAAGGCTTGTAAAAAAAACTTCAAAAGCGACAGACTGACAGATAGCTTGGACAGACAGACTGACAGATAGCTTGGACAGACTGACAGATAGCTTGGAACTGGCTAAATACAGGCATTTCAAATCAGGCATAAAAATAAACATATTCCATTCAAAATATCATAACATATAGATAATACTTAAAGCATGCTCAAATACAGCTCAACTTTACGTCGAAATTATAATTTTTTTAATTAATTTTGTTTTTAATTATGTTTGTTTGCTCTCATTTCAAGTGATGAATGAACCAAAGTAAACGGAAACGAGTCCAATTGGAATTAATTGCTCAAAATGCATATTAACTAAAAAACCAAGCATAAAATATTTGAAATGCCTTGTTAAATAATTTATTTATTTTTTGTTGTCTGTGCAGCAATTTAATTTAATTTATGTAAAAATAATTATTTTTGTTCTGTTATTTATCTTTCAAGTTTCATTTACAGTCAGAGGAATTTTATTATTTTTCCATTTTTATTAAATATATTTTAATTATTTATATAAGTCGATATTTAAATTAGATTTTTATATACCGTTTATCAAACTGTATATGATTTAATTGCTAACTGAATAATTCTAGCTAAAATTGTTTTCCGTTTTATCAAATACTTAAGAATAATAATAATTTAATAAAATATAATATTTTCGCCTATAATTGCAGTGATTATTTAATTATTTATGCAAATCGGTTTTTTTGTTGTTTTTTATCAATATTTTCAGTTAGTTTTGTAGTTATTTTGTAGGTATAAATATTTATTTATTTGAAATTTTGATTTGCAAGACTAATGAATATGATTTGATTACATGATTGACTGATTGCAGAGCAATTAACACAAGCGTCATTTAAATGTTGAGCATTTTGTGTGGTTGAAATGGAATTCGCTTAATGAACAATTCGAGCAATATTTCAGATTGAGTTGCAAATTATTAGTTAGCCCGCAATTGGAGTGTGCGTAAAAGTAATTCGTAAAATGAATTGTTTAATTGCAGGAGCAGAAGCAGCTGCTGCAGTTGCAGCAGGCAACAAGTGCAACAACAAAGAGCTGCTGGCAGCTGTTACATCATGTGACACTAAACCAGTGCAAAGAATCCGAGCAACTGAAGAAACAAACAGCAGTCACAGCAGTAACTGGAAGCAACATCAAGCACATTAATCTAATTCATCAGATGCCTCTAATCAAGCTCGAGTGAAACCATAAGGACAAATAATTAAAGCAAACAAGCAGGCGGCTGTGTGGCAAGCGACTGTGTGGCAGGCAAACTGTGTGGCGGGCATCATGGCCAAGTGTGTGGGGCTGTTGCTGCTGCTGCCACTGCTGGCAATGCTGCCAACAATGATAAATGCAACAGCCATCAAAGCAACTTTAATTGCAACTGCAACGGCAACGGCAACTGTTGCTGCAACTGAGCGACAGCCCAAGGCAACTGAACAACGCATTAAGTCAATATGTAAGTACAAACAACCTATATTTATCTAAATACATATGTATATATATATATATATCTTCAACTTTGCCCGTTGCGCATATTTTCGTAAGAAGTTAGGCAGCTTGTTGTGGCAGCTGCCTTATTAATACAATTACTAGTTGCAACATCACTGCCTGCAGCTGTCACAATTGAAATTATCAACATTGGTTTAGCCTTAATTATTTATCCACATTAGTTTAGCTAATTGCATTTTACGCCCACAGCTACGGATATAAATTGTGAATTTCCGACTGCGAAAGTCACCGATTAGAAATCTAATGAATAAAGCCACAATGCAATCGCCTCAAGACTGTCTGATCTAAATTATTAACTAAACACTTCGAGTTGTCTTTAACCATTATTATTATTATCATAATTGGGGATAGTTAGCACTGCGACCTATAAGGTCTATTGTGCCCCCTTACTGAGCCTACAGCTCTTCCTTCAATCCCAACTCCTGCACGAATGCCAGGATCTTTGTTGGGTTGAGGGTTTCTATGTCCTTGGGCCTCATGATATGCTGCCCTAGGATGCTGCATCTTTTCCTGGTTAAGGCGACGCATTCTGCTAGGATGTGCGTCGAGGATTCCTCCTCGTGTCCGCAGAACCTGCATATGTAGCTGCTGTAAATACCTAATTTAGTTAGGTGACTTCTCAGTCTACAGAGTCCTGTCAATAGACCTGTGAGTATTCTGAGTCTACCATTGGACCAATATTGAGTTAATATTTTAATGTTTAGCAATAAAAGTGCAGCTCGAGCTGAGAATTAAACTGGAATAGTTAAAGTTAACTCAAATTAAGCGAAATTCAACTTCATATTTGAATTCGTGATTCGGTAATTCAGTAATTCGGTAATTCGGTAATTCGACATTCAATCGAAATCGCAATTAATGGATTGAAACTCAGAACCACAGCTTAATCCGTGTAAATCTGAGTAGTCTTGACTGATTCCGTTTACCGATTGAAACTCTGAAACGGAACCACAACTGGAGTTCAATTCGGGAGTGCAAACTTGAAGCGAAACTGTTTGCTGAAATTAAACGATTCAAAATTGGAATGAGAAATTGAACCGGTACGGAAATATGACGTTTCTTGAAGGAAACCGAAACTGTTAACTGAAATTCGGTTTGATTTATTCGATCTCATTGCAATTGAATCAAAATCAAATCAGTATCTCTGAATTGTGCAAATCAAAGCGAAACCTTTAAATTCAAATTAATCGATTGAAACTCAGAACCAGACTCAGAGTCGGAACTAAAACTCGATCTCGAATATTTTAGTTTCAATTCCAAATTCCTTGATAGAATATCAAATCCAAACCGTTAAGCGAAATAAACCAATTGAAACTGATATCCACCAGAACTAGTTCGGTTCCGGATTCAGTTTGATCTTAAGTATTTCTGTAATTCCTTTGATAGGAACCCGAACCGGAACTAAAATTCACTTCGGGTTGATTCACTGATTTCAGAATCTTCGAATTGCTGCGTGGTTCGACCTTTAGAAAAAGCTACCAGTATTCCAACTTCCAATTTAGGTACCTCCACCTCGAAACTGTATCATAAAGAATTTGATAACTCTCCTTTTTGACCCATAAATAATGTTTCCGAAAATGTGTAAAATTTCTGCTCAGCGTTTAATTTCCCAAAGAAATCGCTACAGTTTTGATAAATGATCAGACAATGACTTATGCATAATATATATATAATGAGTGAATATGATTAAACTTATTTATATAGGTTTTATTAAATTCCACAGAGATCAATTTAATCTGCTCTTTTTTTTCTGAGCTGTCGCATTTTATGTTAATAATATTCTTGGGAAAGTGCTCGGTTTTTTGGCTTCCATTTTTGGTAATATTAATGGATTTAGTGCTGGTCTCAAATCAAATATAAATGACACACACATTTCACATGACGCACACACACTGAGAGTGGCGAATATCTTGTTAATATATGGAATAAGGCATTGAATTTGTTTGTCAGACAGACGGACAGACGGACAGACGAACAGACTTGTCGACTTGTCATCGAGGTCAAAGTGCAGCCTCACTCCTGAGTTGAGCGAGCAACTACAATATGAAATATTGCCATATCATAAAGTAAGAGCCTTGAGTAAATGTAATGCAATGCAAATGATCATACACTCAGCGAAAAATTGACATGGAATTCAGATTCGAAAGTTTTTCTTGTGTTAAGAAATTAAGAGAACGTTGAAAAAATAATCTAAAATTAAGGAGTATTTTTTTCTATGAATTCGTCTATGTGTACATAAGGATTTATTTCTGAGTGTACATACATACAGATATATATATATATATATACATATATACATATATACATATATGTGCATACAGCTTTTTTGCTAAATCAAATCAAATATAATTCATGCGCAGCGCTGGACGCTTTGTTAATTTATGTGCCTGTTTTTTTCTCTCGTTTAATGCAGTAAACGGCTAAATCAATTACGAAGGCAGAGCAGCATAGACAGAGAGAGAGAGAGAGAGAGAGAGAGAGAGAGAGAGAGAAAAAGATGGAGCAGCTTGGCAGAGAAAGAATAAAATCTACTTAGCACATGTAGGAGCTTAATTAAATCATGTTAGAGCAGAGGCAGCCGCAGCAGCAGGCGTGTGGAAGCTAGAAGCTGAATCGAGTGCCTGGTCCCAAGTCCTTCGTCCTACGTCCTTCGTCCTTCGTTCTTCGTCCTATCGCTCTTGGTCCTTGGCCCTTGTTGCTTCACATCAACATAACTCATTGGCATTCTTCTGCTGCTGCTGCTGCTGCTGCTGCCAGTGCTGTTGTCTAGTGTTCCGGATGTGGCGGCTTTAACGCTCCGAGAGAAGCGACAAGGACTCGCTTTTATGATTATTATCATTATTACAGTACATACTTGTTGTTGTTCTCCATTTTCTTTGTTGTTGTTGTGATTCTCAGCCCCATTCCAATTCCCATTCGCATTTGCCCATTGTGATAATGTTTGTTGTTGTTGTCGTTGTTGTTGTTGCAGCTCGTTGTGCGCTTATTGTTATGCTCCACAATTTGCCAGGCTCAAACAAAGAAACGAAACCAAACCTTAAAAAAATAAAAGGCGTCGTAACAAAAATCTGATGGCAAGTGTCGAATGAACAAACTGAACAAACTGAACAACTGAGCGAATGAGTAAATGACTGGATGAACACGTACCCCAAAACACAGCCAGCTGTAAAATACTTATTTTACCAAACAAACAAAATATATATATATAAAAAAAAGCAAGAGAAATGTTTCCCAAGTCTTTAATTGAATTTTGATTATTTTTGCGCAATTTTGCGACAATTGTTTCGCATTTCGGTTCATCAAAATGAAAAAAACTAACAAATTTTTTAGTTAATCTTTTTGCTCATTTGTAGTATTTGGTTGAGGCGGTTTATTTTTATGCGACACACTCAGAATTTTAAAAAGAAATTAAAGAGCGAGAGAGGGAGAGAGGGAGAGAGGGAGAGAGAGAGAGAGAGAGAGAGAGAGAGATTTAAGTTTGCAATTTTAAATTGAAGTGAACTGAGAGATTGAGAGCAAGAGAATAATTCCAGCTTGTTTTTCGGTTAGAAAAGTTTTTGCAAATTTAAAAAAACAAAGAAAAACACTTTAAATAATTGCTTTCGTCAGCAAAATAAGTAATATTTATTCCATCAGATTTACTTATTTACTTAAGAGTATTTAATTTACATAAAAGTCTGCGAATTTGTGGACCAGACAAGACAACTAAAAGCCAAAATAGATCATTTTATTTATTTGCGCCACCAAATATAAATATTTACAGGCTAACAAAGCGTTTTCTTGGCCAAGCGTACAAGGTCAGACAAATAAGTTAATTAAATTTTTTACCATACAAGTCCAAAAATGTTGGGGCAACTTATGTTCTTGTTGTTGTTGTTGTTGTTGTCGTTTGTTGTCTGCGTCTGAAGTGCCAGAGCCTTGAACCCTTGGGCTGGTTTACAGCCGCCGCTGGAATAAGGGGCAAGTGGTATCTGGATGGGGCAAGAATCCGCCCGTTGCTGAGAGATGAGAGATGTGCAGTCTGACATATTAATTTACAGTTGTCGCAAGGCAGCAATAATGTCAAGGATGATGCTTGTGGCACACGGTTGTCATAGACAACATGCCACGAGTGTTATCAGCTTGTCTGGGCAAGGTTTAAAGGCCACACTCACGCACACGCACACACACACGCACACACTCACGCACACCCACGAGTGCCACTTGAGAGTGCGTGTAAAAACCCCTTTATGCTGTGCCCCAAGTTCTGTGGCACAAAGTTTTTTGGTGGCACTTGGAGCGCAGCTCACGCGAATTAACAAATTTTATTTGATACGCTGATTTATTTAGTGGCCCTTTTTGCCCACTTTCAACCAACTTTGCCACATGCAACTCGCATAATATTGTTAACGCTTTTATGATCCTGAAGTTGAAATAACTTGTTGGCGGCAGCAGCAGCAGCAGCAGCAGCAACAACTAAATTTTATACACAAATGTGCATAAATCACATTTTCCGTGGGGGCTGGCGAAATTTTCGCCTCATGAAAAACTCTTCAGTGCCTGGGATTTAGTATTACGCAGTGTGCTGTTAATTTTTATGTTGCTTTAAGTAGCTGACATATTTTATGGCCCCAGCTAAGATACAGCCTAAAGGGGCAAGTCGAGTGGGGAGAGGGGCTGTGGCAAGGCAGCGCGTGTCGTCTCTGGCCTTAAGTAATTTAAAGGCATCTAATTTGGCTTGGAATGTGGTTCACGCTTCGTTTACATTTCGGGCCGTGAATTGAAAGTAATGCTTGACTAACACTTAGCTTTGTAAACGCGTTGAATTCAAATTTAAAGCAGCTTAAATTAAATAACTTTCAAGTCGACTGAACATTAACTTAAGAGCTAAATTAAAATAAATCTGTAGCACATAGCAAAAAAAGGGCTTAAGTTGCAATGGCAGTTAAAGTTGCTGCAATCGGTGCAACAAAATAAAAATAAAATACGGCAAATCCAATTGTAAACAAGTCGACTAGCAGATGCCCTGTAAAATACATAGTTGACTTGCTGATAGTTATGTGTGTTTTTATAGATAGAATATTGATAGGGAAAGAGGCAGATCGAAAGTGATGGAAATAATGGATCGACAAAAAGAGAGAACGAATAAAAAGCATAGAGAAAGATAAGTGAGAAAACGAGAGACGGACAGAGAGAGAGAGAGAGAGAGAGATAGAGAGAGATTTAAGGTTTTATTAATTAAAACTTGAAAACTATTTTAAATATTTTTAATTGATGAGCCCAGGTTTATTACATATCAACTGAAAGTCCATAACTTGACAATTATGTATTTTATTTTTATCGGCAATCGATTTGTATCGATATTCACCAAACGGGTTATCGATAAGAAGAAACTTGATCTGCCTTAGGCATATGATCATTTGTATACAAAGATCTTCTAGTTCTTATGGCTAAGTTAATGCTGATCAAGAATATATATACTTATTATATATAATTTTGCCTGTTGCATACCCATGTACAACTTCAGTACACCCTTCTTCCCAACTTTAATGCTTGAGGACATTTAATGGAAAAATCGTAAAATGTTCGCTTGAATTTAATGGACATCTGATTGAACTCAGTTGAAGCTTATATGACATGATAAATTGCACTCAATATGAAAGCATCTGTTAAGCTTTATTTACGTTACAAAGCCTGTCAACTTTTGCAACAGCATTTAAGTATTTATTTAAGCTGATCAAAATGTATTTGGAAAGGACATGCTGATGCTGGTGCTGCTGCTGGTGCTGCTGCTGTTGCCGCAGCAGCTCCGGAATGTGTGTTGCAGTTGTAAGTCGCAATGGAAAACGACAACTTCAGTTTCACTATTTGTGCACCTTTGACTTTTGGCGCACTCAGTCAACATATTGGCAAGGTCTTTGCCAAAAAACTATCAACCAGTCAGCCAAGCAGCCAGCATATGGCATTTGGCCAGGATCCACAATCAGAAAAAATGTTTGAAATTCACCAAATTCCTTGCTCAGCAAATATATTTCCAAAAATCACTGTTTTCCGAAGAAATTTTCTTAATAACAAAAAATATATTTAAAAAATCAATAAAAAAAACATTTATTATATTTAGAAATTATTTCCAAAAACAAGAACAATTTTATAGTGCTCAGAGCGAGTTTTAACTTTTGGTCGATTTTTTTTCTGAGTGTAGCTGGAGCAAAAGAAGTGTAGCAAGCAACCGAAACCGAAACAGAAGTCGAGCGCAATGCCAAATGAAATGTCAACAGCAGCGTTGCATTCCTCCCAGAGTTAGCTGACGTACATCTGCCACAGCCACATTCAAAGCCACACCCACTCCTACTACCCCCACCCCTCCGGCTTTTAAGGATGGACAATAGGGCAACCACCGAAGCAGCCACACGCCGACTCGCTTACCGCCTGTCTGCGTTGTGCGGCGTTGCGTAAATGAACTCAAACTTTAACTTCAAAGCGGCACAAGGCAAAGGTGGGAAGTGGGTAGCGGGATGAACAGGAAAACAAGATCGTAAAATAATTTTATTATCCGCCAGCCTGGCCACACAATTAAACTTGCTTGAGGGCCCCACCCTTTCTGCCCATCCCCTCCCCGCGCTGCATGTTCAGCGACTTTTGCTGCCAATTTTTTTGTATCATCTTGAAAATAATTGAGACAAAAAGAGAAACCAGAAAACAAACAATTAATTGATGCATATCAAATTATTACATGCACTTGCTTCTATCCAAATTAAATTGCCTGTAAAGTTGACCGAAAGTTCCAATGGGAATTATGAGATATAGGGTGTTAAGTTCGGATATTTTGATCCATGATCAGATCCAGTTAGCTTTAAGACTCTTAGAACAGACAGAAGTGCCTATGCAAGCTCTTTAGCGAACGAAGTTGAAACATGAAACCGGAACAAGAATTCAATTCAATATTTTTTGAAGTTACAAGTTACAGAGAGCTATGTTTTTAGTCCAACAAATACCATATTGGCTATTAAAACTAAACCAAAATCAAATCAGCAACTTTAGCAATCGCATTTGAGCAAACTGATCCGAAATCGGATCCGCAATTCAAAATTTGTTTGAGAACCAGTTACAGAAACCGATATTGAACCCTCAATACCGAAAAATATTTGGAACCAATTCATAATCTTCACCAAAACCTTTACCTAGTCAGATAATGATATAATTTTCTTTATTTTATATATGTTATATATTTTGTTATTTATTTTTTATTAATTTTATGGTATAGATTTTTTTTAATTTTTTATTCATTTAATTTATGATATATATTTTCAAATTTTACTCACATTTTTTATTTTGACAACATAAAAAGTTTTATATAATTATATTTTTTGCTTTTTTAAGCATAAAAAAGACTTTTGAATGATTTCTGTTCTTCAGGTATATATGCTTAATATATTATGCGGATTTGGAAACGTTCCGTTTAATACGTTACACACTCACCGTCAAAATTATATTGCCCTGCTCCGTCCAGGGATAATGATTCCGGAAAAGGAAAGAAAGCACGAATGCAAAACGTGCGCGGCCATTTGTCGTGGCAATTAAAAAGTTTAGATTATTTTGTAACAATGTAATGGATGGGGGCGTGGTCATTATATTGACTTGATGACAAGGTAAAAGTTGGCTCCAAATTATCCACCCCTCGCCCCCGCCCCACACCAACCGAAAATTCATAAATTGTGAAAAAATGGGAGAGGGCCCATTAAAAGCGGAAACGTTCGGAAAGTGTCTAACAAAGGGTTATACGAGTATCAAAATTTTAATGATATTTTCATTTTATTAATGAAGACAAAGTGCTCAGCAGCTGGGCCAGAATTGGCTCAGCAACAAATTTCCAACCATGATGCGGCCAATTAAGAATGCACAACAAATTAATGAGCCAACTAACGTGGCTTAAATTGTCATTATTGTTTTTGCTGCTGCTCTCGTGGAAATTTTTATTATTATTCTCATCTTTGTTGTTGTTGTTGTTGTTGTTGCTGTTATTTCGCTCAATCGCTCAGTTATTGTGCAATTTTAAATCGGCTATTAAAATATTCGGCCGGGACATTAAATTTATGTATATGTTTGTGCCTGCTTATAAGGAATTACACATTATACACCGAGGGGATTTAAGACTTGAAGGATTGAAAATGATCGTCTTGAAAATAGCCAGTTTTAAATTCATACAGTGGGTGCAAACAAAATAACACTTTTATCCATTCAAAGCTTAAACAAAGCTTAAACTTCTTTAGTTGCCTCCAAAAGCAAACACGTTTTGGTGGCATCATTTTAGAAGCGAATCGGAGTTGCGTTGTAAGCTTTGAATGTAGTATTGAGCTACAGATCAAACCTTGGTCACCTTTTTGGCCTTGAAAGGTTTTGAGCCATCCTTACAAACTTATTTTTAGAATATAATTTTAACATGAGAATCGAGCCTGAATCGGGTCGTAAGCTTTGAATGTAATATTAAAAACTAGGTCAAACCATGACCAAAATGATTTGGTTCTTAAGAATCTGACATGTTTAGAAAAGGATTGACCAGTTTCTATTTCTCAATTCCTTTATATTTTCAAAGCCAACAAATCTAGAAACTCTTCGCTACTTATTTATCTACAGTTCATAAGTATTAATAAATAAATGATAAATATATAAGAAAGAAAATACTCAAAATGATATACTGATATTATGTGATTATGTCATTTAATCAAATTTGTGTCACATACAAATTTGTTTTTAACAAATTTTGCTTATTCAATTTTTTCTTTTATTTATATTTTGCTGGTACCAACTCATTTTTACTTGAATAAACCTTATCATATATTTTGATATTTGCTTGCTCAACCAGTTCCAACTGGGACTGCCTTAAGAGTTATTGAGCGAATATTTGTATATTTGTGTAATGATTTAACTCTTGGCTCTTAATGGCTGTATCGATGGCTCTGTTAAAGCGCAAAAATATGTATGATACGCTTATTTATGGGCTTGGTCGCACGCTCGCCATACATATGTGGAACAATTTTGCACAATTTTGTTTTTGCGCGCCTTTCGTGCCATTTTATGGCAAGGCGTACGCATACTGTTGGCACAGACTGTCTGCTCGACATTCTTTGCGGGGTCAGACTTGGTACTGATAAAAGCCAATGGCCTCAGCCCGGGACACTTTTCTGTGCCGTCGCAATTTAATAAACATAAATTTCATTTAAACAATACAAAGCAACGACAACAATTACACGAATGTGTGTGTGGAGTGTGTGTGAGTGTGTGTGTGAGTACTATGCATATGGGCACGTAATTTTATTACATATATTGTTGCTTACATTTTTGGGGCGTGTTTTTTTTGGTGTGGTTGGCCTGGTCCAACTTTTTGTCGCCGCTTGGGGGACGTTGGCGAGACGGGCTCTGTCGTGTGGCATAAGGGACCACTGAAAGGATATAAGGAAATCATATAAATACAAGCTCATAAAAATCATGGCAGCATGTCCTTTTAGTCCTCCATTGCTACACAGACAGCGGTTATTGTCCTGCATCCAAGTGTGTGTGTGTGTGTGTAAGCCGCCCTACTCTTTTCCTGTTTTCATTCATATTTTATTTTATATGTCGCCTGTGTTTTTTTCTGCCCTTTTCCCCTTTGCTCTGGCTGGGTGTTATGAATTGTTTTACATATACTTTAAATATGCGGCATATGTTTTGGCGGTCGCCACTTTTGAATACTTCTGCGGCACAAATTGCTTTTGCACTGCGGCATCTGCTTTGCACAAAGCTTGCCTTAAAGTCGCCCGAATGCGCCAATGAGCATTTCACGGATATTACCCAATTCTGTGGCGTGTTTTGTGGCTTCGTTTGGCTTCCGTTTTCTTCAATTGTTTAATACGGAACAAAAAAGAGGGGCTAAACATCTGAATAATAAGTAAGTTAACAAAAATTATTTGAATAATAATAATGATAATGGAATTTTGTTGAGCCAGCGTTTTAACATAATACTTTCCACTTTGAAAGTAATATTAAAGAAGAGCTCTAACCATGATCAGAAATTCCTGCTTTTTGGAAATCGATTCAGTTTTGGTTTTGAAAAGTTCACAAGCTTATTTCATTATGTATAGTTCAAGTTTCGATCGATCTACTTTGTGCTTTTAAAGGGTTTAAATGATATCAGCTCAGTGGTTTTTCTACTTTTCTTTAAGTTCAAATTAAAGGATATATTGCCATAACTAAATAAGGAGTAGACTGGATGTGGCTG